>CM046330.1:16336037-17054296 GCA_025403435.1 Artocarpus heterophyllus
ACAATACCTGCACCCCCTCATTTCCCAGCCGACCAAGACTAAAACTGGGGAAATTTTGCATGACTTATGGCCGTCGCAAATGGCCATAGTGCTTCTCCCTTGGATCTAATCTCTGGTCGGCAGTGGATCTGTGCTTTCTTCAATCTCCTCTCTTGTCTGTCGGCCTGTGTGAGACTTTTCTCCCCCCGCGACACGCTCCCTGATATGATGAAGATCGGTTGGCAAAGACTTATTTGATGAAGTTTGGAGGCTAGTAGATCGGTGACGCGCCGGCCACTGGCCTCAAATTTCTCCCTCTCTAGTTGACTGTTACTCAGCTCTCTCTCTTGTAGACCTCTCTCGAAGGCCAGTAGTGTTAATCAATAACATTTAAGGTCATCAATTTAATGCGTATTTTTAAATTTTTAAACCACGCTTTAATGATAAAAATGTATAACTTTCTCCAATTAAAATGAGACAACTCATTCACATCAACAAAAAAATTTTTTTCCTAATTTTCTAATTTCCATGAGGCTAAAAAAAATTAAAAAATAATGATTTTTCCTTAAATAAAAAAGTTGACAATTTATTGTATATTAAGGGAGAAAGAGCAAAATAGCATATTTAGGCTAATCTTTAATAAATAATGTCATATAGTTTCAAAATTTATAATAGCATATCATGAGAGATTGAGTAATATATCATGAGAAATTAAGAACAAAAACCTCAAAATACCCTCACTTCTTTATCCTCTCTATATCTCACCCTTCTCCCTTGCTAGCATTGCCACCGGTGGTGTAAATACAATATCTACTAGGAAATACTGTATTTACCGTGTAGATACAAAAATTCACTGGTGACTTTGGCAGACGGCCGGCATCCAAGAAAGACAATATTTACCAAGAAATACTCTATTTACTGTATAAAAATAAAAATTCACCGATGACTTTGCTAGATCTTCGGTGAGCATGAAATACAATATTTCACTTGAAATACAATATTACCGTGTAAATACAAAAACTCACTGGCGATTTCACCAAGCTGCCGACAGTTGAGATATACAATATTTACTAAAAAATACCATATTTACCGTGTAATACAAAAATTCGCCTGCAATTTTGCTAGACCATTGGTGGCTGAGAAATATAGTATTTCACTTGAAATATTGTGTTACCGTGTAAAATTCACAAGTGACTTCATAAGACAGTTGTTGGCAGGGAAATATAATATTTCATTTGAAATACTGTACTACCATGTAAATATAAAAATTCAATAGCGACTTTTCCAGACCATCAACTGCCTAAAAATATAGGATTTCACTTGAAATATTGTATTACTGTGTGTTGGAAAGCTTGAACGTACCATAAATTTTAAAATTTTAAATTAAAGTCTTTTTCAAAAACAAGTTAGACATGCTACGTAGATGAATTAATTAAGATTTTACGTACCTCTTAGAATTGGAACCGCACTTTTGACAAGAAAAAACTTTGACATAGCTGCTTCTGAGAATTGCATCTAGAAGAGCTTCAACCAACTAGTCTTCTTTGTTATTCTCTCTTTCACTATTGAAATGCAAATGGGTACATGTCATTTAATTCTCCTCTTGATATCGTCTCCTTCCAACCACAACAGAAAACAAAGAGTTAAGGTTTGTGATGTTCAACAATAACCCTATGGAAGTTTTAGAGTTTCTTTCATGAGAATACTCTGTTAGACATGTATACCCTAAGAAGTAAAAATGTAATACGTTTTTGGAGACATTTTTATCAATAAAGAATTTATTCTTTTATATATACCAAATCTTGTCCTCTTTACGTTCATATTTGTTGAATGTGTGATAAGCAAACTGTAGTCTGAGACTGTCAGTCTAAACCTTAAGAATTAGGCATATGATGGACTGATTATACGAAAAATATGATTCTTAAGGTGACGGTCTAAAACATATGATCCACAATCAAGGGAATAAAGTTGGGCGCTTTATTCATTTAAGATTGTTATGTTGTCTATATCCCTTTTTGGGAGATGGTTTGTCTTGGCCATCGGAGTTAGACTCCGTGAATAAAAACATTGGCACATTGTCATAGGTGACGATGTGTTAGATCGGGACATAAAGTGAATTAATTTGGATTAATAATTCTGTCTTGGCAAATCGATTCACTTTAGACAATCATTTGTATTGTATCTTAATCCTGAGATGAATAGTGGGCCCGTTGTCTCGACTTGTGTCTTTTGATGTGCCAAAGGGTAACACCTACATCTCAATAGTGGTATGCATACTGGTACGTTGGAGGCATGACTCTTGATAGCGTAGACTTGTTATTCATAGATATGGAATCCATAGCTCCTTTTTAGGAGTAATGATATCCTCTTATATGTGTTGTCCTGTAATTGAAAAACTGGAGCGCTCAATCATTTGGATACATAGCTGTAATCGAATGGTATACTATCTTTGGATGGTAAGTTTTCTTACGGTGAGACAATGGAACGTAAGATAAAAATAATTAGGAATGTAAGACAAAACTTGTCCTTAAGCCGATTATGGATGATCATATAGGGATACGATACACTATGATATGTCATGGACTTAGCTACACAAGCTTCGTAATTCTATAAAGTTCAAGAGTGCAGCTCCAAGCTTTTAGTGGAGTAGCGTTGGAGTTGATAATTGTGAAATGTATATCTGGGATATTGGGTTTCATAATTATCATGAGCTTGAACTTTATAGGTCTATTTTGGTCCCTTTTGCTAGCTCACAAAGTCTTGCAACGACACGACGTGCTTTTCTAATAATTAGTGACTTATGTCGGATTTATCAGATTGGTTTAAAATTTGTAAGAATCAAATTATTCATGTTTGTTTATCGGTTGAATTAATTTTGTAAGAAATTAGTTCAAGATAAACTTGTTGAATTATTGCGATCAGATAATTCTTGTTTGTTTATCGGTTGTTTTAATTTTGGACAAATTAGAACAAGTTAAACTTGTAGAATTATTGTGAATTGATTTATTTTCTTAGAGATTATCTTGATAAAGTTTTTTTTGATCAGATAACTTCTCTATTGGGTTATTTGAATCAAAACTGAGACTTTATCCTTTAGAATCTCGGGTAAAAAATAAGAGATTTGCGGAGATTTTTTCTCGGGAGTTCAACCTACCGAATGACGTGTTCGGCCTGCCGATTAGTGAGAGATAAGATTACGCATTTTCACACGAATCTTATCAGATATTGATTCAAACTTGATTTTGTTTCAAGTTTTTGAGACTTAATCTGATACGGACTGAGCCTAGGACCAATAGCTATAAAAAGGGAGTGAGTCTTATGATTTACTCAGATCAATTGAGAGATTAAGAGTGATACTCTTTTAGTAAGCATCTAAAAACTCCCTAAGAGCTTTTGTTCACAAATCACGAACATTAGCTTTGGGTTCTCTCTATTGGTTGGAAGGAGAGTCACCGGTGGAAGAGCTGTATGTGTGAGCCCACACTCACTCCGGTTGTGGATAGAGAATAGCAAAGAAGACCAGTTGGTTGAGGCTCTTCTAGAATGTTACTTCTCTACACAGGTTGCGGAGGTTCTTCGACACACTGAGGTTAGTAATATCTGTCTAATTTATACATATAACATGTCAAACTTGTGTTTTGGAAATTACTCTGATGAAAAATTTTTAAAATTCTGTTGCGCACTTTGTTTCCAACAATTGGTATCAGAGCCATGGTTTTTACATAACTTTACGAGTTTGTGATCATGTTATATGCATAAATTTTATGATCTTTATCTCTCTTATGCTTGAATTGAATTTTATAGAGACATGACACTCTAGGTTTCTATATAATATATGTGTTGTCATGGATTATGTGGTGAATGTTTATTAATTAATTATGGTTGATTAAATCGTTGTTTAATTTTTTATTAATTAATTAATTCATACCGATTATGGCTCCTTAGAGGTTAGAATATATATCTAAGTTTTTTCATGTAATTAGATGACAGACTATCATCTCCGTCTAGGAATTGTTATTTAATTTTGTAATTTGTAAGAATTTTGTAATTAAATGATTATTCAGAGAAGACGGAACGAGAAGACAGATCTAGAAGATTGATGATGGCGCCTCCAGGTATTTCCTGAGTCTCTAATTTTATGTTTTTGAATTGTTGAAAATAAAATTGATAAATTGCATTAAAGTTGTATTTTCTGGAACAAGTGATTATTGCTCAATCGGCATGCCGGACGTCACAGTTTGGCAGGCCGATGGTCACAGATCGGCGGGCCGGACGTATGGTCCGACAGGCCGACAGTGGGGCAGAAATTTGGGTGCTTTACCGGCAGGCCGAACCTTCATGATCAGCAGGCCGATTACCTAGATCGGCCTGCCGACAGAGAGCTGCCAAGTGTCCAGAAAAGGTGCAATTTTTTCGGTGCAGTTTTAATTTTATTTTTTGGATGATTCTGAGAAACATTAAATTTGGATATGACTAGAAATATGAAGTATTTGATTCATACGGGATTAAAGACTTGAAGATGGACATTACATGAAAAAGGATACAGCTTGAGGATTCATGGATGAAGAATCGATAAATGTCTCGATTATTCTCTTGTAATCTTAGTTTTCTATTCTCTAGGGCGGAACTATAATATTACGGTTATTATTATTTTGCTTGTAGCTTTGATTGATTTCTTTGCTTGTCTGCATTATAATATGATTTACCATGTATATTGATAACATGTCATATAGAATAGGGAGTGCCGCTCATATTAAAATTGGTCATGCATAATTTTAAAATAAAACCTTGACTTCAAAAGATTGAGTGGGAAAAGGTTTTCGAAGAGAGGACCTAAGGCCTCCATCGTTGGTCCATAGGAAGAACATGGTGGTCCCGACCCCTAAGAAGGGATTTCTATCATGTACCAGATTAGATCTCTAAAAGGATAAGGTATTTTAGTATAATTTATGGTTGCACACCCCTAGGTGGTGATTATAAATCATAGTTAAAATATTAAAACGATGGTTATACACTTACGTTAATTTTATTATTAACCTCCCCTAGGAGCTCTGTTAATAAAATTAATGGCCAAAGAAACGATTATTAGTATATGTTGGATCATACAGGTTTTGGATGGCATATATTAATCAGGAGAAGATCCATGTTCCTAATTGAATTTGACATGACTCCTCTAGGAGCTTGTTGAATTCTGAGTTGGAAATTATCGTTGTAAAGTTATGATATTTTTAAGGTTTTGACACATAAACACATTTGTATGATTTTACATGATTGTGTTATCTTACTAAATTATTATATATGTTTGCTTATATTTGGTATATGATTCCTTATTGTAGATTGAAAATGTCTAAAAATGCTTTATCATCGATACTTGACAAAAACCAATTAACCGGTGAGAATTATAATGATTGGAAACGGAACCTAGACATCGTCCTATCCTTTGAGAAACTGAAATATGTACTGACAACCCCTTGTCTTCCCGAGCCTACAGGAGACTCAAGTAATGAGCAATTCTAAGCGTACGACCGCTGGAAAGATGCTAATGATCAGGCCCGCTGCTATGTTATGGCTAGCATGAACAACATGCTGCAGGCTCAACATCAGGATTATGAGACTGCGAAGCAGATCTTGGATAATCTTGAGGATATGTTTGGAGGCCAGGCCATAACAAAGCGGCAAGGGGTGCTTCGGAAACTCTTAAACTGTAGACAGAGACCGGGGACATCTGTAAAGGAGCACATGATGTTGGTCATGGGTTACCTCGCTGAGGCTCAAACCAATGGAGCTGACATCGATGCTAAAACTCAGATGACTATGGTCTTTGAGACTCTATCTAAGGAATTTATTCCGTTTAGAGCTACTTTTAATTTAAGCAATAGACGGGATATGACCTTGACAGAACTGATGAAACAGTTGCAAGAGTTTGAACTACTGATCAGGGAGTCTCCTAATGGTGGTGAGGCCAACATGGTAGCTGCTTCTGGTTCCAATCCTAACTCTAGGAATGGAAAGAAGCAACGGGCCAAAAGTGGGAAGTCTTCTATTCCTGCTACTACCAAGAGCAAGAAGAAGAAGAAGAAGAACCCAAAGAAACTTAAGTGCTTCTTCTGTGGTAAGGTTGGGCATATAAAGAAGCATTGCAAGGACTTTCTTTCCAAGGGAGGTAGGTGTGATCTTCTATATTTAGAAACTTGTTTGGTTGAGGAATCCAGTGACATCTGGGTCATAGATTCCGGTGCAACTAATCATGTTTGTGTTTCTCTGCAGGGATTCAAAGAAACGAGAAGTCTACTATGTGCAGACTTAATGCTTCGGATGGGCGATGGATCCTTGGTCTCAGCGAAAGCAGTGGGAGATCTCCATCTTTACTTTGATAATTATAGGAATTTAATTTTACGAGATTGTTTTTATGTTCCTAAATTTAAAAGGAATTTAATTTCTGTATCTTCTTTATTTAAAGACTCCTATGTGGTATCTTTTAATAAAAAAGTGGTGATTCGTAAAAATAAATCTTTTATCTGTTCTGGATGGATGCAAAATAATATATATTGTATCAAACCTAAGATGGACTTATTGCTTAATGCTGAGATAAATGATAATGACTCAAAAGACTTAAAACTTCTCACTCTAACAAGACTTATCTTTGGCATTTACGCCTTGGCCATATTAACCTGAATAGGATTCAAAGGTTGGTAAGGGATGGACCTTTAAGTCATTTAAAGGTGGAATCTATACCTCAATGTGAGTCTTGTTTGGAGGGCAAAATAACCAAAAGACCATACGGGTCTAAGGGCAATAGGGCCGAAGGGGTTCTAGAACTTGTGCATAGTGATGTTTGCAGACCGATGAATATCCAGGCACGAGGAGGGTATGAGTACTTCATCACTTTTATTGACGATTACTCAAGATATGGGTATGTGTACCTGATGCACCACAAAACCGAAACTTATGATAAGTTCAGGGAGTTTCGGGCTGAAGTGGAAAAGCAATTGGATAGACCCATAAAGGCACTTCGATCTGATCGAGGTGGGGAATACCTTTCTGATGAGTTCTTAGGACACTTGTTAGAGAATGGGATTTTATCCCATTTGACTGTGCCAGGCACTCCGCAGCAGAATGGCGTAGCGAAGAGAAGGAATAGGACTTTGTTGGACATGATTAGGTCCATGATGAGTTATTCATCATTACTTTTATCCTTTTGGGGATATGCACTACAAATCGCATGTTATCTTTTGAACAATGTGCCTTCAAAATCGGTCCCTAAAACTCCTCATGAGTTGTGGACAAGACGGAAGACATCCTTAAACCATATTCGCATATGGGGATGTCCAGCTCATGTCCTATTTAAGGATCCGAATAAGTTGGAAGCACGTTAAGAAGTTTGTGTGTTTGTAAGATATTCAAAAGGGACTAAAGGAGGTTATTTTTATAACCCAAAGGAAAATAGAGTCGTGGTTTCAACTAATGCAACTTTCCTTGAGGAGAGTTACATGGACGACTTTAAACCTCAAAGCAAAGTGGTGCTTGAGGAGTTAAGGGGTGATCCGTTTACTCCAGAAGTTTCGAACGAAACCATTCCGATCGGTGTAGAAAAACCAAACAAACCTAAACAACAACCTCAAGGGCTTCGGCGTAATAGGAGGATCGGGCGTCAACCTGAGAGGTATATGTTCAATGGGGAGGTTTTCTTGGCTGAACCAGATGAACATGACAGGGATCCTTATACTTACGTAGAAGCTATGGAGGATGTTGATTCAAAACTCTAGACAGAGGCCATGAACATAGAGATGAAGTCTATGGAGACTAATCAGGTCTAGGACCTTGTGGATCTTCCCAAAGGGGTAAAACCCATAGGGTGTAAGTAGATCTACAAGTGGAAAAGAGGAGTGGATGGAAAGGTTGAAACCTTTAAGGCTAGACTAGTAGCTAAGAGTTATTTGTAAAAGGAAGGAATCGACTATGAGGAAACCTTTTCGCCTGTAGCCATGCTTAAGTCCATCCGGATTCTCTCGTCCATAGCTGCTGCTCTCGACTACAAGATTTGACAGATGGATGTCAAGACGGCTTTTTTGAATGGCTATCTTGATGAGTCCATTTATATGGAACAACCAAACGGGTTCAAGGTCGCGGGTCAAGAGGGTAAGGTTTGTAAGCTGCTAAAGTCTATTTATGGACTTAAGCAGGCTTCTCATTCTTGGAACATAAGATTTGATCAAGTGATCAAGACTTATGGGTTCTCACAAAACGTGGATGAACCATGTGTTTACAAACACATCAAGGATGGGAAGGTGGTTTTTCTACTGCTCTATGTAAATGATATTCTGCTAATTGGCAATGATGTTGGGGCGTTGTCATCGGTCAAATTGTGGTTGGCTAAGCAGTTTGACATAAAGGACTTTGGTGAGGCTAATTTTGTTCTTGGTATACAGATCTTTTGGGATAGGAAAAACAAAATGATAGCTTTGTCTCAGGCTGGCTACATAGATAAAATTCTCAAGAGGTTTGCAATGCAGGATTCCAAGAAGGGTGGGCAACCATCTAGGTCTAAAATTACTCTTTCTAAGAAAGACTCTCCAAAGTCTTATGAAGAAAGAGAATACATGAAAAAGGTGCCTTATGCTTCGGCAGTAGGTAGTCTTATGTATGTCATGCTTTGCACACGACCGAATATTAGCTATGCGGTCGGGATTGTAAGTCGATTTCAGGCGGATCCAAGACCGAACCATTGGGTTGCGGTAAAGCATATTTTCAAGTACCTGAGAAGGACTCGAGGGTATATGCTTATGTATTTAGGTGAGGATTTAACTCCTCTAGGATACACTGATTCAGATTTTCAATCCTGTCTGGATTCTAGAAAATCGACTTCGGGGTTTGTGTTTACTCTGGGTGGTGGTGCCATTAGTTGGAGAAGTGCGAAGCAAGATTGCACTTCGGATTCAACGACGGAGGCCGAGTGTGTGGCGGCTAGTGATGCTTCGAAAGAAGTAGTGTGGCTCCGCAAGTTCCTTAGGGATCTTGAGGTAGTTCCTAGTATGAATAAAGCGGTATCATTGTACTGTGATAACAATGTGGCGGTAGCTAATGCTAAGGAACCAAGATTTCACAAGAAGAGTAAGCATATTGATCGGAAGTATCATGTGATAAAGGACTTCGTTGATGGCGGGTATGTCACGGTGTGCAAGATCGCGTCAGAGGACAATTTAGCTGATCCATTTACGAAGACACTTACTGGGAGAGTCTTCGAGAGGCATGTGGAAGCTATGGGGATGCAAAATTTGCTGTATTTACTCACTTAGTGTAAGTGAGAGATTGTTAGACATGTATGCCCTAAGGAGTAAAAATGTAATACATTTTTGGAGACATTTTTATCAATAAAGAATTTATTCTTTTATATATACCAAATCTTGTCCTCTTTACGTTCATATTTGTTGAATATATGATAAGCAAACTGTAGTATGAGACTGTCAGTCTAAACCTTAAGAATTGGGCATATGATGGACTGATTATGCGGAAGACACGATTCTTAAGGTGACGGTCTAAAACATATGATCCGCAATCGAGGGAATAAAGTTGGGCGCTTTATTCATGTAAAGATTGTTATGTTGTCTATATCCCTTTTTGGGAGATGGTTTGTCTTGGCCATCGGAGTTGGACTCCGTGAATAGAAACATTGGCACGTTGTCATAGGTGACGATGTGTTGGATCGGGACATAAAGTGAATTGATTTGGATTAATAATTCTGTCTTGGCAAATCGATTCACTTTAGACAGTCATTTGTATTGTATCTTAATCTTGAGATGAATAGTGGGCCCATTGTCTCGACTTGTGTCTTTTGATGTGCCAAAGGGTAACACCCACATCTCAATAGTGGTATGCATACCGGTATGTTGGAGGCATGACTCTTGATAGCTTAGAATTGTTATTCATAGATATGGAATCTATAGCTCCTTTTTAGGAGCAATGATATCCTCTTATATGCGTTGTCCTGTAATTGAAAAACTGGAGCGCTCAATCATTTGGATACATAGGTGTAACTGAATGGTATACTATCTTTGGATGGTAAGTTTTTTAATGGTGAGACAATGGAACGTAAGATAAAAATAATTGGAAAGGTAAGACAGAACTTGTCCTTAAGCCGATTATAGATGATCATATAGGGATACGATACACTATGATATGTCATGAAAACTTAGCTACACGAGCTTCGTAATTCTATAAAGTTCGAGAGTGCAGCTCCAAGCTTTTAGTGGAGTAGCGTTGGAGTTGATAATTGTGAAATGTATATCTGGGACATTGGGTTTCATAATTATCATGAGCTTGAACTTTATAGGTCCATTTTGGTCCCCTTTGCTAGCTCACAAAGTCCTGTAACGACACGACGTGCTTTTCCAATAATTGGTAACTTATGTCGGATTTATCATATTGGTTTAAAATTTGTAAGAATCAAATGATTCATGTCTGTTTATTGGTTGAATTAATTTTGTAAGAAATTACTTCAAGATAAACTTGTTGAATTATTGCGATCAGATAATTCTTGTCTGTTTATCGGTTGTTTTAATTTTGGACAAATTAGAACAAGTTAAACTTGTAGAATTATTGTGAATTGATTTATTTTCTTAGAGATTAACTTGATAAAGTTTGTTTTGATCAGATAACTTCTCTATTGGGTTATTTTAATCAAAACTGAGACTTTATCCTTTAGAATCTCGGGTGGAAAATAAGAGATTCGTAGAGATTTTTTCTCGGGAGTTCGGCCTGTCGAATGACGTGTTCGGCCTGCCGATGGGGCTTGTTTGGCCTGCCGATCAGGCTGTTCGGCCTACCGATCAGCGAGAGATAAGATTACGCGTTTTCACGCTAATCTTATCAGATATTGATCCGAACTTGATTCTGTTTCGAGTTTTTGAGACCTAATCTAATACGGACTGACCCCAAGACCAATAGCTATAAAAAAGGAGTGAGTCTTATGATTTACTCAGATCAATTGAAAGATTAAGAGTGATACTCTTCTAGTGAGCCTCTAAAAACTCCCTGAGAGCTTTTGTTCACAAATCACGAACATTAGCTTTGGGTTCTCTCTATTGGTTGGAAGGAGAGTCACCGGTGGAAGAGCTGTATATGTGAGCCCACACTCACTCCGGTTGTGGATAGAGAATAGCAAAGAAGACCAGTTGGTTGAGGCTCTTCTGGAACGTTACTTCTCTACACAAGTTGCGGAGGTTCTTCGGCACACTGAGGTTAGTAAGATCTGTCTAATTTATACATATAACATGTCAAACTTGTGTTTTAGAAATTACTCTGATGAAAAATTTTTAAAATTCCGCTGTGCACTTTGTTTCCAACATACTCTCTCTAAATTTCTCTGGTGATCTAAATAACAATAGGAACAAGTATCCTATTTATAGTGTCTAGTAGAGAGTCAATTCTACTTAGATAAGACTTCTAAATTTGAAACTAGGTCAAAACACGTAATAAGATACACTCAATTGGCTTGCTAGTTGCACTGTTCTCATAACTAAGTTACACTCCACTGGCCTTTCGAACCAAGGCATTGACCTGTCGGTCCGCCTGGTTTTGAAAATTTCTATATCTTATTCTACACAGTAATCTTAGACAGAGCCTCAGTTTTAATTCAAATAACTCAATAGAGAAGTTGTTTGATTAAAACAGTCATACACAGATAATCCTATATCAAATAAAATATATATTCAAATAATTCAATATGTTTATCTTGAATTAATTTAGAAAATTAATTCAACCAATAAACTTACATGAATTATTAAATCCAATCAATAGAATTTAAACCAATCTAAAAATTAACATAAATGATCAATATGTAGGAAAAATACGCCGTATCATTACAGGAAATAAAGTGAGCTAGCAAAGAGGGTTCGATAGACATATATAGATCAAGCCCCATAGGATATTAATAATCGGCTTAAGAATAAAAAATACTATTTTTATCTTATGTTTTATTATCTTACCATTGAAATACTTACTATCCATAAATAGTATACCATTTGATTACACTTATTTATCTAAATAGTTGAGCGTTCCAGTTTCTAATTACAAGATAATCCTTATAAGAGAATATCATTAACTCTACAAAGTGCTATGGATTCTATCTCTATGAATAATGAGTCTACGTCAATCAAGAGTTATATCTATAATGTACCAGCATGCATACCTTCATATAATCCAAGATGTTATCCTTTATACATCAAAAAACATAAGTCAAGAATATGGGTCTATTAATTCATTTCAGAATTAAGATATAATATACATGATTGTCTAAAATTAATTGATTTAAACAAATAGAATTGTTAATTAAATCAATTCAACTTTTGTCGCAATCCAATATATCATAGGTTAATTTTTTTACTCTCAGAGTCCAACTCCGATGACCAAAACAAGCCATCTATTATTAAGAATGTAGATAATATAACAATCTTAACAGGAAAAAGCGGCCCAACTTTATTCTCTCGATTATAGATTTTTTTTTGGTTTAGACTATCACCTTTAAGATTCATGTCTTCCGCATAATCTGTCCATCATATACAGATCTTAAAGGTTTAGACTGACACTCCTAGACTTTTGTTTGCTTATCATATATTCAATATGAATGAACATAAAGAGGACATACTTGATATATAAAAATAAATAATAAAATTTTTATTAATTAAATGTCTCAAAAAAATTTTACATCATTTAATCCTTAGAGCACATAGTCTAACACTATGTAAATGTAAAAATTTACCAACAACTTCGTCAGACTGTCGACAGCTGAAAAATACAATATTTTTATTAGGAATAAAAATTCACCGGCGACTTCGCTATACCTCCAGTGATTGGGAAATACAATTGTTCACTTGAAATACTATATTACCATGTAAATACAAAAGTTCACCGACAATTTAATTGGACCGTCGCCAATCATAAAAATACAATATTTCACTTAAAATATTGTATTATCGTGTAAACACAAAAATTTATTGACGACTTCATCAAACCACCGATGACCGAGAAGTATAATATTTACCAAAAAGTACTATATTTACTTTATAATACAAAAATTCATCGATGAGTTTGCTACTGGCAAGGAAATACAGTATTCCACTTGAAATACTGATTACATGTAAATACAAAAATTCACCAGCGACTTCACTGGACTATTAGGGTCAAAAACGTCGATAGAGCTAGTGAATTTACATTTCACAACATTAGAAAAGAAACAGAATTGACAATACTAGAGAAAAAAACTCAAAAAAGAAAAACTCCATAAAAAAATCTATTGATTTCATAATAAAAAGTCAAAGGAAAAAAAAAATCTCTCTTATATACCGTAAAGATATGGTGGCAATTAACCAATACGTGAAGAACGTTAAAAATAACATACAAGCTACATAACTGTGTAAATAACTAAAGCTACAAAAGTCGAAGTGGAGCACTAAATATTTATCAATTGACAAGTTTCTCTGAGTTTCATCAACGTTTACCTTGTCTTGCTTCAAATGATGAAAATATTTTAATTCGTCTGACCTTCCGGCCAAGCTCTAGAGTGGCTGCCAATGCACCGCCAAAAGAAAGGTCCTTTAATGACACAGCCCACCGCCCTTCAACCGGACCGAGCCGATATTTGCAACATCGGTAGCCACGCGCTTCTCTACTGCTCTTTGCACTTAGATTTGGAGCCACACAGCAGCGCGCCGCCGTCGTCTCGCCTTAGATTGCTACTCATATCCGAC
This sequence comes from Artocarpus heterophyllus, assembly GCA_025403435.1. Classification (NCBI taxonomy): domain Eukaryota; kingdom Viridiplantae; phylum Streptophyta; class Magnoliopsida; order Rosales; family Moraceae; genus Artocarpus; species Artocarpus heterophyllus. The sequence continues at coordinate 16,349,762 of CM046330.1, forward strand.
TTCAATCAACTCAGAAGTCGGCGGCAAGCAATACCTTGGAGATCATCACCTAATTCTGCTGCTGTCGATAACGAAAATGTCGTACTCTTCTAGATCGTGATCGCGATCGCGATTCCGCCTGCAAATGGCTCTGCAATCATCGATCTCCTCGTCAGGTGTTTGTCATTGTGTCTTTTTCCGATGCTTCAACCTTGGTGGCGGTGACGATGATGGCGGATGCCAATGACGGCAATTCGTTGGGAGGTTGACGCCCTTGGTGAGCTTTGTTGCCCAGCATGGAGAAATAAAGAAGAGAGAAAAAGGGGAGTGACAGAATCGAATGGAAGAGAGTGAGAAAGAAAAAATCTAATTTTGAGGGGTAGTTTTGGCTTTTACTTCTTTTAAAACACTAATTTATTTGATTTTTTTATTTATTTAATATTCTTAAAAGTTCTGACATTATTTACTAATAGAATAAAAAAATCTGCTATTTCCTATGATTTTTCATGTCCAAGAGTGACTTACATTTTTTTTCCTGCTATATACTTTATCAAGCCCAAGAGCGACTTACATTTTTTTTCTACTATATACTTTATCAACATACATATATATATATATATATATCATTTGGTAATTTAAAAGATAAAAATCAATTCCAAATTAAGTTAAGATATAGATTTATGTATTAAATTAAAGTAAAGATATACATTCGATGAGATCATAAACCAAATGTATAATTTTTAAATAAGACGATGAATATGAAGTTAAATACCCCTAAGAACAAATAGTGCATCTTCTAGTTTTTTTCCGATATTCAATCGAAATATGACTTAATAAAGTGAACATATATGAGCTTGATTATTGATTACTTCTTAAATTTCAGAATTATCGGTATCAATTAGTGTTAGGAATAAAAAAAAGTCAAACTGATTTTAGTTGTGCATGCAGCACCTAGCTAGATTGTGTGGCTAAATAGCACACAATGCGACTAAGCTCGCATAAGCACGATTTCATGGGCACGACTAAAAATCAAACATAATGGCACTAAGTATACCGAAAAAAAAAACAAAACAAAAACAAAACAAAAAGATGTTGTTGCATGGCTTGGGGTGGCCTATGTCCATGGACATTTTTCGGTGTTTTTCCACTTGACGGTCTTTTTATCAGATTTAAGCTTTCTTCTAGTATCTTTTGCTTGTGTTACTTCTCTTTTGAGTTGTTACCGACTTTTTGTAATTATTTTTCTCTTTTTTTTATTTCGAATAATATTAGAGTACAGGAGTTTGCTATAGAACTGATTTGGCTGTTAAAGAGTACCGATTTAGTTGAGATATATTAATTTAGTTTGATACAAAATGCTTCCCTTTTTCCGTTCATTAAAAAAAACAAAAAAACAAAACAAAACAAAAAAGAACAGAACATGTGGTTAAAAACTAATCACTCACCGCGATAAGTGTGATCTACTTCAGAACCGTATGTATCCTCAGCTTTTGGAGTAATTGGTCCACACCATCTTTATGACATCCTCATCTAAATAGCGTGCAGAATCAATTTGCGGCTTTTTGGCCACAAGAACCACGTGCGTATATGAGAGCCCGATTAAAATAGATACATACCTTGGGAGCCTTTGGATCACCATAAAAGATTCCACATAATTTGGTATTGCTAAGTAGATCAAACACATCTTTGGCTTCTCATGATATTCACTTTTCAGTGCAAATATGAACAGAACAAGGACTATCAATATAAACATGTTGCATGTGTTTGACAAGCAATCAATGAAAGTAATGTTCACGCAGAAATCAACATCCAGAGTGACAAATCACCACATGGGCACGATGAGAGCATTAATCTTCCATGTTCAATAGGCTATATTTGATCAATATTTACAAGTATATTAATATGAAAAGTGGAGGGTACGATAATACAAACAAACACGAGAACTGAAAGGAAGGAAAATATCCGATGATAATCATTTTACAAATGCAATTGCTCAGGACGGACCATAAGTTTGATGTTTAAACTTAACGTTCGTAGATCTTTCTCTTCTTTTTTTCTCTCCATAGTAATCATAGAAGTTGCTTGAAATTTTCTAGTTCAAAAAGTTTAGATAGGACAATGATTGAAAATCGTTGTCAAAAGACATGACCGCCAGAATTTAAAGTTATGTCAAAAATATAAGAATGATTTTTAAGCGTTGTCTTATAAGGATGTGAAACACCACACGAGTAAAGAGAGGGTATATTAGAAACCATAATTAGATTTTCCACTTTCGATGACATTTTTCACAAATATTATCATTTAATGTGTCAATTTGATGATTCTTTTTAAATAAAACACCATTTTAAAAATTTTAAAAAATTAAAATAATGGACTCCAAATCTAATAAGAACATAAAGGAAACAACCTCAAGACAACAACAAAAAACCTATTAGTAGCGGCAACAACAAAGGAGGGCGTATTGGGCAGAGCGGTTGCAGCAGTCGGGATTGGGGAAGTGAGGTTTGAGGAAGAGAAATGGTAGATTTAGGAGGAAAATGTTAAGGTTTGAGAGGGGATTGAGGAATTAGAGAGAGTGTGGATAACATTTGAGGAAGAGTGGGGTTGGGGTCGGGGTTGGGGGGAATTTAAAAATTTATAAGAAGTAAGATGAGCGAAAAAAGTATGTTTTTCTTTTTCTGAAAATTTTTTATATGAGAAGACAGTGTTCTAAAATCCATCAATAAAACTTCACTTTTAACCCCATTTTCTGAAAAGCATTGTCGAATGTCAATGTGCAGAATTTTTTCAAAAAAAAACCTCCCTGCTCTCTTTTGTTTAATGCAAACTAACACCAAATCTATAGTACAAATTTTTGAAAAGAAGGGAATATCTGTACCGCATTGTTTTAAAGTGCATTTAATGAGGTTTTTATATAAGAATGGTCAAATATATATCCTCTAAACTATTTTTTATAGCTGTGATTATAGAGGTTACTTTATTTTGGGAAAGAATGTTGTCAAATGTCAACATATTTATTCATTTGTAGGATGATTGACATGCTATAGGATTTAAGACGGACTTCGATTTGTCCCTGTTTGGCAAAAATTATTCTAACTATTTCTTTATGGTTCCAACTATTTGACTGTAACGTTTTCATTCATAAAATTTAAATTAAAAAAAGTCATAACTTTGTGCTATAAGTAAGTTTTCCGATATGGAAGGCTTTCTGTTTTACAGATTCATCACAATCTCCCAATGTCCTCATATATTGAACTTGCAGTCTTTGTTAGTTTCCCTCTCTAATTTTTTAGATAAAAGATTCGAATGAGACCTCCTTTTATTTTTCTTTTCATATTTTGAACAAATAATGTTTATTTTTTTTCTTTTTCTTATCAATAAATTCAAGTTAAGAGGATTAACTCCTTTCTTTATTTATTTAACAAAAAAATTTTGTGCTATGGCCTGAGGTGGCCTATGTAATGACGGAGGAAACGTCATCAATAAAACCTATTATTTAATTGGGTTTAATTAATGAATTTATTCTTAAAAATGTGAAATTTTGTAAAAATTGTAATTTCTGTGAAAATTACAATAAAATATGAATGAGAGGCATTGATTGCAAATTTTATGGCATATGTAATGCAATAGTGGATATTATAAATACAAATTTTATGAGTTTGATGACTCAGAGATTTGTGCATAATATCTATAAATTGAATTTCATGTCACAATTAATTGTGAAATTGTGATATAAACGAATGAATGATTAGAATGTAAATAGGACATAGAGGTTGTCCTAACCCTAACCGGAGGTAGAAAGGAGGCCCTTATACTGCTAAATAAAAACGCAGATACGAAAAATGTCACGATTAGCCTCCAAAAGTAAACGAAAAGTAAGTAAATATTTTTATACAGTCTAAGGATAGAAAGTACACTGAATTGACCACGACAGTATAGGAAAAATACTGTGTGGTGAAAAATTACACAATATAAATTTTTAACTCCACAAAGTGGACACTTTTGATTTTCTATTGGGCCACATGTCAAGAAAAGTGGCCCAATCACCTTGTGACACCTAGTGGTATACTCATGGGTTACCATGAGTCACCAAATGTGATAAGGATGCATTTATGGCAAGTTTATCACAAAAATTCATTTCTTTCCTTTCCTTCCAAGGTCCAGCAGCCATGTCCAAGTGTTCTAAAAAAATTTCTTAGCCCCCAAACTTTGCAAAAATACCCCCAAACAAGTTTTACAAGCAAGTACAAGGATTTCCCACAAGTTTTAAGGTAAAATCCTAAACCTTTTCATGAGTTTTCAAGGGATTTTTCATGGGTAAAGGGAAAAAATTAATCCATGGTATTTTTGCATGAAAAGGAAGTCCAAGAAGAAGTTCAAGAAGCCTTTGAAGGCTAGAAATCCAAAAAGTGTTATTTGGGTAAGTTTTAAAGTTTAAAGTTTTGAATTTTGTTTTGATTTTATTCTTTCAAATCCATGAGGGCTTTTGAGCATGTATTTGATGGAATTTCATGTATATGTGATGATTGGCAAGTTTGAGTTGTGAAACTTTGGTTTGTAGTGTAAAATGGTAGTTTTGCAAAAAGTGTTATTTTTGCAATTTTTATGTTAGACTTTGCAAAAGTGATGTTCGAGTATGAGAATCTTTTGATTAAGGCATGGAATGGTTTCTGTAGGGGTAGAATTACAATTTGTAAACGAATTTTTGTAAAAATACCATAGGGACTAAATTGAAAGAAAAAGTTCCTTCTCGGCAGATTTGAAAAATAGTCAAAAACGCCCCTTTACAGTGAGATTTTGGGAAAATTTAAAACACGAAAGTTGTAGATCTCGATAAAACTGTTAGGCTATGCAGACGGTTTGCCTAAAAACTCAATCGTTTGTGAGTTTTTGATTTTTCAAGAATATGTTAAAAGTGAAAAAAGTGTTAAATGGTAAAAGGTCATTTTTCAAAATGATTTAAGGTATGGTACCTTAAGTAAAAATGATCCTTGAGAAAAATATGAAATTTTGATGCAAAGAAGTAAATTTTAGTACTGGGGGTAAAATCGTCAAAATTTTCAATTGAGGGCTAAACCGTAAAGTTTTATGAAAATGGGGCATAATTGAGAAATAAAGAGATTTGAACCACTAGGGTGTTATTTTGAAATTAGTATGTGGTTATTTTCGTAAGAATAACGAAATTGAGCTTGGGAAGGTTAGTGGACCCACGAAGGGTAAAATCGTCATTTTTGTCCAAATAACCCGAACCGTTTTAAAATGTTTCCAATGGAATAATAAAATGACTAGAAAGGGCTCCCGCCCTTTGTTAAAAACGATAGGGTAAAGTTAGATAGAAATAAGAAAAACCAGTGGTTTTTAGAGTTGTACATAGTAATGCAACTCAATTTATTAACTAACGGATGTTTCGTATCAAAACATAGTGGAATTTGGCTAATGGCTTTGTAATTGGCCAACAGGATCCTAGGAGTCTAAGAGAAGGGAAATCGAGGTTAAGTTGCCCGACATTCACATCAAGTAAGTACCCTTCCCACTTACAGTATGAAATGTAAGTTTAGAAAGAAATGTATGTATATGTATACTTGTGCGTATAATTAAGTGTAAATTTGTATGTTTGCCATGATATGAATACCTAGGAGTATAGTCATGTATGAATAATTGTGAGCATATTAATGTGTACCAGTGTGTACAAGATGTTATGTACCTATGTGTACAATAATGAAAATGAGCATGTGTACCATGATTTTATACCTGTGTGTATAATATGTTATGTACATGTATGTACAATAATGAAAATGAGCATGTGTATCATGATTTCGTACCTGTGTGTACAATGATAAATACTTGAGTATGTATAAAGTAGGTATCTGTGTATAGATTTTTTGTTAAGTACCTGTGAATACATTATGCTATATACCTGTGCGTATATTAATGTGTACTAGTGTGTATAAAAAGTAAGTACCTGTGTGTACTATGCTATGCAAGAGAATTTATGTTTCATGGATAATATGTGATTATCACTTCATGCATGGTATGTCAACAATAACAAATGGACTGGTAAATGTATCACCAGAAATTAAGAAAAGTGTCGTACTGACTCCTAACTCAAGGGGAGTTTAAAGGATATGTTACGGTCACGGTGTTACGTAGACTTAAATGAAATTGCGCAATGGTACGAACAATTGGGCCCTAGTAAAGATAAGAAATGATGAGGATAAAGAAAGTTTATAAGAAAGCATAATTGATTCATGCATTCATATGAATATCCATGTGGGATTTATGGGACTTACTAGGCGTTAGCTCATTAAGTTTTTCATGCTGTAGGTATTCCGACGAGAATGTCAGAATAAGTTCAAATTGTGAGCTAGCGGGGGGATGGATAGTGTGCAGACTGGGTATGGTTTCCGCCCAGTATGTTTTCCGCTGTATGGTGTTTTAAGATATTTTGAAAGTAATGTTTAAAAGAAAGATGTTATGAAAGTAAAAGTATTAATTATGTAAATACAAGTATGTGAGAGTATTTTAGGAATTATTAAAGTTATGTAAGTAAATTATTTATTTCTGTTTTTAAAAAAAATTTCCTAAATTTTTGCCTTAAAGTAAGTAAGAAAGAGTTTTATCACAGCCAGAAAAGGCGGGTTGTGACAGTTGGTATCAGAGCGGAAATCTTGCCATCCTACTGCACATCGTCGTCTGCTCCATTGCCATCGCTCAAGTAAGATAGTTTGATTTTAAGAATAAGAATGTTCAGTACTATTTTATATGACACTGTTATGTTAATTACGACAATAAATATAGTATATGGCAGAGCCGCATCATGATCGTGATATGGAAGCTGATCGAAGAGCCAGCGTTGCTTTTCAAGAGGAGATGCCACCGCGGTATTGTGGGAGTCAACAGCCTATGGTGTAGACCGAATGGCTTAGTTGAAGTAATTTTTAACGCTTGTCATATGCCACCACATCTCCTGATTTTATTGGCCTCAGGATTGGTAAAGTTTTAAAGGACAAATTCTAGCTGAGTTGCACCCATACCACCAGCAAACGTTATTCCAGTCTAGGTGATTCTGATATTATGAGCGGATGGAAGACACCGATTGTACCTATGAGTAGAATCGGTATAAGGAAGATACGTAGGTGAACTGATAGATCATCACATTCTTAAATTTTGCCGTACTAAGGTACCACTGATTCCGCCACAATTACCGTTATGGCGCATCTTCGATCTGGTTTGGAGACTTCTTCCCAATGCGGTCCAGCAACAAAGGCCATATCCAGGAAATTACCTTAGCATCCATGATTTTTTTTATGGCAGCATTGCATGTAGACCAGAATGTAGCCACGCCATTAGAGAATCCTCCAATAGGTATGGATGATGATGATGATGATGATGCTGATGATGATAATAATGATAACATTGATGAAGAGCCGGTGTCTTCAGAGCCTATAATCGCAAGTGATGATAAGTCGGCTGATTCGGATATGGAGGAAGAAGAGGAATCCTAAGGAGGGTTCCGAATATAGTAACATGTTTAAAGTCGAGTTCGACAAAAAAAATAATTCATCAGAAAATCTTTGTGTATTATGATGTACATAGATGAGATATTAGTACAGTTTTGGGCTTTGATGCCTTTGTATATATATGTATGTTGGTTAATGGTGTCCTTCTTGGCAAGAAGGTATATGTAGCCGGAAGTGATAATTGCTCCCAGAGATGAAATGAATAGTTATGTATGAAAGGAAAGTATGTATGTATGTATGTTAGTTATGCATGTAATGTTATAGAGAATGTAAAAAGGAAATAAAGGATGTTCATGAAATGAAATGCATGAAAGAAAATGAAATGAAATGAAATGTATGAAGGTAAAGGAAATGAAATGTATGAAGGTAAAGGAAATGAAATGTATGATGCAAGATATTGAGTTCATGTAATTGTGTATATTTGCATGTATTTATGTTGTTTGAATACATGCAGTTATTGATTAGACACTATTAAGTTAATAATATGTACTAACATAGTAATGAAAATATACGATAAGTATAGAATAATTGATATCAATGGCTGATATACCAGCTGCTACAGCTATTCCAGTAGTATCCACTACCGAATTTTATGAAAGATTCCGGAGAATAAAGGCCTCGTAATTTGATGGATCTACAGACCCCTTAGAGGCCGACGGTTGGCTTATAGGCATAGAAAGGGTTCTGAAATTTATGGGACTTAACGACTATGAAAAAGTCCTATGCACTTTGTTTTCTCTCACTAAAGATGCTAGGAGACGGTGGGAGTCAATAGAGAGTAAAAGGAATGTAGACAAAATGACAAGGCCAGATTTCGTTGAAGAATTTGGCAGGGCCTATTTTAATGTAGAAATCATGGCAGCCCAACTAGAAGAATTTAATAATTTTAAGCAAGGGAATATGTCTGTAGCTGACACTGTAAATAGGTTTAATCAGCTAGCACGACTTTGTCCCAAGTTAGTACCCACTGATCGGGAATGAATAAGACGGTTAATGAGAATGTTCAAAACCAACATTGCTTTTGTGGTCGATATTGGAGGGCAAGTTCCTAAGGATGTAGAGGATTGCATCAAACGGGCGACCAAAGTTAAGTTTAGAATTGCCCATGATAAGGAAGAAGGAGCAAGGATTTTCAAGGCATAGAAGGAGGAGAAAGCTTTAGCCAAGCAAAGTCAAGCTATACAAGTAAAAGGACAAGGAAGTGTTCCAAGTCAAGGGCCATCCTAGAATGTTCAAGCGAGATGCAACTGCATTGCTAACAGCAAGAGGAAATGGAACATGAATAATTCAAAGAATCCAAAAGGTCAACCCCATAAGAGGATTAACGATGTAGGAAACAACAAACCCCTTTGCAGTCAATGCGGGAAAAGACATACAGGGGAATGCAAGGCTGGCATGAACAAGTGCAATATTTGTGGGGAAAGAAGGGCATTATGCCAGGAATTGTTTTTCTAATTCCCAAAGTCAGAACAGTCAGGCTCAGCAGAGGTCTCAAGGAAACCAATTGCATACGGTTCAAGTTCAGGCACAAATTCAAGTCCCTAGTGCTAGTCAAAGGCGACTAGAAGCTCCGGAACCAAGTGGGTGAATTTATGCCTACATGAAGAAGGAACAAGATGCAGGAACCTCATCGGTGGTGACATGTTAGTTTTCTATTGCCCACACTGATGTATATATTTTATTTGATTCTGGAGCAACATATTCGTTTGCATCGCTTAAGTTTGCGAAACGAATAGGAAGTAAAAAAAGATAGGATAGAGCAAACCTTTAGAATTGCACTACCCTCTGGGGAGGTATTAAGTGCTGATTATTGGTTACGTCATGTATCGATAGTCATGTGTGGAAGGGAATTGTATACTGATTTTAGAATAATCGATATACAAGATTATAACGTCATCCTAGGAACGAATTTTCTAAGAAAATACACAGCTAAGATTAGTCGTCGACACTGCAAGGTTACGTTTCAACCTTCCGGAAGTGAGAAGTTTATGTATTTAGGGAAAGTTCCCAAAGCTCCCAAGGCGTTGACTTCAGCATTAAAGGCAAAGAAGATATTGGAAAATGGATGTACCAGTTATCTGATGAATATAATAAGGAAAGATAAAGAAGCTCAGTTAGGACCAGAGAAGGTCCCCATAGTAAAGGAATTTATTGATGTGTTTCTGGACGAGTTGCAGACTTACCACTGGAACTAAAAATTTCGTTTGAAATCAAATTGACGCCCGAAACAGCCACGATTTTTTTAAGGCGCTATATCAAATGACTCCAGGGAAACTCAAGGAACTTCAGGTGCAACTAAAGGAAATATTGGATAAGGGGTTCATCCAACCAAGTTATTCCCCATGGGGAGCACCTATTCTATTTGTTAAGAAGAAGGATGGAATGTTACGAATGTGTATTGATTATTGGGAACTAAACAAGGTCACGGCTAAGAACAAGTATCCACTCCCAAGGATCGATGATTTGTTTGACCAACTTAAAGGAGCGTCAGTATTCTCAAAGATTGATCTACGCTCAAGGTATCATTAACTTCGAGTTAAAGAATAAGATACACCGAGAACAGTGTTCCAAACACGTTATGGGCATTATAAGTTCTGTGTCATGTCTTTTAGACTGACTAATGCCCTAGCAGCTTTCATGGATCTCATGAATCGAAGAGAACCTCGATAAGTTCATTATTGTCTTCATCGTCGATATTTTCATATAGTCAAGAACGCCAGAGGAACATGAAAAGCACTTGAGGATTGCACTATAATTATTGAGAAGGCATCAATTGTACGCCAAGTTCTCAAAATGTGAGTTTTAGCTGGAGAAAGTTCAATTCCACGGACACGTGGTGACACGAGAAGGAGTATTTATTGATCCTTCCGAAGTTGAGCAGTGAATAAGTGGCCTACACTGAAAAGTGTGTCGAAAATTAGAAGTTTCCTCGGTTTAGCAGGCTATTATCGACGTTTTGTAGAAGGATTTTCCTGACTTGCAGCACCACTCACTGCACTTACATGAAAAGCAGCGAAGTATGAATGGACTAAGAAATGCGAAGAAAGTTTCCAAGGATTAAAAAGGGCGACTTACAAGTACACTAGTACTGACAATACTAGATCCGAACCATGGAACGTTCGTGATCTATAGTGATGCATCAAAAATAGGATTGGGAGCCGTATTGATGCAAAATGGAAAAATAATTGCTTATGCATCCTAACAGTTAAAGGATTATGAAAGGAATTATCTGACGTATGACTTAGAGTTAGCGACGATTGTATTTGTGTTAAAGATATAGTGTCACTACCTGTATGGAGCTAAGTACGAAATTTATACAAACCATTAGAGTCTGAAGTGTATCTTCATACAGAAAAAGCTCAACATGAGGCAGCAAAGGTGGCTAGAGTTAGTTAAAGACTACGACTGTGAGATTTTGTATCACCCAGGAAAGGCTAATCAGGTAGCCAATACCCTTAGTCGTAGAACAATGTCCTTACTAGTAACGGTACAGATGTTACCAAAACCTCTCCAAAAAGGATTTGATGGAAGCAGGAATAGAGCTAGTCACTAGAAGATTAGCTAATTTGTCCTTTCAATTAACGATCTTAGAGAACTTAAAAGAGTGACAAGAAGCAGATCTGTGGCTACTTAAAGTTAGGAATGAAGTTCTTGAAAACAAAGAAATAGAATTTAGCATTTTGAAAGATAGTATCCTCTGTTACAAGAATAGAATATGCATTCCCAATGATGGAGGATTAAAGAAGCAAGTATTAGAAGAAACTCATGAAGCACCATATGTGACTCATCTAGGAGCTACTAAAATGTACCAAGATTTGAAAGAACACTATTGGTGGAATGGAATGAAGAATGATATCGCATAGTGTGTTGGCAAATGCCTTACATGCCAAAAGGTGAAAGATGAGCATTAACGACCAGCAGGAGAATTACAAAAGATTGATATCCTAGAGTGGAAATAGGATCAGATAACTATGGACCTGATAACTAAGCTACCCAGAACTACGGGTGGACATTATGCTATATGGGTAATTGTTGATAGATTGACTAAATCAACTTATATCCTACCCATTAAACTCAGCAGTTCTGTAGAACGACAAGCTGAACTATACGTAACCCAAATAGTTAGATACCACTGAGTTTCGAAGTCTATCATTTTTTATCGTAATGGTAGATTCACTTCCAAGTTTTTGAGAAGTGTTCATCAAGCAATGAGAACAAAGCTGATGTTCAACACAGCCTTCACCCCATAAATGGACGGTTAATCAGAAAGGACTATCCAGACTTCAGAGGATATGTTAAGAGCATGTGTGCTAGATTTCAAGAGAGGATGGGATAAAAGCTTCCTCTGATCGAATTTGTATACAACAATAGTTATCGAAGCTCCATTGGTATGGTTCCATATGAAGCTCTATATGGAAGGAGATATAGACCACCTTTACATTGGTACGAAACCCAAGAAAAGGCGTTGTCGACCATAGATTTTGTTCATAGAACAACGAGAGATGTAAAGTTAATTTGTCAATGAATGAAAATGGCTTTTAGTCGGCAAAAGAGTTATGCTAATCGACGACAGAGACCTTTGAAGTTTCAAATAGGAGACTTGGTCTTTTTGAAGATAATGCCCATGAAAGAAAATTATAAGATTTGGGAAGAAAGGAAAGCTCAGTCCAAGGTATATTGGACCATTTGAGATCTTGAAACAGATAGGTAATGTAGTTTATAAGTTAGCCTTACCCTCTAATCTAGCATTGGTACACAATGAATTCCATATGTCCATGCTAAAGAAGTATGTGCCAGACCTTTCACATGTTCTTCAGCCGGAAGAAATTGACATACAGGAGAATCTGTCTTATGAAGAAAAACCAGTTCAAATTCTGGCACAAGAAGAGAAGGAACTAAGGAACAAGAAGATACCTCTCGTCAAAGTTTTATGGCGTAACCAACAAGAAGAAGAAGCAACGTAGGAATGAGAGGGTGAAATGAGGAAAGACTACCCCGAATTATTTTGAATTTCGAGGACGAAAATTCTTAAGGGGGGTAGATTGTAATGACTGAGGAAACGTCATAAATAAAACCTAATATTTAATTGAGTTTAACTAATGAATTTATTCTTAAAAATGTGAAATTTTGTAAAAATTGTAATTTCTGTGAAAATTACAATAAAATATGAATGAGCGGCATTGATTGCAATATGTAATGCAATAGTGGATATTGTAAATACAAATTTTATGAGTTTGATGACTCAAAGATTTGTGCATAATATCCACAAATTGAATTTCATGTCACAATTAATTGTGAAATTGTGATATAAACGAATGAATGATTAGAATGTAAATAGGACATAGAGGTTGTCCTAACCCTAACCGGGGGTAGAAAGGAGGCCAGAGCAGTATAAGAATACTGCTAAATGAAAATGTAGATACAAAAAATGTCACGATTAGCCTCCAAAAGTAAACGAAAAGTAAGTTAAATATTTTTATACAGTCTAAGGATAGAAAGTACACTAAATTGACCATGACAGTATAGGAAAAATACTGTGTGGTGAAAAATTACACAGTATAAATTTTTAACTCCACAAAGTGGACACTCTTTGATTTTCTATTGGGCCACATGTCAAGAAAAGTGGCTCAATCATCTTGTGACACCTAGTGGTATACTCATGGGTTATCATGAGTCACCAAATGTGATAAGGATGCATTTATGGCAAGTTTATCACAAAAATTCATTTCTTTCCTTTCCTTCCAAGGTCCGGCAGCCATGTCCAAGTGTTCTAAAAAATTTCTCAGCCCCCAAACTTTGCAAAAATACCCCCAAACAAGTTTTACAAGTAAGTACAAGGATTTCCCACAAGTTTTAAGGTAAAATCCTAAACTTTTTCATGAGTTTTCAAGGGATTTTTCATGGGTAAAGGGCAAAAATTAATCCATGGTATTTTTGCAAGAAAAGGAAGTCCAAGAAGAAGTTCAAGAAGCCTTTGAAGGCAAGAAATCCAAAAAGTGTTATTTGGGTAAGTTTTAAAGTTTAAAGTTTTGAATTTTGTTTTGATTTTATTCTTTCAAACCCATGAGGGCTTTTGAGCATGCATTTGATGGAATTTCATGTGTATGTGATGATTGGCAAGTTTGAGTTGTGAAACTTTGGTTTATAGTGCAAAATGATAGTTTTGCAAAAAGTCCTATTTTTGCAATTTTGATGTTAGACTTTGCAAAAGTGATGTTCGAGTATGAGAATCTTTTGATTAAGGCATGGAATGGTTTCTGCAGGGGTAGAATTACAATTTGTAAACGGATTTTTTGTAAAAATACCATAGGGACTAAATTGAAAGAAAAAGTTCCTTCTCGGCAGATTTTAAAAATAGTCAAAAATGCCCCTTTGCAGTGAGATTTTGGGAAAAGTTAAAACACGAAAGTTGTAGATCTCGATAAAACTGTTAGGCCACATAGGCGGTTTGCCTAAAACTCAATCGTTGTGAGTTTTTGATTTTTCAAGAATATGTTAAAAGTGAAAAAAGTGTTAAATGGTAAAAAGGTCATTTTTCAAAATGATTTAAGGTATGGTACCTTAAGTAAAAATGATCCTTGAGAAAAATAGGAAATTTTGATGCAAAGAAGTAAATTTTAGTCCTGGGGCTAAAATCGTCAAAATTTTCAATTGAGGGACTAAATCGTAAAGTTTTATGAAAATGGGGCATAATTGAGAAATAAAGAGATTTGACCCACTAGGGTGTTATTTTGAAATTAGTATGTGGTTATTTTCGTAAGAATAACGAAATTGAGCTTGGGAAGGTTAGTGGACCCACGAAGGGTAAAATCATCATTTTTGTCCAAATAACCCGAACCGTTTTAAAATGTTTCCAATGGAATAAGAAAAATGACTAGAAAGGGCTCCCGCCCTTTGTTAAAAACGATAGGTTAAAGTTAGATAGAAATAAGAAAAATCAGTAGTTTTTAGAGTTGTACATAGTAATGCAACTCAATTTATTAACTAACGGATGTTTCGTATCAAAACATAGTGGAATTTGGCTAATGGCTTTGTAATTGGCCAACAGGATCCTAGGAGTCTAGGAGAAGGGAAATCGAGGTTAAGTTGCCCGACATTCACATCAAGTAAGTACCCTTCCCACCTATAGTATGAAATGTAGGTTTAGAAAGAAATGTATGTATATGTATACCTGTGCGTATAATTAAGTGTAAATTCATATGTTTGCCATGATATGAATACCTAGGAGTATAGTCATGTATGAATAATTGTGAGCATATTAATGTGTACCAGTGTGTACAAGATGTTATGTACCTATGTGTACAATAATGAAAATGAGCATGTGTACCATGATTTTATACCTGTGTGTATAATATGTTATGTACATGTATGTACAATAATGAAAATGAGCATGTGTATCATGATTTCGTACCTGTGTGTACAATGATAAATACTTGAGTATGTATAAAGTAGGTATCTGTGTATAGATTTTTTGTTAAGTACCTGTGAGTACATTTGCTATATACCTGTGCGTATATTAATGTGTACTAGTGTGTATAAAAAGTAAGTACCTGTGTGTACTATGCTATGCAAGAGAATTTATGTTTCATGGATAATATGTAATTATCACTTCATGGATGGTATGTCAACCATAATAGATGGACTGGTAAATGTATCACCAGAAATTAGGAAAAGTGTCGTACCGACTCCTAACTCAAGGGGAGTTTAAAGGATATGTTACGGTCACGGTGTTACGTAGACCTAAATGAAATTGCGCAATGGTACGAACACTTGGGCCCTAGTAAAGATAAGAAATGATGAGGATAAAGAAAGTTTATAAGAAAGCATAATTGATTCATGCATTCATATGAATATCCATGTGGGATTTATGGGACTTACTAGGCGTTAGCTCATTAAGTTTTTCATGCTGTAGGTATTCCGACGAGAATGTCAGAATAAGTTCAAATGGTGAGCTGGCGGAGGGATGGATGGTGTGCAGACTGGGTATGGTTTCTGCCACAGTATGTTTTCCGTTGTATGGTGTTTTAAGATATTTTGAAAGTAATGTTTAAAAGAAAGATGTTATGAAAGTAAAAGTATTAATTATGTAAATACAAGTATGTGAGAGTATTTTAGGAATTATTAAAGTTATGTAAGTAAATTATTTATTTTCGTTTTTAAAAAAAAATTTCCTAAATTTTTGCCCTAAAGTAAGTAAGAAAGAGTTTTTATCACAGCCAAAAAAGGCGGGTTGTGACAGCCTATGTCCGTAGACATCTTTTGGTGTTTTTCTACTTGGGGGGACTTTTAATGAGATTTAAGCTTTCTTCCGTTATCTTTTTCTTGTCTTAATTTTGTGCTTTCTTCCGTTATCTTTTGCTTGCATTGATTCATTTTATTGACTTTTTATAGTTATCTTTTGTTTTTATAATTTCTAATAAACTTACTGTAGAGAGTTTAATAATCTGTAATTCTTCGATTTTTTGATGTTCTATTAATAACTTTGGGAATCCCATATAGATTATGACTTGAATCAAGTCGATTCTTTTTTGAATCTCTATACATGCAATTCCCTCGACACTAGAAAATATTTTCATATTTTTTTGTATATAATTCTTGATACAATTTGAATTGATATGGCTGATAAAGAGTGTCAACCTAATTGAAATATATGAATCTACGTTGGTACAAGTTCCCTTTCACATAAAAACAAAAAAGAAAAAATGAAACAAAACAAATGAGCTTAAGGTTAATCTATAGCTGACTTTTTTCAGCTTGTGGTATTAGAGTCCTTACCCTTTTGGTTACGAAATTGATATGCTCTGTCGAAATTGTTAATAAAGGTATGATTATAAGAATGATAATGCTAAGTGTTATGGGTGATCTCGACGGTCCAAGGCCTGAGGGCAAGATCATGTAAAGCTTAGTAAGAACCCAAGTCCTAGGAGATATCTTGGTAGGAGAACCAGTCAACCAAGCATTCCTCGGGGGTCGACATATCTTAGAGAGGATAGGAAGTTGAGATAAGGCAATGTCTAAATTCATTGAACTTAGATTTGAGAATTTGAATTACTATATGTGCAAATGAATCTCCATAGGATCAGAAAAATTAAGTTCTTCATGCATAATATGGGAAGGTCAGATACGAGGAAAGTGAAAATAAAATCAGGGAAGCAAATAGTCCTATTTTTATTATATTTTATTATTATTTATTTATTTATTCCATACTTAAAATCGTTGCTATAAATAGAGGTGGAAAACCCTAGAGAAAGAACTTTTTGGCCCTCTCATTTTCGTGTGCTCAAAAGAAATAGCGAAAAAATTCCTAAAATGGACGTACCTTACATTAAGTGAACCACTATAATTCTTAGTGATTGTACCTTTTATGCATTATTAATTCTTTATTTTCACATAAACATGGTGAGTGACTTGTGAGGTAATTGCTGACCAAATTAAACCATCAACAGTTGGTGCTAGAAGGAGGGCTAGATTTATTTGAGATTGAACCAGCAATTTTTAACATTTCACGTAATCGTCATGGTGACAACATGTACTAATTGTCCCAACCGTACTAAAAATAATTCTACAACTCAAGGAAATGACCAGTCTATCACTGGTAGAGTCAACGGTGTGCAGGGCTCAAGGAAAGGTAAACAGCCTTCACGGACCATGTTTTTGGAGCAGAGGGTGGAGAGAATGAGTGGACTGCTCAAGAAAATCTTGGTAGTCCCTGGACGACATGCAAGGTGGGGGTGGTATTGCCATAGGTGATGACTCGATAGACCAAGGGATCCGCAAAGCTGCTAACAAAAATGATGGCTACCAACAAGTCACCCCTAAGAGAACCAGAGAGACTGAAGATGACCATCCTAAGAGAGCGAATTCGATAGGCAGCCAAGAAAGAAGGAGAAGAATAGCTTAGGCCTAGGCCCAGGGAGTGGGCCAGCAAAATCAAAGGCAGAACACAGGTCTCCCAACACTTTCCCTAAGGTGTGATGCCAAACAAGATGCGACTTTGGTATAAATGGCAGAGACCTACGAGACCATTTGCATAGAATAGACCTGAGGGATCGCTTGCACTCAAGGAAAGCTATTTCTCAGGGGAACAATCCTAACTTTATGGATCTTAAGACTGTGGATCAACCAACAACCCATCCTCATATCGATCCCCATCGTCCAGCAAGTACAGCAACAATTTCAGGCTACTTTTGGACTTACCATAGGAGAGGTTAGGCGTTTGGTTGGGTGCGTTGGAAAGCTAGAGGATAAGCTCGACATGCATCATGGAAAAGAGATTACATACTCGAATCCCCTTAATAAGAAACACGCCATTCCTAGAGAAGTTCAAGCCACTGTAGATGATGCCTTACAAATAGACTGATCTTGACGACCATATATAGATAATATGAGTTGTACATGGAGCTTTATGGGTGGTACACCAAGGGCCCAACAAGTCTCTAAAGAATTGGCTTGCATGGTACACCAAGGAGGTAGCCACAGTTAGCGGCATTACTAAAAATGTCACCCTTATGGGAGCACTAAGCAATATGTAGACGGACAAAAGTGCCAAGTCATATAGGGACTGCTTCGAGAGAGCTTGAAGGTTTATTAATCAGGAAGAAGTGAAAGGCCTGGTTCACAGGTGAGTCATGGGAGGAGGTGGCAGTAGCAATGGTTACGAGTCGAGCCAAGGAAGCAAGAAGAGGAGCAATACTAAAGGGCAGAACAATTCACAAAAGCTGCCAATCTATAACCCTCAGTAGAACCTTCCTAGCTGAGTGATTATCATGGATAACACTAAACGACAAAAATAGGAGGAAGGTAGATCTATGCCATAGTAGAGGTACTACAACTACCACGACCTTACCATACCCATTGACGACATATACCATAGAATCAACAATCAACCATATTTACAGTGTCCTTCTCCCATGAGGTCGAACCCTAATAGCATAATCAAAACAAGTATTGTAGGTTCTATGGTGACATGGGCTATTACACAAATGAATACACTAACATTAAGGACAAGATTAAAAGGCTGATTAGAGAAGGTCGGTTGTAAGAATACAAAACCAACAAGAACAATAAGAGAAATAATAGAAGAAATTATCACAGGGACGATCAAAGGAATGATGGCTGACAGCGTGATGACGACCATTGGGACAACATCGCAGTAGAGCCTACAGGAGTAATTCACACTGTTTTCGAAGGCCCATATCTAAGGGTTGATTCTCAAAGATCCTAGAAGAATTATGTTCGCAGGGTGACAAAAAATTCTAAGCAAAGTTATATGATTGTGTTAATGAGCAAACCCGCTAAGGTGCTGAGATATGAAAGAGCAAAGATTATGTTTTTTGAGGAGGATGCACACGGAGTTCATTTCTTAAATAATGATGCCCTGGTAGTCGAGGCAATGATTGGAAATTATACTATGTGTTAAATCTTGGTTGACAACTGTAGCTCTTACAAGATCGTGTACATTGACTGCTTGACAAAAATAGGAATCCCTCTAGACCAAACAATGCCAAACTCTTGACTCCTTTGGGTTCACGGGTGATAGCATAATCCCAAAGGAAACAATCAAGTTGTCAATAACAGTTAAGGATAAGCTAAGAACGATGACCGTACTATTGAATTTTTTTGGTGGTGAAAGAAGGAGACCAATAAAAGATCATCACATCCATTTATCACTAGAAAGTGAAGTTTCTTACACTAGATAGTGTGGATGAGACGAAAGGAAACTAGTATAAGTCAAGGCTGACTTATTTGAATATGGTACATGCACATATAAACCCAAAAAAATGGAGCAAAGGATGGTGTGTCAACAGCCCATGGTGAAAGACATAGACCCAACATTTGAAAAAGAGATTACAGGAACCGAGCCAGCTGAAGACTTGGAAAAGGTAAAAGTGGACAAGTGAGACCCGCTGAAGGTGTTAAAAATAGGGTCGAGGTTAAGTAAGAAGTAAATGGATGAGTTAAAGAAGTTTCTTATCAATAATCTTGATGTTTTTTTCTTGGAACTACAAAGATATGGTTAGAATTGATACAGAAATAGCTTGCCATCACTTAAACATCGACCCAAGCTATCCTTCAAAAAGACAGAAGAGGCGACCGATAAACAGGGAAATATATGAGGCTTTCTATGAAGAGGTTCACAAGTTCAAAAAGAATAGGTTCATCTAGGAATTGCACTATCCATACTGGATATCTAATCTAGTGCTCATCCGTAAGACAAATAGGAAGTGGAGGACTCGTATCGACTTTAGTGACCTCAACAAAGTATGTCTAAAAGGCAACTTTCTGCTTACCAGGATTGATCAATTAGTCGATGCCATAGTTTTATGGATGCCTATTTTGGTTATAATCAGATTCCTATGCAGCCATGGACCAAAAACACACATTATTTATCACTAATAGGGGATTATACTATTATCTCCTACCATTGGACTAAAGAATACAGGGGCTACATAATAGTATTTGGTAAACAAAATATTTGCCAAGCAAATTGGGAAGACCATCAAAGTCTACGTCAACAATATGTTGGAAAACAATGTAAGGGCGAGTTTATATGTTTTCTAACTTGATGAGATGTTCTAGGTGCTACAGGAGTACAAGATGAAGTTCAAAAATGGCATTGGGGAAGTCCAAGGCCCAAGGACGAGATCATGTCAAGCCCAATGAGGGCCCAAGTCCTAAGAGACGTCTCGGCAAAAGAACGAGTCGACCAAGCCTTCCTTGGGGGTCGACATATCTTAAAGAGGATAGGAAGCCGAGACGAGGTAATTTCTAAATTCATTGAACTCATAGATGAGAATTTGAATTACAAATAGGCAAACAAATCTCTATAGAATCAGGAAAATCAAGCCCTTCGTGCACGATATGGGAATATCAAATATAAGAAAAGTTGGAATAAAATCAAGGAAGGGAATATTCCTGATTTTATTAGATTTTATTTATTATTTCATACATGAAATTGTAGCTATAAATAAAGGTGGAAAACCCCAGAGAAGGGACTTTTGGGCCCTCTCGTATTTGTGTAATCAAAAGAAATAGTGAAAAAAATCCTAAAGTGGACGTTCCTAACATTGAGTGAACCACTTTAATTCTTGGTGTTGTTACTTTTTCTACATTATTAACTCTTTACTTTCACATAAACATCGTGAGTGATTTGTGAGGTAATTGTTGACCAGATTTCACCATCAACACTTAGCAACAGAATGAAGCAGAGGTATATTTCACATGTTGGAGGGTCATACTATTATGACACTGCCTAAATCTGTTTGACACGAGGACAAAATTAGGCACTTTTATTTTTGCTCAAAGCTCAGCGTTGTCTTAGATAACTACGTGAAGGCTCCTTTCTGTTTTTCTCTCTCTCTCTCTCTCTTTCTCTTTTTGGCATAAGGAACCCTCATGGCAAAGGAAAACTAGAAGAGGTAGGTTATGCTTGGGAAGAGAACCAAATTAGAAATGTAAAACGTGTCATCCTAGCCTAGCCTAGCCTAGCCTAGCCTAGCCCATCCAAATTGAGCTCAAATGTGCTTTGTGTCGTACTTAGGCCGGCTCATTTATTTATCTTGTTTTATTGGGCCATGCTTATTTTTTATCTAGGGAGAATGAAAGAAATTTTAGATTTTTGAAACTTTTTGAAGTAAATATCAAGATTTGAAAATATTTATAGTAAATGTTAGACTTACAATGCAAACAACTTATTTACTTTGTCAATAGGAAATATTTACATTATAAACAAGGAGGTAAACACATTGTTTACATCACAAATCTATTTATTATGTGAATAAAAATTATATACTATACACAAAGGGGTAGATAAATTATTTACATCATAAATTTAATATTTACTACAAATATTTTCAAAACTTGACATTTACTACAATACAATTTTTGTTTTATTATTTTATTGAGAAATTATATCAAATACCATAGTTTTAATTCTCCATGTAAGTAAACAATATACTTTTAAAAATATTTAAGTACATACCATTTCTGATATCCATGTGCTCTTTTTAAACACTTGAATTTTTAATTTTACCTCATTTTTTTTCTTTGTTTTTCTTCTTTTTCTTTTTCTTTTTCTTTTTGTTTTGTTTTTGTTTTCTCTATGTTGCTTCGTGTTTCTATCTATGTTATTCTATAAAAAATAAATTTTGTTTTAATTTAAGTGGGTATTTACTAAACACTGTTACATTTTGGTATATTTATTTTATTCTCACTAATGATGGCCTAAATCCTTCCTTCTCCCCTTTTTCTTTATGGTTTCAAGCCCAATTCATTGCCAATTTATATTCATGTCGTGCTCTTAATGTGTTTGTGTTTTAATTGTACCTAAAAAAAATTATAGATAAACATGAAACATAAATATCAAATGCAATTAACATTTTTACTTATAATGAAGTAAAATGTAGAAGAATTTAAATGAGATAAAATCTTGTTTTGAAAAAATAGTATAGTATGATTCTTATAAGAAAAGTATTGAAAGTACATAATAAAAGAGCAATAATGTTGTGTTATTATCATGTCGTTTATCGTGCCTATACCCATGCCATGCATTCAGACGTTGTGCCCTTAACGTGCTTCATGCCCAAAAAATGGCATCAAGCTGACCCATTTAATTAACGTGCTAAGCTAAACCTATTTAATAATCGTGTCGTTACTACTTTTTATTATGCCGTGCTTGTATCAGCCCACTAAGTCCAACTCGTCTTGACCAAAAATGAATATATTAGGTACCTAACTATTTGAGGACTTTCCCAAAAATTTAGGCCCATTTGGTTTACGAATTCGAATCATGATTGATTGAAATATGAATTTTTGTCCTACCAAACTTTTATTTGGGCTATGGGTTTAGCCAGAGTTGATTTTTTTGTTTGGAATGCTTCTACTAAATGGAGCCTTAGATTGCTCACTTCTCAATATATTTATTTGAGAAATTCATTTAAATGCCACTTTTTTAGACAATTTTAATTTATGCCACCAACTTAGTTCATGTCTCTCCTTGACATGTCGTATATCCCTCTAGGGTTTTTTTTTATGACATGAGGGACATGTTGTCACGCCCCGGAGTACGGGAGGTGACGTGGCAGATTATTTAAATTAATTAAAAGAGAATTTAATTAAAAATCAAGAGTTTAGGGGTTTGAATTAAACATAAAATGTGAAAATTTAAAGAAAACCATTGCATGAATAATTCATATAAAAGAATAACATAGCGAGTATGGGTTCCACAAACCCACAACTTGTGCACACACATGGTACTGACAATATCATAAATACAATCGCAGTCCAAGTACAAGTAAAGTTAAAATCTTACATGCTTTGATTTAAATAATACAAATAAGTTTACTAGTCCCTCTATTAATCCTGTGTCTTGTCCGAAGAATCCTCTCCAAACCTAAATGGAAAACCACCTAGAGGGGGGAAATTTAAAACAAATGAAACGTGAGCGAAAGGCTCAGTAGGACTATGTTTTATAAAATAATTTAATTTAAAGAAACATTTCGTTATTCAGGAATTATTTAAAAGAAACCTTGAATAAATAAATAAATAAATAAGCAAATTTAAGTAAAATCATCCATACCCAAAACAGTTTACTTGGATAACCAGAAATATCATTTTCTTTTTCCTAAGCAAACCATAATAATATCACCACCGTAGTGGCCCAGCTGGGTTTCGGGACCTGCCCCCAAGGTCGATCGCTATACGACCCGATCTCTGATATGGCATCATGTCTATATGTTTATTATCATCATCATTTAAAACCCAATTACCGAGTGTTGTCATTTACATTCATTATGAAGTTCATTTCAGTTCACGGTATATTAAAACATAACTGATAATTCATTTTCAAACCACCGTTGAAAACATTTTAATAGAAATCCTTTTCAAAGCCAAATCATTTCAAAACCAGGCTACCAAAGAAATGGGGTAGAAGTCCTACCTCGATGCTCATGCCGGTGCCCCACACCGTAATCCTGGTCCGCTATACGTTAGCTCCACGGAACCACGAACGATCCTAGATACAAACTAAGTCATTCAATATCTAGTTCGAGACATTCTATGTTATTAAACCATTTTATGATGTCCTAGTGTGTCATTTGTATCTTTAAAATTATTCTATAAGGTTGGAATTTAAATCGGGGTCCAAAACAGTAAAAACGAGTGAAAAATCATAAAATTTTCCATGCTTCAGCCAGCCAGCCGGACTCCCTGCTTCGGCCGGCCGAACTGTACCGGAAGCTATGTTCAGTCGGCCGAACATCCCCAGGTTTGGCCTGCCGGAGAGATGAACACCGGCCGACCGATCCCTTGATCCGGCCTGCCGAACACGTGGCCCGGCCTGCCGAACTGGGAAAACCCAGAAATCTAGCCACGGGTTTTTCGATCCCCAAAATCCAAATCTTGATTCTAACCTGTTTTTCTCAAATCCCAGGCATGGAAAACAATCATAGTTGATAGAAAAACATAGTAGAACACATTTAGACTCATTTAAACAAGATTTAAACTCACAAATCTCAAAAATCTGAAAATGAGAAAATGAGGAGAAAAATGAAAAATCTTAAATCCAATTCGTTTTTCTTCAATCTAAGCTTAGGTTCTAGTTGTTCTAAGTTCATTTAACTCAAATCAAGGGTTTTCTAGGCTTAAACAAACCTAGATTTCAAAAATGCACAAAATTGAAAATTTTGGAAAAAGTTTATAAATTTCAAAACTAACCTCGAATCGAAGCTTCAATCCGCGTTCTCGGTTGCTAAATCACGTTCTCGAGCTTCCTCCTTGCTAACCCAAAGCTTGGATTCGAATTTGGTTTCAAAAATTTTGAGAGAGATAGAGAGAGAGGAGAGTAGCTGAGAGAGAGAGTGAGTGAAGAGAGAGAGAAATCTGAGAGTGTAAGGAAAGAGGAGGAAGAGAGAGAATATATAGAGGGAAACGGTGGGCGGTTTTACTATGCGAAAACCATGTGCCTCCCACGGTTTTGTAAAACATAATATTTTCAACATTTTACAAATTGTTGTGTTTTAAAACTCAAAACATCATTTTAAAATAATAAGAAATCATTTGAATTTACCAGATTAACAAAACCACCAAAATTTCAAAATCCAACCAAGTAATTAAATTAATGTTGAAACCTTAATTATGGCACACTAATTCATCATTTATATTACATTAACATAAAATAAATTTCGGGGTGTTACAACTCTCCACCCCTAAAAGAAATTTCACCCTCGAAATTTACATCTCATTTCAGAAACAAAACAAATGTGGATACAATTCCCGCATACTTGATTCTAGTTCCTAGGTGGCTTCATCAACCCCATGATGCTGCCACACGACCTTTACCAATGGTATCTCACGACGACGCAAACTAATCACTTTCCAGTCGATGATCTGAATCGGCACTTCTTCGTACGTTGTATCCTCCTAAACCTGCACATCGTGAAATGAAACTATCTTACCCTGCTCAGGAGGACACTTCCTAAGCATCGACGCATGAAACACATCGTGAACATGAGAAAGTTCAGACGGAAGATCAAGCCGATAAGCGACCACACCAACACGCTGAGTGATCTCGAACGGCCCAATATGCCTCGGCGTGAGCTTCCCACTCACCCCGAACCGCATAGTTCCCTTACGAGGCGATACCCTCAGGAGAAAGAAATCTCCTTCTGCAAACTCTAAGGGTCTACGTCTCCTATCCGCGTAACTCTTCTGTCGACTCTGAGCTACCCTCAATTGATCTCGAATCACCGCGACTTTCTCGTTACTATCACGGATCTCATCTGGCCCAAGAATAACCCTATCTTCCGGCTCGGCCCAACACACAGGTGACCGACACGGTCGCCCATACAACGCCTCAAATGGTGCCATACCAATACTCTCCTGATAGCTATTGTTATATGCGAACTCCGCCAGATGCAAACATTGCTTCCAATTCCCGCGGAAGTCCAACGCACAGGCATGCAACATATCCTCGAGAATCTGAATAACCCGCTCAGACTGCCCATCAGTATGAGGATGAAACGCCGTACTGAAGTTCAAATCCGTACCTAAAGCCTCCTGAAAACTCCTCCAGTACTTAGCATTAAACCTA
The DNA here is from genome assembly GCA_025403435.1 of Artocarpus heterophyllus. Lineage (NCBI taxonomy): Eukaryota > Viridiplantae > Streptophyta > Magnoliopsida > Rosales > Moraceae > Artocarpus > Artocarpus heterophyllus. Next base: position 16,375,349 of record CM046330.1, read on the forward strand.
GTGTCTCGATCAGAGTGATGGACAAAGGAATGCCATGCAACCTCACAATGTTCTGCAGATACAAATCCCCGAGAATCTTCCTCAAACACATTGACTTAAACGGAATGAAATGCGTCGATTTCGTCAACCTGTCGACCACGACCCAAACTGCATCATGCCGTTGCTCCGTCCTTGGTAAACCTGTGAGAAAATCCATCGTCACATGCTCCCATTTCCACCCTGGAATAGGAAGCGGTTGAAGCTGACCTGTAGGCTTCTGATGCTCGGCTTTCACCTGAAGACACGTCGAACACTTGGCCACATACTCTCAAACATCTTTCTTCATGCCTCTCCACCAATACTGCCTCTTCAAATCGCGATACATCTTTGTGCTCCCTAGATGAATAGCAAACTGAGACCTATGAGCTTCATCCAAAACGGCTTTCGTCACCTCGACGATAGCTGGAACTACAAGACGCTCCCAGAAATACAACGATCCATCTGCATGCAGGCTCCATTCTTCAAACTGCTCCCCGTTCTGAACCCGCGACCAAATCCCCTACAAATGCCGATCCTGCCACTGACTTTGCTTCACCATCCGAACAAGAGCTGGAGTCGCTTCCACATGATATACTAAAACTCGATCACAGTCTTCATGATACCGTAGCCTATACTTGCTCACCGTCGCATCCTTGCTCCAGTCCTCAAAAGCCAAACAAGCGAGAATCCTTGAAGACTTCATGCTAAGCGCGTCCGCGACCACATTAGCTTTCCCGGGATGATACTGCAACGCAAAATCATAATCCTCCATATACTCTATCCATCTACGCTGCCTCAAATTAAGATCCCTCTGAGTGAACAAATACCTCAAACTCTTGTAATCGGAGAAGACCTAAAACGACGCTCCATACAAGTAACACCTCCAAATCTTCAACGTGTGGATCACCGCTGCGAGCTCCAAATCATGAGTAGGATAATTCCGCTTGTGAGGTCATAACTGTCTCGATCCGTACGCAACCACACGTCCATGCTGCATCAACACGCATCCAAGTCCGCGCCTTGAAGCATCCGTATAAACCTCATACGACTCGTCACTACTAGGAATAACTAACACAGGAGCTGAAGTCAACCAGTTCTTCAATTCCTGAAAAGCAAGCTCATAATCTTCATTCCACTCAAACCTGACATTTTTCTTGATCAATCTCGTCAACGGAGCTGCAATCTTTGAAAAATCCTTTACAAATTTCCTGTAATAACCAGCAAGACCTAAGAAACTACGAATCTCCGCTACATTCCTTGGCTGTTGCCACTCTACTATTGCCTCAATCTTGGACGGATCCACCGAAATACCATGCTCCAAGATGACATGACCCAAAAACTTGACCTCAGTCAACCAAACTCACACTTTTCCCTCTTAACATACAACTGGTGCTCCCGCAGAGTCTGAAGCATGATCCAGAGATGCTGCTCGTGCTCCTCCCAAGTCTTAGAATACACAAGAATATCATCAATGAACATGATCATGAACTGATCCAGATACGGCCTAAATATCTTGTTCATCAAATCCATGAAAGCTGCCGGAGCATTCGTCAACCCAAACTACATAACCAGAAACTCAAAGTGCCCATACCAAGTCCTAAAAGCTATCTTGGGAATATCCTCTTCTTTAATCCTGAGCTGATGATAACCCGACCGTAAATCAATCTTTAAGAAATACCGCAAACCTCCCAACTGATCAAACAACTCATCAATCCTAGGCAAGGAATACTTGTGCTTCACCGTAACACGATTCAGCTGCCGATAATCTACACACAACCTGAGAGTCCCATCATGCTTCTTAGCAAACAAAACTGGTGCTCCCCATGGAGATGTGCTATTCCGAATATACCATTTATCAGCAAGCTCCTGAAGTTGCTTCCTCAATTCCTTCATTTCTGCCGGCGCCATCCGATAAGGTGCCATAGAAATCGGTGCTGTTCCTGGAAACAACTCGATACCAAACTCAATTTCCCGATGCAGTGGTAATCCTGGCAACTCGTCGGGGAAGACATTCTCGAACTCATCAACCACTAGAATCGCTACACTGCCTCTCAAAGCATAAGGCTCGCAATCTAGATTGGCAAAAAAAGCACAACAACCTAGATTCCTTCGCCCTCCTAGTCACGACTTCATGAGACGCTCACTCATTAACCAATCGCCACCACCCTGGTAAGTGATCATCATCCCCCTATCAGACACTAAGGTCACTTTTCTAAGTTGGCAGTCCACAAATGCATTATCCTTGGACAACCAGTCCATCCCTAGAATTACATCATTGGAGCTCATGGGGAGTATAATCAAATCACTTTTCAAAATCTCATCCCCAATCTTTATTTTACAAGATTTACACATACAATTTACACACACCTGCCCCAAGGGAGAAATTATGACAAGGGGTTCATCGAACTCTTCTATCTCTAATCCTAAGGCATGTACAAAAGAACTCGAAATGAGAGAATGAGAGGCACCGGTATCAAATAAAACGTGAGCTAAAGATCTAGAAACCAAGATCGTACCATCGACAACTGCGTTACCAACATGAGAATCTGAACCACCCGATGCCATTGCATGAACCTGCACCGGAGCCTTTCCTTTCCCTCTACAAACATTGCTGGGTCCTGGATTATTCTACCGATGTTGTTGGGATGGAGACGACTGCACACTACCTGTACTCGATGCTCGATACTGAGGGACACTGCGCTGAAAATGCTGCGGCTGCTGCCCCCGTGCCGGATATGAGAACTGCTGAGGAGAGAACTGAGGATACTGCAACTGCGGGTACTGCTGAGGTGGAGGTAGGGTCTAAGGCTGAGACTGACGACTAGCATCCTCCCTAGTCTGAGATCCAAGACGAGCACTCCTGATCGGGCAATTCCTCTTGATGTGTCCGGGATGCTGACAGAAATGACAATGAAAGCTGTAGGGATTGCTGCGCCCGCTGCCAGACGAACTACTGCTACCACTGTTTGTGCCACCTTGCTTGCCCTTCCCTGGAGTCGGACGGCTATTGGTGCTCTTCCTACCACTCCTTTGCGGTCCTCCTGAAGCCTTGGCTCGGTCCTCACAATACTGCACATAATCATTCTCTACAGATATCGCCAACGACACAAGCTCTCCAAAACTCCTAAGCCGTAGAGCAACCAACTGTCGTCGAATAGGAGCCTTGAGCCCTTCCTAAAACTTAATACACTTCTCACGCTTCGATGCCACAGTTGATGGAGCAAACCTAGCCAACTCATTAAACCTTGCCTCATACTCCCGAACTGACAGATCACCCTGCTGCAATCTATAGAACTCAGCTGCCTTCTGATCTCTATACCCCTGCGGAAAATATCGATCATAGAACAGCTCCTTGAACCTGTCCCAACTGATATCACCACCGCGCTCCAAACGCTTAGTTTGTTTCCACCAAGTGTTAGCGCCACCCTCGAGCTTATACGCAGCAAACTCCACACGATACTCCTCAGGCACACCAAGGGTATCCAAATGCTTCAAGACCGAATCCAGCCAATACTCTGCTAACTGTGGATCCCCATTACCATCAAAAGTCAGAATAGACGCACATTGAGATTCCTTAAAGTACGCATGCTGACTACCAACATTAGAATCTTTCGGTCTAGCCCTGGCTGCCATCTGTCGGAAAGCCGCAAACATAGACCTCATCATGCCCTCATCGTTTCCGAACTCGACGTTAGCTGTCGAACGACGTCCAGATGCCATTCTCTCACTTCTGAAAATAAAATTTGGACTGTCAGAGGTATTTCATTGTCAAACCTATGTGTGCACAATTCCCAAGATTCATAACCTTGAGCTCTGATACCATTATGTCACGCCCCGGAGTACGGGAGGTGACGTGGCAGATTATTTAAATTAATTAAAAGAGAATTTAATTAAAAATCAAGAGTTTAAGGGTTTGAATTAAACATAAAATGTGAAAATTTAAAGAAAACCATTGCATGAATAATTAATATAAAAGAATAACATAGCGAGTATGGGTTCTACAAACCTACAACTTGTGCACACACATGGTACTGACAATATCATAAATACAATCGCAGTCCAAGTACAAGTAAAGTTAAAATCTTACATGCCTTGATTTAAATAATACAAATAAGTTTACTAGTCCCTCTATTACTCATGTGTCTTGTCCAAAGAATCCTCTCCAAACCTAAATGGAAAACCACCTAGAGGGGAAAAATTTAAATAAATAAAACGTGAGCGAAAGGTTCAGTAGGACTATGTTTTATAAAATAATTTAATTTAAAGAAACATTTCGTTATTCATGAATGATTTAAAAGAAACCTTGAATAAATAAATAAATAAGCAAATTTAAGTAAAACCATCCTTACCCAGAACAGTTTACTTGGTAACCAAAAATATCATTTTCTTTTTCCTAGGCAAACCATAATAATATCACCACCGTAGTGGCCCAGTTGGGTTTCGGGACCTGCCCCTAAGGTCGATTGCTATACGACCCGATCTCTGATATGGCATCATGCCTATATGTTTATTATCGTCATCATTCAAAACCCAATTACCGAGTGTTGTCATTTACATTCATTATAAAGTTCATTTCAGTTCACGATAGATTAAAACATAACCGATAATTCATTTTCAAACCACCGTTGAAAACATTTTAATAGAAATCCTTTTCAACGCCAAATCATTTCAAAACCAGGCTACTAAAGAAATGGGGCACAAGTCTTACCTCGATACTGGTGCTGGTGCCCCACACTGTAATCCTGGTCCGCTATACGTTAGCTCCACGGAACCATGAACGATCCTAGATACAAACTAAGTCGTTCAATATCTAGTTCGAGACATTCTATGTTATTAAACCATTTCATGATGTCCTAATGTGTCATTTGTATCTTTAAAATCATTCTATAATGTTGAAATTTAAATCGGGGTCCAAAACAGTGAAAACGGGTGAAAAATCACAAAATTTTCCATGCTTCGGCCGGCCTGCCGGACTTCCTGCTTTGGCCGACCGAACTGTACAGTTCGGCCTGTCGGAAGCCAGGTTCGGTCGGCCGAACATCCCCAAGTTCGGCCTGCGAGAGAGATGAACACCGGCCGGCCGATCCCTTGATCCGGCCTACCAAACACGTGGTCTGGCCTGCTGAACTAGGAAAACCCAGAAATCCAGCCACGGGTTTTTCGATCCCCAAAATCCAAATCTTGATTCTAACATGTTTTTCTCAAATCCTAGGCATGGAAAACAATCATAGTTGATAAAAAAACATAGTATAACACATTTGGACTCATTTACACAAGATTTAAACTCACAAATCTCAAAAATCTGAAAATGAGAAAATGAGGAGAAAAATGAAAAATCTTGAATCCAATTCATTTTTCTTCAATCTAAGCTTAGATTCTAGTTGTTCTAAGTTCATTTAACTCAAATCAAGGGTTTTCTAGGCTTAAACAAACCTAGATTTCAAAAATGCACAAAATTGAAAATTTTGGAAAAAGTTTAGAAATTTCAAAACTAACCTCGAATCGAAGATTCAATCCGCGTTCTCGGTTGCTAAATCACGTTCTCGAGCTTCCTCCTTGCTAACCCGAAACTTGGATTCGAATTTGGTTTCAAAAATTTTGAGAGAGATAGAGAAAGAGGATAGTAGCCGAGAGAGAGAGATCAAGAGAGAGAGAGAGTGAGTGAAGAGAGAGAGAAATCTGAGAGTGTGAGGAGAGAGGAGGAAGAGAGAGAATAAATAGAGGGAAACGGTGGGTGGTTTTACTATGCAAAAACCATGTGCCGCCTACGGTTTTGTAAAACAGAATATTTTCAACATTTTACAAATTGTTGTGTTTTAAAACTCAAAACATCATTTTAAAACAATAAGAAATCATTTAAATTTACCAAATTAACAAAACCACCAAAATTTCAAAATCCAACCAAGTAATTAAATTAATGTTGAAACATTAATTATGGCACACTAATTCATCATTTATATTACATTAACATAAAACAAATTTTGGGGCGTTACACATGCCGTATGTCCTTCTAGGATATTTTTCGTGTTACTTTAGGACACGTTCCATCAAGAAAGTTTTTCAGCTCTTTTTTTCTTTCTTTTCTCTCTTTCCTTGCCAGCGGACTTGTCTCCAATGGCAGTGACGCTGGTGCAGAGGCAAACAGTGGGGACGGCTTGCAGGAGGTGGAATCAAACTTTGGGCTCAACTGCACACCCTTTAAATAGACTCTTTTGAGTTCGAATATGGTGTCGATTTTGGAAAATTCGTATCGTGGATACTTGAATTAGGCTTGAATATTCTCAAAACTTAGAAATTATGTTTTTGCTTTTCTAATAGCCAAACCTCGAAATCCATTGAGAGGTCTTAATCTCTGGTCTTCTCCAAGTTTGTAGTCAATGGAAGTGCTCAACAATGCTGCCTAGAATCGTAGATATGTCCTTTCGCTGATGAAGCTCGATGGCGGTTTCGATTCTTCATCCACTAGTCGTGTCGTGAGGTGTTGAAATTAGGAAAACACTCCCCCGTCGCCCTTTGAACTTTTTTCTATGTTAATTGCAGTCCACATCACCAAATTTGATATGTTTACTCTTCTTGTAGTGGCAAAAGGTGGTGCTTCGAGTTTCTGGCTATCGTTGACTTTCGGCCACAATTGAAGTGGGGGATTTGATCATCGACTCCCTCGAGTCGAAGTGGTGGCGGTGTCATCGCTGTCATAACAGTCTCAAGTGTCACCCCACGACGATGATGAACACGTAAAAATGCACATTTTCTAAAGCTAAAAGCATTTGCTTTGCAGTATTATTTGTCATTACATCTCTTAATTAAAGCATTTATGTGTTTTATGTTGTTTTTGTGTCTTAGTATGAAAATATGTGTTTTTAGTATGTTTTTATATTTATGTATATTTTTCGTAATTTTTAGAGTCAAATATGTTTGATAAATATTTGTTCTGTGTCCAATCAACAAAAAAACACTAATTTTCATGTTGTAGTTTTATTTTCAATCTTAATGAATTTTACAGTCTGTTTTAAGTTTGTAAATATTGTAATATATTTTAGTAATTTTTAAAAAAATATTTTTATGCCTTAAGAAGTGTTTCTGGCATAACCAAATTAGCTTTATACTATATTCTTATATTAATAAGTTATTATGTGTTTTTAGTTTATTTTTGATTTTATAAAGATTGTAAATATTATATTTATAAAATAATTAATTTTGTTTCAACTTTTTATTTTTAAATTTGAGTTCTAGAGAAAAATGAAGCAAAACTTTATCAAGACGGGTAAAAAGGACAACAAATGCATGAAAAATCTAAAAGAAATTCAAAATTAAAAATTAGCATGTGGCGCAAGGAGAACCATCCGATCGTCCAGCCAGAATTGATCCCAGGGATCCACGTGTCTCTCACCGTCAGGTGTGTCTTTAGTAGTTCCTCAGTTGCGTGCGACTACCGCACGTGCGCTTACTTTCCTCGCCGTCAAATCAGGTATACCGTGCCAGATCCAATGGTGTGCAACGAATCCTTGTTTCATAGTTAAGTTGCCTCTTTGATGTTGGTCTGGGCCATGTTTTAGTCCAGTTCTGCGGATCCAAAGGCCTAAAGTTGGCCGTCCAAAGCGCACGAAGCACAGGTTTACAAAGATTAATTCGTGTACATTTGAGCTGATTCTTGCATGGAAAGAAAAAAATAAAAAAATAAAAAAAAACTTCGAATCAATTCAATGGGCGGCAAGTGAAAGATAACAAAAGTTAGATTTTGCAATCTGACTCATTTGCAACCAAGAAAAATAATAAAATAACAAAATAAAATAATAAAAAATAAAATAAAAAATAAAAAATAATTTAAAAAATCCCAAATTTTTCCCTCTATAAACCCCCTTCATTCCATCCGAAGCAAACCTGATTCTTCTTTCTTTTTTTCTTTAGAGGCTGAGCTTTTTAGCTCAACGATCCTCCTTTTTGGAAAAGATATTACTAGATCACTCCTGCAACCTCACATTTTATATTTAAATAATTTCCAAATTAGTATAAAGAGTGTGTGAGGCAGAGAGATGATCCTACATACATAATAGTATGGCATGGTTTTAAACTCTATATTATACTATAATGTTTATATTTTATAGAATAAATTATATTTTCTATGTTTTAGTAATTATTGTTAATGTTGTTATACTGTTTAATTCTTGTATAAATTCAGTCATACTTTCTTTATGTAATTAAATTATGTTGTATAATTAATTTTAAATAATGTTGAAACCATGCATGTTTATTAAGTTAAGTTTTTGCTACATTATAGACAAGAATTGACACAGTAAATGCTTGGTAATGCTTAAGTTATTATCAACATAGGATGATATAGTGTATTCTTAAACTATTTATTAAGATAAAACTTTGCTGAATATAATGAAAAAATTTATTTCATTAAAATATATTTTGATTTGTTATTATCTTTTCTATCTCAAGGTTATGATTTATAATACTGTAGTGACAGCGGTAATCACAATCAGTGCACTAATCACTAGTGAGAGATGATTGTTTTATTTTTTTATGGGAAATCTGTTACTGCATTATGGCTTGCTATATTGTTGCTTTGAAGGACTCGTAGAAATAATGAACGTGCTTGTTTTAACCAAAAAAAATGCATTAAAAAATAATAAATAGAGTTAAATTCCATTCCAGTTACAAAACATCTAAGTAATTCTCAATGCCTTACCAAGTTAATTTTATGTTTTAAATTTTAAATCAAAAATCACCAAAATATTTGTTTTATTTTTTAAATCGCTTGCCTTTTTAACGTAAATTTCAAGAGTCTTTTCTTCTCAAAGTACACCCTTCCTATGGATTTGACTTTGGACTCACTAAGACTTTATTATTTGAGACAACCTATGCTTGGGTTTACAATGTGACGTAATTTTGTTTACGTTAGGCAACTACGACGACGGCTCTAAACAACGGCCCTCTTGTGGGAATTGTCTGAAGGAAATGATCGAGCTTTTACTGTCTCTTTGATATGAGTTTATAGAAACTGAAATCACACCAATCAAAGCTTGGAGATGGAAAAATTGCAACAAGAAGAAATGTGTTTTTTGACACTTTTATCGGCAATTATGGTGGTTACCAATAAAGAGGAAGAACCTCTAATGAAGCTAATGCTGCATGCATAGCTTTACACCTTCTTCAACGTGAGATCGAAGTTTGAGGCTATGGAGTCTTGTCAGAGTTCATGGATTTTCATGAGAAACAGAGGGAGAGAGAGAAGAGTTTAGGAATGTGAGAGGAAAAAGAACTGTGGCAGTTACGACATTATTTTTTTTTTTTTTTGTCGAATTAAAAAGATGATGTTCTAACTTCAAAAATTGTGACATAACATATAATTTTTTTTCTTTTTTTGTTTTTCATTTTTTTTGTGGGATGGTTTGAAGAAAATTAATTAGGATGTAGCATTATAATGAGATAAATAGAATCAGGTATGAAGTTAGAAAAATTAGTTTGGAAAAAAGGGGACAAAATATCATTTATTAAAAATTTCTAATCATATAAAATTTACGTTCTAATTTGTTAATTTTTAGAAAATTATAGCTTGGTGTAAAACTTCATAAATATTTGCAAACATGTTTGCAAAATTTTTTTAATGGTCCCCAATTCACATTTAATCCTATCTTTTAGCAGGAGATAACCAAATTCCCTTTGAAGCATATTTGAACATAGATTAGATAAAACTTTATCCAGTCAAAACTTATAAAATTTTGACCAAATAAAATACTAAAATTTGAACCTATCTAGTCCTTGGATCCTCCTTAATCTTGCACACCAAACATGACCATAGATATTATGAAAAATGGAATATCTCCTATTAATTTTTGTACTTCAACCTAGGGTACGTTCAACCTTTTGAAGATAAAAAAGGTTGATCTTGTTTCTTAAAGTATATTTTCCCTCTTAACTTCTTACTTCAATGTTAACTTCCAAATCACACATATAAATATCATATATATAGATGCCCCTTAAACTTTAGGGCCCCTTGAATTTTTAATTATTCTCACCTTACATCACCAAACATTGAATTTCTTTCACTTGGCCCTGGCTACAATACGATTGGTACTCATCTATTTTAATTCTCACGAACCAAACAAAATCGCATAGCAATTTTGTTTTCAATATAAGTTGTATTCAAGGATGAAAATATCGAGACCTATATTTTAATGAAAGACTAAAATTTGGTGTCAGCTAATGTAAAATAAAAAAATTCTTATGTATTTGAAAATTGAAATACCTTTTTTATCTAAACAATTTTGATAAAAAGACATAGAATTTGAATATTTTCCATATAATTTTGAAGGCTACGTTTAAAAACTAAATTAAAAAGACATCAATTATATTACATGCAAAATTAATTTAAAAATAAATATAAAATACTATTTTTTTATTTTACTGATATTTTTGCGAAATCTCCACAATACTTTGTCATCTATCACTATGCGTTTCACAAAATTGATATTTTTATAAAAATATATTTTCTGATATTTCACAAAAATTTCTAGATAAAAAAGATAGTACAATCTATTTCTAAATCTGTATTCTCAAAATATGAAAATTTTTGTAGAAATATTGGTATAAATGTAGATTTTTCTAACCTTCACTACAACTAGTTGCTTTATGAGGAAATTTGATGGTGAGAATTTGATTATTGGAAGAATACTAATTGTATTGAGACAATTTAGGAATAATAAGAGGGAACCTAACGTTTAAAAGCATGGGTTCAATTACGATTCCATTCTTGGTGCACGTCGACATGAGCATACATACTATTTTTTCGACCGATTTTGTTGGAAAATGAAATAGAAGTAACAAAGTGGGAGAAGCTCAAAGTTTAGGTTAATAAATTAGGAACTGTTCACTACAAGAAATTTTGGATTAGACGACCTTTATTTAATGACTATTTCCTAAAAACGTTCGTGGTAAGGCGAGAAAAGCACGGCGAGTTACGCCCGTGAAAATGAAGACTATCGTGAAAGGAGGTGGGAGCTATCATGACAGTTTTTTAAACAACCATCATGAAATACCTAAGCTTCCACGACAGTTTTTTGAAAAGCCGTCGTGGAAGCTCCTTGATTCCACGACGATTTTTGAGAAAACTGTCTTGGAATATCAAGCTACCACGACGGTTTTTAGAAAACCGTCGTGGATTTCATGACAATTTCACGACGGTTTTTTAACAAAACCGTAGTGGTATCTTACTTAAAACCTCTTTTCCACCTCAACATTCAAACACAATTCAGAAATCTCGCTTCTCAAATACAGACACAGACCCGTCTGAATCAGCTGCCACCATCCCTCTCCACCTCCACACTACTTAATCTTAGCCCAAATTGTAAGTTTTTGTTAGAAATTGATAAATTCTTGCTGATTGTGTTGTATAATTAATCCAAAATTGATAAATAGTTGTTGATTTTGTTGTTTATTCGGTGAAATTTGTATTGTGGATCATGGGTATGACTTCTTTGTTTTATAATGAGTATATGTAACTTGTTTTATGATGGGTGATTTTTTGATTTATGATTAATTAATATATATAGGTGGATATATATATATATATATATATAGATTGTGAAATTAATTTTAATTGAATATATTTGTTATTTATTATTTCGATTTAGGTATTGCAAAATAGATAGGAAATGGATATGGGATTTTGGATTGTCTAGAGAGTATGTGAATAGTGTGGAAGAGTTCTTGGATTTTGCCAAAAGTCATGCCAATGGTGATAAAATTCGGTGTCCTTGTGTTCAATGTAGAAACCATAGATTGCATCCAATTCCAATTGTTAGAGGATATTTATTTCGAAATGGAATTATAAGTAGTTATCAAATGTGACATTTTTATGGCGAGTCTAATTTCAATCCAACTTTACTAAGTAAAGAAAAGTAAGCTATTGTGGAGGATAATATAGATGATCAAGACAATATGGTTGACATGGTCAATGATTTAGAAGAACACTTTGTGCACCGTCTGAATTTATTTTGAGACAATGATGAATGATGCAGAGACACCTGTGTATGAAGGGTGTACCAATTTCACTAAATTGTCTGCTTTAGTTGGATTATGAAATTTGAAAGCGTTGGGTGGGTGGTCAAATTCTAGTTTCACAAAGCTGTTGGAATTTTTAGGAAGGCTTCTACCAGAGGTTAATAAATTACCAACTAGTATGTATGAAGCTAAGAAGACTTTGAGCACTTTGGGAATGGATTATGAGAAAATTCATGCTTTGGAAAATGATCGTGTTCTCTATAGGCGTGAGTATGAGGATGAGAATTATTGTCCAGTTTATCAACAAGCAAAGTGGAAGAAAGGAAAGGAGCCAAAAGACGGCAAGAATGGAGTGCCAAAAAAAGTGTTATGGTACATTCCACCAGTACCACATTTGAGGCATTTATTCGAAAACCCAAAACATGCCAAGAATTTGACATGGCATCATGACAAACGGGTGGATGATGGTATGCTTAGACACCCGGTGGATTCACCACAATGGAAGACTTTTGAAGCCGATCATCCCAACTTTAGTGCGGATCCAAGAAACATACATTTCGCTTTGTCGACGGATGGAATCAACCCGCATGGTAACATGAGTAGTAGGCATAGCACTTGGCCTGTAATACTTGTTAACTATAATCTCCCTCCGAAGTTGTGCATGAAGCGAAAATTTTTAATGTTGTCTTTATTGATTTTGGGTCCTCACCAACCAGGTAATGACATTGATGTATACTTGGCACCGTTAATCGATGACCTAAAAAAGTTGTGGGAAAATGGAGTTGAAGTTAGAGATGCTTACCGAAAAGAAACGTTTACACTCTATGCAATGTTGATATAGACAATTAACGATTTCCCCACATATGGCAATTTATCTGGTTATTCGGTGAAGAGTTCTATTGGTTGTCCTATTTGCATGACGAAAACGTCTTACAAACGGATGAGAAGCATCCGGTGCAAAATAGCGGTGTGACTCTCCGTGCTGAGGCTATGCATATTGCCTCCGTCAAGGACAAGAATCTGGTATATGGGACCATGAACTACTTTTGTTTCATTGAAGATATTTGGGAACTTGATTATGGGGGATTACGCATAGCACTTTTTAAGTGCAAGTGAGCCTACAATAACTATGTTAAGAACGACAATGATGGCATCACGGTGGTTGACTTTAGAATATTGGGATACAAGAATGATCCCTTCATTATGGCATCATAAGCAATCCAAGTTTTTTATAATACAGATCCCCAAGACATGGAGCTATCTCTAGTCATCCTGATAAAGCCAAGAATAGTTATCGACGATGAAGAAGTTGATGAGGATTGCTCAGACATCCCTTCATTCACAAAGCGATTGTCACTAGTTGAAGAGATAGATAATTTTGAAGATGATGTTTTGCACTTGCTTCGTGAAGATATGGAATGGCTATGTATTGAGGAACCAATGAAAAAAAAGAAGATAAAAAGATGAGCATCAATAAACCTTTTTATGTTAATTTACTTTTAAGATATTTCTTTAAATTCTTTCATTTTTCATTATTTTTTAACGGGTTTTGTATATGTATCTATAGTTAAATTTGTGGTGAAAATGGAGATAAAGTATTCATGATTTTAGGCCCTTGGATGCTTAACACATGGGCTGGCCACCCTGGGCAGCAAAGAATATTATTATGTGTAAGAAAAGTTTAAGACAATTTTTTTACGACAACTTTTGCAAAAACCGTCGTGGAAAACTATCTTCTACGACGGTTTTTAAAAAACCATTGTAGAATATATAGATTCTACTACCATTTTCAAAAATTTCAAAAAATTTTCAAATCACATCTTCCACGACCTTTTTGTGAAAAACCGTCATGGAAGACCTAGTCTTCCACAACTGTTTTTCACAAAAACAGTTGTTGAAGATGTGATTCTTCAAATTTTTAACGGTCGTTGAAAATCCATATGTTAGAATTAGTATGTTGTTAATTTATAAATATTTGTAACGGGAAACAATTAGAAAAGAAAACCTTAATTTTTATTTTGAAACATCGTTAATGATACTTAGTAGGTTTAAAAATGATTATCCTGGTACTAATCAGATTCGGGCGTAAAACATTAAGAAGCAGTGAAACACGTTGTTAAGTGTCTTTAAAGAACAATAAACTATAATGCTAGTATATTTAGGATTGAATTTTACTATCTATCAATTACATTTTCAATCTAATGTGGATTCAAAAAAATCTTCAGGTTCTATGCTTAGAATCTTCTTAAGGAATTTATATGTTGTCCTGAAACTTGAGTAGCCATTAACATTTTATTTTAATAACATTGCGGTGGTTGTCAATGCAAATGAACTATAACACATCAAAGGTGAAGTACATTGAAAGGAAATATCACCTTCTAATAGAGACAGTATAGCATGGAGAGGTAGCAGTATGCAAGGTCTTAAGAGAACCTATTAATTTGTTTACAAAGACTTTAATGATGAATTGTTTTGAGGGTATCTTTATATGAGCATAATATTAATTTAATTATGAGGATAATTCATTTATAAAACTTTTGGTCGCAATGTAACTTTGATTTCTGAAAGTGACTCAAGTCAATGTTAATAATTGTACTGATTTAACTATAAGCATAATTAAATCATAATTAAGTATTGACGCTGAAACTATCTATGTCCATATGGTCTCCTAGATAGCTTCATAGTTTCCTTGGTTGAAATAACGAGATTTTTTTGGTCAATTTTCAGTCTCCCGGAATGATAGGAAAACCCGTAGTACAGTGTCATCTATTTGGTTGTGGCAAATGTTTGGAAACATATGGACTTGTGTTTTCATGTAGTATTGATAAATTGCATTACATGTATTCTATGTGACACAATGAATACTAATTGTGCAAAAAGTTTTTATTTTAATTGTTGATGTAAATTTTGTACAGTAATTATTTATTCACCGAATAACATAAATTAAATGAATGTAATAATCATGAAAAAAAATGAAAAATATTTATTTTAGATGTAAAAATAAATATCCTCTCAATCTTGGGTTCAAATCGATCTTGAAAAACTTGTGGACGGATATTTAATTTGCACAATTGATTTGAGTGAGAAGATTGAACTAAACATGAGTGCAGCTTTCATGTGGCTGATTTCATCTCAAATCCAAGAAGATTTCAAATAATCGTGTTCTTGTACTTAAATGAGTTTATTTTAAAATTAGTTTTTTTGTGGGATCCAGGGAACCAAAATAAACCATAGAAGTTGAATCATATGGTTGTTATGGATTTTTTTTTTTTTTCCTGATAAAAAAAGGACCACGTGGTTCCATCATAACCCATCTCCTTTAATAGTTTAAGCAATACTGGGGCCATCGAAGGAGTAGTAAAGACTTTAATATTAGTTTATCTCATTCATCTATTCGGGGCTCATTGCCTGCACTCACCAATCCAATGCATCAACAGCCAAAGTTGAAGTGAGGGTTTTACGGGAGGCTACAAATTCGAAGTTGGGTAAATAAAAAAGAGATGCTTCGCAAAGATATCTTAACCACTAGATCACAACCTTTGATGGTTGCTATGGATCTTACTTGTCGCGGATTGTCAGATACTAGAAAATCACACATGATTAAAGATTATTATTTTTTAAAAGAAAAACTCAATAGAGACGGTTGTCTTCACTTGGCCTCAAATGTGTTCAAAACTATGTGTGAATCAAGTGGCTGTGTATGTAACAATGTAAACTGTATATATGATTTTTATTACAATAATAACTAATGCTCTGCAGAATTTCACAAAAAAATGCATTAAGTGATGTTGGAGGTATCTAGCTACAAAAAAATAAAATAATAAATAAATAAATAGATACTCATTACGTATGTTAAATTTGTCCCTATTTTAAAAAATGTTATTCTCTCTAAAAAAATAATTTAAAAGCAAGCTTGTCACGTCATCCGATGTAATCAATCCTTTATTAAAGAGAGTTAGATATTGTCACGTCATCGGATGTCATCAATCCTTTATTTAAAAAAATTAGATCCTCTAACATTCAAAATAAAAATAATAATTTCCCTAAAAATAATAATAATAAAAGAGTCAATAGTATATGTGAATTATTCAGTCAAGAGAAAGTAATTTGACATCGAAATGTCTTGCTATTGAATTACTGATATTGACTTGCTAATTACATTGCGTCTGCTGAGATTTGGACGCTCCTCTTGAATTGTAAATATTCTTGTACCATAAACGCATACGACGGATGAAGATTGCATGCATGCTGTTAGAGTCTGTTTGATTTAAGTATTTGAATAGAATATTTAAATAAAAATTTAAATATTTATAAGAAAAAATAATATAACAAAATGATTTAAATTATAATTTAAATCACGAAATAAATAAGCTTTTAGTGCATATTTGAGGGGCATTAGTTTTTTTGGAGGAGTACAGTACAGAGTTTTCACCACAAGAACTAATAAAAATTTAAAAATATCGATGACCGTAATAATTTCTTTTCATTATTTAACTGCTGAGATTCGAATTGTACTCATTCTAAGGAAATTAATGTATTTCTGGTGTCAAATCTTCTTAAATCGCTTTCCATGACTCTGACTAAAAAGACCCATGATACAGTAAATAAACCAGTACGTACCAATCTTTAACGCTTTGAATGCGAATCAAGCCTGATTTGGACCAATTAGAATAGTGTTAGGATTGGTTTGTTTCGTGTACTTTTTAAATATAATAGACTCAAATTTAAATTTAAATTTAAATATTAAAAATTTTTTAGATATGTATTTGTTTTTTTTAAAATTTAAATTATTTGAGTATCACACTCAGATTAAAACTTAAATGCATATCCAAACGTCAATTCGAATAACAATTCAAATTACTAACTCAAATCCTAATTCAAATCACACTAACTCAAATTAAATCACTAATTCGAATCTATTTACCAAACGGACCCTTTATTGTTGACCAATCTAATTAATTGGCATTTTCTAATCATCCCTTGTCTTTCTTGTGTACTGGACTACAGGGGTCCTAAACTTTAGTTAAGGTTCAATCTATAATCTAGTTCGTACATATCAGATTAGAAAAATCTCAATTTGAAATCAATTTGTGAGAGTCCTAATCCAATTTGTGAGAGTCTTAATCCAATTTAATCTGATTCGTGAACAATGGATTCCACAGATTGGAATCAATGGGTTTACAAATTGGACATTTAATTAATTAAAAACTAAAATAAAAAAACATAATATAACATGACATAATTCATTCAAATCCAAAAAATGACACCTAATGGAATGCAAGTTGGATAATAACTAAATTGTAGCATTACAACAAACAAACTAATAAAACTAAACGAAAGTCTTACTTCAAAAAAAAAAAAAGCCGTAGGTTTATTATAAATTATTAAAACATGTTTTTATTTTTTGAGTCGGGCTTTATTTTTTAACTTAACAAAACATGTCTTTGAGAAATTACCTTAGAAATTTATTCACAGATTAGACAAATTGGAAGATAGTCAATCTGTAATCCAATTCATATACATCAGATTAGGAAATTCCTAATCTAAAACCAAGCTGTATTTTTTATAGTCCAATCTAGTTTGACGGATTGGATTGAATTGAATAAATTATACGGATTGATGGATTTCGTAAACACCCTAACATTAGAGCATTTGAAAAACCGGTTGAAACTAAAAGTTTTGATTTAAAAACTGTAGCATATGAACTTTATGCTGTAGCAATTTTTTGCTTTTTACTTAGGGGGTGTTTGGGAGTGGTGGGAACCACTCAGTTCCCATCACAATTTCAATTATGAACAGTGTAAAGCTCTCACATGCTACAGTAACAATAAAAAAATATGCTACAGTGTAAAACTCTCACATTCTACAGTAAAAGTGGTTCCCACTACTGGCTCCCACCACCTTTCCAAACACCCTATTAACTGTTGAGAGCTTTACATAATAGTTAGTTGAAATCATTTGGTTCAACCAAATTGCCAAACGTCGTTATAATTGTCTAATCATGTTTGCTGTGGATTTGAGATCAATTAAGACCATTAAATCCTTCAAAAAAAAAAAAAAAGATCATTGAATCAAAAAAAGTTGAGGCTGCTGAATTTTTGCACAAACCCACTTCACAGGAGAACTCGTTTCAAGTGTGAATTTTGTGTTTACATTGCGAGAGCATGTGAAATTGAAAGGTGAAGTGATGTAACTAAGGCTTGTACTGGGATTTGATTGGATGATTCTTAGTATTAGTTGACAACAAATTAAAATTGACACTCATTTTGGGCCCTTTTGGTCGACCATGGAACCGGCATTTTGGACCCACGTCCTTACATGCTAGCATAGTATCTTCCCTTCAGGTCTTTAACCCCATTCTCCTGTAAAGATTCTGGCTATATATTAGTGTAAGGTAGACAAATTTAAGTGATTCTTTCTCCCTTTAATCTTTTTTGCCGCCCACTTGGTGGTCGAATGGAGTAAAAATGCTGGCTTTAGTCTTGGGGTTTATCATGCTGATCGATATGAGATTATAATGAAAATTAACATGAATTTTCATGTGATAAAATGTATTTGGAGCCTATTTAAAAATACAGTTTGAACTACCAAATAGAAACTTTGGTTAGAACCATAAAATAAAATATACTTTTAGTTGCTTATTGTATTTCATAAAAAAAAATACTTATCGCAGTGTAATTTTAAATGTTTTGTCATATCATGATTGAGCAAGACCATCTTCAATGCAAATGCAAATGTCAATATTATATTTGCCACTAAAAAGTGTAAAAATAACATATTTGATGTGTTATTTTTATTTTGTGCCCTGATGTATTATACTATTTGAAATACCATATTTGCCTTTTTGTCATAATTATCAAACCTTAAAACTTGTAAAAGCAAAATTTTAAACGAAACTAATTAAAAAATGAGAGTGTTATAATTATTAAAGTAAAAAAGTCAATCTATCAACCGATAAAAATTAAATACTAAATTTTTTATATGTTAAACTTGATAGCAAATTTGTCACAAAATTTAGCATATGAAAAATTTAACATTAAAAATAACATTATATTAGAGAGTTTTTTTTTTTACACGCAAATGTCAAATTTATCATTGGTATATTAATTTAGCATTGCGTTGAAGATGCTTTAAAAAAAAATGGCATTGGATAGAGATTACACTTTTTTTTACCTCATAACAAAATTTTCAAATATTAATTATATACAAGCCTTTTTTTTTCGGAGAATTTCTTTAACAGGCTACAAAAATTACTATAATATTGCACAATTCAAACTTCTAAGCTTTAATTTCTGTTCTATATTCCGTCATGTTTACTTCCTAATTTGATTTTACTATGATGTTGATGTGATCTCATATTTAAGTGTACATACGTGATAGAAGTTCAACTTCTGTTTTATGTATGGCGAGATTTTATTTATGGGTCTTTTTCTTAAAATACGGACTCATTTTCCATCTAGCGATGAATCTTGCGTTGCTCAAACGAATCCAAACAGTACTTTCTAACGTCTCGTTCGACATTAATGTTGTACTTACAAGTTTTAGTTTTTTCTTTTTCATTTTTTTTTTCACATATTTTGCCCATATCCTGTCCTCAAAAATGGCACTTTTATGTATTTATTAAAAAAAAAATCGAGTGGATGGTGAAGGAGAAAAAGAAAAGAGAAGCAACTTGCCAAAGACTCATTTGCCCTTTTATGATTATTAAATTTAAATCTCAAATCATATAAAAGTAAAAAGTAAAAAAAAAAATCAAAATAAAATCTGATAGGTTTTTTTTCCCTCCTTTTCCAACCTAAAAATCTAAATTATTGATTCTCATACAAGACGAGCATGCAATTACCTATGAGAAGAAGGAGATCTTTCGCCTCCTTTGATTTTGCAATCTAATATTTTTGTTGTACTCTTTGTTTGTTTGATGAGCAGACTTTCCTTTGATGCTCTGATTTTTTTTCCCCAAGTCTTCTGCCCTTGGTGATTTCATGGAGCTTTTCCCATATTCATTAAAAAAAAAAAAAAAAAAGCATAGAAGATTAGGCTCTGGTTCTTACTCGATTCTTCTCTTTCTTCCTCACTCACCATGCCCAATTGGCCATGCCTCCTGTGCTCATATCGTGAATGCCTTTAGGTAGAAAAAGAGACGCTTCACAGCCTTTAATGGCGGAGGGATTTATGTTTTGTTACTTTTTGTCTAATAGCGTTTATACCAGCCATTGCTCCGTTAGTTTTGAAAGAAAATTAAATGACGTGGCAAATTATGATAGGAAAGACAAAGAAAGGTACACGATATGGGGACAAAGGATTTTCGTCCAATTACTAATAAATCACACGTTTTTGAAGAAAATTTTGGTAGTCTAGTTTGAAATTCAATGGGATTTTTTTTTAAAAAAAATCTTTGCAGAAAAGAACTAATTTTTATCCCGGTATTTATTGAACCAATTCACGGATCACGTGTACAAATGCTTCACCATTCAAAGAGTTTGGCAGGCTGATAATTTCAGACATGATATAATAATAAGATACAAAAACGACATAAAATAAATAAGTTTAAAATGTACGTTATTAATTGTGTCATAAATAGATTGACACAAATAACACGAAAATAAATGAGCTGGATTCATACTAATACACAAAACACGCCATAACACGTTTAATTAAACGGGTCATAAACGTGTTGACACGGCACGACCCGCCCCGTCCCGCCCCGCCCAGCCTATTTATAACACATTTAAACTTAAAAATAAAAATATTTGAAATATTTATAGTAGGTTAGTATTAATTAGATATTGTGTTTTTGTTAATTTTCTTTATTGGCTTTTAAATTTTTTTTTTAAAATTTTTTAGTTAATTAGGTCATAAACTTGTTATATGCGTGTTGTTATCGTGTCAACACGTTACGACAAGTTTAATAATCGTGTTAATCGTGTCGTGTTGTGTTACGCGTGCTATAGGCGTGTCGTATTCATGTTTGCATTTCTGGCACATTTATTAATCGTATCGTGTTCGTGTTCGAGCTAAACGTGTCGTGTTATAAACGTGCCGATACGAACACGACACGAACACGATTATTGCCACCTCTAGAGTCTGGCACTAGTTAAGGATTGATAATCCATTTAGCTAGGTCCTCCACTCGAGATGACAACGGAATGAAAATATCTACACATCTTTTAACACCAATAACATTATGCTTTATGCTTAAAGGACCAATGTTAAGCACGACCACTAATAAAAAGTGCATTGCATTTTTAAATTCTATATTGTTGCGTCTACTCTCTTTTTACATGTAGTGTTTAATATACTGGTAGTCTATAACATTCTTGAATAATATAACTTGATTAATAAGCTAAGTAATTAATGACCGTAATTAAGGTCGGTTAAGAAAACTCAAAAAATCATAGATCTCAAATTATATTTGTAATATTATGAAGTTACTGTTATTAAAAAAATAAAATTTAATTTAAAAAATACTTAATCTATTGGACAGGCTCATAGTTTTATCGGTAGTTTTTCTTTTTCCTAGCATAATTTGGGTGGTATTTGCCACAACAAAAGCATGACATCTGATGCGTAAAGTTGGCTCTCACCCCACATTTATCCATCTATACATGCATCTATTATTATATTTTCATTATCTTTTCCTTTTTTTTTGTTTTGTTTTTATTCTGTTGACTTGCATTGTGTGGGCCGGTGGGCCCCACCACTCCGGCATCCACGTGTCCTCACCTCCGGCCTTTGCAAAGCCCACAATCGACGGCCCGTATTCCAGTTGCCATGGTCGGCAGGGACCCATCGGGCTCATTCTCATCCATTCTTTTCGTCCCAACCACCCCTCCGTCCTTTTCCGTTTCAGCCCCGAAGCACGCGGCTAATTTCGTCATTTTGCACTAAGCACATCAACCATATATTCCTTCCCACGCACCCCCACGTAGACAATCTGCACCCACCCCTCTCCTAAATTATTCTTATTGTTATTCCCTCGACTCTCCCATGCTCATTTTAAACGAGGCCTTTGCCCTCTCCATACAGTTTTTTTCTCACTGCTCTCTTCTCCTCCCTAAAACAAGCAAAACATCATTTTTTTTTTTTGGGAAAAAGGAATCTTTTGCAACATATTTTGCTTGAGAAGACTCCCAGGGTTTTTCTGCAGGATTTCAATGGAGAGTGCCGACTCCTCGACGGGGTCTCAGCAGCAGCAGCAACAACAACAGCAGCCAAACCTCCCGCCGGGGTTCCGTTTCCACCCGACGGATGAGGAGCTTGTCGTCCACTACCTCAAGAAGAAAGCTATTTCAGCTCCCCTTCCGGTCGCGATAATTGCCGAGGTTGATCTCTACAAGTTCGATCCGTGGGAGCTTCCAGGTATTCAATTCAATCCAATCCAATTCAAGTTACAGTCATTAAAATTAATTCATGCTTTTTGGTGAATTAATGAATGAATTTTCAGCCAAGGCGACGTTTGGGGAACAAGAATGGTACTTTTTCAGCCCGAGGGACCGGAAGTACCCGAACGGGGCGCGACCGAACAGGGCGGCGACGTCGGGCTATTGGAAGGCCACCGGTACGGACAAGCCGGTATTGACTTCCGGCCGAACCCAAAAGGTCGGCGTCAAGAAGGCTCTTGTTTTCTACCGAGGAAAGCCCCCAAAAGGGATCAAGACCAACTGGATTATGCATGAATATCGGCTCGCAGAGAACAAAGCCAATAACAAGCCTCCAGGTTGCGACTTTGGCAACAAGAAGAACTCGCTGAGGGTAAATTCGTCGATACAATATTCTGACTACAAGAAACAGAGATTTGGTTCGAATTCATTACTAATTTCATCGAGTCTTTTTGTTTTTTTGTTTTTCTTTTTTGTTTGGTTAATTTAGCTTGATGATTGGGTACTGTGCCGGATTTACAAGAAGAACAACACAAATAGGCTATTGGATCATCAGGAGAGAGATCGTGATTCTATTGATGACATGTTGGGGTCCATTAATCAAGCTTCGATTAGCAACATGGTGGGCCCACAGAATTTTGGAAAGCTGCATCAACAACTACCGAAAACGGCGACTTTGTTAGGCTATGGGACGGCGGTGATGGGCGACAACGACCACAACCTGTTTGACGGAATGCTCAGCTGCAGCAACGACAACGGACTTAATACAAACACCACCACCAGTACTACTTTAGCCCCTTCATCTTGCTCTAAACAGCCGGATCATCATCATCATGTTCCGATGAAAAGGGAAGTGCTTCCGGGGATGTACTGGAACGATGTCGTGGACAAAGACAACGACAACAACGAGGGCGGCAGTGGGCCCGGCTCATCGTCGTGCAAGGGATTGCAGTTGGATCACGACGGTATAGCAACGGCGGGGATGGAAGGGCATAATAGCCACACAAACTCATTGGCGACTCTACTCAGCCACCTTCCTGCAGCCGCTCAAACGCCGCCGTTGCAACAGCCGAGCACGGTGCTTGGCAGTTTGGGAGATCATGGGCTCTTCCAAAGACCCTTTCAACTGCCCTGGATGAATTGGTTTTCTTGATTCGTTTTTGGGAATTGCTGCTTCTACTATTACTACATCTCATTATTCATGCCTAACCTGCAAGAACATAAAAAAATTGAAGTTATAATTTATACATGTATACAGAAATTGTTACCAGCCGATTGATCTTATTATATATTAGAAAAAAAAAAGTACACTTATAAATAGTCAATAAGTTGTAAGGATTTGGATTTAGTATTTGGAGATTTTGTGGTTAGGAATTCAAAGGACATATACATATGTAGAGTTAGAATGGCTTGAAATTCCTATGATTTATTGGCCAATTATCTCAGTTATACGCAGTAGATATATTTTTCAGAAAAGTCCCTTTCTATATGTAAAGTGAGATATTTTATACACATATGTTATATATATATATATGTTAGTGAGGTGCTTTGGATGTAGTGAAGAATAAAGCAGATGAATTATGATGTAATTTTTAGCTAGACAAAATTGATAGAACACTTGATCAATCTTGTAGAGTTGTAATCGTTGAATATGCTAAAAACATTTGAAGATAATAATCAAGTGCTACGATTTGTGTACTTAAATGTTGTCTTTTGACGATCTTCCTTCTTCGAACCCTTCTTACATTACTCTTCCTTTCTGATTATTTGATATATTTTATCCTGTAGTAAAACAATTTACTGTTTTAAGAAAATCTAAAAGTAATATATATATATATATATATTAGGGTTTTCCTTCCAGAGGAGGGACTGTCCCTCCGTTTTTCTTAGTGCGGTTCAGATTGCGTCTGACGGTGTTTAATGCGGGGAGGGGCATTGAGCTGTACTCTACTTTTGCTTTGAGATGTGGTGGTCCATAACCTGTTAATTGTAAAAAAATTGTAAGCTATAATATTAAAAAAAGCATTTTTAGAACATGTAAGTAACATCATATTAAAATGCTGCACAAGTGTAGTCCGGGCCCAACCGAACCACATGCCACATGCACATATAACTGAACAACAGAAAAGATAAATGGACATCCAAACCACAGTAAAAAACAAAAAACAACATGAAAATAATTAATTATTACATGCGTTAGCACAAAACACAACTAAGCCGCGAATAAGAGATAACTCAGCGTGCTATACCGATCAAGGCATTAATCCACAGCGTACTATGACCCTCCCGACGTTTAAACTCTATTATTCACAAAATATCTTCAAATTTCACATTTTCCAAAACATTTAAAAATAAATAAATAAATAAATTATAATTCGATTCTTAAACACATTGAAGAATACATTTCACCACCAAATAATTTCTAAAACGTTAGAAAGAAGGGGGAAAAAAAAATCCTACATCGGCGTTTGAAGTAATAGAGCACTCCTCACAACTCCGCTCAAACCAATAAACGTTTGCTTTACAAAGGCAATTAGTGACTCAGATTATTGTTGGATTGTGCTTTAGAATTGATAATTTTAGGGCCCGTTTGGTTGGATATTTGAATAACGGTTTGAAACATTTTGCTACAGTATTTTCTCTCATAAAAATTTAAATCTTCAATTAAATACTGTACTCAAATATTCGAACCAAACGGCCTTTTAAGATACACAGATTTCTCGGTAAATATAGGAGATCACAAATCTGGTCATTGATCTCGTGGTGAGCTTGACATCTGCACCGAGTGTATACGACAAGGACAAATCTAGAAATTAGAAGAAAGAGAGATAGGAAAAAGACAAAAAAGAGATGAAAAGAAAAGAAAAAAATGCATTAGATATAGTGGTGGCTGTATTTTTGAGTAATTAGTAGCTTATAAAATGTTGATTTATCTCTAATACGTTTATTTTCGTTTTTATAATAATGTTATTTCATTTGTTGTCATTTATACATACACGAGTTCAATTCACCCCCATAAACTGATTGATTGTAAATTCATACCTACAAACTTTATAAGAAATATCACGTTTTCAAAACTTATTATAATGAATGTCAAAGTTCTAAAAATATTTGTAGTAAATCTCAATTTTATGATGTAAATAATTTATCTCCTATTTTTTATAGTATAAATAATTTTAATTACATACAATAAATTTATAGTGTAAATAATATATTTACCTTTTTATTTACAATGTAAATTTTTCTTATTTATATAGTAAATAAGTTGTTTACATTATATATCAAACATTTACAACAAATATTTTTAAAACCTGATATTTACTTTAAAAAATTTCAAAAATCTAGCATTTTCTTCCTTCTCCCTATAATACTATTACACTGCCTTTTATCACCACTTACCTCATCCGTTTTTAAAATTGACCATGAGCAATTATCCTGATAAAAAAAATTATAAATTGTTAATGAAATCTGATGAAGTAGCATATATTACAGATTTTTGGTTCAGTATTTTGTATTATTCATTCAATTTAGAAATTAAGCTTGCCTCCCCCCGAATTACTCTCCACCCCAGCTTCTGAGTCAAGTTTTTACTGCTTACATCTTGCGTCTTTGAGAGATTCTGTTACGATGACGTATCCTGCGCATGGAAGAACAAATCCTACCGCAAAAAATTTGAAAAGGCTGCATCACTTGACTTTAAAGCCCAATCTTCATGTACATAATTACAAGCCTAGCAGTTCAAATTCATGCCACCATCGCCACTAAGCGGTTGATTGAAAGAACAAACCGACAAAAACTCCAGAATATTAGCCCTTTTTGCTCTTTTCATCCCTTATGTGCTGGGTTGAAGTCAATATAATATACATAAATGTGTGCTTGTGACGTTGCCCTGGTGCTAGCCTACCCCTATATATATATATATATTTATATATATATCTATATCACTACCGTTTCTTCAGCCGACTTCTTTCAAGTTTATGTATATGATCTTCCATTTCACAAGCTTCCTTCATTTCACGAACAAATATGGTTTAAATATATCAGTTTTGACTGGCCTACTATATTTTCTGACGCTTGATTTAGTAATATAAGCGTCTGAGTATAGCAGTAATGATACATATTGAAAAGAAGTTTAATTGTAATATCCATATAAATTATGTAGATGCGCACGTTGTCTATTATAATAAGTTTTCCAACATTGCATCTTTAAAAATATTTTTGGAGTGTTATTGTAATCCATACAAATGAATGATTCATCCACGTAAAATTAGAAGTAAAAAAAAAAAAACACCATAATATAATGTCGTTGAATATAATATTAACATTAGACGTAACATAATAGTCATTTTATGTAACATAAATTATGTTACATCTCTGTAGCCTCGATGCTATGCTAATAATTGTTATGATATATATTTCAATTTTACATGTTGTGTTAGATATGGACTATAGCAAAAAGGTATATATATATATATATATATATATATATATATAAACAATAAGAGGCATAATATGACAGTTAATAGTCAAGAAATAATTAATTTTTCCTCCTATTATTATACCTTATTAATATTCAAATTGCATTGCAAAACTAAATTAAAGGTGTAAAAATAGTTTAGGATAATTAGAATTTTCTTAATAATGCATATTTTGAACGTTTATGTTATGTTAAATGATAAAAAAAAAGTAATATTAGATAAATGGCTGATTTTTTTTAGTGAAAAACTATTTTAATTCATCCCTATAGGTTTCAACTCTGTTATTCATAAAATTATAGGTCACATTATATACTAGAATAGGACCTATAGTTTTATTAATAGCGGAGTTATAACCCCATGTGTGTTAAGCAATATTGTTCTTTTTAATTTATGTTTGTTATGGTAGTAAAAGGATTAGGTATTCGAGAACAACCGTAGAAAAAAGTATATATATATATATTCAATCGACAGATTTGTAAATATGGGTCCTACGGAAAATGGTTTAAAAAAAAAGCCGAGAACTGTATCGTGCCATGAGTTGACGTCAATCTTTTTTTTTTATTATTTTTTTAATTTTCTTTTTCCCTAGCCATTAGTTGGGAATGATTTCTAGGGGTGAACAACGAGCGGGTAGGCGGTTTTTAGGCGGGTGCGAGGCGGTTTTTTTAAGTGGCAGGTTGGCGATTAACCAACCCACAAACCGCCCATGAAGTGGCGGGCGGTTTCGGTTTGGGGGCGGGCGGGTGCGGGCGGGTTGGGTCTACACTAATGTACAATATAATTTTTTGAGCTCTTTTTTATTAAAAAAAAGTGAAGAAAATTTGTAGAAAATATAAGACGATAATGTATGAAGCATTCTCAACAACAACCAAGTTTGACGCCTAAAGACAATAACCATATTCACAACAAATTAAGAAACATAATCATTCATTGCAACAAGAAACATCAACTATATATGAAGTGATGAACAAAGTCAAGAATTCTTGTTCTTCCATAAAACCTGTTCATTGGGTTCGAAAATAACAGGATACTACAGATGAAATGATGAACAAAGTCAAATGTTCTTTTTCTTTTTAAAGAATGAGGAGTGGGAGAGGTTTAGATTAAGTTTTTTTTTTTTTTTTTTTAAGAATTAGGCGGGCGGGTTCGGGTTGAACCCGCCCCCTAAAATTTAAAACCGTACCCGCCCGCCAACATATGTAGGCGGGCGGGTTGAACCCGCATAGTCTTTTTTTTGGGCGAGCGGCCGACGGTTGCGGGCGGCCGACGGTTACGGGGCGGTTTTTGTTCACCCCTAATGATTTCTCAGCAATTGATCCCGAAGTGAATAGAGACGAAGACTTGATACATCTATATTGCTTTTAGTGACGTCCTTTTTGTTGTTTTCAAAGGGATTCAAAGTGAACATTTTGTGATGAATAAATATTTTTTCTTTTTTTAATTCTACATTAATTAACAATGTTTGATACCTAAAGCATGATTATATACATATATATATATAATATACATATATATACATAGACATATATGTATATATATATAGACTGAGATATGTCATTTTTAGCGAAAAACAATTTTAATTTATCTTTACGGGTTTTAATTCTATTATTTATAAAATTATAGGCTCTATTTTAAAATATAATGTATTTTTTAAATTAAGATGTATAATTTTATTAGTATCACAATCATAACTCTATAAAATTAAATAAGATTGTTCCTATTAATTTGCATACAGTAAAACAAATAGGCATTTGAGAACAGCCCTAGAAAAAACGTGTATATATATATATATATATTCTATTAACAGATGTGTAAATATGGGTCCTACTAGATAATGGATAAAGAAAGGCCGAGAACTGTATCGTGCCTTGAGTTGACGTCAATATTTTTTTTATTTTCTTTTAATTTTCTTTTTCCCTAGCCATTGGTTGGGAATGAATTCTCAGCAATTGATCCCCAAGTGAACAGAGACGACGACATGGTACATCTATATCGCTTTTAGTGACGTTCTTATTGTTATTTTCAAAGGGATTCAAAGCGATCATTCTCTGATCAATACGTATTTTTCTTTTTTTAATTCCACACTAATTAACAATGTTTGATACCTAAATCATGAATATATATAAATATGTATATATATAATATACATAAATACACACATATATGTATATATATAGGCAGAGATCTGGCATATTTTCAAGCCTCTATTCGACTCATGGTCATCTTTCAATTGACTAGTGTTAAGGATAAAAGAAAAAAAATGCATGAAAAAAATGCATGACTTACAAAAAAAAAAAGAAAAAAAACTATATATGCAACTATGATTTCCTTAGTTGACGAACCTTAACGTTGGAGGGCAGCCTTCTACGTCTATTTAAAACATAAATCTCTACTGGAGTGTTTAAAAAAAAAGAAAAAGAAAAAGAATAACCTATCAACATGATATAATTTAAACAGTGACAGATCATGTGCATCTTTTTAAATTTCAAATTAAATCAAAATTGTATCTGATTAAATAAACTATGATGTATACGAAACATGTATTATATATGTTCTATGATTTGGTTCTTTGAAGAATTTTCAATATATTTTTTTCATATAATTCTGTCGTCAAATTAATTATGAATTCTAAACCTACTCAGTATTGTATAACAGTACTCTACAGTATGACACGGCCAAAAAAAAGTTTGATTGTTAAAATATTTTAGCGCCTATTTGATTTATAAGTTTTAACCGACATTCCAACCTTTTTGGTATGTTTTTCTCCCTTTTGTATTTCTATTGAAATCTATAAAACCATACCTGCCTTTTATTGTTAGGTCTTGTTTGATTAATCGGAAATTTTCATAAATGCAAATGTTTGAAACTTATACTTTTTATAAATGCTATTTAAAACATATTATATCACTAATATTCTAATAGATGAGAGAGAAAGAGGAAGAGGAAGTTAAGAAAGTATTAGGTTTTTTTATCTATTTAAAATGGTTGTAAAAAAGATTCAAATAACTCATACTAAATTTTTAAAGAAAACAAAATAAGTGATAATATGTCACAACTTTTTTAAGTGTGACACGAATAAAAACTCTTTTAGTATGACATAATATGTAATTTTCTCATTTTTAAACCAGCTAAAACTCAACTTCCCAAATTGATATTTACATCATCTACACCTTGTAAATTACTTGAATACAATAAAGGTTGATCGTACTCTACTATGTATGTTCAAGATCTCTAAGATACACCTTAGAGTAATGCCTCATCCACATAAATATGTCCCTTAGATAAAACCCAAATGGTACTCACTAAACAAAGTAGCTTTTATTTGTTCATTAACTTAAGTAAAATTCCAATAGATGACGAAATTATGAGTGTGAAACCAAAGTATAACAATTTTTTAAAATTATTTTCATAATAGTAATATTAAATAACATTAGTATTATGATATTCACGTATTTGGTAAATTTTGATAAGTGTTAAATGTAATTTTCTCTATCCTAGCCAGTCCATATCCTCGGACCAGCTCATGGCTAAGTGGGTACTACTTGACAAAGCACTGACAAATTTTTTTTGAAAAGAAAAAATAAAAAAACTCAAAATTTTCATTTACTTAAAATCTACAAAATTTCTTTATCTTATCTCCTAAGGAGACTTTCTAGAGATATATTGGAGACTTTCTAGATATATATATATATTCCACTGTTTGTTTGCGTGGGAGTCATTTTCTTTAAAGAAGACAGATGATAAGACGTAGCTAAGTATATTCCATGACCTTTGAGGGTGCAGGCGCAAATTGACGAGGCAACCTCACAGATAGCTTTTCCACCAGTGCTGGCTATATAATAATACGCGTGGGACCCCCATTCGTTGCAATCATCTTAAGGAATCATTATCTTTCAACCACACAAATGTAATTTACTTTCAATTAACATTCCACTCCTGGAAAGAGTACAAACCTACTTTAATAAATTTCATATCACTGCTACTTAATTCTGCAATATATCTTTTTCACCGATGAAAATGCGATGTTATCGTCTTTGATCCTCTTATGGATGCATGATATATATATATATGCTTTTAAAACCGTAGAATCTTTATGAAATCTGATCATACACTAATTGAATAAAAAAAGATTTAAGATATTAATCTTGCTTCTGGGCCGAGTAACTATTATTGTTTTCTCAATGTTTTCATGGTTTAGAAGCATAACCACAATTTCAGGAAAAGAAATATTCCTAACCATTCCTTACCCTTTTAAATAAGGAAACAATAGAAAAATATATCTAGTATATGTGCCTCTATAATTAGTAGAATATAGACATTTTATTAAATGCTTAATATTTTCGCTCTCAGATATACATCAGAAAAACATTTACAATAGAAAAATGTTAAAGGGGCATTTGCGGTATTGAACACTGTAACTAATATAGTCTAGCAGGTCCTACGATATAAGGTCCACTCACTGTGTCTAATGTTAAGCACCATACATGCCTTTTAGCTTCTTCTTCTTCTTTTTTTTTTTTTTTTTATATAATATATATATCATGAATATCTAGCTTAACCAAATACGATGATTACGTTGTATCTCATCAAATCCATCTTACGGCTGAGTTTAAAAGCTCATGTCATAATAAAGCCAAAATCATATATAATTCAATCATCAGTCATTTTAATTATACCTGGTGTTTGAGAAATATGAGTTAGAACTAAAACTTTTTGTCACTAAAATATAAAACTCTCATATGCTACAATGTTAAGAAAAAAAAAGTACTATAGTGTAAAACTCTTACATACTATAGTATTTTTAACCAAAATTAGTTCTAACTATTGTCTCTAACTAATGCTCCTTGTTATACCATTAGATTTAAGGAGCTAGAAAATAACCCCAACTCAAAGCAATTAATGCCTTGCACAAGAATACAACCGTTGAGTTAAAGAAGCTCCAAGCTCATAAAGGTGGAAGCTAATATGAGATCAAGTTCATGATAGGAGCTACTATGCGAACAAGGCCATAGTAGCAATGCCATGGTAACAAAGCAAAAGTACCATATACCCCTCATGCATCACATACATTTTGATCTAGAAGAAGCTACCAAAAGTAACAGTCTCACATCAAGTTGTTTGGAGTAATTGCAAAAGGAACTGTTACTCAACACGTGTTAGAGTTTGAAGAAGGCGATAAAGAGGGAAAGAAGTGGGAGAGCGGTTACCTCCACATGGAAAAGGGAAACAACACTAGTCGAGATAAGAATGTGGAGACAATGGTTACAAGGGGGAGCAGTTTTGGGAGTGGTTTATTAGACGAAAGCTTCTCTATAAGTAAAGGAAGGAGAGACAAGAGGAGGGGTTCAGAATTTGGAGAATGAGTTCATTTTTCAAATTTTGCATTTAAGAAACATATCAGAGTGTTTGAAGAGAGATCTTGAATGTGTATCTTTTTAATAAGTTATAGTGAAAGACAAGTGGATGTGGGCCATCTTTAGCTGAACTACTATAAATTTTGGTGTTTATTTACTTTTTCGCATTTATATTTTCGTTTCAATTCAAATATTAATTATTCTCCTAGTTATATTTACCATGCATCTCTCTCATTTATTACAATTTTGGTGTTGGTAAATTTTGATCATCAACAATTTGGCGCTAGAAGGAGAGCCCCTGCCTTTCCAGCAAAGTTTACTTCATTCTCGAAAGAGTGACCATGGTTTCGAAGTTAAAGATAAGGAAGACAGTTTCCTAAGATGACACTGCTCCTACTTCGAGTTAGACTTGAGCAAGGGGTACAACTCGTGTCCGTGCAGTTTCAGTTCCAGAGCTACCACCACACCTATCTCTCGAACAAATTCACTAGAGGCAAGAACACTTGGAGAAAATGGTAGAAGGAATGTGTTGGGCTTGGTGCCCTAAAAGCTATGATATTGTACATATTGTTAATAAATAAATAAAATGACATTTATTATTATTTTGGTTGATTATATGTATTATGAATACATTTATAAACATCAAGAAAATTCCATGATTATTTATGTGACTATAAATTTAGCATATAAGTGTTATTTGCTTAGGGATAAAATTTATAGATAATAATCTAAATAGTCCGTAATAATTAATTAAAGTTTGGGATCTTTAATTAAAAATTACAAGTACGGTCCAATCTCATCTAAAATGAAATAGTCATTATCCGGACTATTAATGTAGAGACATTGGATTGGAGGTACTTTATATAATGAGATTATATAGGAGTGGACCAGATAAATTATGAATCTCTAATAATCATCCGTTACAAATAGAGTATTCAAATTTATCACTATGATGATCATATATTTGACAGTCTTAATCCTGAGTATTTATTAGACTCCTATTTATGACATTATGTTTTTTGACTTGCATGGTAAGATTTGTCTAAGCACAGATTATAACTTAGCATCTTGGAAACATAAAGTAATAAATGGCTGGGAATAATATTATACAGATATGGAATCCATTCCTTCCCTATGGAAGTTAGAAAAATAGTTCTCTTGAGTGATAATTCAAGGTTTAAACAGTAGAGCGCTCGTTCATAATAAGATTATGAATTAATTGTTCATTAGAGAATTATTGGAACTCAAGGATAAAGATGTAATAAGAGAGGTGAATGAAAATTGAACCTAGCTCTTATTATGAACTATTTATGGAGGACTGACTTATATGTAATGATTATATCAATGGACTACTCGCTAATTTTCTTTGAGTAATTTTACTATAATCTCAAGAGTTCAGTTTCAGGTTTTTAGTGGAGTAACACTGAAACTAATAAATTTGACACATTAATCAAAGAGTTTAATTAATTATCAAATTTATTGGAGCTTGGGTTATAGGTCCATAGGTCCCCAATACCACATCTATAACACTATATTGGATTTTTGCATAGAATGAATTATACATATTTAATTTGGAATTATTGAATTCTGAATTAATTTTTTCACACTTGAATTATTAACGTGACACAGAAAAATGTTCTTTGTGACACATAATGTAATGTGATAAATGTTATCACATTTAACTGAGCATTAGTTAATTAATTAATTGGTTAATTTTAAAATCTATTCTTAAATAAATGTGATTTATTTTTAAATTTTGATTTAGATATATATATATATGGTTTTAAACCAAATCTTTTTATATATATATATATATATAAGATTTTATAATATATTAATATATATATATTAATATAATATTATAAAAAAATAGAAGGAAAGACGTGAAACGGAAGTTTCACGCTTTCCATATATATATATATATATATATATATAACCGAATATATGATTCGGTCATCATATAAAAAAAAAGGAAAGAAAAGGGCAAGCTTCCTTTTACTTCACGGTTTCCTCTTATATATATATATATATATATGAATCAGTGTGTGATTCGGGAAGAAGAAAAAGAAAAAGGAAAAGAAAAAGAAAAGGGAAAATAAAATTACTAATGGCTCAGATATAAAAAAGGAGAGATAACAGTTATCTCAGCAATTTTTTTATTCACGTAATTTTTAGAGAGAAAAACTGAGAGTTCTTCTCTAAAGAAAAAAGTCTGCTATCTCATGTGTTGAGTACATAGCAGATTCAGAAAAGTGTGAGAAAAATTCATCCTTGCAGTTTGACGCCCACTCGTCTTTCCATTGGTGTGAAGGCCTGGTTTGGAAGATCGTGGTGTCAAAGAGGAAAGCTAGGATACCCTGAT
Source organism: Artocarpus heterophyllus (assembly GCA_025403435.1). Taxonomy (NCBI): domain Eukaryota; kingdom Viridiplantae; phylum Streptophyta; class Magnoliopsida; order Rosales; family Moraceae; genus Artocarpus; species Artocarpus heterophyllus. The sequence goes on from CM046330.1 coordinate 16,409,949, forward strand.
AGTCTTCAAAAGGTTAGTAAAAATTCCTAAAGCTTTCTATAATTAAAATTATATATCTATTCCTGATGAACAAAGTTTTCAGAAAATTTTTGTTTGTCAACGATCCGTTCCTTCTGCTGCGTTTCTATTTTAATTCCAACAAATGGCATTAGAGCGGGTTATAGCATATATAATTTTAATTAAACATGATTTTATTTTGATGATATCATGTTTTTTGATGCATATTTGTGGGCACTTTGCATCTTTGTTAATTTTTATTTATGTGATGAATGGTTGTTTAATGAAAGGATTTTTGGTCGTTAATTATATGGTCCTTTTGGATTAATAATTTTATTTTCAGTTTGATTAGATCAATCTGTGTAAACCCATAAAGGGGTATAGGATTTTTGTAATTTATTTTTATTATTATTTTTTTTATTTTTATTTTTTCTCATTTCCTTCACTTGCTACACATGGAGCGATTAAGAAAAAGATGTCCATTTGATTTTTTGGCCTAGTTGAGAACTTTGGGCCTATCAGATTTCAAAGGTAATCTAGCAGATTGTTGCACAATAAACCACTTGATGAAGACTGCAAAATTGGAGCAGGGAATTATGTATAAATTACAAGAAGACCCCTGTAATTTTATTTTTTATTTTTTTTGTTGTAATTTTAATTATCCAAAAGGACCCGGTCAAAAATGCATTGTTTATTTTCATTGTTATTTTCATGTGATGATTGTGATAACATGTTCATGCATGATAACATGTTATCTAGGAAAGTGCCCACTTATAGTTATTGTAACATGACATGCATACACTTGGCATATTATTTTTTGTAAAGGAGTTTATAAAATGATTTAATATGTGTTAGCATTAATTTAATGAGATTAAATTAATTGGGTTGGTTTTATAGAATCTTAATTTAGTAATCAACCAAATAATGTGAATTTAGTTTTAATAGTTAAGACTTGGTAAAATTCACATTAATTCTAAGTTATCTAATTTTAAATTATTTAATATTTGGTAACTTAGACAATTCATAATAAATTTAGATTTTTAGAAAATCTGATAATTTATTTAAGTGTAAATAGAATGAGATTCTATTAACACATAATCTAGTAATTAAAAATTGTTTTTATCTACTAGAATTATGAAACATATGATGTTTTATAAGATAAAACACATCTTTTAAAATAATGAGTGGGAGAAGGTAATATGACAATATAACCTGCGGTCTCCACTATTAGTACAACACCGTGAGATTTAGGTGGTGCCTCGCGACGCTTTGATTTTGTCCTCCCTACGGAGGGTGTCCATTTACATCAATATCAAGGTTAGTTTCCTTGAGATAGGATTTTATAATGTATTTCAAAATTGACCTACCCTACGGCGGCAATTTTGAGTTAAGTTGTTAAAATCCAAAATAGTGGGTTACACTCATAAAGACATAATTAAATTGTTAATTATATCTTGACCAAAATAAACAGTTATTAATAAATATAGAAAATATGAGATATTTTGAATATATTTATTAATTGAGAATGTCTCAATTCAATTCATAAATAATTTGACCTACCCTACGGCGGCACTTTATTTATTAAAATTAAATAATCGTGGAATTAGTAAAATATTTTTTATGTTTTTCATATGCATCATGCATCATGTTTACTATTCCAAAACAGATATTTATGATGTTTATGCAACCATTTTAATTTATGTTATTTTATTTATTTATTACAGCAACAATGTCTAATCCAATTATCGCTATTCTCTCAACTGAAATATTAACCGGAGATAATTTTGTCAAGTGGAAGAGTAACATGAACATTGTACTAATTTGCGAAAGTTACAAGTTTGTCCTGACGGAGGAATGTCCTCCAGAGCCTGCTACCAATGCTCCTCGTAATGTACAGGAAGTATATGATCGTTGGATCGAGGCAAACAATAAGGCCTGCTGTTTTCTTTTGGCTGGCATGTTTGACGTGCTTAGGATGAAGCACGAAAGCATGGAGACCGCTTATGAGATAATGCAGTCTCTGCAAGACATGTTTGGTAAACCTTCTGAAAAGGCATGCCACGAAACCGTTAAGGCAGTAATGAATGCCAAAATGAAGGCAGGGATTTCGGTCAGAGAACATGTTCTCAACATGGTTAACTATCTCTATGAGGCCGAGGTGAACGGGACAGTGATAGATGAAGCCACACAGGTGGGGATGATTTTGGAAACCATCTCCCTTGTGTTCCTTCAGTTTAAAAGCAACTATTTCATGAATAAGCTGAAATATAACATGACTGAGTTGCTTAATGAGCTTCAAACCTTTAAGTCTATTTCAAAAGAAAAGACTAAAGAAGCTAAGGCAAATGTTGCAGAAGCTCAACCCTCCTCTTCTGCCCAAAAGAATAAGAAGAGGAAGGGGACTGAAGGAAGTGGTAAGTCTAAGAATGGAGGGCAACCTAAGAAGAACAAAAGCAACAACAACAAAAAGAGCTCAAACCAAAAGAAGCCTAAAGGAAAATGTTTCCACTGTGGCGTAGTTGAGCACTGGAAGAGAAATTGCAAGAAGTATCTTCAGAAGCTCAAAGAAAAGAAGAACAACGGTAAATCAGATTTAGTCATTTTAGAAGCTTGTTTAGTTGAAGATGATACTTCACCTTGGATAATTGATTCAGGGGCAACTAACCATGTTTGTTCTTCTTTGCAGATGCTTAGTTCTTCAAGGGAGCTTGCCGACGGGGAACAAACAATGAGAGTGGGAACGGGAGAGGTTGTTTCGGCAAGAGCAGTGGGAGTTGTTAAACTTTATTTTAGGAATAAGTTTTTAATTTTAGACAATGTTTATTACATTCCTTGTTTTCGTAGAAATTTGATTTCTGTTTCCAGGTTGTTTGAACAAATGTTTAATGTTTCTTTTAATAATAATTATGTTAATATTTCTAGAAATGGTTTGGATATTTGTTCTGCGCATCTGGAAAATGGCCTTTACACCTTAAAGCCCAACGAAAAAGCACTGCTTAATACCGAAATGTTCAAAGTTGAACAACCTAAACCCAAGAAGCAAAAGATTTCTTCTAATAATGAAACATACCTATGGCACCTTAGATTAGGTCACGTTAACATTGACAGAATTAACAGAATGGTAAAGGAAGGTCCTTTAAAAGAGCTAAAAGTTAGTTTTCTACCAGTTTGTGAATCTTGTCTTGAAGGTAAAATGACTAAGAGACCTTTCTCTACAAAAGGCGAAAGGGCCAAGGAACCACTTGAGCTAATACATTCAGACGTCTATGGTCCAATGAATGTACAAGCACGTGGTGGTTATGAATATTTCGTCACATTTATTGACGATTATTCAAGGTATGGTTACATATACCTAATGCAAAGGAAATCTGAAACTTTTGAAAAGTTCAAAGAATTCCAAGTGGAAGCTGAAAAGCAATTAGGAAAGACGGTGAAGAGTCTTCGATCTGATCGAGGAGGAGAATACCTTGATACTAAATTCAAGGACTATATGATAGAACATGGTATTCTATCACAACTCACCGCACCTGGAACACTACAACAAAATGGTGTTGTAGAGAGAAGAAATAGAACGTTGCTTGATATGGTGATATCCATACTCAGCTACTCATCGTTACCCACTTCATTTTGGAGATATACACTACAAACTGCAGTATATCTTCTAAACATAGTTTCATCTAAGTCTATTTCAAAAACACCTTTAGAGTTATGGAATGGTCGCAAACCTAGTATGCGACATATCCGTATATGGGGGTGTCCAGCACATGTGCTGAAAGGTAAGACTAGGAAGTTGGAACCACGTTCTGAAGTATGCTTATTTGTGGGATACCCAAAGGGAACGAGGGGAGGTTTGTTTTATAGTCCACAGGAAAAGAAAATATTTGTATCGACAAATGCCACTTTTCTCAAGAATGATTATATGACAAACTATAAACCTCGTAGCAAAGTTGTACTTGAAGAGTTACTTTCTGATTAGATCAGACCACAACCGACAACTGTTGTCGAAGGACAAAATGAGGAGACCACATCTCCCTATCAGAATGTCATACCACCTCGATGTAGTGGGAGGATTGTGAGACCACCTGCTCTCTATAGGAAACTTGGAGAAGCAAATGTTGCTATCTCTGATAATGGTGAAGATGATCCATTGACATATCGTGATGCAATGGAAGTTTCTGAGAAGGAAAAATGGCTGGAGGCTATGAACCTTGAAATGAAGTCCATGTACTCTAATTCAGTCTAGGATCTTGTAAACCTACCTGAAGGGATAAAACCCATAGGGTGCAAATGGATTTACAAGAAGAAAAGAGGAGTGGATGGGAAAGTTGAGACTTTCAAAGCTAGGCTTGTGGCAAAGGGTTATACCCAAAAGGAGGGAGTTGACTATGAAGAAACTTTCTCGCTTGTAGCTATGCTTAAATCCATTCAGATTCTTTTATCCATTGCTGCTTGTCTTGACTATGAGATATGGTAAATGGATGTCAAGACTGCCTTTTTGAATGGCTATCTTGAGGAAAGCATCTATATGGTGCAACCAGAAGGGTTTGTAGTCAAAGGTCAAGAGCAAAAAGTTTGCAAGTTGCAGAGGTCCATCTATGGACTCAAGCAAGCTTCAAGATCTTGGAACTTGAGATTTGATGAAGCGATCAAATCTTATGGTTTCGATCAAAATATTGATGAACCTTGTGTTTACAAATACATCAAAGATAAGAAGGTGGTCTTATTGGTTCTTTATGTAGATGATATCCTACTCATTAGGAATGATGTAGGTGTATTATCTAATGTAAAGAAATGGCTCGCCAACAATTTCTAAGTGAAAGATTTAGGAGAAGCAAGTTATGTTCTTAGAATCCAACTCATAAGAGATCGCAAGAACAAACTGTTGGCGTTGTCTCAGGCATCGTATATCGATAAGGTGCTTATCAGATTTTTGATGCAAAACTCCAAGAAAGGTAATTTGCCTACACGACATGGAGTTTATCTTTCAAAAGAGCAGTGTCCTAAGACACCTCAAGAGGAAGAAAATATGAGACGGGTACCCTATGCATCTGTAGTAGGAAGTCTAATGTATGCCATGTTGTGTACAAGACCTGACATTTGCTATGCGGTGGGTATAGTCAGTCGATATCAATCCAACCCAGGATTAGATCATTGGGTAGCGGTTAAACATATTCTCAAGTATCTTAGGAGAACAAGAAACTATATGCTAGTTTTTCTGGTGAGAATTTAATTCCCATTGGATACACTGATTCTGATTTTTAATCAGACAAAAACACACGTAAATCTACGTCTGAATCAGTGTCTACTTTTGGTGGTGGAGCCATAGTTTGGAGAAGCATCAAACAATCTTGTATTGCTGATTCAACTATGGAAGCAGAATATGTGGCTGCTTGTGAAGCAGCTAAAGAAGCTGTTTGGCTCCGTAAGTTCTTAAATGATTTGGAAGTAGTTTCAGGCATGGATAAACCACTCACACTGTATTGTGACAACAGTGGTGCAGTGGCAAATTCAAGAGAACCTAGAAGCCACAAAAGAGGAAAGCATATAGAAAGAAAATATCATTTGATTAGAGAGATAGTGCATCGAGGCGATGTGGAAGTTGTAAAGATAGCGTCGAAAAACAACCATGCCGACCCTTTCACCAAGACGTTACCTGCAAAGAGCTTTGAGGGACACTTGGAAGGCTTAGGTCTTAGAGACATGTCTCACCTACTTTAGGGCAAGTGGGAGATTGTTGGGCTTGGTGCCCTAAAAGCTGTGACATTGTACATAGTGTTAATAAATAAAGAAAATGACATTTATTATTATTTTGGTTGATTATATGTATTATGAATACATTTATAAACATCAAGAAAATTCCATGATTATTTATGTGACTATAAATTTAGCATATAAGTGTTATTTGCTTAGGGATAAAATTTATAGATAATAATCTAAATAGTCCGTAATAATTAATTAAAGTTTGGGATCTTTAATTAAAAATTACAAGTACGGTCCAATCTCATCTAAAATGAAATAGTCATTATCCAGACTATTAATGTAGAGACATTGGATTGGAGGTACTTTATATAATGAGATTATATAGGACTGGACCAGATAAATTATGAATCTCTAATAATCATCCGTTACAAATAGAGTATTCAAATTTATCACTATGATGATCATATATTTGACAGTCTTAATCCTGAGCATTTATTAGACTCCTATTTATGACATTATGTTTTTTGACTTGTATGGTAAGATTTGTCTAAGCACAGATTATAACTTAGCATCTTGGAAACATAAAGTAATAAATGGCTGGGAATAATATTATACAGATATGGAATCCATTCCTTTCCTATGGAAGTTAGAAAAATAGTTCTCTTGAGTGATAATTCAAGGTTTGAACAGTAGAGCGCTCGTTCGTAATAAGATTATGAATTAATTGTTCATTAGAGAATTATTGGAACTCAAGGATAAAGATGTAATAAGAAAGGTGAAAGGAAATTGAACCAAGCTCTTATTATGAACTATTAATGGAGGACTGACTTATATGTAATGATTATATCAATGGATTACTTGCTAATTTTCTTTGAGTAATTTCACTATAATCTCAAGAGTTCAGTTTCAGGTTTTTAGTGGAGTAACACCGAAACTAATAAATTTGGCACATTAATCAAAGAGTTTAATTAATTGTCAAATTTATTGGAGCTTGGGTTATAGGTCCATAGGTCCCCAATACCACATCTATAACACTATATTAGATTTTTGCATAGAATGAATTATACATATTTAATTTGAAATTATTGAATTCTGAATTAATTTTTTCACACTTGAATTATTAACGTGACACAGAAAAATGTTCTCTGTGACACATAATGTAATGTGATAAATGTTATCACATTTAACTGAGCATTAGTTAATTAATTAATTGGTTAATTTTAAAATCTATTCTTAAATAAATGTGATTTATTTTTAAATTTGAATTTAGATATATATATATGGTTTTAAACCAAATCTTTTTATATATATATATATAAGATTTTATAATATATTAATATATATATTAATATAATATTATAAAAAAAAAGAAGGAAAGACGTGAAACGGAAGTTTCACGCTTTCCATATATATATATATAACCGAATATATGATTCGGTCATCATATAAAAAAAAAGGAAAGAAAAGGGGAAGCTTCCTTTTACTTCACGGTTTCCTCTTATATATATATATATATATATATATATATATATGAATCAGTGTGTGATTCGGAAAGAAGAAAAAGAAAAAGGAAAAGAAAAAGAAAAGGGAAAGTAAAATTACTAATGGCTCAAATATAAAAAAGGAGGGATAACAGTTATCTGAGCAATTTTTTTATTCACGTAATTTTTAGAGAGAAAAACTGAGAGTTCTTCTCTAAAGAAAAAAGTCTGCTATCTCATGTGTTGAGTACATAGCAGATTCAGAAAAGTGTGAGGAAAATTCATCCTTGCAGTTTGACGCCCACTCGTCTTTCCATTGGTGTGGAGGCCTGGTTTGGAAGATCGTGGTGTCAAAGAGGAAAGCTAAGATACCCTGATAGTCTTCAAAAGGTTAGTAAAAATTCCTAAAGCTTTCTATAATTAAAATTATATATCTATTCCCGATGAACAAAGTTTTCAAAAAATTTTTGCTTGTCAACGATCCGTTCCTTCCGCTGTGTTTCTGTTTTAATTCCAACAGAATGAAGGCCATGGTGGACAAACTATCGGTGGTTTTCCAACACATGGAGGAGCAACAAATGCGCTTCTTACTACGAGGACGTTTCAAGATCCTACACTAGAAAGAACAAGCTCCTAAGAGTATCATGGACCAAGGACGACAACAAGAACAACAATACCACTCCTCATAAGAAGTACCTCTCGCCGAGGGAGAAAACAAGAAGAATGCTAAGGCCAAAGTCGAGCAACCACGGAACCTCAACAAGGGATGAGCCTAGGAGCAATCTCACGACAAGGAGGTGCAATCTAGCTCCTCCCCTTGGGGGCTCAACACCTTGAAAGGAAAGCAAAGAAGGAGCATCTCCTCTAAAGGATAAGTCAGATCGCTAAGGAAGAAGGCCAACAAGACTTCTCCAGTGACGAAGTAATATCGCCACTTTCACCTGCCATCATGCGTGCGCCTTTGCCAAGCAACTTTCAAATTCTTGATTTTTCACTCTTTGAGGGCAAAAGAGATCCTTAGGACCACTTGCGTACTTTTAACAACCAGATGGATCTACAATGCATATCTAGCTTTGCGAGGTGCCGAGTTTTCCCCGTGACATTCGCCAAGAACACGAAGAAGTGGTACCCAGGATTAAGGACCCATTCTATAGAGTCTTGGAACCAACTTATTCTGGTCTGGCTTTTCTCACTCAGTACCAAGAAGTTTGTACCTACAAGACCCTGCATGGAGTTATTTGTTGTTTGACAAGGGCGTAATAAGAGTCTCAAAAGCTACCTTCAAAGGTTCAATGATGAGTTAGCCAACATAGGAGATATATCTGATGATGCAGCCTTGATTGTAATGATGGGAGAACTATGAGTGGAGACAAGTTTTGGGATAAGGTCCATGAAAAGGAACCAACAACACATGCTATGTTTCATCGATATGCTTTGATGCATATCAGCATTGAGCAGTCTAGGATAGCAGTCAGAAGAATGACAAGGCCCAATGACAAGAAAGATCATGGAGAGAAAATAAAGGCCGAGAGGGCAAGCTCGAGGCTAGAGAAACATGGGAAAAATCATCATGACTTGAAGTAGAGGAGTAAGGATGAGAGGTATATTCCATGGGCTCGTGAACTAGACCTTCAATTCATGTCACCCAATGGTAGTAGGGAGATGATATTCACAAGATTCAAAATGAATTCCTTCAACCAAACCTAAGCTTCAAAGATCCCTCGAAGAGAGACCCCAACAAGTATTACATATATGATCAAGAGATCGGGCGTAACACTAAAGATTGTTTTGATTTTTAAAGAGAGAGATCGAGAATCTCATACGACAAGGGAAACTTGAAAGGTTTAGAGCAGGTCAAAACAACAATGAAAACAACTGGCTTTGATGAGAGAGTCAAGAGGGAAACGTGCTACCACTGCCTCACCAACCTCATTGTGAAATAAGAACAATCTTTGGGGGACCTCACATCAGAGGAGAGTCAAAAAACATGCAGAAGCGGTACGTATTGGAGCCAAAGAGTCCACCACTCACCAATGTTATGAAATTAGAACAATGACCTACCAAATGCTTAAGGCAAGAATACAAAAACATTACCTTCATGGAGGAGGATGCACGACATGTCAAAGTTTCCATATAATGATGCACTTGTGATGAGTAATGGTGGGAACATCAACGTTTACAAGATCCTTATCAATAACAAAAGTGCTGTAGACATCCTCTATTTTGATGTCTTTATAAGCGTAAGGCTTAGAGTAGACAAGCTGAGGCCTATGACCACACACCTCCATGGCTTCATACGGCATAGCATTATGCCTGAAAGAGTTATTGAACTTTTGGTAATAATGGGTGAGTATCCTCAACAAGCAACTGTAATAACTAACTTAATAGTGATCTGTCTATCATTTTTATGCGATGATTAAAAGACCCTCATTTAAAAGCCTTAGAGCTGTGATCTCAATCTATCACCTCGCTATGAAGTTGCCAACGGTGTATGGAGTTAGGATACAAAGGGGAAACCAAGTAACAGCAAAAGAATGGTACTTAAGCATCATGAAAGAGATGACAATGGGGAAGTACCACGAAGTGAGAGCCGTGACAACTAAAAGGCCCCCAAATGAAATAGAGGGTCTCGAAGTTGGTAGGAGGAGAAGGCAAGCGAACCAATGGAGGAGCTCATTGATGTCCTAGTAAATGAAGATGGAAGCAAAGCCTTGAAAATAGGTGGAGGACTCTAAGAACCTATGCAAAAAGCAATCTTCACCTTTCTAAGGGACAACCTTGATGTGTTCGCTAGAATCATTCAAACATGGAACGTGTTGATCCATTTCACATAAATTGAATATTGATCTATGTGCTAGACTTGTTAGGTGAAGATGAAGGTCAGTGGATATAGAGAGGTATCGAACTCTAAAAGTGAAGTCAAAAAGCTTCTCGACAACGCCTTCGTTTGGGTGTCATTCTATCTGAATTGGCTAGCGAATCCAGTCTTGTGAAGAAAGCAAATAGAGAGTAGAGGACTTGTGCAGAATTTACCAACCTCAACAAGGTGTGCCCGAAGGATAGTTTCCCACTATCTCGAATAGATTAGCTTCTGGATTCTACTGCTGGACATGATCTCTTGAGTTTCATGTTTGTTTATTCAAGCTACAACTAGATACCTATGCAACCAATGGATAAGGAGCATACATCCTTCATTACAGACAAGGGTCTATTGATGGCCTCACTAGATCTATAGTCATGGATGGTTGATTTCATATTCCATCAAATAAACTAAAATATAATCATAAAATATATAACACAAGCGCTTCTATCAAAATTATACATTGGTCTCTTACATAGAAAGATTAGAAGGAATCTCAAAATTACAAGCAAACTCGACAGCTTCTTTATTAAACAGCTACTCTCATAGCACAAACATTCAACCCAAATAACGTACTTATATTTTCTAGGGAGTATTCCCACAATTGACTTTGGTATTTCCACAAAACATTAATAGAATACTATATATTACAAACATGATACGGATACGTTTCAAGAGTACAAGTCACTCCATATTTCCAGCTACCTATATCATGCATGCTTAGAGAATACAAAAACATCGATAAACAAAAGATCAGAGCTTAAGTGGAGTGCGTTTCGAGAGCATCGAGTACTCCATATCACCAGCCATCCCGACATTAGGGTCAATAAATCTAAAAGTTTTAATAACAACATACCATGAGAAATACAGAGTGTGGGGAAAATAGTTTTTCATGGCACATGAAATATGAACATACATGACATGGATAAAACCAAAGGATTACAAATAGAGATTCAAATCAAATGGCCGCTTTTGGCTTTCCTTCTCCTATTCAAGTTTAGATGTTGCAGTGTTGGACTCCGAATGGATGATTTGCATCTTATCTAACAATTCCTCAGCTGTTGAAGCAGTTGCAAAGATTTGTCTCCCTAATTCTACAATGAAGTTTCATTCTACAGCGTAATCTAGAAATTTTAAAAGACCATCATAAAAACCATTTATATTTAAAAGTCCCAAGGGTTTGAAATGAATGCCCAATAAATTTTTACTAACAACCACGAACATTTCCTCAAGGGTACCTAGACCACCAGGTAATGCTATAAAAGCATCAAAATTATCAATCATGGTTTTATGACGTTCAAAAGTGTCTAAAACTCTTTTCTCCCTACCTATTGTTTTTCCATAAAAGTTTTCCTCAGCTAGGAGTCGAGGAATAATCCCTAGGACTTCGACACCACCAGACTTAGCTGTTGTTGCCACATTTCCTATTAATCCTAAACTACTACCCCTATAGGTCAAGTTAATCTCCCTACATGCTAATGATTGCCCTAAGTATCTTGCGGCTTCTAGATAGACTTTATCTTTTCTAGGGCTGCAACCGCAAAAGACACAGACATTCTTTATTTTCTTAGTGGACTGGGAGATAGGCATATTTGGTTTATATGAGTGATTGCTTTATGTTTGCTCCATTTAGACTCAAGGTTCTACATGAGTTTTTAAAGACGAGGAATATACAAAAGCATTAAAGAGACAGACGAGTAGGTAACAAAAAGGTAATCCAAAGATCTAAATAAAATATTGTATAGATAAGAAAGTTAGAAAAACGGTTGACAGTTTATGAAAAGTTCAATTTACTTTTTGAAAAAGATTAGACATGAGCTGTATAACTTTTGACAATTAAGAATGGTTTGATAGAAGACACTCTGGCACAACTATAGACCTTTTGATAAACGCATATCGAATCTAGAAAATCAATATAAATGACAAACTACTGTAATGAAGGATTTATGCTGACGAATCCCAACGATTATCGACCCCACCAGATCTACGTCGAAGCCCTATGATGGCTAGAGGAGAGGCGATCGTAGATCTCTACGGGAGCCTGGCAATCTCTGAGCCTCCATCGTCGTCGATCTTTATGCCTCTATCATCATTGATCTCGACTTAGGTCGTTGCCGTTGAGTTGGTCTCATTGGAGCAGAGGAAGAAGAAAAGTCTTCTTATAAAAAGTATTAATATATCAATAAATAGTTTTTTTCAAATTTAATTTGGGTATGATTTATATTAATAATTTTTTTATTATAAAAATATTTTTGTTAAAAAATCTATCACTATATACAACCAAACACAATTTCAAAACCAATCTTAGCATATGTTTCAAAACATTTTCATTTTCAGATTTTTTTTTTCAAAAACAAAAAAAACAAAATAAAAACACTACTAAACAGCCCCCATATCTCTAAAAAAATGAGTAATTATTCTTGAGAAAAAAAAAGTGCAACAATCATTAAAAATGTAAAAGATTCGTCTTTATAAAAAAAATTATAAAGTATAGTTTATCATTAAAATATAATGCCAGTTTTCTGTAAATAAAATTTATTGTAGTTAGGCTGCAAGTTGGTGTGAGAAAGACCACATAGACCTTTCATACCCCCCCATATGCAAAACAAATGTCCCAAGTAAAATATTTTCAATTTTTTTTAGGGAAGCAAATTACATTCTCCAAAGTGAGCAAATTGTCAGTGACATGGCTCAACATCGGGTATGCGGTAAGAGTTTTGGGACTTTTGGATTGGCATAGTGTAAAAAAAAAATTAAGGAAAATAAATTGTTTTGGCCAACTAAATTTTTACCTGTAAATATACATCAAAATTATAGGTCACTCCTTCCAAAACAGTTATAGGTCACGATGTCTACTAGACTATTTGTCCTACAAAAAAAAAAAAAAATCATTTTCATTCTTATAACTCTTATAACTCTGTTACTTACAAAAATATGTGCCCCAATCTAGGACTTAGTATGCTTTTTTAGATTGAGTCCCATAATTTTATTAGTGACGAGCTTAAGGGTTAAATAAGATTTTCCATCCCCAAATTGCCACAATGCTTATAAACTGTTTGCAACAGAGAGGGAAAAAATCCAACAAACTCTTAACACTTTAACCGGTAAGAAAAAAATCTAACCATATCATAAACCAAATATCGAAACAATTAGACCAACAAATTACAGAGAATAAAACTCGAGACTCTCAATGTTGCTTCACATACATGGACAAATAGTAATCAGTTTATCAATGTAAAAGCCAAATATTCTAGGATATTTGGCAGGCATGGAAAGGTTTTACTTACGATTGGACATAAAACCCGCCAACTCTCCTAAACTACTTGCATTGTCCCTGCCTCTGCCCACTAGATCAGGCTCACACCATCACTCGCCCATCACGGGGATGGTTTTCATCCCTATCGCGCTTTGCTTGTCAAGCAATTACACAGGGAAATAATACATTTGCTGTAGTCCAGCTAAAGAGATAGCAAGGACACCTGCAAAATACACAATGTGAACTCCAACCTTGAGACCGCTTCCAAAGTTCCCAAGCCCCTCTTGCACCAGCCAAAATGTGGCTTTTAACCTCCAACTGCACAAAAGCGCAAGTTAGCATTTTCCATGTATTTAATCAGCCAAAAGGTGTGGTTTAAAATTTTTCTAGTACTAAAGATCTTTCAGGTGTTCTAATTCTTTTGTAAACTTTCACTGGAATGCTTTCTGGGGAATGTGATATTGAAAACCTTAGATCATCTCATCCTAATCCAATATCCAGCTTTTCCCAGTACTAATTCATCCAAACAAGTTCAGAACTTATGAAGAAAAGCTTGAGTCGTGTTCAATCAATTTTTAAGTGCAAACCAGCTGGGAGATATTACAACTAAAGTTAAAAGCAAATGCAACAAGGTAGAGAACCTCATGAGGGCATTACAAATCTGAACAATTTTTAGCCAAAACAAGAAAATAGAAAAGCAAGCCTCCAGATTTTCTCTATGATACCACAATGAGCAACGAGCAGTGAACATTTTCGGGTGTGATTGATACCGCTGACTACATACCTGTCCGTGCTGCACAAACATTCCACAGGGCCTTGAAGAAGAAGACATTCAATGTCACCGGCCTAGTTAAACCAAACACATAATTAGATGGACATCCATAGAAAAAGAAAACATTTGTTGAATTAAACATTAGCTTGCTTGTCATTGATCCAGGATTTTCTTGAACATCTCAACACTAGTGACTCTAGTTTTCATGGGACTACTCTGCACAAGAAAGTTGATCGGCAGCACCAGCCATTCATGCAAGGCATTTTGCCAGCAGAAACTACGAGTTTACTGCTAGGCACATTCAAGCCATGGAGTTGAGCTAACATCATATGGTATAGTACAGAAGAACTGATCAAGAATTGGGATGAAATGCACTAGAGACTCTGCAGCATCAAAAATACAGAGGAACAAAATAACTGCAGCAGCCCTAGAACTTTAACTTCCTTGCAAACTTTAAAGTCGACGGTTCCATATCTCTGGAATTGTGACATGTGCTTATTGGATACAAATGAAAGTCTCCTTTGTTTTGCTAAAGGACAAATACAAAAAGGAGTATTATCATTTAGGCTAGAAACATCACATTTAAGCTGATTCCGTAAGCAATCTAATCTCTTAGATAATAAATGTCCCCAATCTGTTGTGCCAAACTTTGGCTGAGACACTGTTGATAGGAATTGAAGTTGTTGAGCTGAGGCTATTTGTACAAAGGACATACAAATTTTCAACTTTTTCAGCTCTGCCAATTATCTACTTGGAGTTGGATTCCTGGATCATAACATGATCAGGAAAAAAGGTAGCCATAAGCTGTGAATCAGCTGTAATGGCACTCACAAATATCAAGTTAAACTTGAATTGTGGAACAAATAAAACTTCCTTGAGGACTAACTTGGAATTGATTTTAACATCTCCACTGAAATGAACGTAAACTTGAGCATGGTTTGGCAAAGTGACAATGCAATTCTTAATAGGAGATAAAGAGAGAAAAGCATTGGCATTTGAACAAATGTGCCTAGTAGCCCCTGAATCTACTATCCAACATTTCATAGAAGAAAGGATAGGATTCAAATATACAGACAACCAAGTACATGTAGAGTTCCAAGTACTGGGAATGTTTTGTTGCTCACTGAGTTTGGCCGTGGAAGTCAAATGGTTAGAAAGCATAGTCATCAGTCGTTGACATTGACTGCTGTTGAGATTTTGAAACAAATCCTCAGCATGCTCATTATCTCTATGTTGCTTATCTTCATATCCACACTGATTGGAAACTTGATTAACATTGGCAGATTGTGAAGTATACCTGTGGCGTGGTTTGAAACCAGGGGATAGCCATGAAATTTGTAGCATTTTTCTGCTGTATGACCATGAAAATTACAATGTGTACAATAAGGCCTATCTTTCTTTTGAATTCTATTCCCTTCATAACCAGAACCATCATTCCCATTGTTAAATTTCTGAGAGACTTCGCCTTTTGTAGCAAAGGCTAAGGTATTAGCAGCAGAATCAGTGCCATTGTGAATTCCTATTTTTCTCTGTCGTTCTTCTTGTGAGACTAATGAAAACACTTTGTTTAGAGGTGGAAGAGGATCTATAAGTAATAATTGTCCCCTAATTTGAGCGTATGAATAATTCAAGCCCATAAGAAAAGCCATAATGTACTCCATTTGGTAGTAGAAGTTCAATTCCTTAACACCTCTACATGTGCATTTGCCACAATTACAAACAGGTCCGAAATTATTTAATTCTTCCCAGAGTGTTTCTAGCTTAGTGAAATACACACTCATAGAATTCTGATCCTGAGTATGATTTGCCAATTCATGATGCAATTGAAAAATCCTAGGACTATTACTTTGCTAAAATCTATCCTTAAAGATCTAGCCCAATCTTTTAGGCAGATTCAGAAAAAATAACACTAGCAGAAATTTCCTTAGAGACTGAATTCAAAATCCAAGAAATCACCGTATTGTTATTTCTAATCCAAGAATTAAGAAGATTCAGATCAACACCTCTAGGTTTCTCAATGGATCCATCAATGAAACCAAGTTTGTTCTCGATAGAAAGAGCAATCTACATCGCACGACTCCAGGAGGCATAGGCATAGTTATCTCCTGTTAAGTGCTACGAGACGAGTGTGAGTCTAGGAGAATGAGAATGATGAAGAAAATATGGACTCAGTGGATCATCAATGGCAGATTTGCCATTTGACGCAATTGAACCAGCAGAATTTGAAGAATCCATGAATGAAAGAATAAAAGATCAATTCGAGAAAGAATACACCTGGATCGTGAAACGAAGACAACCAAATGATTGAAATAGAAGATCGATTCAAACAAGAATGCTGACTGGATTCGAGGAAGAATTCTTGTCCAGATCAAGAAACAAAAGCAACCAGATGAATGAACTCTGTTGAATCAGAATCAACGAGCAGGAAAGAATTGCTCTAATACCATAGCAAGTTCTAGAAAGAGGAATTGCGGTTCTAGAGAGAAATCACAGAGTAGAGGGAGAAAGAGTTTTTCTCATTATGTTGATGAAAAGCACATGAGTCTGTTATATATTGCATAACTGGAACAAACAATAGCTAGCACAAATGGAGCTCAGCACTCATAACTACTTATAACAAACTAACTAATTGGTAACAAATTTCTAACTGTTAACAGCTTATTAGTTGTAAAAACATACTTCCGAGAACAAAGAAAGCAGTAAGCAAAGAAACATTCAACCCATGCTTATGTTAAGAAATACATATTAGTGAGAAAGTTTAACTTACCAAGTATTTTTGCTACAGGCGCCATCAGGAATAAGACGATTCCTGTCGAGAAAAATAATAAAGGACCTGTAACCTTGACAAATGTTGTCAAGAAGAAGACAGGCTCTGTCGGCCAGGGATGTTAAGCGTACAAGAATTTAATAGTACAAGTTTGTACTACTAAATTTTCAATAGATACAATACAAAATGAAACAAATTGGCCCTTTTCAATTGTAGAAGTTAGAATATAACAACGGTTTGAAAAAAGAAATTAGAAGATTAACAGCACTTGTAATTCCTCTCTCTCTCTCTTTTGGGGCATTGTCAATTTCATCAAAAGCCGCAGCATGTGGTCTTTCTGTGATCACATGCCCAGTTGTTTCAATATAAACATGAGGCTTTCGGTTGGAAAATTCATGTCAAGCACAATAAAGGATAATAATCAGTAATCACGAGTAATAACAAATAAAAAAAAATCCAAAAAACTTAAAGCAACAAGTACAATAGGAACAAAGATAATAGAAACTTTAGCTTATATCGGTCTTTCATAAACTTAAACCAAAACAAGACTACGTAGAGACAGCATAAAATAAAAGAAGAAAAACAACCAAAATAACAAACTTTCAAGTAAAACTAGAATAAACAACCAGCACGGCTTTCAGTCCCTCATATTACTGTCTCCATCTTCATCATCACTTAAATCAAGATCGGCAAGCAATTCTTCCACTGTAGGTGGGACGTCCTCGCTATCACTCATAGACGCCATCTCTGGTGACTGATATTCTTCATTATTGTATAGTGATATGTTGAAACTCGTATTAGGGTCCTCTTCCAGGTCCTTCAAGAACTGTTCAGACTCAGAGTTTATCTTATCTTGCTCGGCTTTTCCCCGCTTCCTTTGGCATCTTTCTTCATAGATCTTCTTTATGAGAATCACATCGGGTAGGACAGGCCCCTTATACCTGTCTAATTCAATATCGTTGAAGTTAGCTCCACAAAGATCATAACCAAGAGCATAATCGCCAGGGTTCAAGAGACGGCCTAAATGAGTTCTTATTGAGAAAATTGTATCATTCTTCTAAAATTAGATACACGAGCAACTTGTGCGTAAGCTAAAGCATACCTTTGTTGCAACTGTGAAGTCAAATTAAGTCAACAACCTAACAAAATGAAAAAAAAAAATGAGTAGAAAGACAGATTCTGGGCGTTGCAAGGCCCGTGGGTAGCAAAGCAATGCCGCGGCGCTGGCAGAAGAGTGTTGTGGCGCCGGCAGGTGAGCGCCACGGTGCCAAGGCATTGTGTTGTGCAATATTTAGTGCGAAAAGCCATGTTTTAAAGGCCCAAAAAGGGAAACTACTAGGGTTTCTTATTAGTTGTTATTTTTCTCTTATTTTGGGGTATAAATAGACATAAAGTGGCTAGAGTTGTGTGGATGAGTGGCATTATTTTGTGTGAAGCATATTTTTGTGGGAAAGCTCTATTATTGAAAGAAAAAAATTCCCACAAAGGGTGTTAAGAAGAAGAGAGATTAAAGAAACACTATTTACGAGTGTGTGATAAATTTCTCTTGTAATCTGTAATCTCCTTCATCATAGTGAAATCTGCAGCGGCAGAAACATGATGTAGTTTCGAATTTAGACAAACCTATATAAAAATTTGGTGTCACTCTTTTTTTCTTTTCTCCAATTTCTTTTCTATAGTTATTCGTTCTTGTGATCCTTAGAATTAGGAGGTACTTAATTCCTCAACAACTGGTATCAGAGCGAAGGTTTGGATCAAGAACGATGACAGAAGAAGAAGGTTCGGTAGCCGGTATTATCAAATTTGATGGTTTAAATTTTTCCTATTGGATGATGCAAGTAGAAGACTACATCTATAGCAGGAAACTACACTTACCCTTGAGTAACAAGCCCGAAGGCGTGAAAGATAAGGAGTGGACTCTCCTTGACAAACAGGTGCTTGGTGTGATCTGTTTTACCCTGTCAAAAAACGTGGCCCACAACGTTACGAAGGAGAATACTGCAGCAGGGATAACGAAGGCTTTATTAGACATGTATGAAAAGCCTTCGGCCAATAATAAGGTACAGCTCATGAAGAAGCTCTTTAATTTAAAAATGCCTAAAGGTGACTCTGTGGTAGAGCATCTGAATAATTTTAACACTGTTCTGAACCAATTGGTCTCGGTAGAGATTAAATTTGATGATCAGATCAATGCCCTAATTCTCTTGGCCTCATTACCGAATAGTTGGGAACCCATGAGGATGGCCATTACCAATTCAATTGGGAATGAAAAATTGAAGTTTGTTGATGTCAGAAACTCTATTCTGACGGAAGAAGTTCGCAGGAAGGATTCTGGTCAAGCCTCAATGTCGAACTCGGCCCTTAATGTTAATAATAGGGGCAAAAAACTTGAGAGGCATTTCAATAGTGATAATGGCAAAAGAGGCAAGTCAAGGAATGAGAGAAGTAAGTCAAGGAACGGTAGAAATGTGGAGTATTAGAATTATGGAAGGACCAGCCACTTGAAAAAGAATTATAGGGCTCCAAGGTAGAATAAAGACAAGAACAATGACGCTGTAAACGTAGCTACTGAAGAGGCATAGGATGCCTTACTCTTATCTATCAACAATTCCCTTGATTCGTGGGTGATAGATTCAAGAGCATCATTCCACATTACCATACACCGTCATGTCCTAGAGAATTATGTTGCTGGAAATCATAGTAAGGTTTACCTTGCAGATAGTGAACCTTTAGACATTGTTGGCATTGGAGATGTCAGTTTGAAAATGCCTAATGGGTCTATGTGTAAGATTCATAAGGTGAGACACGTATCTAAACTGATGTGTAATTTGATTTCGGTAGGGCAACTGGATGACGAAGGGCATAATGTGACCTTCAGTTGTGGAGATTGAAAAGTCACAAAGGGAGCGATGGTTTGTTGTTAGGGGACGCAAAGCTGGAACTCTCTACATTAACTCTAGTTGCAGAGATACCATAGCAGTTGCTGATTCTATTGCTAATATCGAGCTATGGCATCACAGGCTCGGTCACATGAGTGAGAAGGGAAAAAAGGTGCTTAACTGTAAAGGAAAACTGTCGGAATTGAAAACTATTGATCACAGTTTGCGTGAAGCTTGCATTTTTGGCAAACAGAAAAGAGTTAGTTTCTTAAAGATGGGTAGAGAGCCTAAGTACAGGAAATTGGATCTAGTTCATATAGACGTATGGGGAACTTCGATGGTTACTTCCCTTTGTGGCACAAATTACTATATGACGTTTATTGATGACTCAAGCAGGAAGGTATGGGTTTACTTTCTAAAAAAAAATCTGATGTCTTTGATGCATTCAAGAAATGGAGAGCTATGGTGGAGAACGAGACAGATTTGAAGGTGAAGTACTTGCAGTCTGACAATGGAGGAGAGTACTTAGATGATGATTTCAAGCGATACTATGCTGAGAATGGAATAAAGATGAAGAAAACCATTCCAAGGAAACCATAACAAAATGATGTAGCTGAAAGGATGAATAAGACTTTAAACGAGCGTGCCAGAAGCATGAGGTTACATGCAGGGCTGCCAAAGTCGTTTTGAGCTGAGGCAATTAATACAGCAACTCATCTAATCAACAAAAGTCCATCCACACCGTTAAAGTTCTAGCTACTGAAAGAAGTCTGGAGTGGTAAAAAGGTTGATCTCTCTTACTTGAAAGTATTCGGGTGTGTTTCCTATGTTCATATTGATTCTGCTGCTAGAGGTAAACTTGATGCAAAGTCAAAGAAGTGTTTTCTGGTTGGCTATGGTGGACTTGAGTTTGGTTATCGCTTTTGGGATGACCAAAATCGAAAGATTATCAGGAGCAATGATGTGATATTCAATGAAGGTGTTCTGTATAAAGACAGAGATAGCAGTGACTCTAGAAGTTCAGGTTCTAAAGGTAAGAAGCCTGAGGTGATTCCATTGAAGGATCTTCCTAAAGTAGAGGTACAAAATCTAGAGGTTGAAGATCAAGAGAATATAGCTCCAGAAAGAAACCAGAGCACTCCTACCACTCTAGTTAGGAGATCTAGCAAGATTATCAGACCACCGTAGAGATACTCCCCTTCTCTGCATTACATTTTGTTGACCGACAGATGTGAACTGGAGAGTTATGACAAAGCCATGCAAGCTAAAGATTCGGTCAAGTGGGAGTCAGCCATGAGAGATGAGATGGATTCCTTAATGTCCAATCAGACATGGCAATTGACAAAGTTACAACAGGGAAAAAAGGCCTTGCATAATAAATGGTTATACCGGATAAAAGATGAAAGTGATGGCAGCAAACAGTGCAAGGTAAGGTTGGTAGTAAAAGGCTTTTAGCATAACAAGGGCATCAACTTTAACGAGATTTTTTCTCCATTGGTGAAATTAACCACGATTAGGACGGTACTTGCGCTAGTGGCAAATGAAAACTTGTTCTTGAAACATTTGGATGTTAAGATAGCTTTTCTCCATGGTGATTTGGAGGAGGAGATCTACATGAAGCAGCCACAAAGTTTTGAAGTACTGGGTAAGGAAAACTTGGTGTGCAAACTTCAGAAGAGCTTGTATGGCCTCAAACAAGCTCCCAGGCATTGGTACAAGAAGTTTGACGGTTTTATGTGCAGTAATGGTTTCTTGAGGTATCAAGGAGATCACTGTTGTTATGTAGAGAATTTTGGTAACTCCTACATTATATTGTTGCTATATGTCATGACATACTGATAGTAGGAGGTTGCAAACAAGAGATTGACAAGCTTAAGAAAGAGCTGTCTAAGGAGTTTGCAATGAAGGATTTAGGTGCTACAAAACAAATTCTTAGGGTGAGAATAACAAGGAACAATAATGGTCTAGAACTGTCACAGGAAGAATATGTTGAAAATGTGCTTAGTAGATTCAACATGAGTAATGGAAGCCTGTGTGTACTCCTTTGGCCAGTCACTTCAAGTTGTCAAAGGAGCAATCACCGACCACAGAGCAAGAACGAGATCACATGGTCCAGGTGCCTTATGCTTCAATAATAGGCAGTTTCATGTATGCCATGGTGTGTACTAGACCGGACATTGCACATGCAATAAGAGTTGTGAGCAGGTACATGAGCAATCTAGGCAAGCAGCGTTGGGAGGCATAAAGTGGATTCTCAAATGTCTGAGAGATACTACAGGTATAGCACTATGTTTCAAGAAGTCAGACTTTAGACTACAGGGCTATGTAGATGCTGATATGGCTGGAGATATTGATGGCAGAAAGAGTACTACTGATTATGTGTACACTTTGGGTGGCACAGCAGTTAGTTGGGTCTCGAAGCTACAAAAGATAGTTGAACTCTTTATAACTGAAGCAGAGTATGTGGCAGTGACAAAAGCAAGCAACGAAATGATTTGGTTGTAGTCGTTTGTAGAAGAATTGGGTCACAGGCAGAAAAGGAGTGTGTTACACAGAGACAGTCAGACCGCCATTCACTTGGTGAAAAATCATGCATTTCATGCTAGGACGAAGCATATACAATTGCGGTATCACTTCATCAGATCGGCTTTGGAAGATGGGGTGTTAAAGTTCAAAAAGATTCTTGGGAGTCAAAATCTAGCATATATGCTCACCAAGATAGTTTCGATTGAGAAACTAAAGTTGTGCGTAACTTCAGTTGGACTTCTCCATGAGGCGTAAGAAGTTGTTGATGCTAGAGTTAGAAACATGATGATTGATTAGTCTCTAAGTGAGAGATTGTTGTAGGTGTAGAGCCAAATCAAGTTAACAACCAGCAAAAGGAAGAAAAAGGACAGGAAAGGCAGATTCTAGGCACTGCAACGCCAAGGTTGGGCATTGCAGCACCCGTGGACAACAAAGCAACTTCGCGACACTAGCAGGTGAGCGCCGCAGCACCAAGGCGCTGTGTTGTGCTATATTTAGTGCAAAAAGTCATGTTTTAAAAGCCCAAAAAGGGAAACTGCTAGGGTTTCTCATTAGTTACTATTTTTCTCTTGCTTTAGGTTATAAATAGACATAAGGTAGCTAGGGTTGTGTGGGTGAGTGACATTATTTTGTGTGAGACATATTTTTGTGTGAGAGCTCTATTATTGAGAGAAAAAAATTCCCACAGAGGGTGCTAGGTAGAAGAGAGATTTGAAAAATACTATTTGAGAGTGTGTGATAAATTTCTCTTGTAATCTGTAATCTCCTTTATCATAGTGAAATCTGCAGCGACAGAAATAGAACGTATTCTTGAATTTGGACGAACCTGTATAAAAATTTGGTCTCTTCTTTCTTCTTTTCTCCAATTTCTTTTTTACAATTATTCATTTTTGCGACCTTAGAATTAGGAGGTGCCTAATTCCCCAACAACCTTGACCCACCAATGTGAACTTCAAATGAAACCATCCCTACATCTAGGATTGTGTATTCTACAAGCTGCCTGCTTGTAACTAGGGACTCGAAGGGCGACCTCCAATATTGATCTGCATTCAGGAAGCAATGCCTCAAGGTAAACGGGTCAACTAAAGCAATGTTCTCGGTTACTTTGGTGCAAATAACCAAAGGACCAAGATTTCCTAGACTTCCTGCAACACTAGGAGGAAGACAGATCAAATCCTCTCGGCCTATAGGAGATATTACCACAGAGAAAGCATTTTGGTAATTCCAGTTGTTACTCTTAGTATCGTGAGATTCAAGCTTCTTGTCATTATCAGGACGCCGACATCTTGGGGCAAATCTGCCAACGAATTCCACAAATTTCAAACCATGACTCCGTCTAGAGAAAAAGAAGTTCAACGCCGTGATCCATCTGCTTACGTCATGGCTGAGGAAGCCGCACCATGCCGGAAAATCAGTTGCTCCAAAGAGAGTAATGTACGCTTATGAGAAACATGCTGCCGAAGTTTCACGGATGCCACCCACTAACCAGGGTTTGCCCGAAACCTCAAACAAGATTTGCACAAGTGTTCTTGCCGAACAAATTCCAATACGATTGCTCGAGTACTGCTCCATTAAGAACATCTCTCTGCTCTTGGAATGAGGTTCAGTCCAAAGAAAACCAGCATCCACCAATCTGACCATGTTCATTTTCTTCAATTTCTTAACACAAAACCGTAAGAGTTCTCTCGAGTCCAATCGGGCTTTAACCCAGGTGCTTGGTGGCTTCAGCTAGTTATCGCACTCGGGGCAATGATATATGGTAACATGCTTTTGCAGCCCTTGTGTGATATCAACTTCGGATGACAAACACCTCGCACACATGTTAATACCACACACGCAACATAATACGCTGCAAATCGTCGGATTTACTGTAAACATACTCACTGCTTCTTCTGCCATTGCCGTTGACAGGAGAACAAAGAGGAAGAAGTAGACAAATAAGGTGAAAAGAGAGACAAAAAATAAATAAATAAAACAGTAGTAGAAGTACTAGTCGTAAAATCATTCCAAAAGGTCAAACCATATCAAGACCATATTAACCTCAAACTCGACGAAATTACAAATTTCCTTTTCAATCAAATATGCGGAAATGGAACGACGAACAATGAAACGCGAAGAGCCCGTGTCATTTAGCCGCCTCCGACAGATTACATATATATCCATGATTCATGGGCAAAAAATTCTTCTCTTTAAATTCAGACCCAAAATAGTTATTAAATCTGTCGTGCTTCCAAACTATCAAATCCGTGATTACCTGAGGTTGATGGTGAGAGGACAGAGGAAGGCGACAAGCGAGGGTTTCTTTTGCGAAAGGTATTTATAGTTTTCTGAGAATGGAAGGTTATTTATACTTTATTATGACGATTTTGGATTGCCCATGCGCGCCGCCTACACATATTTGAGAGTCTCTTTCTCTGTCTCTTTTACTTTCCCCCGAGTATGACTCATTTAAAAAAGTTGATTTACTTTGCATGAAAAGAAAATCTGATTTACTGTCCAAGTTGAAATCGTAATTTCATGAAAATGTAGAAAAGGCAAAATGCATAAAAATCACTGCCACAAAATTGTAAACAAATGATAGATGTTGGCGACCGTTGCGTAAAAACCACCATCTAAAGTGTGTCTAAAAATACAATATGGATGAGATTTAGAAAACTGGATTCCATGACAGATTACATAAAAATAATTTTGTTTCTGGAGACACATTTTTGTAAAAACCGTTGAATGATGTTGAAGCTTTTTTTTTTTTCCAGATATTTACCTATTTTGTATCCATTATGTAAGATTTATTTAAAATCTACACTTTTGATTTTTTTATCCCATTTAATGCATACCTCCATATTAGTTAATACATAAATCTATATCTTATATCCATTAATAATTAGTTTTGACGTTTATAATGATCAAATTATTCTTAGGTAAAAAGAAAAAAAAAAAGAGGCTAAAACTTTCACATATACGAAGAAAACAAGAAACAAAAAAAATAAATAAATTTTGAGAGTATACTAGTTTTTGAATTTAAAACCTGTATTTTAAAGTTTATTTAGTTTTTAAAGTTTTCTTATTTTTCAATTTGGGAGTATTTTGAGTAATGTTTTAAGTTACAATTGAAAGTAAATTTGGAAAAATGTAAAATTTTGTACTGAATTTAATATAAGGGTGTATATTCAATAAGAAAAAAAAAGTATAGTGTTTGAACAAATCTAAGACATAACGTGTAAAAAAATAAATAACCTTTTTTTTATCTTTCATGTTGGTGATGTGAAAAGATTTATTTCAAAATTCAAAATTCAAAACTTGGTGAAACAAGCTTTTTTTTTCTTTTTCTTTTTTTTTTTTTATATGTAGCAAAACCTCCCATGTTTCATACTCTTCTACACAATTACACTTATCACGTTGCCATGTTTACTCTCTCCCTAGTCTCTCACACTTCTCCATCACTTTCTTTCTATTTTCTACTATCTCTCACTCTCTTCCTATTCTCCTTACTCTTCCAATTTTCTTTGATTATCACCCACTATTCTCTTAAAAAAAAAAAAAAAAGAGCAAAGTCTAGGAAGTCCCCCAAAAATATATTATTTGTATAAAAATACATTTAAACTTTAAAACGTATCTGTTATACCCCTAAATTATAATACTTTTCTATGTTCACTCTATGAACTTTGAAACATGTTTTTTAAACAAAATAATACTTGTTACCCTCATTAAAATGATAAATTCATCAGTTTATTCAAAACTTTCAAAGAATCAATTTGAATTAAGACAATTCTTCACTTTTCTCCATCTTTTTCTCGCTTTTAAACATATGCTCTAAAGATAGAATATTTAAGAGTTTGGTACATAACTAGTTCATTTAAAGTGAAAAGGTCATTCATATCAAATCTTAAATCAAATGAAGATTCAACAATTCTAATTAAAAAAAAAATGTTTCAAAGTTTGGAGGATGATTTAGAGAAATATTATACTTAAAGGGGCACAATATATACATTTCAAAGTTTGAAAGACATATTACACAAATGATATAGTTCAGAGGAGATTCGTAGAATTTACCCAAAAAAAAGTTTTTCATTTTTGTTTCACTCGGGATATTAATCAAAGGCGGATGGAGGCATTAAAATAGTGCCTGAATTTTAATACTTCTCTATATTCACCCCATGAATTTTGAAACATGTTTTTTTTAAAACAAAATAATACTTGTTACCCTCATTTAAAGGATAAATTCATCAGTTTATTTAAAACTCTCAAAGAATCAATTTGAATTACGACAATTCTTCACTTTTCCTCCATCTTTTTCTCGCTTTTAAACATGTGATCTAAAGATAGAATATTTGAGAGTTTGGTGCCCAACTAGTTCATTTAAAGTGAAGAAGACATTCATATCAAATATTAAATCAAATGAAAATTCAACAATTCTCTATAAAAAGAAAAAAAAAACAATATTTCAAAGTTTGGAAGATGAATTTAAAGGAATGTTATACTTAAAGGGGCACAATATATACATTTCAAAGTTTGAAGGACATATTGACACAAATGATATAATTTAGAGGAGATTCGTAGAATTTACTTGAAAAAAAGTTTTTCATTTTTGTTTCACTTGGGATATTTATCGAAGGCGGATGGAGGCATTATAACAGTGCCTTAACTATAATATTTCTTTATATTCATCCCATGAACTTTGAAACATGTTTTTTTAAACAAAATAATACTTATTACCCTCATTAAAAAGATAAATTCATCAATTTATTCAAACTCTCAAAGAATCAATTTGAATTACGGTAATTCTCCACTTTTCTTCCATCTTTTTCTCACTTTTAAGCATATGCTTTAAAGATAGAATATTCGAGAGTTTGGTGTCCAACTAGTTTATTTAAAGTGAAAAGGGCATTCATAACAAATTTTAAATCAAATGAAAATTCAACAATTCTATCAAAAAAATAATGTTTCAAAGTTTGACGGATGAATTTAGAGAAATATTATATTTAAAGGGGCACAATATATATATTTTAAAATTTAAAGGAGATATTGACATAAGCAATGTAGTTCAGAGAAGATTCGTAGAATTTAGTCAATAAAAAAAGTTTTTCGTTTTTGTTTCACTTGGGATATATATTGATAGTGAATAAAGGCGTGGAAACAGTGCTTGACGGTGAGATCCAGTTGGTTATTGTTTTAATCTTTGTTTTTGCTCTTTTTTTTTCTCTCTCTCTCTTTTTAAAATTTTTCTTCTCTTCCCATACCTTTTTATCTCTAATTTGTATTTGTTGGCAGGCCATTGTAAGAAGCTTGATTTAGGGACTCGAAGAAGGCGGACCTCTTCGGGTTAACAAGGGGTGGGGGTGGCTGGTGAAGGACATTTGAGAGCAGAGGCGGCACTTGATCTGGCCAAGGGGCTACAGTGGATTTAGCAATCACGATGCGGCAATAGGAGTTACCGCGAGCAGTGGAGGTGTTGCTTGGTGCTAGTGAACATTTGCGTATTGTCAACTCTAAGACCATCTTTTTTTTTGGTTCAGGTCTGAGACTTGATGTTTTGATTCCACACTTGATATTGCCTTTTATTTTTATTTTTATTTTTTTCCCTTTCAGTTTGGTTTGATTGCAATTGAACAACTTTTGAAGCTTCGAAGGATTGGATGTTTGAAGTTATTTATGGTGCAATAAGAAGTTTCTGCTATGATTATGTCTCTTTGAATATACTTAGTACAATGCACCCGTGGGAAAAACAAAATTGTCTAAACTTTTTAGAAAAGAGTTACCTTGATGGCTTTTTTAGAAACGGTTATATTGTATTCTTATATATACCATGACACATAGGAAAAACTGTCATGAATCTCTGATTATCATGACAATTAAAAACTCTTGTCAAATCTCCAACTAGATTTTAAGATGATTTTTAACCGTCAAGATAGCTTTTCATAATAGCTTTTAACTGTCATAAAATCCATAACATCTAGTAGTGAGTATCTCTTTTAACTGTCACGTGGGACGTGTGGGATCAATTTTGTATGCAAGTTATATCCCGTGTTAAAGGTTTTTTTTTTTTTCTTTTTCTCAATGATCCTACGTTAAAGTTTTGATTACCATGTTATTATTTTTCTACTCTATTTACTAATAGATGCTTTAATTGGTTGTTAATATGTAGTTTACCTAATATTATGCTTGTCAACATAGACGGCGGATGCAAAAAAAAAAAAAAAAGGATAGATTTTAAAATGGGAAAAAGATAATTATGTTGTTTAATAAAGAGGAAAAGAAAGAAAGAAAAAATTATAGGACTGGCTATTTCTTAATCTTTTCAATTTTGAAAATAAATAAATTAATAGGGTTAATAGCTCTAGAGGTTCTTGAACTTTTAACATTGCAAAATATTAGTCATTGAATTAATTTAATAGGTTAAAAGAGTCCCTAAACCTTTAATATTACGACAATTTGGTCTTTTAATTAATTTAATAAGTTAAAATAGTCCTTGAATTAATTTTTAGGGTGAATAGTTCTAAAGGTCTCTATCCTTTAATTAACTTAGAAGGCTAAAGTAGTTCCTAAACTTTTAACATTGTAATAATTTAGTCCCTAAATTAATTTAATAAGCTAACAATAGTCCCTGGATTAATTTTTTATAGCAATCAATCCTATATGTTGATCACCTTTAAAATTTGAATGAAAAACATCACAATCGTCTTTACCCTGTAGCAATCCTCTCCACAGCACTGACCTCACCTCATCTCCTTGCTGCACCCTCTTAGCAACAAAGCAACCCCACAGCTATTTCACCAGTAACCTCACCCAACTAGCCACTTTGTGGCACCACATTGCCACAGTGCCACCACGTCGACCATCACTATTTTAGCCTATTAAATTAATTCTATGACCTATTTGTTACAATGTTAAAAGTTCAGAGACAATTTTAGCCTATTAAATAAATTTAAAGATCAAATTATCATAATGTTTAAAGTTCAAGGATTGTTTTAGCCTATTAAATTAATTTAAAGACCACAATATCACAATCTTTAAAGTTTAGAGATCCCTAGAGATGTTAACCCAAATTAATAAAAACCATAGCGGAGCCTTAGCAAAAAAAAAAAAAAAAAAAGAGGAAAAAAAAAAACTGTCATCAAGGATATATTTAAGCATTGTTGTTTCTCTTTGGCTTTCTGTGTGCCGATTTTGCTTTAGTGAGAACTGATGAGGAAAATACTAAAAAATTTGTTTTTGACTTCTCCTTTTGTTTTGCTATTTGGGAGCCTTTTTTTTTTTTTTAATAATCTTTTCTACACCTTGTAGTGGAATAATGTGTGAATTTATTGCAATCAGAGCTGAGGGAGGTATTGATGAGTGGGCTGTGGGGGTACATCCCTACTCATATTTTTGAAATTTTAGTTTTACTTTTAATTTTGTGTAAGATTTTAATTAAGGCCCTGTAAATTTCAGTTGTACCTTCACTTCGTAAAAAAAAAATTTATTACCATGCCCTCACAAATAGCTGAAATATAATTATATCTTTTTTAAAAAAAAAATGAGAAATTTACATGTTATGCCACAATCTGCAACACAATTTGGAAAGGATTCTTGTTAAAGTTTGCAGAACACAAGGCATTGACAATCGTATCAAAATATTTATAAGGTGAAGTGTAGTAAACAAATTCATAACAGTTTGTTTCGTAGGTTTGATTCATAATTCAAATTATTCTGGAATAGTATTTTCTCTCACTTTAAATTTCTGTTTAAACACGATGTCCAAACATGTGAATCAAAGGGGACAATTTTTGGATTGCAGCCATTATCTTTTCTTCATGGGTCATATGGAAGATGTGTAATAAACTGATTTCTCAGGATGATCCGCTCCCTGGCATTAATGAATGATCTTCATTAAATTTTTATTGTACTGTAGAAGCTAATGTCTCAGATTTTCTCCCAATGAATAATTCCGTGGAAGATCTTATAGTTCTTAAAAATCCCAGTATTCCTGGCAGAGCTCGCCCCGCTATAAGTGTTATTGAGGTTCTTTGGCGCACTCTACCTCCTGAATGGATGAAAG
This sequence comes from Artocarpus heterophyllus, assembly GCA_025403435.1. Taxonomy (NCBI): domain Eukaryota; kingdom Viridiplantae; phylum Streptophyta; class Magnoliopsida; order Rosales; family Moraceae; genus Artocarpus; species Artocarpus heterophyllus. The sequence goes on from CM046330.1 coordinate 16,440,222, forward strand.
CGAATATTAATGGTGCTGCTTTGGGCAATTTATAAAGGTTGCTTTGTCCATCCACTGGCTATTCTTAATGCTTTTTATTGCAGAGCTTATGGGAATTATTGTGGCAATTTTCTATGAGAAAAGATGATTAGAATTTCTTGTGGTTTGAATGCGACTTATGTTGTTCAACTTCTTTCTAAGAAAAGTTCAAATGTTCCTTGGCAATTCAAGTCCCGATGATGGGAGAATGCACTCTTGTTCCTTGACTCTATTGTTTTCAGAGAGTCTCATATTTATCGAGAAGGAAATCAAGGAGCAGATAAGCTTATAGGATTTGCTTTTTTTGTCTCATCAATGCTAGTGTTTCAATTTTCAAGACTTCTTTTGCTGATAAACAAAGGCAATGGCTGGGATCTCTAATTTCAAATTTACTAGGAAGAATGTTGTCTCTTAGACAATTTGGTTTTTCTTGTTTGATGACTCGCCACAAGATTGCAAGTGTAAACACTCTTTTTCTATTGTTTGATTTGTCCCTTGGAGTTTTATAAACAAGGATCTTAATGATATCAATCATAGGTGAGATTATAAAAAGAAAAGTTATGGCTTGTCCTTATAGCATTAGTTTTTGCTTGTTCTCTTCTTCAGACCGCGACAAGGATAAAAATGTGTTATCGATATTTCCACAACAATATATATATTTTGAAATCTCGGCATGGATATTGTAGGGGGTTTCTTTTAATATGTCGGCAAAATATCCACAACATGCATATGTACCTGTAATGAGTGAATATCTGTGAATATTTAGGAAATATACACAAAATGTCTAAAAATCCTTGAAATTTTTCTTTTTTTGAAAAAAAAAATCAAATTTAGAAATTTTTTTATTATTTTGAATAAAATGTGACTGATATTTTCAACCTAAAAACTATATAAAAAAAAAGTATTTAGTAAGTGCTTATAGGTATAGTATTGCAGTAAAACCACATCTTACTTCACTATAACGTAAAGAGTTTGAATCCACCTACTCCTAAGTAAAATAAAAAATAAAAAAAAAAGATTTATTAAGAATTGTTTTGTCTAGATAAATAATTTTTTAAGTGAATAGTTTAGAACATCAAATTTAAAATTTAAGTAATGCAATTCATTTTTAATTGTTTGATTTTTTCTTCAAGAAAGACGTTCACGACTTTAATCTTTTTTTCAAAAAATATTTTCATGAAATTCTTTTTTTTTTTTAGAAAGTTTTAAGCTTTATATCATCTAGATGTAGAATATACTTGTACTATTTTATCCATTAATGCAAATTATTGTTGTTTCTCATATATTAAATCCATGAGATTGTTATTTAATATATTATTGTACTTCGCTTTTAATAAGTATGTAAAATAATATTAGAATCTTAATCAATATGTAATTATGTTAAATTTTTATACTACAAGATAGAACTGTTATATTAGACTAAAAAATATATTCTTTATGTTATTAACTTAGTTCAATATCAGTAATATTAATTGTTTTAGCATTTTGTAAAGTTTTAAAAAAATTAAGTTTTTATCAAGATATCTATTTTTTTCAAAATATCCATTGACATTATCCATAAATTAAAACCTTAATAACTCTATTAACATCAACTTTTTCATCCTTAATTGAGGCTTTCTTCTTTTTTGTTTGTTGGCTTATGCTTTGTATTATTTTTCTCTTAAACATTGATGTATTTTTTTAGACAATGCCAATCTAGTTAGCATGCTCCAATTTCCTTCATGTATCTCCTTTCATTTACTATAAAAAAAAAGGAGAAAAAAGAAGAGAGCAACAGATGGGCGAAGGTGAAAGGAGGACAAAATAAAGTTTGATTCTTAATATTTACTTAGCATCTCCATTGTAATGTTAGTTTCAACCAATAAACGGTATAAGGTTAAAAAAAAAAAGCAAAAAATTGTTAAAATGTAAAGCTCTCTCATGCTCTCTCAAACACCCTATTATATACATGTATAGATACTCTAAGTTAAAACGAGTGTTTTCATTTGAATATTACATGTGCATAAATAAGTGGAATATGTGTGTGCTATAATATATATATATATACATATATCTTTTGCCTGATAAATTAGGCGTAAATTAATTAAATAATACACATAAAAAAAAAGTAGTAGAGAGGGCCCCTTAGAAAAAAAGGGGCAAGATCAGACGAAAAAGACCAAAAAGGGAAAACAAAATATTTTTAAGAACATTGTAAAAAAATGAATGGCCAAGGTGTATTTTATTTAAAAAAACAAAAAATAAACTGCATGAGAGGAAAAAAATTAAATTATAAAAAGAAACAGACAAAAAAGGAAACAAAAAACAAAGGAAAAGTAAAAAAAATAAATATTAATAATACTTCCTGCTTACATATATAGACACACACATGTATATAAATACAGATATAAATATATTATTATTCAAATATCTAAAGTATATCATTTATTAGTAAATTCGTAACGGAACAATTAAATATTTTTAAATATGACATTATTCTCATCAATATATATAAAATATTAATTAACTAAAAATTGAATAAAAATCTTCAAACCTAAAAAAATTGAATAAAAAAATTCAAAAATTTGGAAAAAAATTTCAAACTTCATTAAAAATTATAACAAGTCACTATAAGAGGAAGAAAAGAGATGAGAAATACGATAGAGAGGAGGAAACAGAAGAGGGGAACATGATGAAGGACGAAAAAGTTGAATGCTAATTAAATGGTCCATGCCTTTAGGAATTAGCTTCAATTTTCATCCCATTTTTGAAAAGTTCCTCTTGCTAGTGACCAAAGAAAAATTTTGTCCTCAAAACTCTTCAATTCAAAAGAAGGCTTTAGCTTCTTGTCATTACGTTATATCACATGCTAGAAATCAATTGGTTTTTAGAGGCAAGTATATTTCGGCTTCTGCTTCTAGAGCTTTTATGTGGGCTTCTATCTGAGAGGTTATGTTTCTAGATACGGAATGCATGGCTAGCTCGGGAAGAGATTTCCTTATTAATGGGACACTGTATCTCTATTTTTTTGCCCTCTTGGTTGTCCATTCTATTATTTATTCGATATATTATTTAAACTTAATAACGTAAACGCATAAATAATCTTTAAATATTAAAAGTTGTTAAGCAATTTATTTATGTGTCAAAAATTTAATTAGAATAATAGTCAAGATAACAAAAAAAATAGAATAACAGATTTTGATTCTTATATTTTTTAAGTTTTTAGTCGGTTATTATATTTATCTTTACCTTGTTTCAAATAAGAAACATGTGAGCTCTTTCCGTCCTTTTTTTTTTTTTTTGACTGATTTCATATGGAGGGGCTAATGTGCAAAGATTTGGGTAGTGTTTGCCATCTTAAATCGGATTTCAAGTGCAAAATTGTGATTATATCTGATCTTCATGTGTCATATGTCATACTAATCCATATTAAAATTTATCTCCTTAAGTTTTATAATTTAGGGGCCATTGTAGGTATGTGTATAAAGTTCAAGGGTTGTTGACGTTTTCACTGCTTATTCAAGATGACCGTGTCTTTCTAATTGCTTTCTTGGAAATTACCCATTTTCAACTCTCGTGTAAGCATAAGTTGGAACATATAAGCTCAATTAGCACTAAACTAATATAAAATTATCAAGAAATAGATATGTAGCCACATATATTAAATTACGTTCGAAATTTATTTGGATTACTCATTTAATATTTAGTATTCTAAATAGTACCTAACATAAAATTATCAAGAAATAGGTGGCTAGAGTGCTGATGTGGCCACATATATTAAATTATTATGTTAAAGATTTATTCAGATTACCTATTTTATATTTAGTATTCTAATTAGTGCCTAATTGATCCAGGTTTATCATAAAGCAATTAATTTTTTTTTTAATTTTTTAAATAACAAACATGATTTATTTTGAACATTGAGAAAGAGGGAGCTCTTATGATTAATAGGTATTTTAATCCTTCTAATAGATTTTATTATTTTAATTATTAAAATAACTCTTAATAATCTAATATATAACTATTTATGTTAAAAGAAATTGCTTTTATTCATAACTTTATTACCCAACAATTAAAATGACCCAATCAATCAATCGGTCAATATATTTGCCAATACATATATATATATATATACGGAGAAATTAATTCAGTGGTTGGCAACTTCAATTCAAGGAGACAACTTGAACGAGTCAATTACGTGGGAACTTTAATTCAGTGGGTGGCCAGTCCACGGTCACCTTAAACGACTGGGTCGTCAGAGTAACAAAAGTCAAAAGTATTCAATAAACTATTGGCAGGCACAAATTTTAGTGAAAAAGTATGATTACTGTTCCTTTAAGCGTGGAAATTGTTTTTTTTTTTTTTTTAACTTTTGTTAATTTTTATGAACCAGAAAGAATTGGTTCAAAGTTTCTTTTCAAAAGGTTTTAGTTTTGTTACTTATTTATATTTTTAGAATTTAGATTTATTTTATAAAAAACATTTTTAAACTTGATGGACAAAATTGTCACTGCATATAGGAAAAAACGAAATTAAGATATCAAGATAATATTTTTTTTAAAACAAAAAAATTATTATTTAATGTGTCAAGGAACGAAATCAAGGCATTAAGGCGATTTTTTTAAAGCACAGTTATTTCAAGGATATTTCCTGAACATAAGCATATCAATTTTTGAAATTGTTGAAATGGAAGAAGTTGAATGAATTTGTCCATGTAATTTAACATTTAATAGTAGCTGAAACTGAGCATGTATCAACAGAAGAAATAGAACCAATAGAGTAGAATAAGAATATAATTGGAGAATCTAGAAATCTCAATATTCCTTAATCATCTAAAATAACAATAACTATGCTATTTATAGAGAAATAAAAAAAAAAGATAAACATAACTAAAGTTTAAAAAATCCTACAACATAAACATAATCCTAGTTCAAAAATAAATATAAAGTTAGAATATATCTTTACAAGTAACTATACAAATTTAAATTCAAAATTCTAACCTAAAATTCTTCGTTCTATTCAGGTTCAAAAAATGCAATTCTGACAAGTTTAAACTGGAAAAAAAAAATCCTAAATCAACAATCTAAATCCCAAAAAATTCTTTAGAAGCGGAACATGATTATGAAAATAGGAACATGCGAATACTCACATATAAGTTTTTTTTTTTTTTTTTTGTGCTTTTAATAGAGGAACCATGAACCTATGAAGCTATGATAACAATTGATAAGAGACCGATTAGAAGTTAGAACAAAGAGAAAAAAAATGTGAAGAATATAATCAAGAGAAGAAGTAGAAGCAAAAGAGATAGAATTTATCAGAACTTTTGTGTTTTGCTTATAGTTAGTAGACAAATGGTAGTGAAAGTTGTTCTTTTCAATTAGTGTTTGCCATCATATTTTTAAAAGAGCTTAAAAAGATTTAAATGGTTTTAAGTTTTTTAATAAGCAATATATGCTAGAATGAAGTTATAATATTTTATTAACACTCTGATACAAATTTTAAAGTCTGTTCAAAAGGGCTTTTTTGAAGAGTGCTATTTTGATTGGAAGCTTTTTAAAAAAATGAAAACTCTTTTGGTAGGCTATCAAACACTTCTAAAAACAGTTATTGGACCTAAAAAGTCAAAAACAACTTGTAGTAAACTTTGTCAAACAACCCTTAGAAGGATAATAATAAGATCTCAAGATCATAAGAAACTAAAAATTTCCTTATTTATTAATCATCAAAACTCTCTTGGAATCAAAATTAAAATGACAACTATTTATAGAGACAAAAATTAACAAAAATAAGCATGTCTGAAATTTAAATAATCTTAAGAGATAAACATAATCCTATTTCCAAATTAAATAATAAATATAGCATATATGGTTCTAGATACCTACATATATTTATATTAAACTTATAATCTACATCTTATCGTTTTGTAGTTAACTGGGAAAACAAAAAAAAGAAAATAATAATACTATTATGAAAAGCTTTAGATGAAGGGTTTTTTCTTGAAATGTCAATTTTACTCACAAGCCCGTTTAATTTTCACAAAAACACCTTAGGCAAAACCCAATTTAAATAGGTTCTGGCTGTAAACAAGTTAAGATTTTAACCAACAGAAGTTTCGTTAAATAATTTTTATCAAAACGAGAAACTATAATACTTTTTAATTTTAAGTTTTATACATGTTTGTTTATTTAATTATCATAAAAAAAAAACTAATCGAAAACTAATTTTTTTTTTTTTTTTAACTTAAATTTTTATACATGTTTGTTTCCTTATTTATTGTCGTTTGGCAACTTGCACCGTGAAGAAAACCAAACTCCATTCCTACCATCTTAACCCGCATAAGTTGGTGGGAACAGGATTTTAGGAACTCATATCTCATTTATCTGATTATTTATACGACCATCCAACCCTAAATCAGCCCTGTTGCCATCCACTTCCACAAATAATAGGGCCTTTACCACTTTTTTTAATAATGTGTTTGATCCATCGCAGTTCTTAGAAATAATTCGAACTTTAACGTAAAAAGACAACTCTATCCTTTCAGCATACAAAACGGAGTTCTACAAGCTATGCCATTAATCTGCAAAACCTCTACAACGAGATCGGGCAACGATGAAACTCCACGGTTAGAATTCAGAGCTCGAGTTCGGAGATCAGGTGGAAGAGCAAGTCGCACTCGTAAACCTCTTCGATGAGCAGCTGCAAGTTGTAGTATTTCCAAGCGTGGTCGATGATGGAGATCATCTAGATATCGACATTGTGAGATTGGTTCGTGATGAGGCCGGATTTTAGATGGAGACGACACGCTGTGGGTCTGGGATTTGCCATTCTCACTTAGAGCTATTGGTGTATGTTCTGATCTACTCTGCACCAGCCATGTGGCGCTCCAATCTCGTGAGTCACTGCGCATGAGGAGTTGTGTTGGGTGGCGGCCATGGAAATGAAAGGAAGAAAATAGATGACAAAAAGACGGGGAAAAGGATTAAGGTTGTTTGATGGACAATTCTGGTAATCTACAATCTGGAGGTGTTATGTTTCTAACGACATAGGATTAGATCGCTTTTTTCTATTCCATACACTAAAATTGAATAGTCTGTTTGTTTTATAGGCTCAAAACTACTTTTTACAATATTTTTTTTTACAAAAATTTAAATTTTCTTTTAAATTTTTCATTTAAAAATGGGCTAAATATTTTTCGTATTAACCCTCCACTTTTGTCCAAATCATTCACCAAATAAAGTCCATAAATCCTAGAGACGGGACTAAACGACAAAAATGAAAAAGTCAGTCAGTCCCGGAGGTTTCTTTTGGTGTATATACAATTTTTATTTTCCCCTGATAGAAGGTACATATATAAATTGTAAACACTGCAAATTTTTCAACTCTTAGCCGGTCAAGAGATTGAGTATTCTCATTCTGCTTCAAAGTCAAATTCTTTAGTGCACGTTGCTTTCCACGCTTTTCCCCGAAGGCCAGAAAATACAAAACAAATACAAGTATTCAAAAATATAGGCTTAGTTAGGCTTAAAAAAGAAGGAGAGAGAGAGAGAACAGAAGACTAAAAAGAGAGATGTTCTCTCTCTCAACTCCATCTTGAAACAAGAATGAACTTCTTTAATGGAGAACAAGAAAGCTAACATCATAGCTTGTTCCACAGTCATTACTCTTATCATCCTGATCATCGTTGCTCGCATCATTCTCAAACTGTCCAAAGCCTTCTTCCTCATCTGCGGCGCCGGGGTCGCGGTCATCCTAGCCGTCTTTGCTTGGCTCCTAATCAGACGCCATTACAACCGCAGCCGAAAGATCTTGGAATCAAAACTCGTCTCCGAAGGCCGAGAGCTCCGAATCGAGTACAGCTTCCTCCGAAAAGTGGCCGGAGTCCCCACCAAGTTCCGGTACAAGGAGCTAGAAGAAGCAACGGACAATTTCCAAGCCCTACTAGGTCAAGGAGCTTCTGCATCCGTCTTCAAAGGAATCCTGAGCGACGGCACATCCGTCGCGGTGAAGCGCATCAACGGAGAAGAGCATGGCGAGAAGGAGTTCCGGTCGGAGGTGGCGGCGATCGCCAGCGTTCAGCACGTGAACCTTGTGCGTATTATAGGGTACTGTTGTGTTCCAAGTGGACCTAGGTTTCTTGTTTATGAGTATGTGTTCAATGGATCGTTGGATTGTTGGATTTTTCCCAAAAGGGAAACTCATAACCGCCATGGTCGCCACCGAGGTGGGTGCTTATCTTGGGACCTAAGGTATGCTGTATTTTTTAGATGAACTGATTTTTTTTTTTTTTTTTTCAAAGGCATAATTGAAGATGGGATTTCTTTTTTTCTTTTTTGAGGGCGTTAAAGATGAACTATAGCGTAGGATAAAAGGGGAAAGGAGAAAAGAAGAAAAACTTTACCATTTTGTTGTTTTTTTGAATGGCTAGATTTTAGTTAGATTCATTAAAAAGAAAAAAAATATAGGATTAACTGCAAGCTAAACACTTCCTTTTTATTTTCATGTTTTCCACCTTTTGTTTTATAAAATTGCAAATACAAACTATATTATTCGTTTTTTTTTTTAATAAGGTTTAAAATGTCAATCAGGGCCGAGGAAATGAAGATGTCGGAGCTTTTGTCAGTAGGAATTGATCTAAGTTTAGAAGGGGCATTTTATTGCAAAATAAGAAAAGTAATGAGGCTTGTCTTACTTAAGATTAAGATTTGGGCATTTCAATAGACAAAGAACCATGAAACAATACTGTATAACCTTGTGTCAAATTGCATTTTTCTTCTTTTTTCTTTCTTTTTGAAATTTCTAAATCGTGTTCTTCTATGTTCTAAAAGAGGAAAACATCAAAAGGCATCACCAATCTTAATTGTGGTGAACGGTATTGAAGATGCATTGTGTTGGGTGTTTGAGATTGGTTTGAACTATTTGGATTCAAAATGCTATTTTTAAACCGTGTTCTTCTATGTTCTCTAGAAGGAAAACATCAAAAGTTGTTAGCAATCTTAATCGTCGTTTTAATTGTGATCAACGGTGGTGAGATACGTTGAATTGGGTGTTTGATATTCGTCTAAATGGTGCTTCTCTATGTTCTCAAAGAGGAAAACATCAAAAGTTGCTAATAATGTTAATCGTGGTTTTAATTGTGGTCAGTGGTGGTGACTGTACATTGAGTTGGGTGTTTGAAATTGGTTAAACTATTTTTGATTCAAAATACTATTTCTAAATCCTGTTCTTCTATGTTCTCAAAAAGGCAAAAATCAAAAGTCGTTACTAATCTTAATTGTGGTTTTAATTGTGGTCAACTTTGGTGGAATACATTAACTTGGGTGTTTGAGATTGGTTTGTACCTTTTTCGATTCAAAATACTAATGTAAGATGTTTACACAGTAGTTCTTTTTGCTTTACGTTATTGAAAGTTTTACATTGTAAAAAGCTTTGAATAGATGAGTTCAAATCATTGTGCCAAGCTCCAAGAAGATTGAAATAATATATATATATATATATATATTTTATCCCTGCACAATGACCATTTTTTTTTTTTGATATAGGCTATCTAGTACTGCATTAATGAGTGAGTATGATAATACCAAAATAGATAATATTTTAGATGCACTATTTTTTAAAAAAATTTAGGGCTTCGAACTATTTACCTTATAGCAGAATTGTTGATATGCCTACAACCTTAGAAATACTATTTTGATGTTACCAAAAACACAAAATAACTATTTTTTTTCCACAGATAAAAGTAATCAAAGTGATTCTTTTTTCCAGAAAGTATTACTTGTTGAGAAATTTTACCTTTCAACTCCTTTGTTTCTACAATAGATACAGAGTTGCTCTAGACGTAGCCAAGGCACTTGCTTACCTCCACCACGATTGCCGGTCGAGAATTCTCCACCTCGACGTGAAGCCGGAGAACATCCTTCTCGACGAGAACTACCGAGCGATCGTCTCCGATTTCGGCCTCTCCAAACTAATGGGAAAGAATGAGAGTAAAGTCTTAACAACCATTCGAGGAACCAGAGGTTACCTTGCACCGGAGTGGCTACTCGAGCACGGAATTTCAGAGAAATCTGACATATATAGCTACGGAATGGTACTTTTGGAGATGATTGGAGGCCGAAGAAACGTAAGCTTCATAGAAAATGGTGACCACAGGTCAAGAAGGAAGTGGCAATACTTTCCAAAGATAGTAAACGAGAAGATGAGAGAAGGGAAAATTATGGAAGTGGTTGATAGCAGAATACTTGAGAGTGGATTGGATGAGAAAGAGGTAAAGAGATTGGCCCACGTGGCTTTGTGGTGCATACAAGAACGGGCCAGGATTAGGCCCACAATGGCGCAAGTGGTGGAGATGCTGGAGGGACGCGTGGCGGTAGAGGAACCGCCTGATACGAAGATGGTCGTCGTTGACTTGCTGTCGATTGATGATGATGATCCCACGGCGGATGGGGGATGTGATAATCAAAGGCCAAGACTAGCCGCTTTTGCTACTGATGGAGGAGAGAATCATGTCGCTACGACTTCGTCCACGTACTCGTATTCCATGTCCGTGGTGTCTGGGCGGTAGATAATTGTTCATCACAGAAAAAATGTATTTTTTATTTTATTTTATTTTATTTTTTGTGAAGGAAAAGAGGATAATGTTGAAATGAATGACACATGCCCTTGAGGAAAAAATATTAGACTACGCGCTGACTTTCATTTTTATTGTTATTAATTGAGGTCACGCATTTCGCGTGTTTAAATCATTTCGATTAAAGGTTTTTGGGTCTCTAAATTTTTTTATTTTAATAATTTGTCTCTGAAAGTTTCAATTTCGATAAATTATTTTTTTTTTTGAACTTTTTAGGTTGTTACAATGTGTCTAATTTTGCTTAGCTTTTCATTAAATTAGATGGAAAAAAAAAAAAACCCACGTGCAACTTATGTGAAGGTGAAAATTTTGTTGCCCAATTGTTTTTTTTTTTTAAAAAAAACTAATTCAAACCCTAATGCAAATTTTTCAAATGTAACTTTTTTTTGAAGGGCAAATGCAAATTTTTAATTTAAGGAAATTTTATAAAATAGGGCACATTGTAATAATTTAAAAAGGTTGTACACAAATTGTCAAATAAAAAAATTTAAGAGGCAAGTTGCCAAAGGTCATAAAAGTTAGAATAACAGTGATAAAGAGCCTAAAAAAAAATATGAGAACGTTGTTTATCGCCTTAGAGAAGGTGTTGGGGAGTTCCTTTAATGAAGTTGTAGTTGGACGAGTCTTTATGAACTTGGCCTAATGCCTTTTGAAAGCTTGGACACGCTTGAAAGTCATACATCTTGCAACCCATTAACCATATGATGCCTTCTTGTGTTTTATTTATTTATTTTGAATAAAACTTCTTATTAATTAAGCCAAATCGGCCATTGCAGAAGGAGCTACAGAGATAGGAACCATAGCCATCCCAATAAGATAAAAAAATAAAACTAAAACAAGAGGAAGCCAAAGAGTGTGCCACACAATTTCCTTTCCTCACCACAAAATTACATTTTTAATTAATGGGCCAAGACAAATGTTCCCTAATGTTAGCTATAATTACTCCTTCTTTAGCAAGAGAATCATCACAGAGGACTGTATGCACTACACGGTAGGAATCCACTTCGATTTCATTAATAGAAAGGTAATAACTCTATGAATATAGAGTTATTTTACCTTTTTTTCGTAGTTAAATTGGCTTTGTTCTTAAGATTTTATATTATTTTTAGTTTTGTTTAGCTATGTTATTTAATTTTAGTTATTTTTTTATTTTATTTTATTCTATTTTCTTATTTCTTGTTTTATTTGTTTGTTTTAATTAATTTTAGAATGCATTTGAATACATTTTTATTTAGTTTCCCCTCTTAATATTTTAATTCTTATTGTTTATGTAGGTGAACTTGAGAGTGGAAAGAAATTAAGAGTTAAAAGAAGTGATAAACTTGGTTGTAAGGCAGAGGCTGGGTGTTGCAGCCCAACATCTTCCCCTATGGCCCCAGACCTAGTATGTTTTGGCGCTACAATATAAAAAACTTTTCCTGCAATGCCAAAGGATGATTCCCAAACTTCCCAACTGCGTGTTTTGGGGTTCCAGCGCGGATACTTTGCTGTAGCACCAAAACACACATCGGACCTGACGGTATAGGACACAAATCTCAAAAAAGAGACCTATAAAAGGGAAATACTAGGGCTTGCTTGGAGGACTCAAGGGAGAGAGCTAGAGGCACATTTAGAGAGAGAAGGATATCAATTTTAGCTAATCTTTTGTTTCTATCTTGAGAAGATCTTCCCCACTTTGTAAATAAATAAAATTAGTGTTAGTCTTTATTATTGATTTTGATTTTTAGATTTAGATTTAATTTTTGATATTGACAATTAATCTTCAACAAATTCAAGAGGAGTTTATTTTTGAAGCTTTAATAAGGCAAAAGAGAAGAAGAGATGAGTTTCTCCACAAGAGTTTATTTTAATCTTTATTTTCTTTTAATTTTTGTTGTTTTAATGATGTATAAGCTCTTAGTGATTTTGTTGATGATTATTGCTATGGATTGATTTTCTTTATCTAGAGGATTGATGTAGCTTAGCTTGATCTATGTTTTAAATATTTGATTTATTGTTAATGAAATTTTATTTCAATTCATTTGTGTGCTCTACACTTGATGCTTCTAATTTTCTTGATCATTAAATTGGATGATTCACATATGTGGAATTGACACGCAGGAGAGGGAATTTCATATATCAGATTTAGTAATACAACTTAAGTGTTATTGTGTTCGGGAGGGCAATAATACTTGGGTAATCATTTGTGAGGCTTGAACTTAACGAATGTATACACATGTTAGTAGATAGGGATATCGCTACAACTATTTATACATATTATCTTATTTGACACTCGGGGGAGATAATAAGGTGAGATTAGAGTTTTAATTAATGAATTTAATGGAACTAATTAATAATTACTTACTTGGATAAAAATAGAAAGTGTAACACCCAAGAATTTCTAGTGCATTATATATGTAATAATTAAATATTATGTTAAATAATTTAAGTACAAATTTTATGAGCTAAAGTTTATGCCTAAGAATTTTTCAAATATTTTAAAAATATAAAGAGTATCACAAGGATTATTATCTGATTTTCATTGGAAACATCAAACCAGGCAACTTTAATGAAGAAATCTTGCTCGAATTCCAATCAAAGCAAGCCAAAAAATGTCAATATTGGTACTGGCTTTTCAAGAACATTGTTAAGATGAATGGTTTTTAGAAAGTTAAAAAATGAAAGTTTTAGATCTTGTCAAAATTGTTAGAAGTCGTGGACGGCTTGTGAAAATTCCGTATAAATTTTAAGTTATAAATTTTATGAGATTTTAAGCATAAAATTTTGTAAAAAGAAAAAGTTATGAAATTGGTTGAATTAGACCAAGAATCTTTTGTAAGTTTTAATCCTTGTAAAAAACTAAGCGTTTTGGCATAAGATAAATATTTTTGGTCCTGGGGGCAAAAATGTCACGATTTTTATGTTTTGGGCCAAAACTATAAAACAGTATGAAAATAGATTTTCACTATTAAAATGTTGGTTTTATGCACTGCTATGGGCAGTGAGTAACCACATATTTTAAGTTTGAAAGGATTAAAAGTTTTTATCAAAAAAAGAAAGAGAAATACATTAAGGGTGTAATTGTGAAGATTTTTCACATTACAGGTCAAAACCGTAAAGTCTTAATAAAATAGTTTTTCATGAAAAGGAAACTAGTGTTATGCTTTTCATAGTGTTATAAGAAGCAAGGAAACATGAGTTCTATTCTAAAACAGGTTCCTAAAGTTTTCAAAGACCCATCAAGGGCAAAATAGTCATTTTTTGTAAAAAAAGGCCAAAACAGATCCCAAAATGCTCAATGTAGGAAAATGTCCCTTAGTGAGAATTTTTTTGTAACCCGCTAATTAAGAGATGGTACGGAAAAAGGAGAAGTTTAGTAAAGTTACGAGGCTTACAAAAAACCCCTAAAGGACAAAATCATCATTTTTAAAAGAACAGCTTAAACAGACTTCAAGCCCTTCAAATTAGCAAAACTCCTAAGATGGAAAATGTTCCATAATATGTTAAGCAACAACACCATCAAGTAAGACGTGAAATTTGACTAAAGGATGCTCAAGTTAAGTAAAGGAAACGTAAACCGATAAGAAACGATGTTAAGTATAAGGAATGAAAGGTTAGCATTTAAGTTATGTTATCGATTAAGTAAGTCAGTAATAAGGAAAGTAAGCTAATAATCGAGTATCATTTGAATAGAACACAAAGCCAACTAGTAAAAGAAAAAAAAGGGATAAAGTAGGAACACTAGAGTGATTAACAAGTAAGTCTCAAACCTTACCTATATCATGAAGAAAATGCTTCTCAAATACTTTTTGTATGTTTGAAGTACTTTGTATTTATTATGCATAATGTTTTAAAAGTTTAAGTTATAATTTGCAATTTATTTGCATTTGCTATGTTTAATGTTTCAATGCTAAGTTATAGCATAAGTTATGTTTAGTATTAGATATACTCACTAAAGTTTACAAGAAGGTAAATCAATTATGATAATTAAAGTATTGTACCAGCCTCTTGATCTAAAGTATGCAAGTTATGTTAAAGTTATGACCACATTAATCGATGGTCTTACATTTTCTATAAGGGAAGCCTTATAATCTCATAATTGATGGTGTTGATATGAACACTTAAGCTTTCAAGATAAAAAAAAATGATAAGAATAATGATAAGAAGATTAAGTAAGTTATGAATGATAATAATAAGTTTATAATTGAATATTCATAAATGAACATAAATAGAATTTTTTATTATGACCTTGCTTGTATTCCTTTCCATGATATATTTATGAGATATGTTTATAAACAACATTTTAAGAAGTGTTTTACAAGAAATGTTTTTGAAAAACATTTTATGAAAAATGCTCATAAGAAAAGGTTCATAAAGAAAGTTTTATGAGAAAAGTTTAGAAGCAATGTTTTACAATGAATGTTTTTAATGTTTCGTAAGATTATGCTTGAACTTATTGAGCGAAAGCTCATTACAAGTTTCTTCATACTGTAAGTAGTTCTATAGAAGATCAATAAGACTAGTTAAAGAGCTCAGTATTGCAGTGAGACAGAGGCAAATGTTGGGTATAGATACCACTATAGTAAGTTTCTGCTGTTTAAAGAAAAAGTTTTTCCTATTTGAAATAGTGTTTTAAAAGTTTTAAGAAAGTTAATGTTTAAGAAAATATATTTAAAGAAATGTTTTACGGAAAGCATTTCATAAGATATGTTTTAAGAAGTGTTTTGAATAGCTACAAGTTGGTTTGATACTTATGGTTCAGTTTACGTTGCAACAAATATTGCAACAGTTTCAAGTATGTTTTTTAAAAAAATTTACTCAGAATTTTCTTACTAGTAAGTAAGATTAAAGTTAAAAAATCATGTATAAGAAAACTAAGTGACAGTTAAAAAAAGCAGGTCATTCAGGTGGTATTAGAGTAGTATCTTATCATCCTATTATGTACTGTCATATGTCGGCTTCACCATAGCTCAAGTAAGTAAGTTAATTTTAGCAAGTAGAAAAATTAGTTTTTACAATTATGTGCTTTTATATTGGGTTCATAGTCCTTGATGTTGACACTTCCAGACGAGCAATAAGAAAGCAAAGGTCAAAGGATATATGTTATATTGTTTCTGCGAATCGACGATAGTCATTGTCCATCAGTAGTATCGAGTCAATAATAGTCAAACTTGGTCAACATTGGTCAACAGATGACCCAATTGCTCAAAACTAAGAGGATGAACTCATGATACGCTATAATGTTTTACGCACAATGGTGTTCTTCATTTGAGTGAAACCCACTCTATTAGAAGTAGTTTGATATTGACTAAGTAGAATGAGAGAAAGCATATTAGGATAACAAAATATCATAGTCCCAAATAAGGTTCTTGGTGAAATCTCCTCTATATTCTTGACTTATTATTGTAACGTCCGTCGTTTTCTTCTACAGGTACTTATATCAATTTAATATTAAAATATAATATTTTAAGTGCTATTATTATTTATGTTAAGAAATTTGACTTTTGTTTAGTAATGTCATAGACGATGGCCATGAGGGATCGATATGCTTAGGTTATTCATGTCAAAAATAATAATGTGTAAATTAATATATTTTATAGAGTTATAAATACATATATGTGATATGTGATTGTTGTGCTTTACATTATATTATATTATATTACATTAATACATGTAATTAATTAATTAATTAATTATTATTTTAACATGATAGTTACCATAAACCTAACTTTAAAATAAAAATAATTTAAAGTTAGGTTTACGGTAATTGTCGTGTTAAAATAATAATAATAATTAATTACATTTATTAATATAATATAATATAATATAATATATAAAAAGTTTAATTTTGAAAAAAAGAAAAAAAAGAATCTTAATTAAATTAGGATTATACTCAATTAAAAAAAAAGTGAAAACCTAATTAAATTAGGATTAAAGTTTTTTACACTTATCTAGTCTCTTCTCTCTCACACACTCAACAAAAACCTGCAAAACTCTTTAAGTGCTAGTACTCCCACTTGCAGAGAACCTTTCAAAAATAGGGAGGGTATTGTTCATGTCTTCCAATAACACCCAAGGAAGCTGGAATTCTTGTCCTAACCTTTGGACGTGATCTTAGAAATAGGCTCTCCCTTTGACCCCATACGGGTTATAAATCACTGAGAGGACCCAATCCAACTAAGTTCTCAGTCCCTGAATTTGGCAATTTATAATGTTCTCTATCACCACTCAGAACCTATACCCCAATATCAGATTTCCAAGCGATGCACAAACCCAAAGCTAAACGTTCAGGATTCACATACCAACAATCTCTAAATTGCCATTGTCTAATGAAGGCTATTAAGATATTCCTACAAATCTTAGTTTCTAACAGAATCATGAAATTTGGTCTATGCTTCCTAACCCCCACCCAACCCCTTTAATGGCTATAGCCTTCATTGGTCTAGTGAGGGCACCCCACAGTTGGCCATGACTGTTGAGATTGAGTACTATTAGCATGTTCTATAGTGCTAGCAATGTAGACGTTAACTTGTTTTATCACCCCCATTTGAGTAGGAAAGTCCTCTGTATCTTCAAGGGCTTCGATTGTCTTTGACGGGCTCATCTTAGCTCCTCGCCCTGTTTTCTTCACACCTCTTCTATGACCCCCTCCCTAATGACACCTTTGTTTCCTTAATGAAGCCACATATCTCGACAAAAAGCCCTCTAATGTCCCCACCAATTGAATGGATTCATGCATATGTCTATTGGAATTCTCCGTTGCCATGGGCGTCTTTGGAATTGATAATAGTATCTTAGAGCTCTGTTCCTCTATGTCTATTGCTAAATCAACAATCAAGTAAACAATAGACTACATTTTGCATTTCTTTGGCTTGTCCTTCTAGGCCTGAAAAGCTTCAATACCATAGGGAAAATTAGGAAAGCCAGCTGGTTTAGATAGCAGCCCACCAGGTCTATGCCCATTATGAAGCCCACTACATCTGCAAAAGACTCAGTTTGGCCCTTGCAAATAACTTTGTTAGCAACATTCTTTGTTTGTCCTCGCTTCCTTGTCGTCTAAGCTAAAAGGATTAAACCGGGTCTAAACCTTAGCGGTTTGGGACCCCACCACTATCTAAATCACCCACCCAGATTCTTTTCCTGCACATTCTTGTTGTTCTCTCCTAATATGCACATGAAACAATGTCTACTATCAAACATCCACTAGGTTTGGGTCTGCCACATACGAGTCATGCCTATGCCCTCGCCTCCACTACTTGTCGTTTGATTATGAACCTTTGACTCCTTGGTCTCTACTCATTCTACATCACCAATGACAACGATGGGAAACCTTCTACGAGGATGGGTTTTCTCCAGCATTGATTTCTTCTTACGCTCCACCACGTCCACGTTTGGGTGTTCGCCTTGATCCAATGCCCGTAGAGAGGAAGAGCTCCCCATTCTCCATTTTACATTTTGCCATCGCAATCAGAGAACAAGAATTTTAATCATGCCCAAAAGTAACACATTTGCAACACAAACCAATGAGTCTCTCGTATTTGAATGAAATCCAATGCCTAACCCCAACAACATCTTTTGAATAAAATCCCAAAACTAGTGATTTTTTTAGATTGATTAACACTTTGCATTTGAAATAGCAAGCCCAGGATTTAGACCTAGGTTTAGGAATCCAAGTATCCAATATCCTCCCTACTTAAGGACCAATCAGTTTTGCATTTTTTGTTGGAAATATAGTACGCAACAAAGTTTTAAAAATTTTATACTAGAATATTTTCTAAAACACAAGTTTAACAGACTATATATATAAATTAACCATATCTTACTAACCTCGTTTGCCGAAGAGATTCCTCAATCCATGAAGAGAAGGGCATTGTAGAAGGACCTCAACCAACTGGCCTTTTTTGCAATTCTCTATCCACGATCGGTGTGTGTATGGGCACACTCGTACAACTCTTCTATAGGTGACTCTCCTTCCAACTAATTGAGGAAACCTAGAACTAAGGTTTGTGATTTGTGAACAATAGCTCTTAGGGGTTAGTCCTCACTCTTAATTCGTCAACTAATCTAAAGAACTTATGAGTCTCACTCCCTATTTATAGAGGTTGGGCCAAGGGGTTAGTCTTTATCAAATAAGGCATCAAAAATTCGAATTAGGATCACTATCTAATAAAATTCGGGTCTAAAAACGCATGAACAAAAATTCGTCCGGTCGGCAGGTCGAACTGGCAGATTGGCCTGCCGAACTTAGTCCATCTGCAGGTCGAACTTGAAGATTGGCCTGCCAAACTAATGACAAATGGTCCCTGCGAATCTTTTTTTCCTACCCAAGATCATTGGGATAGAGCCTTAGTTTTACTTCAAATAACCCAATAGAGAAGTTATCTGATTAAAACAGTCATATCTAGATAATCTCTAGGAAAATAAATATTCATGATAATTTAACAAGTTTATCTTGAATTAATTTATTCAAAATTAATTCAATTGATAAACAGATATTAATTATCTGATCCCGATAATTCAACAAATTTATCTTGAATTATTTTTTTACAAAATTAATTCAACTGATAAACACACATGAATTATCTGATCCTATCGAATTTCAGCCAATCTAATAATTGACACAAGTCACTAATTTATTGGAAAACACACCGTATCATTACAGGATTTATAATGAGCTAGCAAAGGGGACCTAATGGACTTATATAGTTCAAGCTCCAGATAATTGTGAAACTTAATATCTCATATATATATTTCATAATTATTAACTCTAACACTACTCTACTAAAAGCTTAGAGCTGTATTCTCGAACTATATAGAATTATAAAGTCCAAATAGCTAAGTCTCTATGACATCTCATAATATATTGTATCCCCATAGGATTATCCATAACCAGCTAAAGGATAAATTTTGTCTCACCTTCCTAATTATTTTTCTCTTACGTTCCATTATCTCACCATCGGAAAACTTACTATCCAAAGACAGTATACCATTCGGTTACACCTTTGTATCCAGAGGGTTAAGCGCTTCAGTTTTCTAATTACAGGATAACGTATATTAAAGGATATCAATGACTCCTAAAGAACAGCCATGGATTCCATATCTATGAATAACAAGTCTATGCCATCAAGAGTCATGTCTCCAACTTACCAGCATGCGTACCAACATAAAATGTTGATGTCACCCTTTGGTACATCAAAAGACATAAGTCAAGATAACGAGCCCACCATTCATCTCAAAATTAAGATACAACACATATGATTGTCTAAAGTGAATTGATTTGCCGAGACAGAATTATTAATCCAAATCAATTACACTTTATGTCCCAATGTAATGCATCGTCATCTATGGCAATGCACTAATGTTTTTATTTATGGAGTCCACCTCTGATGGCCAAGACAAACCATCTCCCATCAGAAATATAGACAACATAACAATCTTTACATGAATAAAGTGCCCAACTTTATTCTCTCGATTGCGGATCTTATAATTTAGACCATCACCTTTAGAATCATGTCTTTCTATAATCTGTCCATAATATACCTGCTTCTAAAGGCTTAAATCGATAGTCTGAGACTTTTGTCTACTTATCATACATTCAACAAATATGAACATAAACAGGACAACAATTTGGTAGATGAATAATAAACAAAGTCTTTATTGATAAAAATATCTCCAAAGACACATTCCATTTTTACTCCTTAGGGCATACATGTCAAACAAATTTTCACTTGTACTAAGTGAGTAAATATGACGAATCTTGCATCCTATAGCTTCCACATGTCTCTTGAAGACTCTCCCAGTAAGTGTCTTCATGAATGGATTAGCTAAATTGTCTTTTGACATGATTTTGCACATAGTGACATGCCCGTCTTCTATGAAGTCCTTTATCACATGATACTTTCGATCAATAGGCTTACTCTTCTTGTGAAATCTTCGTTTCTTAGCATTAACTATTGCTGCGTTGTTATCACAACACAGTGATCTGCCTTATCCTTACCAGAAACTACCTCAGGATCCCCAAGGAATTTGCGAACCACACTGCTTCTTTCGAAGCATCACTGGCTGCCACATACTTGCTTCCATCGTTGAATTCGAAGTGCTATCTTGCTTCACACTTCTCCAAGCAATGGTACTGTCACCCAGAGTAAACACAAAACCCGAAGTCGATCTTCTCGAATCCAAACAAGATTGGAAATCCGAGTCGGTGTATCCCAGAGGAGTCAAATCCTCACCTGAATAAACAAGCATATACTCTCGAGTCATTCTCAAGTACTTGAAAATATGCTTGACTGCAACCTAATGGTTCAATCCTGGATCTAACTGAAATTAACTTACAATCCCGACCGCATAACAAATACTCGGTCGTGTACAAAACATGGCATACATAAGACTACCTACTGTCGAAGCATAAGGCACATTTTTCAAGTATTCTCTTTCTTCATTAGACGTTGGAAAGTCTTTCTTAGAAAGAGCAATTCCAAACCTAGATGATTGCCCACCTTTCTTAGAATCTTACATTGCAAACCTTTTGAGAATTTTATCTATGTAGCGTGCTTGGGACAAAGCTATCATTTTGTTCTTCCTATCCTAAAGGATCTAGATACCAAGAATAAAATTAGCCTCACCCAAGTCCTTTATGTCAAATTACTTGGTCAACCATAAATTGACTGATAACAACGCCCCAATGTCATTGCCAATTAGCAAAATGTCATCTACATAAGCAGTAAAAAAACTACCTTCTCATCCTTAATGTGTTTGTAAACACATGGTTTGTACACATTTTGTGCAAACCCATAAGTCTTGATCACTTAACCAAATCTTATGTTCCAAGAATGAGAAGTCTACTTAAGTCTATAAATTGACTTTAGTAGCTTACAAACATTACCCTCCTGGCCCTTAGCCTTGAACCCGTTTGGTTTCTCCATATAGATGGACTCATCGAGATTGCCATTTAGAAAAGTCATCTTAACATCCATATGCTAAATCTCATAGTCGAGAATGGCAGCTATAGACAAGAGAATACGAATGGATTTAAGCATGGCTACAGGCGAAAAGGTTGCCTTGTAATCGATTCATTCCTTTTGCGTGTATCCCTTAGCTATCAGTCTAGCCTTATAGGTTTCAACTTTTCTATCCACTCCTCTATATCTCTTATAAATCCACTTACACCTTATAGGTTTTACCCCTTTGGGAAGATCTACAAGCTCTTAGATCCGATTAGTCTCCATAGACTTCATCTCTGTGTTCATAGCTTCTGTCTAGAGTTTTGAATCAAAATCCTCTATAACCTCTCCGTAGGTGTAAGGATCCCTGTCATGTTCATTCGGTTTAGCTAATAAGGGTTTACCATTGAATATATACCTCACGGGTTAATGCCTGATCCTCCCACTACACCGAAGCCCTTAGGTTGTTGTTCAGGTTTGGTTGGATTTTCTATACTAATTGGAACGGTTTCAGTCGGAACCCTCAGAGTGATAGAATCACTCCATAACTCCTCAAGCACCACTTTGCTTTGAGGTTTAAAGTCGTCTATATAACTATCTTCAAGGAAAGTTGCACTAGTTGAAACCATAACTTTATTTTCCTTTGGGTTATAAAAATAACCCCTTTAGTTCCTTTTGGATATCCTACAAACACGCAAACTTTCGAATGTGCTTCCAACTTATTTGCATCCCTAAACAGGACATGAGCTGGAAATCCCCATTTGAAAATATGGTTTAAGGATGTCCTCCTCCCTGTCCACAACTCATGAGGAGTTTTAGGAACTGATTTTGAAAGCAGATTGTTCAAAAGATAACATGTGGTTTATAGTGCATGTCCCTAAAAGGACAAAGACAGTGATGAATAACTTATCATGGACCTGACCATGTCCAACAAAGTCCTATTTCTTCTCTTAGCTATGTCATTCTACTGCGGAGTGCCTAGAGCAGTCAAATGGGATAAAATCTCATTCTCTAATAAGTGTCCGAAGAATTTATCAGAAAGTATTCACCACCTCGATTAGGTCGAAGTGCCTTTATAGGTCTACCCAATTTCTTTTCCACTTCAGCCCAAAACTCCCTGAACTTATCATAAGTTTTGCTTTTGTGGTGCAATAGGTACACATACCTATACCTTGAGTAATCATCAATAAAAGTGATGAAGTACTCATACCCTCAATGTGCCTGATGTTCATAGGTCTACAAACATCACTATGCATAAGTTCTAGAACCCCTTCAACCCTATTACCTTTAGAGCCAAATGGTCTTTTGGTCATTTTACCCTCCAAACAAGATTCACATTATGGTATAGATTTCACCTTTAAGTGATTTAAAGGTCCATCCCTTACTAACCTTTGGAATCCTATTTAGGTTAATATGACATAGTCGCAAATGCCAAAGACAAGTTTTGTTAAAGTGAGAAGTTTTAAGTCTTTTAGAGCTATTTTCATTAATCTTAGCATTAAGTAGTAAGTCTATCTTAGGTTTGATAAAATATAGATTATTTTGCATCCATCCAGAGCAGATGAAAGATTTGTTTTTACGAATCACCACTTTATTATTAAATAAACCAAATAGGAGTCTTTAAATAAATAAGCTATAGAAATTAAATCCCTTTTAAGTTTGGAAACATAAAAACAATCTCGCAAAATTAAATTCCTATAATTATCAAAATACAAATGGACATCTCCCACTGCTTCAGCTAAAACCAAGGATCCATCGCCTATTCGAAGTATGAAGTCTTCATGAAGCAGACTTCTCGTTTCTTTGAACCCTTGCAAAGAAACACAAACATGATTAGTTGCTCCAGAATCTATGACCTAAGTGTCACTGGATTCCTTAACTAAACAAGTTTCAAGAACCTAAAGATCACACCTACCTCATCAGGAAAAGAAGTCCTTGCAATTCTTCTTTATGTGCTCGACCTTTCTGCAAATAAAGCACTTGAACTTCTTTGGGTTCTTCTTTTTCTTCTTCTTATTCTTGTCGTTTACAGGAATAAAAGACTTTCCTTTCTTGGCCTGTTGCTTCTTTCCATTCCTTGGGTTAGGATTGGAACTAGATGTAGCCGCCAAGTTGGCTTTGCCACTAGCAGGAAATTCCCTGATCAAAAGTTCAAACTCGTATAACTATTTCATGAACTCAGTTTAGGTCATATCCTCTCTATTGCTTAAATTAAATGTAGTTCTAAACGGGATAAATTCCTTAGATAGAGTCTCAAGGACCATAGTCATTTGAGTTTCAGCATCAATGTTAGTTCTATTAGTTTGAGCCTCAATGAGGTAACCATGACTAACATCACATGCTCCTTTACAAATGTCTCTAGTCTCTGTTTGCAGTTCAAGAGTTTTCGAAGCACCCCTTTTCATTTTGTTAGTGCCTAGCCTCCAAACATGTCTTCAAAATTAGTGAAGATCTGCTAGCAGTCTCATAATCTTCATGTTGAGCTTGCAGCACGTTATTCATGCTAGCCATAGCATAACAACAACCTTGATCGTTAGCATCTTCCAGCGATCATACACTTGGATTTGCTCATTAGTGGAATCTCCCGTAGGTTCGAGAGGACATGGTGTTGTCAGCACAAATTTTAGTTTCTCAAAAGATAGGACGATATTTAGGTTTCGTTTCCAGTCATTATAGTTCTTTTTGGTTAATTGGTTTTTGTCAAGTATTAACGATAAAGCATTTTTAGACATTTTTAATTTACAGTAAAGAATCATATACCAAACATAAGTAAACATACAATAATAGTTTAGTAATATAACACAATCATGTATAGCATACAAATGTGTTTTATGTATAAAAACCTTGAAAATATCACAACCTTACAATTAGAAACACAGATCCCCTCCTGATTAATATATGTCATCCAGAGCCCGTATGATCCAGTATATATTAATAATTGTTTTTTTGGCCATCAATTTTATTAATAGAGCTCCTAGGGGAGGTTAATAATAAAATTAACATGAGTGTATAATTATTGTTTTAATATTTTATCCATGATTTATAATCACCACCTAGGGGTGTACAATCATAAATCATGCTAAAATGCCTTATCCTTTCAAAGATCCAACCCAGTACATGATGAAGTCCCTTCCTAGGGGCTGAACCACCATGTGCTACCTATGGACCAACGATAGAAGCCGTAGGTCCTCTCTTCGAAAACCTTCTCTTACTCAATCTTTGGAAATCAAGGTTTTATTTTAAAAACATGTATGAATAGTTTTTAATGAGCGGCACTCTCTATTATATATGACATGTTATCAATAAACATGACAAATCATATTATAATGCAGACAAGCAAAGCAATCATGCAAAGCCGCAAGCAAAATAATAATAAAGAATCGTAATATTATGGTTCCACCTTAGAGAAAAGAAAATAAAGATTACAAGAGATAAATCAAAACATATTATTGATTCTTCATTCTTGAATCTTCAAATTGTATCCTTCTTCATGTAATGTCTACGTTCAAGTCTTCAATCCTGCATAGATCGTATACTCCATATTTTCGGTTATATCCAAACTTAATGTTTCTCAGAATTGTCCCAAAAATAAAATTAAATCTGCACCAAAAAATGCACATTTTCTAAAAATATTTACAGCACTCTACCGGCATGCCGATCTTTGTGATCGGCTTGCCGGTCATGACCCTTCGGCTTACCGAACCTTACAGTCCGGCCTACCGATCATGACAGATCAACCTGTCAAACTTGAAAGTTTGGCTTGCCTCCAGAATCGTTAGAATTCTGTCCTGCGGATGGCCTACCGATCCTAGAGGTTTGACCTACCGGTCTGCGACCATTGGCCTACCGAACCTTCAAGTTCATCATGCCAACCAAGTAGAAATCATGTTTTCCAAAAAATATAGTTTTTAATGTAATTTATCAAATTTATTTTCAACAATTTAAAAACATAAAACTAGAGTCTCAGGAAATACCTGTGGAACGCTATCATCTATCTTCTAGATCTGTCTTCTCTAAATAACTATTTAATTGCAAAATTCTTACAAATTTAAATTAAATAATAATTCTTAGACAGAGATGATAGTCCGCTATTGAGGGTGAGCTCGACGCCACCGCCAAGGAGATGAACTTCTGCTGGTCAACTAAACAGCTCGACAGAGCTACCAAGGAGCTAACTACCGACCCTGGTGACCTTGGACGTCGTGTTTGAGGTGCTTCTCAGGGCCTCCAGTGTCGTACCTCAATAGGTTGCCACATCAGATCAAGTGCCAGTTTTGGTTGGATTCCTCTCATTTATAAGTGGACTGTTACTCGTCATCATAGGCCAACAAATGGCAAACAACTCACCGTCCGATGGAAGCCAGTCCGTCGACGGAAGGACATGACACTTGTCACCTACTATGTGACATGCCTTGATGTGACACTCAGGTTGTGGGCAAATCCCACCTAACATCCGATCCAAGTGGTGGCCTATAAATAGGATGCATTTATTGCCTCCTAGGATGCATGCTCCTTCCAACCTAACAAGCTCCCATCCTCTACCGAGCAACCCCTGTCTTGAGCATCGGAGAGCCCTTGTCTGTAGACTGACACCTTTTCTCTCACCTCCAAAGCATCCCTCTTCTGTTGTAGGTGCACCCAACTGGGCAAAGGCGAGCCGGGAAGAGCTAAACACCGTGCACAGCCACACGTGGTGTTGATTTGATGCCGAACCTTGGTAAGCATCAATATTTTGGTGCTAGAAGGAGGGCCCCCTATGCCTTCACTCAAAGACACTAGCAACAACAACTCCGAGGACCGAGATGGTAACTCGGGGAAACACCTGAGATGACATGGCCCTATAGGAGGGGTCGACAGACGTGCAGAATAGGCAACAAAATCGGGTTAGGCCTAGGGGTCGCCCCTGGGCCATGAGGTCCCGGTCTAGGGGTCAAGGGAGCACGGCTAGGGCAGAGCAAGTACAAGATCCTATTGCCCAGGACCCCATTCGAGAACTTACAAATGCTGTTTGGATTCTCACGCAACAGCTAGCACAATAGGCTCAACGTCAGGCCGTGCCTACCCTACCGCCTCCAGCCCCAACTGACCAGGCTGGAGGTTGGGCAGGACAGGATGAGGTAGACTACAGAGAAGCTGACTCCGAGCGCTCAAGAGGCTCCACACATAGCGTCTTGGCCAATAACAAACTCGTGTAAGAAGGCCTTATTGGCCCTCAGGCACCGTGGGTTCCATCACCCTAAGGTTCCCTAACATCAGCATTTGATCGGTTAGGGCACGGGGGAGAAGCGCGCCAAAACCACCAGCCTAAGGCGGGCGGGAGACCGCGTAGAGGGTGGAGAACCCTACAAGATCGAACTACCAGAGGACATGAACGGTCACCAGTTCTGGGCGTTGCAGTGCCAAATCGATGAAATTTGAAACAACCGTTTCCGTTTGGATGATGTTGGAGCCCTAGATCCACCATTTCTGGATGTTATCATACAAGCCCCTATGCCGCCCAAGTTCAAGGTCCCATAAATTAAGGCCTATGATGGGACCGCGGATGCTGACGAGCATGTTGAACTATTCTGAGGGCACATGCTCCTTCAAAATGCCAGCGACACGGCGATGTGCAAAGCCTTTTTGTTGACATTAACTAGACCAGCTTGGCAATGGTTCCGAAGACTTGAACTAGCCTCCATTACTTCTTTCCGACAACTCGTGGACACCTTCTCCGCAGCCTTCTCCAAGATGAAGATGTAGAGAAAAGAGATCATATACCTATATGTTGTAAAGCAAA
The DNA here is from genome assembly GCA_025403435.1 of Artocarpus heterophyllus. Lineage (NCBI taxonomy): Eukaryota > Viridiplantae > Streptophyta > Magnoliopsida > Rosales > Moraceae > Artocarpus > Artocarpus heterophyllus. The sequence goes on from CM046330.1 coordinate 16,467,547, forward strand.
GGGACGGCAACGTCTGAGACTACATCAATCGATTCACCCGAGTAGCTTTGGAGGTCAAACACGTCAAAGATGAGACCCTTAAGCACATTTTCATAGGGGGTCTCCGAGACAAAAAGCTTACTTGGTCGTTGGCCTTCAAGTAGCTGAGCACGTTTTCACAAATGCTCGGCTATACGCAGAGGTATCTCGATGCCTCAAAGTACATGAAAAGCCACAAGGAGGAGGCCGGCCCCAGTGGGACAAAGAAGGACAAGAAGCAAAAGAAGGCACCAGAGCAGATCAGCGTCAGGCAGAATAAGAAGCAGAAGAAAGAGAAGAAATTCAAGAAGCCAAAAACGCCAACCAGGAGGTTCCAAAGCTACACACCCCTAGTAGCAACCATTGATGAGGGGCTCACCCAAGTAAGTGGCAGGAATCTACTTGTACCGCCACCCAAGCTTAAGGGCAGTAAGGCAAAGCTGGACCAAGCTAGATACTGTGAGTTCCACAAGGATGTGGGACACCACACTTATGAATGCATTCAGTTGAAGGACCAGATTGAAAGATTGGTCCGAGAGGGACATTTGAGGGAATTTGTTGAGTGAATTATAACTTCGGGCTCCACCTTGGGAAGGAACGAACAATCGAGTCGAGGCGAGCCAAACTGCCCACGAAACGATGGTGGGAACACGTTGGAAACCCCAAATATAGTTCACACGATCTTCAGGGGGCCTATCATTGGGGGCACGTCGAGTGGGTGACGAGTGTACGTCCGAGAAGCTCGGCTGGTTGAAAGAGGCGAATTTGTTAACATGTCTAAACATGTGAACAAGATTTGCCGCCAAGAAGATACTCTAATCACATTTACCAAGAAGAAAGTAGACAGGTTGATTCATTCGCACAACGACGCCTTCGTGTGCAAGCTACACATTGCCAACAACATAGTGAGGCGAGTGTTAATTGATAATGGTAGCTTGGCTGACATCCTCTTTAAGTAGGCCTTTGATAAATTGAAGATCAGCAATGCTACAGTAGTGCCAGTCCAGACCCCGTTGTATGGCTTCACAGGTGAATGCGTCTGAGCAGTGGGGAAGGTCAGTTTGCCCGTGACCTTCAAGGAGGGTGCTGCTTAGGTTACGTTGACTTCCTAGTCATCGACAAACCCTCTTAGTACAATATCATAATCGGCTGACCAACATTGAATGCACTAAAGGCCATGGTCTCCACGTATCACTTGACGATGAAGTTTTTGATGGAAGAAGGAGTTGGAGTAATCCGCTCATCTCAGAGGGACTCTTGAGCTTGCTACGCCAATGCCGTGAGAGTGGCGTCAGCTCAACGGTTGAGTGTCTTGGCCATCCATATGGTCAACGAGACAGACCTTCATGCCGACTCAATGCCCAAGATGCTTTTCGATCTTGATCCCCGTCTCCCCGAGGAAGAGGTAAGAGCCACTCCGATCGAAAACTTGGTGCCATTTAGCCTAGACCTTGCATATCTTGAGCGCACCGTTCAACTCAAATATCAACTACGACCTGAAATCTCGGTTGACCTTGAAAGGTTCTTTATCGAGTACTGGGACGTCTTCGCGTGGTCACATGAGGACATGCCTGGCATTGACCTAAGCGTGATATGTCATCGGCTCAACATTAGACCCGACCACAAGCCTGTGATACAGAGAGAAGGGCTTTTAATCTGGAGAGATACGCTAGAATAAATGAGGAGGTCCAGAAGCTCCTCAAGGCAAGATTCATCAAAGAGGTCAAATATCCAGAGTGGTTGGCAAATGTTGTTCTAGTCAAGAAAGCAAATGGGAAGTGGCGAATCTGCGTAGATTATACCGACCTGAACAAGGCTTGCCCTAAAGACTGCTTCCCACTTCCCCAGATCGACCAGCTCGTCGACGCGACGGCCAGCCATGAGCTATTGAGCTTCATGGATGCTTATTCTGGATATAATCATATTAGGATGGCCGAGGAAGATTAAGTAAAAATGGCTTTTGTTACTGATCAGGGGCTATACTGCTATGTAGTAATGCCCTTTGGACTAAAAAATACCAAGGCTACTTATCGGCGCCTAGTTAATAAGATGTTTGCTCGCCTGATCGGCAAAACGATGGAAGTCCACGTGGACGATATGCTAGTTAAATCTGTCTAAGCAGTGGATCACATGATCAATCTCTGAGCAAACTTCGATATACTCTGAGAATATGGGATAAAACTCAACCCGATGAAGTGAGCGTTCGGGGTTAGCTCGGGTAAATTTCTTAGATTTTTTGTCAACCGATGAGAAATAGGGGTTAACCCAGCAAAGGCCCAAGCAATTATAGACATGCACTCACCTCGGACTATGAAGGAGGTGTAGAAGCTCATCGGCATGATAGCGGCTCTCTCTAGATTTGTCTCCCAAACTATTGACAAGTGTCATCCATTTTTTAAGGCACTCAAGGGGAGGTTTGAGTGGAGCAGGGTGTGTGAAGAAGCTTTTCAGAATCTAAAGAAGTATTTAGCCATGCCCCCGCTCCTGTCCAAACCTTTGCTCAAAGAAATTTTGACCCATTATCTAGCCATGTCTGAGAAGGCCGTAAGCTTAGTTCTTGTCCAAGAAGAAGACGGAGCCCAAAAGCCGATGTACTATACCAGCCACGCGTTCTAGGGTGCCGAGGAGCGGTACCCCCCATTGGAGAAGTTGGCCTTTGCATTGGTCACTTCTGCTTGGAAGCTGCAGCCCTACTTTCAAAGCCACCCCATACAAGTTTTGACCAAGTTCCCTTTCTGGCAAGTCTTACGAAACCCAAAAATATATGGCCAGATGGCCAGGTGGTTGGTGGAGCTTGGCCAGTACGATATTCACTTTGTGCCGAGGACAGCCATCAAGGCTCAAGCCCTTGCGGACTTCATCACCGAATTTACTGATGTCGAGCAAGGCACACTATTGGCAAAGAAGGTGCCAGTAGAAGTGCCAGATGCCCCCGGATGCGGTGAAGATTGCACCACGTTGGAGTCAGAATGGAAGCTTTACATTGACAGATCTTCCTACATAGAAGGATCAGGTGTCAGGCTGATATTAATAAGCTCGAACGAATACAAGGTGATCTACGCACTTTGATTCGACTTCAAGGCCTCAAACAACAAGGTAGAGTATAAAGCACTCCTGGCTAGACTCTGAATCGATAGAGATCTTGGGGTAGACCACATACTCATTCACAGCAACTCAATGCTTGTCGTTCAACAAGTCACTGGAGTATTCCAAGCCCAAACAGACTCAATGGCCGTATACTTACAAAAGGTCAAGCTGTTGCTCAGACAATTCAAGTCATACTTGTTCAAGCAGATCCTCAAATTGAAAAACTCGAAGGCTGACGCCCTCGCTCGGCTAGCCTCGGGCCTCGATGATAGTGACCTGGCTTCGGTCCCCATCAAAAGGCTAACCGAGCCAAGCATTAACAAGGAAGTAGCGCATGTAGTCGAAGAACTCAAGACCACTTGGATGGACCCGATCATCCGATACCTGACCACAACCGAATTACCCGACGATCGAGAAGAGTCAAGTCGGATACACAATAGCTCAGCCTGGTATTAGATGATCGATGGGAAATTATATAAACGAGGCTACACCACGTCATGTTTAAAGTGCGTAGGCCCCAAAAAAGTCAAATACCTAATAAAGGAGATCCACAAAGGCCTATATAGTAACCATTCCGGGGGGCGATCTTTGGCCTAGAAATGTCTTTGGTAGGGCTACTATTGGCCGACCATGAAGCATGATTGCAAGGATTTTGCACAAAAATACCTCAAATGCTAGCAATTTGCAAAGGTGCCCGGACGCCATGTCGAGCCACTCACCTTAGTTACGTCGGCGTGGCCATTTGTCAAGTGGGCTATCGACCTGATCAGACCCCTCTTGCAAGCCCGATCACAATTTAAGTACTGCATCGTGGCCATAGACTACCAAACCAAAAGGGTTGAAGTAGAATCGTGTACCAAGATGACTGAAGCAAAATGTACTAGCTTCATATGGAAGAACATCATTTACAGGTTTAGAATCCCACACACGATCATGACCGACAACGCTAAATAGTTCAAGTCCTCTAGTCTCCTTCGCCTATGCGAGCAACTCGGCATCAAGAAGGCTTTCTTGTCTCTGAGCTATCCGTAGAGCAAAGGGCAAGTAGAAGCGGTAAACAAAACAATCAAGGACAACTTGAAGAAAAACCTCAAAGGCCTCAAGGGAGCATGGATTGATGAGCTCCCAAAGGTACTCTAGGCTTACAGAACGACTACTAGAATAGCTACCGGGGAAACCCCGTTCTCCCTTATGTACGGGGCAGAAGCTGTTATTCTGGCCGAGGTGGGATTGCCAAGCTTCAAGATTAAACACTATGAGGAAACCTAGAACGCCGAGGTCATGATGTCCGAACTAGACTTACTCAAAGAAAAAAGGAACTAGGTCATAATTCGTAATGCTGCTCGAAATCAAGTCGTTGCTCGGTACTACAATAAGCTGGTCCAACCGAGGAGTTTCAAAATCAGAGATTTGCTACTGAAAAAGGTCACGGTTCAGCAGCCCAGGTTGGGGTCTTTTGGTCAAAAGTGGGATGGGCCGTATAGGATCGTCGACATCATTCGGCTAGGCACGTGCAAACTATCCAACATGGAGGGAAACTAGCTCAGCCATCCTTGGAATGCCAAGCTCATTAAAAGATTCTTTTGCTAAATCAACGCCAGAAACCTTTTTTGACCTCTGGCTATAATTCTTTTGTAACTAGGCCTATTGAATAGGACTGGAATGTAAATACTGCACATCAATGAAATGTAAATTTCTTACACTGTTCCATCGAGCAATGTATGTGTAAGTGAAATGTTTGACCAGAACAGGGATACCATAACTCCAGCCCGGAGGACTAGACAATAACTCCCGAAGAGGGAGAGTCGTCCTAACTAACCAAACTGGGGGCCTGATTGGCACCTCATTAATTATTAAATCTGTTGCCGCATAGACCGCCCAATGAGTCGCCTAGCATAACTATGCCCGACCAATACCACGTTAGACATGTATGCCCTAAAGAGTAAAAATATAATAAGTTTTTGGAGATATTTTTATCAATAAAGAATTTATTTATTATTTATATACCAAATCTTGTCCTCTTTACATTCATATTTGTTGAATGTATGTTAAGCAAATAATAGTCTGAGACTGTCAGTCTAAACCTTAGAGAATTGGGCATATGATGGACAGATTATGCAGAAGACACGATTCTTAAGATGATGGTCTGAATCATAAGATTCATAATCGAGGGAATAAAGTTGGGCGCTTTATTCATGTAAAGATTGTTATGCTGTCTATATCCCTTTTGGGAGATGGTTTGTCTTGACCATCGGAGGTAGACTCCATGAATAGAAACATTGGAATGTTGTCATAGGTGACGATGTGTTGGATATCAAGAAGCATTGCAAAGACTTCCTTTCCAAAGGAGGTAGGTGTGATCTTTTATATTTAGAAACTTGTTTGATTGAGAGACATTTGGGTCATAGATTATGGTGCAACTAATCATCTTTGTGTTTCTCTAGAGGGGTCCAAAGAAACGAGAAGTTTGCAACATGAGGACTTCACGCTTCAGATGGATGATGGATCCTTGGTCTCAGCAGAAGTAGTGGGAGACGTCCATCTTTGTTTTGATAATTATAGGAATTTATTTTTACAAGATTATTTTTATGTTCCTAAATTTAAAAGGAATTTAATTTGTGTTGCTTGTTTATTCAAAGACTCCTATTTGGTTTCTTTTAATGATAAAGTAGTGATTCGTAAAAACAAATCTTTTATCTGTTCTGGATGGATGCAAAATAATCTATATTTTATCGAACCTAAGATGGACTTATTGCTTAATGCTGATATGAATGATAATAACTCTAAAAGACTTAAAACTTTTCACTCTAATCAGACTTATCTCTGGCATTTGCTCCTTGGTCATATTAACCTAAATAGGATTCTAAGGCTGGTAAAGGATGGACCTTTAAGTCACTTCAAGGTGAAATCTATACCTCAATGTGAATCTTGTTTGGAGGGTAAAATGACCAAAAGACCATTTGGGTCTAAGGGCAATAGGGCCAAAGGGGTTCTAGAACTTGAAGGTGAAATCTATACCTCAATGTGATGTTTGTAGATCGATGAACATCCAGACACGAGGAGGGTATGAGTACTTCGTCATTTTTATTGACAATTACTCAAGGTATGGGTATGTGTACCTAATGCACCATAAAAGCGAAACTCTTGACAAGCTCAGGGAGTTTTGGGCTGAAGTGAAAAAGCAATTGGGTAGACCTATAAAGGCACTTCGATCCGATCGGGGTGGAGAATACCTTTCCAATGAGTTCTTGGAACACTTATTAGAGAATGGGATTTTATCCCATTTGATTGCGCCGGGCACTCCGCAACAGAATGGCATAGCAGAGAGAAGAAATAGGACTTTGTTGGATATGGTTAGGTCTATGATGAGTTATTCATCATTGCCTTTATCCTTTTGGGGATATGCACTACAAACCGCATGTTATCTTTTGAACAATGTACCTTCAAAATCGGTCCCTAAAACAACTCACGAGTTGTGGATGGGTAGGAAGACATCCTTAAACCATATTCACATATGGGGATGTCTGGCTCATGTCCTATTTAAGGATCCGAATAAGTTGGAAGCACGTTTGAAAGTTTGCGTGTTTGTAGGATATCCAAAAGAGACTAAAGGGGGTTATTTTTATAACCCAAAGGAAAATAAAGTCGTGGTTTCAACTAATATAACTTCCCTTAAGGAGAGCTACATGGACGACTTTAAACCTCGAAGCAAAGTGGTGCTTGAGGAGTTAAGGAGTGATCCGATGACTTCAGAGGTTTCGAATGAAACCGTTCTAATCAGTGTAGAAAAACCAAACAAACGTAAACAACAACCTGAAGGGCTTCAGCATAGTGGGAGGATCGGGCGTTAACCTGAGAGGTATATGTTCAATGGGGAGGTCTTTTTAGCTGAACCAGATGAACATGAAAAGGATCCTTATACTTATGAAAAAGCTATAAAGGATGTTGATTTAAAACTCTAGACAGAGGCCATGAACATAGAAATGAAGTCTATGGAGACTAATCAGGTCTAGGAGCATATGGATCCTCCCAAAGGGGTAAAACCCATAGGGTGTAAGTGGATCTACAAGAGGAAAAGAGGAGTGGATGGAAAGGTCAAAACCTTTAAGGCTAGACTGGTAGCTAAGGGTTATACACAAAAGGAAGGAATCGATTATGAGAAAACCTTTCGCCTGTAGCCATGCTTAAGTCCATCTGGATTCTCTTGTCCATAGCTGCCACTCTCGACTATGAGATTTGACAGATGGATGTCAAGGCGGCTTTTCTAAATGGCTATCTTGATGAGTCCATTCATATGGAACAACCAGACAGGTTCAAGGTCATGGGTCAAGAGGGACTGGTAGCTAAGGGTTATACACAAAAGGAAGGAATCGATTATGAGAAAACCTTTCACCTGTAGCCATGCTTAAGTCCATCTAGATTCTCTTGTCCATAGCTGCCACTCTCGACTATGAGATTTGACAGATGGATGTCAAGACGGCTTTTCTAAATGGCTATCTTGATGAGTCCATTCATATGGAACAACCAGACAGGTTCAAGGTCATGGGTCAAGAGGGTAAGATTTGTAGGCTACTAAAGTAAATTTATGGACTTAAGCAGGCTTCTTGTTCTTAGAACATAAGATTTGATCAGGTGATCAAGACTTATGGGTTCTCACAAAATGTGGATGAGCCATGTGTTTATAAATACATTAAAGATGGAAATGTGGTTTTTTTACTGCTTTATGTAGATGACATTCTGCTAATTGGCAATGACATTGGGGCATTATCATCAGTCAAATTATGGTTGACCAAGTAGTTTGACATGAAAGACTTGGGTGAGGCTAATTTTGTTCTCGGTATCCAGATTTTCAGGATAGGAAGAACAAAATGATAGCTTTGTCCCAGGCCGGCTATATAGATAAAATTCTTAGGAGGTTTGCAATGCAGCATTCCAAGAAAGGTGGGCAACCATCTAGGTCTGGAATTACTCTTTCAAAGAAAGACTTTCCAAAGTCTTATGAAGAAAGAGAATACATGAAGAAGGTGCCTTATGCTTCAACAGTGGGTAGTCTCATGTATGCCATGCTTTGCACACGACTGGATATTAGTTATGTGGTCAGGATTGTAAGTCAATTTTAGACGGATCCAAGACCGAACCACTAGGTTGCAATGAAGCATATTTTTAAGTACCTGAGAAGAAATCAAGGGTATATGCTTGTATATTCAGGTGAAGACCTGATTCCTCTAGGATATACTGACTCGGATTTTCAATCCTATCTGGATTCTAGGAAATCGACTTCGGGTTTTGTGTTTACTTTGGGCGGCGGTGACATCAGTTGGAGAAGTGCTAAGCAAGATTGTACTTTGGATTCAACGATAAAGGCCGAGTATGTGATAGCTAGTGATGCTTTGAAAGAAGAGTGCGGCTCCGCAAGTTCCTTGGGGATCTTGAGGTAGTTCTTGGTATGGATAAGGCGGTATCACTGTACTGTGATAACAGTACGATGGTAGCTAATGCTAAGGAACCAAGATTTCACAAGAAGAGTAAGCATATTGATCAGAAGTATCATGTGATAAAGGACTTCGTTGAGGGCGAGCATGTCACGGTGTACAAGATCGCGTCAAAGGACAATTTAGCTTATTCATTTATGAAGACACTTACTGGGAGAGTCTTCGAGAGGCATGTGGAAGCTATGCGGATGCGAGATTTGTCATATTTACTCACTTAGTGCAAGTGGGAGATTGTTAGACATGTATGCCCTAAGGAGTAAAAATGTAATAAGTTTTTGGAGACATTTTTATCAATAAAGAATTTATTTATTATTTATATACCAAATTTTGTCCTCTTTACGTTCATATTTGTTGAATGTATGTTAAGCAAACAATAGTCTGAGATTGTCGGTCTAAACCTTAAAGAATTGGGCATATGATGGATAGATTATGCAGACGACACGATTCGTAAGATGATGGTCTAAATCATAAGATCCGCAATCGAGAAAATAAAGTTAGGTTCTTTATTCATGTAAAGATTGTTATGTTGTTTATATCCCTCTTGGGAGATGGTTTGTCTTGACCATTAGAGGTGGACTCCATGAATAGAAACATTGGCATGTTGTCATAGGTGATGATGTGTTGGATCGGGACATAAAGTGAATTGATTTGGATTAATAATTTTGTCTCGACAAATCGATTCACTTTTAACAATCATTTTTATTGTATCTTAATCCTAAGATGAATAGTGGGCCCGTTGTCTTGACTTGTATCTTTTGATGTACCAAAGGGTGACACCCACATCTTAATAGTGGTATGCATGCCGGTACGTTGGAGGCATAACTCTTGATAGCGTAGACTTGTTATTCATAGATATGGAATCCATAGCTCCTCTTTAGGAGTAGTGATATCATCTTATATGCGTTATCCTGTAATTGAAAAACTAGAGCGCTCAACCATTTGGATACATAGGTGTAACCGAATGGTATACTATCTTTGGATGGTAAGTTTTCCGATGGTGAGATATTGGAACGTAAGATAAAAATAATCAGAAAGGTAAGACAGAACTTGTCCTTAAGCCGATTATGGATAATCATATGAGGGTATGATACACTATGATATGCTACAAAGACTTAGCTATACGGGCTTCGTAATTCTATGTAGTTTGAGAGTGCAGCTCCAAGCTTTTAGTGGAGTAGCGTTGGAGTTAATAATTATGAAATGTACATCTAGGATACTGGGTTTCGTAATTATCTGGAGCTTGAACTATATAGGTCCATTTGGTCCCCTTTGCTAGCTCACAACATCCTGTAACGATACGACGTGCTTTTCTAATAATTGGTAACTTATGTCAGATTTATCAGATTGGTTGAAATTTGGAAAAATTAGATAATTCATGTCTGTTTATCGGTTGAATTAATTTTTGTGATAAAATTGATTCAAGATAAACTTGTTGAATTATTGGGATCGGATAATTATTGTCTGTTTATTGGTTGATTTAATTTTGGATAAATTAGATCAAGATAAACTTGTAGAATTATTGGGAATTCATTTATTTTCTTAGAGATTATCTAGATAAAGTTGTTTTGATCAAATAACTTCTCTATTGGGTTATTTGAATTAAAACTGAGACTTTATCTTATAGAATCTCGGGTGGAAAATAAAAGATTCGCAGAGATATTTATTCAGCAGTTTGGCCTGCCGAACATCCTGATGGGCCTGTCGATGAGCGAAGGATAAGATTACGCATTTTTACGCGTATCTTATCAGATATTGATCCGATTTTGATTCTGGTTCAAATTTTTGAGACCTAATCTAATAAGGATTGACCCTAGACCAACCTCTATAAATAGGGAGTAAGTCTTAAGAGCTACTTAGATCGATTGAGAGATTAAGAGTGATACTCTAGTAGTGAGAATCTAAAATTTCCTGAGAGCTTTTGTTCACAAATTATGAACACTTGCTTTGGGTTCTCTCGATTGGTTGGAAGAAGAGTCACCTGGTGGAAGAGCTATACATGTGAGCCCACACTCACTTCGGTCGTGGATAGAGAATAGCAAAGAAGGCTAGTTGGTTGAGGCTCTTTTGGAACGTTACTTCTCTTCACGTTTTGCAAGGGTTCTTTGGCATACAAAGGTTAGTAAGATCTAGTTAATTTATGCATATCGCATGTCAAACTTGTGTTTTGGAAAATACTCTTATGTAAAAAATTTTAAAATTCCGCTACGTACTATTTTTTCAACATACTAGACTTGCAAATTTTTCACAAACTTAAACAAGTCTAGGGGGGTGATAGGGTATAGGGTACCACATGCTGTTGTGCTCTGCCCGACTGAGAAAACAGGAATATCCTCTGTGCTCAGATTAACTCGGTAATCATCGAGACAACACACTTGGCATCAATATAAATTGAAAAAGACAGAAGCTCAGAAAACATAGTTTAGGAATGCCCCTCCTGAGGAGTATCCAACTTGTCCGAATTCCTAATTCAATTTCGAGGCCGAGGTCTATGCTAACTCGACGAAGACGAAGGCTTAACTACGTTTCCGAGAAACCCCTCACCAGAAACTTGAAAATATCTTTCCAAGAACAATCGCACCAATCGCACTTGGAAAATATTAAAAACATAATATACAAAAAAAAATTCGAGAAGCAATAAACTTGGGAGAAATTAAAATATGTTCATGAGTGGTGGTGGGGAGGTGCAGTTAACTGAGCACCTCCCGAGCCAGGCCAAAAACAAAACCAAAACAACAAAAAAGAAAATGGTGGCCTAAGCTTGAGTCCCATCCCCGGTATCGCCTTCCTTGCATCCATCGCCGCCGGTGCTTTACTCGTCCCCGTTGTCATCGCCGTCCACTTTGACAACCTCCTCACCTTGTTGTTGTTGAGCAGCGCCTTACTCTGGCTCGACTATAAGCGACCAGTCGAAGCCTTCTGCCTTAGGGTGCTATCGGATCAGATGATCTCGGAGGTCCGTCATGCCGAAGTAGTAGTAATTAGCGTACTCTGGGGATGCCTTGAATTCCTCCACGGCTTGTGCAAGACGGCTGGGGAACTCCTCAAAAAATCTTCGGTGCTCGGTCTGTAGAGCCACTAGCTACACTTTGAGCTGGGCAGCCTCGTCCTTCGCCTGCCCGGCCTCCTTTAATGCCTCCTCGGCCTCCGCCTTGGCTTGGACAACTTCCTCCTTGGCCTTCCTAGCTTCCTCTTCGGCTCGAGAGAGAGATAACTTGATTTGGTCTAGCTCGATGTTCCTAGTACCGAGCTGCCTCTCGACCTCCAACTTGTCAAGGAAAGTCTTCTTATGCCTCTCCTTCTCCTTGTTAAGTTCTTTCAGCTTGGTTGAGTAGGCCATGTGCAGGAAGGCACTCGTTTGAAGATATATATAAAAAAAAAAAAAAAAAAAAGGAAGAAAGAAGGCTTTAGTACTCACCAAAAAGTAAAGGTAAAGAGGCTCGGGTTGGGCAAGCACTTACCATGGCGGCAAAGCAGAAGGTAACGTCGGATAGGCCCTGGAAATCCTCCCCTCGGAGGTTTACCAAAAAGTCCTTCTGGGGCACCGTGTCCCCGAGACGATCTAGGATGGTCCGGCGGTAGTTTGGGCGTCTCCTCGGGGGTCCTGTGTAGGCACCACGGTGGTAGCGTCGGTGGGCAGGGTCTCACTCGACGAAGCCCTGATCCTTGGAGGCTAGGGTGGTTGCTCTTGGACTGTAGTGGGTACCTGCTCAGGTCGCGGGGGAAGCTCCATCCTCGGAGTTCGCTTGTGCTTCCTCCCGACCTCCACGGCCTTGCCTTTCTTCTTCTGAGCCTCTCCATAAAAGCCCGCCTCTCAGTAGGTGTGCTCAGCAGTGAGGACATATCTGCAAGCCAAAATTCCCCCAAGTCAAAATCAGGTCGACATACATATAAAAAGAAAAAAAAAACAAAAAAACTCGGGGCTAAACTCTGATCCGGAGCTGGCAAGACGGGTTAATGAGCCAGATCATGTCCTCGAGGTCCTCGTTCACCATGGGTGGCCCCGTATCGAAGGAGCCACTCGACGAGTCCTCGGAGCTGGACGATGATGGCTCCCTCGTCGGCCACTCGGATCGGGAAGTGCTTGGCCCCGGTACGTCCACGGCGCCTGGCCTTGCGACTGTCACCTGCCCGGCTAACCGAACAGGGTGGATCAGTGGGGGATTTATTCTGTTGGGTTCCCCGAACCAGCCATAACAGGAAAGAGTCTCCTTCCCGATACTTGGTCGCTTTCGGCTTCTCGAACAGGTCTTCGACCGCCCTGATCACATGGCTCGGTGCCCAAGGCCTCTTAGACCACACGTGCCCTTGCTCAAACATTCTCGGCAAGAGCTGGTCAGCAGGGACGGTCTTATCGGCTCGGGCTAAATAGTTGCCCCCGACGTAGAACCACTCGTACTCCCAGAGTTTATCTAAGTTAGGGTTGGCCAAAATGAAGTCTCTTTTGAAGCTGGTGACATAATACTACCCAGACTGCCGATGAAGCTTCTTCATTTTATACACCTGTTTAAATGCTTCCAATGGCATCTTGGTTGCCCGATGGTATCTCCATAACATGTACATCCCGATCAATGACCTGTAACTATTCGAGTTCAGCTGAGCTATGCACACATTAAAGTCGTTAAGTGCCCAGCGAAGGAATGGATGGAACGAAAGACGCAGCCTAGCCCTAAAAAACTCGGTGTATAGCGTTATACACCCCTCGAGCAGGTCCAAGGGTAAATCATCTTCCTCGGGCATAATAAGGATAATGTTGCCTGGGATGTCGAACTCGACATGTAGGTCCTCGAGCAGCGACTTTGTTATGGCGCTGACGTAGGCTGCTGCTGAAGTCCTCCTGGGCCGGGTCACCCTATAGGCTGTCACCCCCAGGAACCAGGTGACTCGTACTCGCTCATCCTCTTCTATTTTAGGCTGTTCAGCCCCCTCTACCTCCTAGGCCGCCCGCTCCTCGTTAGAGATATCCATTGTAATCTTGCCCGCGACTGGGACAGGGGCCCCAAAATTTCAGCCGAATGTGCTCGAAACATCACCGGCTACCTCCAGCTCAGCTCGCTCCCAGGCAGTAACTCGAGAGGAGCCTGCGGTGGCCGCTCCAATGTAAGGGTTCTCACCCCTACACGGCCTCATTGGGCGCTCCCCGTCTAGTAAGTCGAGGAACTCCTGCTTGAGGACTGTCTAGGAATCGACTCTCAATATTTGTTCGAGTCGGCCAGCCCTATCCCACTCTAGGGATATGCTTTCAATATTAACTTGGACAGTGGACGAACTGGCCTCAGGGCTGCTTTCTGACCAGGAAATGTCGACATTCTAAGAATCTACCACGTCACTCATTTTTTGTGCTTCTCGGGAAAATTACCTGATCGGGCTGTGGTAGCTTGGAAACGTAAAGTCTTCAGGCTAATGACTACAACTTGGCAGCTTAGAACTCAGTGGGTGCAAAATCTGGCCCAATTGTGTGAAAATGACAGAAAAAAGGCCCTATTTATAGGCATTTTAAGCGGGAAATTTAGGCGCAAAAAACAAAAAGGCCTGATGATTAGCCTGACATGTGGCGCAGTCGACCGCAGAGCGACACGTGTCCCCTGGTTGATCTATGCGACCTTTCATCTCACACCACTTCGGAATGCCGTTTGATCTTCTTTCTCTAGTCGACCTCACCCACTCAGCGTAGTCCACCAGGTCGAACACCGACTAGGTGAACTGGAGAGCTAATGTTGAGGGTAAGCTCGGCGCCACCGCCAAGGAGACGAACTCCAGCTGGTTGGGTAAACAGCTCGACAGAGCTACCAAGGAGCTAACTACCAACTCTGGTGACCCTAGACGTTGTGTCCGAGGTGGTTCTCAGGGCCTCCAACGTCGCACCTTAACAGGTTGCCACCTCGGACCAAGTGCCAGGTCGGGTCGGATTCCTCTCATTTATAAGTGGACTGCTACTCGTCATCACAGGCCAAGAAATAGAAAACAATTCACTATCCGATGGAAGCCAATCCATTGATGGAGGGACATGACACTTGTCACCTACTGCCTGACATGCCTTGATGTGACACTCAAGTTGTGGGCAAAACCCACCTAACACCCGGTCTAAGTAGTGGCCTATAAATAGGACACATTTATTGCCTCCTAAGATGCATGCTCTTTCCTACCTAACAAGCTCTCATCCTCTGCCGAGCAACCCTTGCCTTGAACATCGGAGAGCCCTTGTCTGTTGATTGACACCTTTTCTCTCACCTCTGAAGCGTCCCTTCTCTTGTTGCAGGTGCGCCCAACTGGGTAGAGGTGAGCTGGGAAGAGCTAGACATCGTGCGCAGCTGCACGTAGTATTGATTCGACGCCGGACCTCGGTAAGCATCAACATCCGCCATCTAATTACATAAAAAACCTAGATACACATTCTAACCTCTAAGGAACTATAACCGTTATAAATTAATTAATTAATTAATAATTAAATAATAATTTGATCAACTATAATTAATTAATAAACATTCACTACATAATCCTTAACAATATAAAAATATATAAAAACCCTAGAGCACCAACTCTCTGAAAAAATTAAATTCAAGCATAGGAGAGATCAAGATCACATAATTTATTCATATAGCATGATCACAAACTTGCAAAGTTATGTAAAAAACTAGCTCTGATGCCAATTGTTGAAAAAATAGTATGCAACGAAATTTTAAAAATTTTATTCTATAATATTTTTCAAAATATAAGTTTGACATACTATATGCATAAATTAACTAGATCTTACTAACCTTGTTTGTCGAAGAGATTCCTCAATCCATGAAGAGAAGGGCATTGTAGAAGGACCTTAACCAACTGGCCTTCTTTACAATTCTCTATCCACGACCGGTGTGTGTATGGGCACACTTGTACAGCTCTTCCATAGGTGACTCTCCTTCCAACTAATCGAGGAAACCTAGAGCTAAGGTTTGTGATTTATGAACAATAGCTCTTAGGGAGTTATAGAGATTCACAAACTAGAATGCTCACTCTTAATTCCTCAACTAATCTAAAGAACTTATGAGTCTTACTCCTATTTATAGAGGTTAGGCCAAGGGGTTAGTCCTTATCAGATAAGGCCTCAAAAATTCAAATCAGGATCAATATCTAATAAAATTCACGTCTAAAAACACGTGACCAAAAATCGTTCAGTCGGCAGGTCGAACTGACAGATTGGCCTACCGAACTTAGTCCATCGGTAGGTCGAACTTGCAGATTGGCCTGTTGAACTAACGAAAAATGGTCCCTGCGAATCTTTATTTCCTACCTGAGATCCTCGGATAAAGCCTCAGTTTTAATTCAAATACACAATAGAGAAGTTATCTGATTAAAACAGTCATATCTAGATAATCTTTAGGAAAATAAATATTCCTGATAATTTAACAAGTTTATCTTGAATTAATTTATTCAAAATTAATTTAATCGATAAACATATATTAATTATCTGATCACGATAATTCAACAAGTTTTTCTTGAATTAATTGTTCACAAAATTAATTCAACCGATAAACACACATGATTTATCTGATCCTACCGAATTTCAGCAAATCTGATATTTTGATATAAGTCACCAGTTTATTGGAAAAACACGCCGTATCGTTACAGGATTTATTATGAGCTAGCAAAGGGACTTGATGGACCTAATAGTTCAATCTCTCGACAATTATGAAACCTAATATTCAAAATATATATTTCATAATTATCAACTCTAACGCTACTCTATTAAAAGCTTAGAGCTACACTCTCGAACTATTTTGAATTACGAAGCCCAAATAGCTAAGTCTTTATGACATATCATAATGTATTGTATCCCCATAGGATTATCCATAATCAGCTTAAGAATAAATCTGTCTTACCTTCCCGATTATTTTTTTCTTACGTTCCATTATCTCACCATCGAAAAACTTACCATCTAAACACAGTATACCATTTGGTTACACCTTTGTATGCAAATGATTAAGTGCTCTAGTTTTCTAATTACAAGATACCGCATATAAGAGGGTATCAACAACTCCTAAAGAAGAGCTATAGATTCCATATCTATGAATAACAAGTCTACGCTATCAAGAGTCATGTCTTTAACGTACCAGCATACGTACCAACATAAAATGTGGATGTCACCCTTTAGTACATCAAAAGACATAAGTCAAGATAACGGGCCCACCATTCATCTTAGAATTAAGATACAACACATATGATTATCTAAAATGAATTGATTTACCGAGACATAATTATTAATCTAAATCAATTACACTTTATGTCCCGATCTAATACATCATCATATGACAATGTACTAATATTTTTATTCGCGGAGTACACCTCTGATGGCCAAGACAAACCATCTCCCGTTAGGAATATAGACAAAAGAACAATTTTTACATGAATAAAGTGCCCAACTTTATTCTCTCGATTGCGAATCTTATAATTTAGACTACCACCTTTAGAATCATGTCTTTTGCATAATCTATCCTTCATATGCCTTATTCTAAAGGTTTAGACCAACAGTCTGAGACTTTTGTTTGCTTATCATACATTCAACAAATATGAATGTAAAGATGACAACAATTTCGTATATGAATAATACATAAACTCTTTATTGATAAAAATGTCTTCAAAAATATATTACATTTTAACTCCTTAGGGCATACATGTCTAACATTTTCTTTGAAAAAGAATACTACAGGAAGACCCTGAACTTGGAACCAAAAGATCGATTGCTTGAAAACCATGCTCTTTAATAGAATCTCAAGGCTCCAATGTTGTAGCACCATATGCGAATTATTCACCGAC
This sequence comes from Artocarpus heterophyllus, assembly GCA_025403435.1. Lineage (NCBI taxonomy): Eukaryota > Viridiplantae > Streptophyta > Magnoliopsida > Rosales > Moraceae > Artocarpus > Artocarpus heterophyllus. The sequence continues at coordinate 16,484,937 of CM046330.1, forward strand.
CATGGCCTTCATGCCATCGCCCATGCCTTATCCTCCTTGCTTTTGAAAGTGAAGGAGAAGATGTTTGCTCCTCTTTCTTGTATACACAACATAAACAAGTTTATAATAGGAGTTGTTACTTAGAGGTGTTTGATAAAATCAGTTTTAATCAAAATTAAAATTTTTGATTGTTGCATTTTAAAGCTCTCATTTATTATAATGATTAGAAAAAATAAACTATAACACAAAGCTCTTACATATTATAATTATCAGTTTAAAAGTTTTAGTTCAATTATACTCTCCAAACACTTTATTAGTATTGCTCAACAATGTAAAGAAGAGAGCAATTTTGTAATTTCCTCGTAGAACAACAAGACAACAAAGGAATGAAACACACTCCTTGAACCCGTACATGCGACAATGATATAAAGCCGACAGCCTCACGTCTGGTAAATATCAAAATGCAACCTTTTGTACTATTTATATTATTACAATACAAGAAAAGGACGAAAGCTTTATCTTGAACAGTGGCAGTGATCTATTCCTCTAAGAAACTCTAATTTCAGAAAATCAAGACCCTTCAAAAACAATCAAACGGACCAGAAGTTATCATCTGCCATAGGAGCGCATCACTCGAGCAGACCTGACCATTCCTCGTAGAGCATTTGAAAAACGACAACCGTTGAAGAAAACTCTCTGGTTCGTTTGTGAGCTTGCGAAGAAGAGATTCCTTCGCTTCGCTTTGGTACTTCTTTGAGCCTCTCCGCATCAATTCGAGGTCAATTACTACGCAAAAATTCCTTTATTTTTTATGCTTACTTTCTAATTATGTTTCGATTTTGTCATTGATTATATTCTCTCGCTTAAAAAAGTTTTGGAAGCAAATCTTTCGGACTTTTTTTTGTCCCTTTTTTTAGTTAATTTACACTTGTGCTTTTCTTTTGAAAGCAGTAGAAATTAGGAAACAAAATGTTAATTAATTTCAAGTTAATTTTCCATTTTTGTTCATTGCAGGATCTGTGCCCTTCTCAGTTACTACAGTTGGTGGTTTGGTTAGTGATACAATTTTTTTGGGGGTATAATATGAGCTTCACTGGCTCTTCTATTGGTTCGGGTTAGTATTTTTTTTTTTTTGGTTTTTACCGGGTTTAAATTTCTCATGTGCTATGTTGTCATTTAAATTTTATGAGCGAAAATATTACCAGTAAAATTGGTTTTTTACTGTTTTGAACTGTAATTTTATGGTTTAAACTGTATTCTCAAACGGGCAATAATTTTTATTTTTCATTTTTTATTCTACTCATCGAGATGTCTGATTTTCTGTTTTGGATAATTATGTCTAAATGTTTGTTTTTCCTGAAGATATATTGGACTCTGTTGGCTCTTTTTTGCTTCATATCATTTCCGATTTGATTTGATAGAATCTTGTGGCAGGGGGTAGAACTGTTAGAGGGGCATTTGAGTTTGGGAGGACCTATGTAGTCAGACCCAAAGGTGGACACCAAGCAACCGTAGTTTGGCTACATGGCCTCGGCGATAATGGCTCAAGGTATATTGTTTACATCTACTTATAAAAGTGATTTTGAGATGGTAGTTCAGTACTTCGAAACTGATAATTTGCAAGAAAACAAAGGGGTTTCATATTTCATACATATACATACTTATATATATATATATATATATATCTGCAAGTCCTGTCATTCCCTTCCCCCAACATGTTCGTGTTCCTAAACAGGTGTGCACAAAATGTTGGATCAATTTCTCATAGATCTTTATGGTTGAAGTAATACAGTTTTTGTTAATCTTTTGGTTTTTCTTATTCGCAGTTGGTCCCAGCTTCTGGAGACTCTTCCTCTTCCAAATGTAAGTAAGACTACATTTGAAAAATTTAGGGCCCTAGCATATGCGTGTTTTTACTTGAATTCTAACCGTTAGGTTTCGGATTTTGATGTTGTCAATATGATGAAAACATATGGTGGAAAAAATGTTATGCAGATTAAATGGATTTGCCCAACTGCTGCTACTCGACCAATCTCTGTATTTGGTGGCTTTCCGTCAACGGCTTGTAAGTGTATCTACATGGAGATGCAGCTTATCTTCGTCTCATATAAAATTGCCATTGCTTCTCATTTCTGGTGTATTTATGTTTATACTAAAGGCATAACAAAATTCAAATCAATTGATTTGAGTTGTTTCAGAAAATGAATGAAAAATTAAATTATCATTGTTGTATGGAAGAAACTTGTTATGAAGGGGGTTGAACTAATAGTTGGAACTTATTCCGCTAATTCTGTTCTATGGATACTAATGTCATGTGCAGGGTTTGATGTTGGCGACCTTTCGGAAGATGCTCCTGATGATTTAGAGGGTTTGGATGCTGCTGCGGCACATGTTGCAAATTTGCTATCAAATGAGCCTGCTGACAGTAGGTTTCTTTCATTTATATGGTATTACAATATATGTTGTCTACGTTGCATGAGAATTGTAAAGATTACTTGAAAATATTGTGAACGTGGCATGATTTTATGCACTTTGCTGGTAGCTTGGAGTTGTTATAATTCAGTTAGATTTTTGCCTAAACCATGATTTAGATAACAGTATACTCAACATAAATATATATTTCCATTTAAGTTGATGAATGCTTTTTATGATGTGGAAAGAAAGGATGTATTTTGCAAAGTTATAAATAAATAGATCGTCTGAACATACTTGCATACAGGTCATTATTCTAATGCCCATCTTTTTTGAAATCTTTAGAATATTTTTCCTGCTCTCATAATTCGAAAGTACTTGCTGAAGTTTTTTTTTATTTGTTAGTTAAACTTGGCGTAGGAGGTTTTAGTATGGGTGCAGCCACAGCCCTGTACTCTGCAACCTGCTTTGCTGCAGGAAAGTATGGGAATGGTAATCCTTACCCAGCTAATCTAAGTGCAGTCATTGGACTAAGTGGATGGCTTCCGTGTGCCAAGTATGACTTCTTATGCTCTCATTTTTACAGAACCTGTTTCTTTTATTTTATGCTATGTCTACTCTTTGATAATTATTTCTACTTTCGCTCTATCTCTTTTCTGAAACTTATTAATTCTATTATTTTTTAGGATACTGCGTAGCAAGCTTGAAGAAGGGGCGGAGGAAGCCACAAGGCGTGCTACATCCTTGCCCATTTTGTTGTGTCATGGAAAAGGTATTCGTCAGTGTTGCTTACATGCAGATTATGTTGTTTAACAGAGAAGCTCCTCTTCCTCTCTAGACTTTTAGGAATCTTTTTGTCAGACATCATCTTTGATGACTATAATAAGTCGGTGATCATGGCTTACAACAATCATCACTTTAGAGTCTATTTTTAGTCCTTTTTTTCCTGCAGTTTGTTGAGAGCGGGTTATTAAAGTGTTAGAGAGAACCATTTCTAAAAATTTCATGCTCTCTTTCCATTTAGGGGATGCCTCATGGTTGTGTGATATTCTCAACAACGGAAGAACCAAGATTGGGGAAAGGGGTGGACTCTTCCATCACCTTCGCCAAATGTGCCAAGCATTACGATACAAAATTCCAAATTCTTCTCCAAATTTGGATATCTTTGTAAACTTTATTGTGTTTGTCGAAGACATTGAAGCAAAACTGCCTAAAAATACTCTAGTTTGCAAATGGCCGCCTCCTATCCTCCCATCGAAACCAATAGAGCGCATTGCCTTGTGTTAATTCCTCTGCAAACATCGCTGTTTCTTGCTTTGATTGATTTTTCAAGAGAAACTCTTGTTCTCTTATGATCCATGCATTTGGGTTTTCTCTTGAAAAGATCAACAGCTCTAGCCTTTGCTAACATCTGTAAAGCCCCTCCATATTCCCGGAGTTAGGTTGTGCTGTGCCCCTTAGAACGAATTGCTTCTCCATATCAATTGATAGGATCATAATCACAAAAGAAATAAAGGCTCTAATGAAGAAATTCCAGGGAGAAACCTTAGATGATGTATCTGATACAGTCTAGCAGTAGTTTAAGCTCGAACTGCTATGCCTTTCAACTTGGTCTCCCAATTCACTGCTAATATCTCCTTATGCACTAGTCCTCTGATGTATGCTACCAATCCCTTGTAAGACACTTAACTAATTGCCAACAGAACTATTAACAACAACCTTCTAATCAACTACAACTTCTTCCGTCTACCTAACATTTTAGAAGTCTGTAACATTTCTTCAGCAACTTCCTTTTACCGCTCGTTGTGCACGAGCTGTTACCAGTGTTTGTGAAGGAAGTGGTGCGCTTACATGGATTTCCTCAATCCATCGATTATCTGTTTGGTTTATCATTCATTTGAAAATTACAGGAAATCTAGGAACTTTATACGTTTGAATGTTTAGGAGAATGGTAATAATCATTCCAATGGTAACTTCGATAATTAATGGTTCTTAGGTCAAGGTCAACCCCAGGTTAGTAGTTTAGGGGCTAGGATCTAACTTGTTATGTTGCTTTTTCACCAGTGATTAATTCAAAAATAGAACAAAATGAAACACATTTAAGTTTCCATTTTTTCAACCTTAATGAAATACTATTTTGTAACTTCAGTCTTGACAAAACTTTTGCAGTTGATGATGTTATTCGGTACAAATTTGGAGAGAAATCTTCACGGGCCTTGACTTCAAGTGGGTTTCAGGACGTGACATTCAAATCATATGCAGGGTATGTAATCAAAAATAGAATTATATGGTAGGGTACTCGTTTTAAACTGTAGACCTTATTATGATTTAAGAAAAGCCCAATTTAACAGGTTTTCAAACTGTGCACTACCAATAGAGTATTCTTTTTTCTTCTCTATCTTATCATAAACTTTTCCTTCAACAAACCTGTCATGCTTATTAGTTTAAATTGACCAATGAAAGCAAAGAATATATAAATTATTCTTGTTTCTTTTGTCAAAAGATAAATTATTCTTTCAAATATGCAGACTGGGCCACTATACCATTCCCGAAGAGACGGAAGAGCTCTGTGCTTGGCTAATTTCGAAGTTGGGGCTCGAGGGGAGTTCTTAGACGACAAAATGTTAAATTCAGAAGAGAGCAAAAAGAAACGGTGCAGACCTGTGGTTTTTGTATTAGGCAACAAGAATGGAACCGCAGGATTGGTGTTGAAGGCAATGTGGACTTGCTATTATTCTTAACATCGGACTGCGTATGGCCTATTTGTTTATACTTTATAACTTGAAATTGTTTTGGATGGTTTCTTGATGGTTGGACGTTCATGATTTTGGTCATAAAGGGTTGTTTGAATTTCAGAATTTCTCAGGGTACCAGAAAAAGAACATATTGTTGTATCAAAAGGGGGGAAAAAAGAAATATATTACGTCTCACTCTTTATCGAACGATAAAAATTGCATCATTTTCTATCGCCTTGATGTGCATGGTGGTAGGAGCGGTATTGTAGGAAATAAATGAAGTTTGGAAGTGAGTCAAGTAAATAAGCATTGGATCCAGGCTTTCCTAAATTATGATCAGGGCAGAAAGAGCGTACATGTAGAAGGCGTTTAGAAACATTGCTTCGAATCAAAGGTTTTTTACCGAAAATAATAGAACAATTTAAATTTCGTGCAAGAATACATTGTCAAATCAGGTTTGAACCAAAATTATTTGGTTTGAGGTAGTGTCTCTAAACACACTTGTGATTTTTAGGAGTTAGTCGAAAACCATTGAGGATGGATACGGACAAGAACATAATCGTCTTCAATTAACTTTTGATGCCCTGTAATGCGCAAAGTCAAAGATGCTAACCAATTGTTTTCTTATGATTTATCTTTGTTATAGCTAAATGAGTAATGTTTATCATAGATCAATTAGTAACACTACATAATGTGTTTTTCATAATAGTTACAAAAATAACACTCAAGTGCCCATTTGGCAACTAATGGAAAGAGGCAAAAGGGAAAACGATGAAAAGGTGTAGATGACAAATACTTCAAAAATAAAAATTAAAAAATTTAATCAAATACAAACACATTCAAATCCAAAGACATTGTCGGGTTCCTTTCCAAAATGAGAGCAGCTACTTTTTGTCCATGTAGCTATACTTACAAAAGATTGGCAAGAATATTTCACGTTTTAGTTTTTCTTTCCCAGTTTTGCAAAACCATCTTCACCTGCGACCCTCGTTTACAAAAGTCATATCCCCGCTTCTAGCAAGTGGCGACAGCAGGCGCTTCTCTTGGTCCTCATCGATTTCTGTCGAATTGCAAGGGTTGCTTGAAAGAGACTCACTACCATCTGAAAATAGCATCTCAGAGCTTACTTGATGATCATTCCAAAAACAGCCTATTCAAGGAAGAGAATGTCAAATACTCACCAGAAACTTCGTGGTATTCTGGCAGCTGTTTAACTGTCGTTACCTGAAGGCTTTCAGGCAGCAGACAACTGCATAAAGCCCCTGAAATTTCAAAAAAAAAAAGGGGGGGAAAAAGGCAGACTAAGTACTGGGCTATAAGAATCTAATAAATTTAAAGTTTTAGTCCATGCAAGAGAGATAGTACAATAGTGGAACATAACAAGAAAATACAATCAATGACGTCTTAAGAAAAAGGTGGGATGAGGTGCAAGAATTCACCATTAACAGGAAACAACACATCACTTTTAAGCTGAATTAGAAGATTTAAAGTTGTAAGTATGAGAAATCAAGAATGGTGCTTTTTTAGAAAAGAGAAGGTTGTTTCTAAAAACGACACGGGAGAGAATTTCCCGTGGTGTTCTGAATTAGAATGAAGCATAATGGAACCTTGCATTACCAATTTTGTTGCTTTTCTAAACTGCGGCTGCAAAACATTTCAGTCTATCATGAAACAAGTTGAACACAGATGAAATCAAAAGGAATGAACTAGTTCGCTATTACCTAGTTGGGCAAGCCGATTCACCCACCCAGGGATCCTTTTTCCTGTCAATCTCCATGAAATGTCATCAGTAAAATGGTTGCAATTCTTGGTGATGAGGTGATAGGTATCCCCATTATACTCTGAAGCAACGCTCTCAATAAATGTTTGGAATTCATTGGATGGCATGTTTATTCGGCCGAGGGAGATGGAGCATCTGTAAATGAAACCTGGGCAGTTCCTTGGTTCCACTTCAAAAACTCCGCTAACAGTGAAATCATGGGCTCCAAAGCCGTACTCCTTGCCATGTACTGTTTGTACACAATAAGAAAGGCACACCATTGGACCAAATTTCTCGAGAAAAGGACAAAAGGTGTTTTATAATCGACAATCTTCTTGAGTCGATTCTTTAAGGAACTTACGTTTGATTTGCATTATAAAAATTTTCCTAAACCGAAATCTTCAAGAACCATCACCTTGATGGTCTGGCCAATCAAATTGCAGAGCTTAAATCTCACAAAAATGCCTAGTTTCCTTAAACCGTTAAGTTAAGTTTTTTCCTCATTTTATTTGTATCTCCTACATGAATAACCCTTACTTAATTAGATGAAGGCCAACAACTCATAGCCAATATGATATTCCAAAGCTGCTTCTAAATTTCCTACAATAATATTTACCTTTTCCTTTCTCATTAAGTCTTACAACACTAGTTACTCATTTAACTTACCAACATTCATTAAAGTAAACTGTTAGATAATCAAAAAACAAAACTTTATTGGATGCATTAGTTCTTCACCAACTAAATTTTGTTTTTACCTTTTCAAATCATCAGTGAGCTCAAATACAATAACTCTTCCCCAACTAAATTGTGTTTTACCTTTTCAAATCATTAGTGGGCGAAAATAAATTCAAATATCTACCAAACCCTGGTTAGCATATACTTAGTATGAGACAAATAATTCAAATATGAATTCATTAGTTGCTCTTGGAGCTTTCTCCTTAATAAAATTCATTTCCATTCAGCCAAAAAAAAGACCAAATTAATACTAGTAAGCAAACAAAATCTATCCAAAAGCATTTAATCAAATAAGTAAACAAAAAGAAAAATAGAGGAACCGCAGTTATATATGCATATAATCATCATCAGCAATCACCAAGAACAAATATAAAGAACTCACAGCAGATTTTTTCTCAAAAACCAAAAAAAAAAGGCCAACACAGAATAACAGAAAAATTGAGCTACACAAAACCCACATTAAAAAAAAAAAGAAAAAAAGAAAAAAAGAAAAAAGATAATACAGTGAAAAACGTTTCGGAACCTTCAATGCCCGAGTGAAAGAATCCAAGTCCAAACCAGTAGGTGTAATTGTTGATGGGTGTGAGATCGTAGACATTCAAGAGCACCTGGGTCTCAGAATTCTTGTGGGTCCCATCAACCCCGCCACTCTCGGAGGTTCTCTCCGCCCCCATTTCTCCAAAGTTATTGGAGATTCGGAGGAAACTGAAAATCCCGCCCGGAGTTTTCTCTCTCTCAGACAGTCCGAGAGAACGATGAATACGAGCTTCGCAGATCCATCTCCGGTTGGAGAAATAAATGAAAAAAAAGGCTTTAAAACTTTATTTTTGGTTTTGTTTTATTTTTTTATGGAAAGAAAAGCTTTGAGACCTTTTTAGGGAGGGAGTGAATTAACTGTATATAACTATTTTTAATTACGTGTGGACCCAAAAATTATTCGTTAACAAGAGGAGGAATCGAAACGGCCAATATGGGCAGTGACCGGGTGAGGTGGCTTAAAAATAAAAAATAGAAAAGGGATAAATAATACAAAGATGAGATGGCTAACTTGATTCTGCCTTAGTTTGAACGGCCCATGAAAGGGGGTAAGGTATGATTTTGGGTGGGGTAGTGCATTCAATCTCACCTATACATCTTTATTTTTATTTATATAATGACATACAACATTACATGTGTTTTATTTTAAAAAAAAAAAAAGATGGCTAAAAGTTATTGTCAAGGTCAACATTGACCATCTTGAAACTGTATAAACTTAAGAATAACGGGGTCAGGGTTTGATTTCAATAGGGCATCAATAAAGAGAAAATTTATACACTAAAATAAACTTTTGATATGCTTGATATTTAAATTTTATGCTTTTCAAAAAAATAATAATAAAAGTAGGAAGTTAGCTGCATATTACAATTTCCCCAAACAAGTTCTAATATTTTGATTTTGTATTTTATTATTTTTCTCTTCAAGAACTGTTCGTGATTCTATTTTAGATACATCTATGTTACTTAAATATAAAATTCAAAATAAGATTTGATACCAAAAAATAATTTATTATACATATTTAATATAATAAAACACATCGACCAAAATATAAATTGAAAAACAAATCTTTTAATCAGAGAACATTGCAAGAAAGATAAAAGTGATGTATGTGAAGCGATTTTACTTTTATATATAAAAACATAGATGGAGCTTTCTTTTGGGGACAATAATGCCTATGAAGGATTTGTACTTTTGGAGAAGAAGGTAAATGTATAAAACTGATTAGTATATAGAGAAAAATAAAAGATAAAAGTTGTATTAAGAGTGTCTGAACTTTGGTAAATAAAAAAAAAAGTTTTAACCATTAGTTACAATTATAAATAGTATTAACTCTTATATATTATAGTAAAAGTTATAATATAAAACTCTTACATGTTAAAATTTTTAAATTAAAATTGTTGGTTTTATTTTTTCTTTCAAAAGGTTTATAATTGAGTCAAAAAACGGATGATGTCATTATGATTTGACAAAGAAAGAAGAAGATAGTTTGGTTGGGTTTTTGGAGAATGTGAACGAGAGTACTAATTAAAAGCTTAGAAAAAGCACATGTTGAAAAATGGCATAAAAATATAAAGAAATTAAAAAAATCCAGTGAGGGCACGTGCCCTTACTGATCTCCACCTAGATCTGTTCTTGTAAATTGAGTTAGTTATGGAACTTAATTCCTCCATATTACAAAATAGTTATCAGCTCAAGTATATCGTCTAGCTCTTTTGACAATTTTTGGTTAAGTTCCTAGTTTTGCCTTGTGAGTTCAAAACCAGAAGGATGCCTCATGAAGGCCTCATATCCACACAAAATAGTCTTGTATGAGAGGGCGACTCACGAGCTCAAGGTCATGTGTGAGCTCACACTATGCAAGCTTGGGGGCCCTTATGCAAGCTCGTGGAAATGTGTGATCTCATGCCATTGGCGGTCATGGCTTCACATGAGGACGGCCTCACACCAACAAGACTTACGAAGCTTCTCGTTTGAAGCTATCTTCCTATGATATCTAAACTTTTCAAGGCAATTATCATCTTAATCATCAAGAAAAAAGGGGGAAGTTATTCTCCCAAATAAATTAAACGTGGGAGCGCTATTGCTATGTGAAAGACGGAAGGCTTTTCTCCAAAGTTGGAAAACATGGCATCACTCAGAAAGAAAGGACGTGTAAAGGGTGGTTACTCTTCATGAGACGGTTCTGTATGCTAGGAGCTCTATAAATAGCAGAAGACGAGGGTAAGAAAGAGGTCCGAAAATTGATGTATAAGTTGTTACTCTACCAAAATCGTGTGAGAATTGTACTGTGTTCATAGTGAGAGGTTTTGAGTGTAATCTTTTTTTAGAAAACACAGTGAAGAAACCTGTCACGCCCCGGAGTACGGGAGGTGACGTGGCGGAATATTTAGATTAATTAAAAGAGAATTTAATTAAAAACCGAGAGTTTGAGAATCAAATTAAGCAAGAAATAAAGAGATTTTTCCACCACATTTGATAAAGAATTTAAAATCATTAAACAAATAACAACAATTGAATAAAAACCGCGAATATGGGTTCCACAACCCACAACTTGTGCACACACATGGATCTGACAATATCACAAATACAATTACAGTCCAAGTACAAATAAAGTTAAGTCTTACATGCCTTGATTAATAAATACAGAATATAAATAAATTCTCCTATTGCTCCTGAGTTCGGTCCGAAGAATCTTCTCCAAACCTAAATGGGAAACCACCTAGAGGGGGGGGAATTTAAAACAGATAAAACGTGAGCGAAAGGCTCAGTAGGACTAAGTTTTATTAAAATAATTTAATGCAAAGAAACATAGCATTATCAGGAGTTATGCAAGAAGAAACTTGAATAAATAAATAAATAAATTGAGTAGAACCGTTCTGACACAGAACAGTCTACTCGTCAAATCAAAACACCAGTTTACATTTATCTAGGCAAACCATGATATCACCACCGTAGTGGCCCAGCTGGGTTTCGGGACCTGCCCCCAAGGTCGATCACGACCCGATCTCTGATATGGCATCATGCCCATGTGGTTATTATCATTATCATTCAAAACCCAATTACCGAGTATTGTCAATTACATTCATTATGAAATTCATTTCATGTCACGGTATATAAAAATATAACCGATAAAATCATTTTCAAACAACCGTTGAAAACATTTTGATAGAAATCATTTTCAAAGCCAAATCATTTCAAAACCAGGCTACCAAAGAAATAGGATAGAAGTCCTACCTCAGTACTCGTGCTGGTACCCCACACCGTAATCCCGGTCCGCTATACGTTAGCTCCACGGAACCACGAACGATCCTAGATACAAACTAAGTCAATCAATATCTAGTTCGAGACATTCTATGTTACCAAATCATTTCATGATGTCCTAGTGTGCCATTTGTATCATTAAAATCATCCTATAAGGTTGGGATTTAAATTAGGGTTCAAAACAGTGAAATCGGGTAAAAATCACAAAATTTTCCATGCCTCGGTCGGCCTGCCGGACGCCCTGCTTCGGCCTGCCGAACTGTACAGTTCGGCCTGCCGGAAGCAAAGTTCGGCCTGCCGAACATGTCCCCAGATTCGGCCTGCCGATCGGAAGAACACCGGCCTGCCGATCATCACTTCGGCCTGCCGAACATGAACTTCGGCCTGCCGAACTGGGAAAATCCAGAAATCCCAGCCACGGGTTTCTCGATCCCCAAAATCCAAATCTGAATTCCAACCTGTTTTTCTCAATTCCCAGGCATGAAAAATAACTATAGTTGATAGAAAAACATTCTAAAACATGTTTGGAATCATTTAAACAACATTTGAACTCAAAATCTTCAAAAATCCGAAAATGAGAAAAAGAGGAGAAAAATGAAAATCTTGAATCCAATCCGTTTTTCTTCAATCTAGGTTTAGATTCTAGTTGTTCTAAGCTCATTTAACACAAATCCACGGTTTTCTAAGCTTAAACAAACTTAGATTTCAAAAACACACAAAATCGAAAATTTTGAAAAAGTTTAGAAATTTCGAATCTAACCTCGAATCGAAGCTTCAATCCACGTTCTCGGTCACCGAATCACGTCCCCGAGCTTCCTCCTTGCTATCCCGAAGCTTGGATTCGAAATGGAGTTCAAAAATTTGAGAGAGAGATTGAGAGAGAGGGGCTGCCGAGAGAGTCCAGAGAAGAGAGAGAGAGAGAGCTCGTGAGAGTGAGGAGAGAGAGAGAGGAAAGGAAAATAAATAGAGAAAATCGGTGGGCGGTTTTACTGTGCGAAAACCATGTGCCGCCCACAGTTTTGTAAAACGGAGTATTTTTAACATTTTGCAAATTGTTGTGTTTTAAAACTCAAAACATCATTTTAAATCAACAAGGAATCTTTTGAACACATCAATTTAACAAAACAACCAAAAACTAAAAATCCAACCAAATAATCTAATTAAAGTTAAAACTTTAATTATGGCACACTAATTCATCATTTACATTACATTAATATTAAATAAATTTCGGGACGTTACAAAACCACTACAAGGGCCCATTTGAAATAGCCTGTGTTTTTTTACTTTTAAGCCATAAAAGAAGAGAAACATATGCCGGGGCTTTTAAATTGTTGTTTGGATTGTACATAACAAAAGTGCTTTTTAATTTAAGAAGAGCTTTTGAACATATTTAACTAAATAAGCCAAAAGCTCTTATTGCTATAAAAAAGAAGTGTAATTCTAAGATATGAATGAAAATCTTAATTTGTTATTCTCAAATAAAAGATCAAAAGTATAAATTGAAAAGTTTTTTATAAGCATCTTTAGTTTGCCTTCTCTAATAAGTTCTAATAAAAGCTACAATTGATTACTGTAATGCACTAAGTTTTTTCTTTTTGAAATATATACATTATTTTTTTAATCCTAAGCCTAATAATTTTCACTTTTATATATATAAATTAATCCTAATATTTTAATATCATGACCTAACTTAGTCATTATCTAAATATAGAGCTCAATATATAAGTTGAAGCTCTACAACATGAACTAGTAGAAGAAGGAAAGAAAAGAGAGGCAGATAGAGAGAAAGGAGAAGAGAAAAAAAATCTCCGTTCAAAATCACTAGTGAACATCCATAAGTCCGTTTTCAACATGGATGTGCCATTGTAAAACTTTCGACGAGCCGAGTCTAACGACGTGCTGTGTTGCTGATGATTCAAATCATAGTTGCCAAAATCACTCGTCAAAATTTCAAAAACATCGAACTTCTGACCATCATATACTTTTCCGTATGACTTCCAATCCAGACGATTCTGGTCTCCATGGACTCACAATAACAAGAGAAACAAAACTGGACCAGTTTTGCCCATCAAAACTTATTGGAAAACAATAGCCGAAATAGTAACCACTACAGACTGTCGCTAGTGAAAGTCTGACAAACAAGTAAACGATCTTCGTTTTTTATGCCGTTTGTGTCGTTAGGCTCAAATTTTGATGTTGAGTAAGACTCCTAACTTAATTTTGGAAGAACCGCCACCGGTTGCCAAAATCGACAACACCACTGCTGGAAAACAAAGTGAGATTCTGATCTCCTTCAATTTGGCCATCTTGGATCTAATTGAAGTTTCCATTACACTTAGAGAGTGACAAGTAATGTTTTACATACTTCAATTTCTCAAAATTGTTGCCAAAAAGCAAGGAAATTGACCTTGGATTTGGACTCAATAGGATGAAATGAAGGGGTAGGCTTAAGCCCGAAGTTCAATTCTACATATGGCGAGTCACCACCACCATTCACCGCAGCTGAAAATATCAGAGACTGGTGAGCTCTGTTCAAGGTCTTCCAAACTCTGATTGTCGATCCAAGACTGCCTCCTGACTTGTTTCGACAATCCAAAAACAACCATGTGCTCTATTTCAACTAATTCAATTTTGTTAAAAATTGTCTAGTATCAGTTGCATATGGATCGAGGCGAAGCCGATCAGTGTTGATCAAATTGCTTGTGGCTTCAGTGAATTTTTTAATTTTTTTCTTGACCATCCACAGTCCTTTAGGGACATGTTTTGAGGTAGGAATTCTATTATTTAACTTTTGTGACATTTTATTTAATTAAAATTGGTTTTCTTTTTCGCAAGATAAATTATCTATTATTTTGTTAATATTATTATATAAATACCATTTGAAATATATTATATGGACCTGTCTTGCAATGCACATCGAGATCAAGTTGATTTGACATATTTTAATACAATATTGAGAAGCATGGTTAGATAATACAGACTCTATGCATATCGGTGAGGATATGAGAGGAAGGTATGACATGAAGATAGTGGTAGTTACATTCTTAGGCACAAAAGGCAAATAGGAGGAGGCGTCAGTGTTCCTTTGGGTTAAAAGTCTCAAAACGTACTATATAAAAAACATTTTGGTGAGGATCTAGGCTCGAAGTCCCCTCACTGACAACTCATGGTTCGGTGTTTTGAGTTGTCAAGCACGCCCTTCGAGGTTTCATTGAGTGGAGAGATGTGATTCTCAATTTTTTATGGATTCCCAAAAATATTATTTAATTATGTATAATATTATATGATATAAAAATATGGTAACATTTAGTTGTAGAGCATCCACCAATTATATACAAAAATGGATTTGTTATTAATATTATGTTATGGAAAATTGAACTAACCATGTAGGTTTAATATAGCAATTAATGAAACCAAAAGGTGAGTAATGGTTTTCCTACTGAGTATGTTATCACTCATTCCCTACATTTTTATCTTTTCAAGATTTATATAATGTGAGACTACGACACAAAAATAGTTAAGGCGTTTATATACCTGTAACCAATTGAAGCCACTCTGTTGCTAAGGATATTCTTTCTTATGATGTAAGCATCCTAAGTTTCTATCTGTGACTATATTAAACTATCTTGAGAGTTAGAATAATGACGATGATAGATTTATACTATTAAATTATTTGGTCTAATTAAACTGTGGTTTTGTTGTTTTTAGATTTATCTTTTGATTTCTAAAATTTGTTTCAAAACCTAGAAAAATTTTTAGAAAGTTTTAATGTTTTATTTTATTTTCTAGGTTTCTATTTAATTTATTAAAAACTACTAAACCCCACTTAAGGGTGTTACATATTTTGGTTTAGAGCTTAGGTTTAGTAAACCTAGGGAATGTAGCAACACTTTTAATTTTGAAATAGTTTTCAATGAATTTGCTTTTTAAAATTTCATCAACAAATTGAACTCTCGGTTGGAATCATATAGTCTAAGAGGATGCTTCGATGGAGAAAAAACATAGCATAGAGATATTAACAATTATACGGGTGCGATAATTATATGCATAAAATTTTATGCGTTGTTTGCTTGGGAGAGATTCGTATATTTATATGGATCTATAAGCTTTTTATCTTGTAAAAAATGATAAAAAATACAAGGGTTGAGTTGTTGATTTCAAGATTAGACAGAATTGTATCAAATTCTTCATAATTCAATACATATAGTGATGAGGTGTGGACTCGAGGGAGTAGATAAGTATCGATAAATTTTCTTGGAGGTTCTATTTGCATGAGGAATATAAGATAACTTAGGAATCCATGACATTGAACCTTGAATGAGATAGATGTTAATCTTTTTGATCTGTTGAGATTTTGTAAAGTCAAAGAATATATGATTTTCAAGGTTGGAATATTTAGGTTTGCGTATGTTCTCTTTAATTGGCGTCAATGGTTCTTACGAATTGATGTATATTGAATTTGGGAAGCTTTAACATTACATTGATTTTGAGGATAAACATGGCTTAATCCTTGATAGACTCATTAGTGAATCTATTCTTAGAACTTGAGTATTAAGCATGAGGATATAGAATATGCACTTTTTCGAATGAGGTTTTTGTCCTCATGAATATCGAAAATTTTTGAAGGATTTAGAGTTGTGAATTTTGGAATTTTAAGTTAGTCCATTGTTAAGGTTGAACTCCCTATTATTAATGAAATTCGAGTTAATCAGACGATATGATATTGTGAATCATTGAGGGACACATTTATTTCATAATAAGTGAAGACATCAAGGAAGTTGAGAGCCGTAATGTTAGTGATTAAAACATGCGTTTGTGGGACCAAGTGGCTTAGATGATTTCTGATATAATTATTGTGATAAAGGGAGCGACGACAGTTAACTCTTTAACCCTTGACCCTATGATAGATGGTATTGTTTTCTGATGGGTTGACATGACACCCATTTTATAGTGGAATCAATCTTAAAATTGACTAGATTGCTGGTGCTATCATGATCACTAAAGTCCTAGTCACATGGTTTTGTTGTGCTATTTAAGTTGAAAGAAAAAGCAATGATGAGACGGATGACTTTTCCAACTTTGTAGGCATTAAGGAAATATTTTGTTCGAATTCTGTTTACTAAGGAACAAGGTGGTTTGTAGGAACCTTTTGAGAATAGACAGACCAAGCAAAGATTGAGTAAGTGATTTTCTACCCCTTATTGTTGAGTGGCTGGAAAACTGTATAGGACCCAATAATTTCTTAAATTTGTCTTACAAACTAGGGAAATGCCAATTAAAGGTATGGCAATAGAATACTCATGTGATAGCTCCGTGTGCATCAGAAAGTATTACAAGTATGTCGATAGACTTTTCAGAATAACTAACAACCCCGTATCATTTATTCATCTTATGGATTAGGTTTTCCTAAGTGGTTGGACCGTTTAGTTAGCATCCACTTGGTAGATAAGTTAATCTATTTTTATATTTAAGATGAGTATGTCAAAATCTCATATGTCTTCTCATAGACGCCTGGAAGGCATAGATTACATTCTTAGGAAGGGAAATAAGATTCTTAAGTGTTGGGGTCAAATGTTTAAGGACTTGTTTCTTTAAAAAAGGTGTTGAGGGTGAGCTCGGCGTCACTGTCGAGAAGCCGTACTTCGGGTAGTCGGTCAAACAGCTCGGCAAAGCTACGGGGAGGATACTGCTTATCCCGATGAGCCTGGGTCTCTTGTCCGAGGTGCTTCTCAGGGTCTCCAAGGCCGCGCTTCAGCAGGTTGCCTCCTCGGATTAATTACCAGCACGGGTCAGAACCTTTTCCATTATATAAGTGGACTACTACTCGCCGTCACTGGCCAACAGATGGCAATCAACTCACCGTCGGATGGGAAGTAATCCACCGATGGAGGGAGGCGACACTTGTCCCCTGCCATCTGACACGCGTTGATGTGACACTCAAGTTGTGGGCAAAACCCACCTAACACTCGGTCCAAGTGGTGGCCTATAAATGGGATGCATTTATTGCATCTTGGCATGCATGCTCCTTCCTACCTAACAAGTTCATGTTCTTTGCCGAGCAACCCCTGCCTTGAGCATCGGAGAGCCCTTGTCTATTGACTGACTTCTTTCTCTTGTCTCCGGAGCATCCCTCTTCTTGTTGTAGGTTTACCCGACCAGGCAGAGACGAACGGGGAAAAGCTGAGCACCGTGCGCAGCTGCACGTGGTGTTGATCCGATGCCAGACTTCGGTAAGCATCAGCAAAGGGCATTTGAATTAATTCCTAAATCTGAATTGGTAGAAAAATTTTTGTGTGACTTGCAATGGTAATACATAACGGTAATAATGATGATAAAATATATGCATGGACTAGTTTGAGTTAAGCAGTATCGGAATTTCGGAAAAGAAAGGAAGGTATATGCTCTCTTGAGAGCAATGACTTGGCCATTCTCTAAGTAATTGGACTAAAAGAAACCAATGAATTTTTGAAGGAAAGAATATAACCCTAGGCTGTTATTAATCAAAAGTTGGTAACCAATGATATTACTTGATTGACAGACATGACGTTTGATTTATTGTAGATTGTCACTTGCGATCTAGAAAAGTCAAGAAAAGAGAACCACCCTAATTATAAGAATGAGTTAGAGATCAAACATATAATGGATTTTGTGATATTTTATTTCATGGTTACCTTAGTATTAAGACCAAATCTCTATTGTGGTGTAATGATGATAATGGACAGGTAAACCTTGAGTTTTGTGTAATATAGAAATCTTATAAGGTATAATCTTATGTTGAGTAATGAAAAAAAAATTCCCTGCTTTATCTTACGCTTGTAGATGTACTAGTGAATGATGATAGACCTTATCAAATAGTGATGAAGAAATTACAAATGATTTCCAATCATACTAAGCCTAGAGTGGGATTATTGAGGGCTAAAATCGTTCAATGCTATATGTAAAAGTCATTATTCTTGTTTAGAAGAGGAGGCAATTCACAAAGTTTTGGAAGTAAGTAATCTTGATTTGTGTATGAACTCGAATTGAGGATAGAGCCTTATAGTTTGAATATTACAGTATATTAGCAAGGGGAGAGACTTGATGGTGTCCCATTAAGAATAATAAGCTTGATTGAAATGCCTCTAAGATATGTTTTGATAAAAAAATAAAATAAAATAAAGGATTTGGATGACCCGCGAAAGACAAACTAAGTGGGGACTATTTAAGGAGACATTTAGATATCTTATAGTGATATATTAATGTTGTTACATGTTAGAGAATCAAAGGCAACTAACTAAGTCAGCTATAACAAACAAATTCAGTTATGGCTTGTAACAAACTTGAAAGTTGTTATACAGGGTCGATTAACAATTTGTTAGGAGGACTCAGTGAATAACAAATTATACTTTGATCAATTGTATCAATACAACAAGTATAAATACATTTGACACACTCTCAAAAAAAGGATGAGAGTTCATTCTTGCTCATATACTTTTTTTTCTCCTCTCAGACATTTTCCTTTTCTCTCATTCTCTGAGTTGCCAAACAAATAGCTCTTTCATGGTATCAGAGTGGTTCTTAATCAAGATTTCTTGGTGACATCATGTACGGATTAGTGAATCTTCCATAGCGACTGGAGCTGCTTCTTCAGATTCACAATCCATCACCCCTGTTATTGTCTTTCCTTCCCAATTTGCTCAGTTCTTGAAGTCAAATTCTTGTTCTCCATTGCATTGACTCTAAGTACAGCAATTTCTGTCAAGCTCGAGGCAAACAACTATCTAGTATGGCGATCACAGGTTCTTCCAGCCCTTCGCGGTCATAACCTTCAAGGCTACATCCTTGGTAACAAACCATGTGGTCTCGCGTCTATTTACGCATTCTAAACTAACCTCAAGTATAATGTTGTCTCAAGTAATTTTTTCTCGATGAATCCGAGGTCGAACCCACAGGGAAGGATTTATTCAGTTCCAGTACATGTATTATATTAACTTTTTCTTTTATTTAAGCTGAAAAATTTGAGGATTAATATTTATTATTCACAGAATGTATTTACAATATTTACACATTTTTACAACATTTTTCATTTTTTTTAATTTTGATAATTTGAAACTTTAATAACAAGAAATGCAAATAATAACTTAAGCAGAGTAACAACAATAATAACGATAATTAAGGAAGTAAAACAACAATAATAACAGGGCTGAGGTTCAAAGGTTCTGTTCTGATAATTATCTTCAATATATTTTAGTTTCTCTTTTTATTTTTGAGTTGGTTTAAGTATACACTATGCCATCCTATGTCGACAATAAATCAAGATTTACCAAGCATTTACTATACCATTCCATGTCTATAATGTAGCAAAAACATAACTTAATAAATAAGCAACATTTCAACATAACTTAACTAAAATAACAACCAAGATAGTAAGTTAAGCATTTACCGAGCCATTCTTTGTCTACGAGTAATCAAGGTCCTCTCAAGCATTATCCGTGTCAGTCTATGTCGTCGATAAATCAAAACCGTAATTTTGGCAGAGTTTCAGCTAAGAAAATATTAAAATTCTAAGTTTTCTAAGGAAATATTTTGGCATTACAACAGCTTAGAAAACTAAGAAAAACTAAAAATATTTAAAATAATTTTGCCAGAATTTCCTCCTCTCCCCTCAGCTAAAAAGAAATTTAGAAAGACATGATCAATAAACTACTACTGATATTATGGAGCATAATTTTTACAACATAAACTAGAAAATATTTTACAAGAAACTAGACTGAAAACTAAAATAAAAACTAGACTATATTTATTACAACAGCATTTTTATGCTGCGAGAGGGGCTTTCTCAACTGAGGCAAATGCCTCAGTATTTATAGGGAATCGATTTTACAAACTGCCATTTGAAATTAATGCGTTTTCCTATTGAAAGTTGACCGATTCCAACTATTTTCTGCGTTCTCTTCTTCGCACTGGTCCGCGTTCCTGAGTGTGCAGATTTTCCTTTGTAATCCTGTGTGACGCATACCAGAGCAGTACAAAATAGGCACGATCTGGAGCGTTGAAGACGAGATCCAATGGCTGTCAGATGCAAGGGAGATTGGGCCCAGGTGGTCCAATGGGTCCAAGGTTGAGGACCGTTGGATCGCTCCTGCTATTTTCATCGAACGGATAGAAAAGTGGGAGCAAGTGAACACGACCACACGCAATCCAAAGCTGCCTGAGACTCCCCTGCCTCGCCTACATCCTTGTCAGCAAGTGTAACGCACGCGCCAATCAGATTTAGACACATGGATTGCACGCTGAGATTCCGCTGACGCATCGGATGACGCGTTGACACGCGTCTCTTCCTCAGACGGCTGAGATTAATTTGTCAGTTGATCTGGCGGTCCTTGTTACGCCACATGTCCTTACTATATGAATCTGAATATTTTAAGGATCATTTTATGCATTTGATGTCCTATTTTATCCGTGTTTGTGTCGTTTTGCTCCGTTTTTTCTCTTGATTTCAAATTTAAAAATCACAAACACACTAATATTAATTATTTTACAAACATAATGTTTACAAAAATATTTAAAATATTTATTTTACAATAAAACACACAAAAATAGATAAAAATTCTTAAAATTTCCAGTCTCTTACGGTTTAGCACAGATATAATTTTTATGACTTGGAAATATTTTTAAAAATTACTAAAAATATAACAAGACATATTTATAAATTTAAAACACACTATCGAACACACTAAAACTCAAAATAAAATAACCGTACTACTTTTACGGTTTTGACTATTTACAAATTGGACACTTATTTAACACACCAGAATGACTCTAAAAATTACTAAAAACATAAAAACACACTAAAAACGTATTTTTAAACATATTTTCACACCAAGACACAAAAATACTTATTAACACAAAATGCTACTAATTAGAGGATTTAATGAGAAATAAAACCGTAAACAAATGATTTAAGCCTTAGAAAATATACACTTTTACGGCCTCATATACCCCCTAATTAGCTTATTGCTAGTCTCTAGCAACTAAAGCGATAAAACTTAAAACAAACAAAAGAATTTTTTTTTTTTTAGAGACTTGCGATTCCTCACTGATTTTCCTCAGGGTTTATCTCATATTCATGGCTCAAAGTAAAGATGCAAACACTAACTAAGTTATGATTCATTTTTAGAGTTTGTCAATTATTTAAGATGAATTTTCCTCTCTGTGTGTGTGAATTTCTATTACCAATCAATGCATATTAACTAGATAAATTTATATTAATATATCTTAATTTATTTAAATAAATTCTTATAAGTTTGTTTTTCATCCCTCTCTCCACTAATGTAGAATAACACCTTGTTAAAGACTTTTAGGACTTTATTCGGCTTGTAATGTAAGGCTTGGGTTAAAGGTATGATGGAAGATATATTTGAGGCTCAGTTCACCCATAAAACACTTACAAAAATCCCGAACCTTTAAAACGTACAATCCAATTCCCAAAGTTTACAATCCCAAACTCGAAATGAAATTTCCTTTGTCAACCACTTTTTATTTAACTTTCTTCTTTTTTTTGTTTTTGTTTTTTTTTTTATTTTTTTTATAAAATAACTGTAGAGTTACGATAAACGTACATATTTTCAAAGGTAGTAGATATTCCTAACTCATCCTAACCTCATAAATCCGAATTCACTTGAAAGAACAAATGCCTTATGAGTGAAAGGTATAAGAAAAGGATTATGAATTTATTAAAAAGGCTAGGCTAAATATATGGGTAACAAAGAAAACAGAACATTAAGCACAACGAGGTAACTAGGGATATGAAATGTAAACAGGTTAGCTTCAAAGGCTCAAACGATCCAAAGATGGCCTAAATTATATCTATAACTTAGTGTTATCTAGGATTTCGCCTCAAGAGGGATTTAAACAAGTTATAAGATTTTATAAAAATAAACCAAATTATACTAACATAAACAGTCTCTAAATTAATATAACAAATCATAGTGCAAGATTAAGTGTTCAAATTTTGGAAAAATTTCATCCTAAACATATGGCAAACTAAAGAAACTAACATAAACTTAAATAATATTTAAAATTTACCTTAAGTCATGGAAATGCTATAATCTTGATATCGTCATTGGACAGGAGGCAAATCACCAAAATATTTTTAGATTTTAAATTTTTTTTTGAGTTTTTTTTTCGCTTGGTTTTTAAAACTAGTCCCAGATTCAATCACAAAAGAAAAAAAAATTGACACAACCTTCTCCCCCCAACCTAAATTGAACACTGTTCCCAATGTTTAACAAGATTAAGTAAGAAGAGTAACAACATATACTTACAGAGCGGTTATTCAAAGACAAACGCATAAACAAAGACAAAAACAATAATGTTGTAAGTAAAACTAAAAGAGGTAGAGTTTAGAGAGAAAGATCCCAATCTCATTTGCGTTTTCCACAGAACTTTGATGTTGCAGTGTCCGTTTCAGGATCAATGATGTGCATTTTTTCGAGCAATTCCTCTACAGCAGTGGCAGAGATAAAAATTGTTCTTCTTGACTCCTCAAGAAACTTTTGTTCCACAGCATGATCTAAAAAACTAAGCAGAGTGTCAAAGTAACCATTTATATTTAACAAACCAACAGGTTTAGAGTGTAGTCCTAACAATTTCCAACTAGCAATGGCAAAGAGTTCTTCTAGAGTTCCTAAACCTCCAGGTAAAGCAATGAAAGCATCAAAAGCAAACTCCATGTCTCTTATTCGCTCAGGCATACCTGCAACTATTTTTTCAACACCAATGGTAGGACCACATAAACGACTTTGAGCAAGGACACCTGGAATGATACCTAAAGCTCCAGTACCTCCAGAACGTCTTCCAACAGAGACAGTACCCATTAAACCTAGACTACCTCCTCCATAGACAAGGTTTATCTTTTTCGTAGCCAAGACATAGCCTAGATGAAATACAGTTTCTATGTAATCAATGCCTTTTCCTGATTTAGAACCACAAAACACACAGATATTATTGAACTTTAAAGATGACTGGGACGAGGAATCCATGATAATTACTAAGACTAAGACTCTTTTTTTTTTTTTTTTAAGACAAACACATAAAGAAACAAAGAAAAATACTTTACAAACCTTGTTCTGAAGTAGAAGGATCTTGAGTCTGTTTTCCATCTAACATTCTCGCAAACTGAACAGTTGGGTCTTTTAGCATCAGATTCCCAAGACGTTCTTTTTCTTCATGAAATTTAGGCCAGAGTTGTTTCATAGCACCCCAGACGTATCCACTTGGATGGGACTCAAGAGAAACTCGAAGATCTTTTAAGTTTTCATTCCTAAGACCATTTTTACAGAACTGAATTTTATCTTCCCTATTTCTGAATACGAAACCAGGTGAGGGACATTTTCTAGAACAAGTTTGACGAGAACATTTATGACATTTTGACTCTATACGACGAGCTCTTCTTTTTCTAGCACACAGACTTGTACCCATACTTGGCAAACCTACATTATTTACATTACTTGAACGAGCAAGACCTTCTATGTACATCTTAATATCAATAGGAAGCTTAAAATGTGAAAGTACCCAAAGACGAGTGACTCTAGTTTTGTACTTCTTTCTGATCTCTCTTTGAGAAAGTGAAGGGAAATATTTCTTTAAGTGCTCATGTTTCGGATCCATGATTGAGAAATTGAGATTCTTGAGAGTGAATTGAAAGATATAAGAGAGAGTTCGAGAGAGAATTGTGAAGATTTTTGTGGAAGCAAAAGAAAAGGAGATTGAAGATTTTCTGAAAAAAGTATTTGAAAGATTGAAGAATTTTGAAAGAGTTTTGAAGAATTTCTTAGAATTTTAGTGAGAAGACAGAGAGAATTCGAGAGAGAGAACAAGAAATTTAGAGAGATAAAGAACAAAGATTTCTGAGCTTGGATGCACAGTAACAGATTTTATAGACAAGGGGTAGACTTTTGTTCAGACATGGGGAAGACTATTCAGACGCATGTGAGAGTAATGGGCTGAAAAATGGGCCAAAGAAAGGTAACCTAACAGATTACTCAGAAATGAAAATATTTTTGTTTTTTTTTTTTTTGAGTTTTTCAATTTTTTTATTTTTTTTAATTTTTTTAAAAGATCTAAAATTTAGAAAAATTCATTGAAAATTATTTCATTAAAATGCATTTCGAGAGGCCGTTGACACAAAAATACCAACTAATTGTGCTGATTATAACCTCCATAATTTCTGTCATTTTAATGAATTTTTGAAATTATTTTTCTGATTTTTAGGAAAAACAAAGAAAATAAAGATACAATAAATAAATACAAAAACATAAATACAATACAAACATTAATCTATAACTATGATTTCAGTTTTAGGATTTGAGTCAGAATCATCAATGTTGATGACTGTTGGAAGAGTTGCTCTAAACCTTCCCAAAAGATAGCACTCCCAAAAAGTTAAGTTTCCAACAGCTGCAAAGAATCTTTGTTGAAATTCTTCTTCATCCATGAGATCATACATGAGGTCATCCATAGTGTCACCCATCACCACATCCTCAGGTTCTTCTTCAAAAACTTCATTTTCACATTCAGCTTCAAAATTTGAATTTTTAGCTTCAGGAGATTGGTCAAAAACATTCACAGGATTGTTATCAACTTTGGGTGGAACATTTGAATCAAAAGAATTAGCCAAATCAGCCAAGGGATCAACAAACGTTCCTGAAGTATTGCTCTCAACAAAGTTTACTTCACATTTTCCAGAGGGTGATTGTGCCATGTTAAAAATGTTGAACTCTAAGGTCATATTTCCAAAAGATAATTTTAGTATTCCATTTCTACAATTAATCAAAGCATTAGAAGTTGCAAGAAATGGACGACCTAAAATGACAGGAATTTGAACATTTGAATTTGTGATAGATCGTGTATCCAAAACAATGAAATCCACTAGGTAGTAAAATTTATCAATTTGGACTAACACATCCTCGACAACACCTCTTGGAATTTTTACAGATCGATCAGCTAGTTGAAGAGTGACAGAAGTTGGCTTTAGTTCACCTAGACCTAATTGCTGATAAACAGAATAAGGTAAGAGGTTGACACTAGCATCAAGGTCTAACAAAGCATGTTCAATTTGAGTATTTTTGATGATGCAAGAAATTGTAGGACAACCAGGATCTTTGTATTTCAATGATGAATCATGTTGAATGATGGAACTAACATTCTCAGCTAAAAATGCAGTTTTAGTCACATTATGGTTTCTTTTAATCGTACAACAATCTTTCAAAAATTTAGCATAAGATAGGACTTGTTTGATTGCATCTAAAAGTGGAATGTTAATTTTGACTTGTTTGAACAGTTCAAAAATTTCAGCTTTTTGGTCAAACTTCTCTTTTGAAAGCAAAGCTTGAGGAAATGGAATCTTTGGACCAAATTTCTCTCTTGAAACACTCTTTTCTTTTTCAGAATTTCCCTTATCACTATTAATTTGATCACCACTTTTCAAAGTTGAATTAACTTTCTGATCTTTTAAAAGATTAGTTTTATCAACAGTTTTTCCACTTCGAAGAGTTGTAACAAAATTAACAGTTTCTTGTTGTGACTGTGAACTGGAAGAGGCAATTTCATTAGCAGATGGATAATGTATAGGTTGAGCAGGAAATTTGCCTTTTTCTTGAATGTGAAGGGAAGAAGTGAGTTTGGAAATGGATTCTTTAATTTCATGAATGTCTTGAGAAGTGCGAGTGTTATGAACTTCCTATTTTTGAATGAATGATTTTTGAGCCTGAATGAAAGTTTGCAAAGTGTCTTCAAGAGTTTTGACTCGAGATTGGAGATTTTTAGAAAAATTTTGTGGAGGCCTTTGAAAATTTTGAGAATTTGATGGAAATGGTGGTCGGCCTTGAGAGTTTTGTGGTGGAAATGGTGGTGGTGGTTGATATTGCTGTTGTGGTTAATCATTTCTCCAACTGAAATTGGGATGGTTTTTCCATTGTGAATTGTATGTGTCAGAATGTGGGGATGGAAATGGCTTTCTAGGTGGGTCCAATTGATTTGTGTAATTCACCTGTTCATGGGACTCTTCCTTAAAAATTGAGTATTCATAAGTTGAGTGTCCTAGAGTTTGGCAAACACTACACAAAATTTCAATTTTGGGTTCTTAGACATTCCTTCGTTCCATGGCTTCAATTTTTTTAGTCAAACATGCAATTCTAACACTTAGATCATTTTCTTGATTAAGTTGATGGACACCTCTTTGAGCATTAGCAAGATTAGATCTAATAGAGCCTTCTGAATTACTATGTTGCTAGTATTGAGAGTTATCAGCCAAATTATCAAGGAAATCTAACGCTTCATCAGGTTCTTTATCAAGGAATTCTCCGTTACACATTGTTTCAACAAATTGATGGGTTTCAGGAGTTAAGCCTTCATAAAAAAAACTAATGTAACGCCATTTTTCAAAACCATGATGTAGGCAAGAATTCAACAAATCTTTAAATCATTCCCAGCTTTGGAAATAAACTTCTTTTGCATTTTGGGAAAAATTTTGAATTTGTTTTTTCAAAGCATTGGTCTTATGTGTTGGAAAGAATTTTTTCAGAAACTCAGTTTGCATTTCTTGCCATGTACCTATTGACCTAGGTTTTAAAGAAGTAAGCCAAGTTTTAGCTTTGTCTTTTAAAGAAAAAGGAAAAAGCTTAAGCTTAACAATTTCATTTGAAACTTCCTGATCAGTGAAGGTAGCACAAACATCTTCAAACTCTCTAAGGTGCAGATATGGATTTTTAGATTCTAAGCCATGAAAATTAGGAAGCAAGTTGATCATTCCAGGTTTAAACTTAAAGTGATGAGCATTGAGAGGAAAAACCAAACATGATGGAGTGGATTCACGGGGTGGTTGCAAATAATCTCTCATTGAGCGAACAACAGGATTGATCATTTGTTGATTATCAATATTTTCATTATGAACACTTTCATCATCAGCCATTTTTGGTGAATTTGAAGACAAAACAAAGATGAAATGTGATTCTAAACTTTTCCTAACTAACCTACGACTATTAGACTCATGAAACCAAACTGGCATACAAATTATTTAAATATTTACAAAATTTTATAGACAAATACTAAGCTTTTCTCCACTTAGGGAGAGTAGAGTAGTGAATGAAAAGTATCTGCCTTATTGATTTTGTGAAGTTACGAATTATATTTTTCAAGAATGTTCCCAGGCAAGATTGGTGGTACTAAGGCTCCTTAAGAACCAATTTCCTTGACAGAACAACGTTCCAGGAATGACTGGTGTTGGGAGAATCTTCAAAAGTGAACCGGTTATGGGAAAGAATTCTGAACTAGTACCAGTCCCCAAACAAAACTTTCTCAAAAAATACTTTTCACAAAAACACAATTTGTTTATTAAGTATTTTGGAAAACCTAATCTAAAATTTTATGATGCTTTATTTCTAAGGCAAAAACCTAAAACTAGCAAAATAAATATTTTACAGAAGAAATGAGAGAAACGGACAAAATTTTTTTTTATGATTTTTGATTTTTTTTTATTTTTTATATATATATATATTTTTTAATTTTTCTTTTTGAATATTAAAATAGTGACATGAATAGTAACTATTACAAATAGTAACTTACAGAAAATGCATGCAGATTCCTACGTGAACAGTACTTAATGCCTGCAAAACAGAAGATATTAACAAAAGAAAAGAAATAAAACAAAAGAAAAGAAAAGTTAGTAATATATAAAAGAAAAATAAAAAGAAAGAGAAAATATATTACACAATATTATACTGCACTAAAAACAATACCTTCCTTGGCAACGGCGCTAAAAACTTGGTCTCGCGTCTATTTACGCATTTTAAACTAACCTCAAGTATAAGGTTGTCTCAAGTAATATTTTCTCGGTGAATCCAAGGTCGAACCCACAGGGAAGGATTTATTCAGTTCTAGTACATGTATTATATTAACTTTTTCTTTTATTTAAGCTGAAAAATTTGAGGATTAATATTTATTATTCACATAATGTATTTACAATATTTACACATTTTTACAACTTTTTTCATTTTTTTTTAATTTTGATAATTTGAAACTTTAATAACAAGAAATGCAAATAATAACTTAAGCAGAGTAACAACAATAATAACGACAATTTAAGGAAGTAAAACAATAATAATAGCAGGGCTGAGGTTCAAAGGTTCTGTTCTGATAATTATCTTCAATATATTTTAGTTTCTCTTTTTATTTATTAGTTGGTTTAAGTATACACTATGCCATCCTATGTCGACAATAAATCAAGATTTACCAAGCATTTACTGTGCCATTCCATGTCTATAATGTAGCAAAAACACAACTTAATAAATAAGCAGCATTTCAACATAACTTAACTAAAATAACAACCAATATAGTAAGTTAAGCTTTTACCGAGCCATTCTCTATCTACGAGTAATCAAGGTCCTCCCAAGCATTATCCGTGCCAGTCTATGTCATCGATAAATCAAAACCGTAATTTTGGCAGAGTTCCAGCTAAAAAAATATTGAAATTCCAAGTTTTCTAAGGAAATATTTTGGCATTACAACAGCTTAGAAAACTAAGACAAACTAAAAATATTTAAAATAATTTTGCCAAAATTTTCCCCTCTCCCTTCAGCTAAAAAGAAATTTAGAAAGACATAATCAATAAAATATTACTGATATTATTGAGTATAATTTTTACAACATAAACTAGAAAATATTTTACAAGAAAGTAAACTGAAAACTAAAATAAAAACTAGACTGAGGCAACATATATTTATTACAACAACATTTTCATGCTGCGAGAGGGGCTCTCTCAACTGAGCCATTTGGCTCAGTATTTATAGGGAATCGATTTTACAAGCTGCCATTTGAAATTAATGTGTTTTCCTATTGAAAGTTGACCAATTCCAATTATTTTCTTCCTTCTCTTCTTCGCGCAGGTCCGCGTTCCGCAGATTTTCCTTTGTAATCCTGTGTGACGCATACCAGAACAGCACAAAACAGGCACGATCTGGAGCGTTGAAGACGAGATCCAGTGGCTGTGAGACGCAAGGGAGATTGGGCCCAGGTGGTCCAGTGGGTCCAAGGTTAAGGACCGTTGGATGGCTCCTCTATTTTCATCGAACGGATAGAAAAGTGGGAGCAAGTAAACACGACCGCACGCAATCCAAAGTGGCCTGAGACTCCCCTGCCTCGCCTGCAGCCTTGTCGGCGAGTGTCACGCACGCGCCAATCAAATTTAGACACGTGGACTACACGCTGAGATTCCGCTGACACATCGGATGACGCGTTGACACGCGTCTCTTCCTCAGACGGCTGAGATTAATTTGTCAGTTGATCCGGTGGTCCTTGTTACGCCACGTGTCCCTGCTATAGGAATCCGAATATTTTAAGGATCTTTTTATGCATTTGATGTCCGATTTTATCCGTTTTTGTATCGTTTTGCTCCGTTTTTCCTTTAAATTTCAAATTTAAAAGTCACAAACACACTAATATTAATTATTTTACAAACATAATGTTTACAAAATATTAAAAATATTTATTTTATAATAAAACACACAAAAATAGATAAAAATTCCTAAAATTTCCAGTCTCTTACGGTTTAGCACAGATATATTTTTTATGACTTGGAAACATTTTTAAAAATTACTAAAAATATAACAAGACATATTTATAAATTTAAAACACACTATCGAACACACTAAAACTCAAAATAAAATAACAGCATTACTTTTACGGTTTTGATTATTTACAGACTGAACACTTATTTAACACACCAGAATGACTCTAAAAATTACTAAAAACATACTAAAAACGTATTTTTAAACATATTTTCACACTAAGACATAAAAATACTTATTAACATAAAATGCTATTAATTAAAGGATTTAATGAAAAATAAAAACGTAAACAAATGATTTAAGCCTTAGAAAATGTATACTTTTACGGTCTCACCACCGTATCCTCTTGAATTCATCAAATCTAGATAGCCAAATGGTGATGTAATTCAAGAACTAAATCCAAAATATGAACAATGGATTCGTGAGGATCAACCCCTCCTCAGGTGGTTGTTATCATCACTCTCGCCTTAAATTCTTCAAAATGTGGCAGGACTGTGTACGTCTCACGCTGTGTGGAACTCACTTAAGCATCTGTTTGCTATTCGATCAAAGGCATATCTCTAAACCCTCAAGATTCAACTGTAAACCACCAAGAAAGGCTCTCTGTCTGTTTTAGATTATTTTTCAAAAATGGAAAGTACAGCAGATTCTCTCGCTATGGCTGGATATGAGATATCTGATGAGGATCTCATTATGTCAATTCTTGCTAGACTACCTATGGAATATGATGTTGTAGTCGCAATGGTCAATGCTCGCCTGGAATCTAGGAATCTCACTGTTCAAGAAGTTCAGGCCATGGTACTCACTCAAGAAAGCCGTATAGAACAACATAATAGTGTTATGTCTCTTGAATTGAATAATGCAACAGCGAATTTAACAACTTCATCTAGCAATCGAGGAAATTTTCATGGTCGTTATCTCTACAAAGGAAGAGGTAGAGGAAGCCGCAACTCTGGAGGCCGTGGATCTAAACCACCTGTCAAATATGTGGAAAGTAGGGTCACATAGCCCTAACTTGCTGGTACAGAATGGGTGAATCTTATCAATCAACTTCTCATGGAAACAACACCACCAATAATCAATTCAAGGGAAAAGCAGCTGCATTTTTTGCTAGACCTGAAACAATAGCAGATCCAAGTGGGCATGTAGATACTGGTGCTACTCATCATGTCACAGTAGATCTTGAAAATTTAACTCTAAAAGAGGACTACAATGGAGGTGAAAAACTAATGGTTAGAAATGGTAAATATCTTGACATTACACATATTGGTTCTATGAATTTACCAACTCAGTATTCCAAGTCACTTAAACTATTGAATGTCCTTCATGTTTCTTTAATCAAAAAGAGTCTGATTAGCATTTCCAAACTAACATCTGAAAATAATGTTTTTGTTGAATTTCACTCTTCTTTTTGTGTTGTCAAGGACAAGTTCGTAGGGAAGTACTACTCATAGGAACTCTTAAGGATGGACTCTGTCAAATGAATGAACCAGTTCCAAATGCTTTACATTCAACCAAGAATAAAGGAAGTTGTGGTGGTGTCTCTCAACCCACAAGTTGTATGTCTAATTCTTGTTCTATGTCACAAACTGTTGTCAACAACAATAAATGTTTAGTTTCCATTCTAAATAAAACATGTTCTGATAATTGTTCTATATAGAATTTGCCTTGTAATCCTACCTATTTTACAATGTCAAAATCTGATGTACAAATCCTTTGGCATAGGCTCCTAGGCCATGCCTCTAGTAGGATCCTTTCCATTGCTCTCACAACTTGTAATGTTGCAGTGCCAAGTAATAAAGATTTCTTTTCTTCCTCATTTCAATATGGCAAAAGTCATACCTTACCTTTCTCTTTGTCAATAACCAAAACAACTCGTCCTCTTGAATTGATCCACACTAATTTGTGGGGGCCTGCACCAATGCTGTCATCACATGGTTACATGTATTATATTCACTTTCTAAATGATTACACCAGATACACCTGGATTTATCCCCTTAAACTTAAATCTGAGGCTTTGTCTGTACTTCAAACTTACAAATGATTGGTTGAAAATCAATTTGACACCTCTATTAGAATAAGACAAAGTGATTGGGGGGGTGAATATAGAACATTTGGTCCCATTCTAGCTCAATTTGGCATTGGTGTGAGACATCCTTGTCCACACACTCATGAGCAAAATGGCAAAGCTAAATGCAAACATAGGCATATAGTTGAACTTGGGTTGACTTATCTAGCTCAAGCCTCTATGCCTCTCTCCTTTTGGTGGGATGCATTCTCTGCTGCAGCTTTCACCATAAATCGCCTCCCATATGTTGTTCTTAAAAACATTAGTCCATTTCAAAAGTTATTCTTGTTTGCTCCTCACCTCTCTTTTCTTAAAGTATTTGGCTATTCAGTATATCCCCATCTTCGTCCTTACAATACTCACAAACTTCAATACATATCTTCTAAATGCTATTTCTAGGCTATAGTCCTGTTCATAAAGGCTATAAATGTCTTTATCCCTTTAGTTGTATCTATATCTCTTGCAATGTTGTTTTCAATGAAACTAAGTTTCCATATTCTGACCTGTTTGGTGCAAATAATCCTCATGTGAAAACTCTTCAGTTATATCACCATAACTTGTCTTTACTCCAGGTACACCAGCATCTACAACTGGTACATATTCACTGAGTTCATCTGAAAACATTCCTGATGAGGTAAGTCTTGATATTTTTACTTTTCCCTCTAATTCTGATGACCAAATATTTCCTACAACTGTTGAAAACACATCCTCACCATGTGCCTCACCTAGTCCAGTCCCTACTGTTGCACAACCAAGTCAAACATCTTGCCCCGCTAAGAAACCACCATAGTCCAAAGTCCCAAGTCACCCTATGATCACACGCTCTAAAGTTGGCATTTTTAAACCAAAAATATTTACCATAGTCAAACATCCTTTGTCTGTTGACCCTGGTCCAATAGAACCTACATGTGTAATTCAAGCTTTATCAAATCCCCATTGGGAGCAGGCCATGGAGGAGGAGTGTAACGCTCTTATGCATAATCACACGTAGGATTTAGTCCCTGCTAGTCTTGGCTAAAATGTTGTAGGAAATAAATGGGTATCCAAACTAAAACTTCATCCCGATGGTTCAATACAACGTTATAAAGCAAGTTTAGTTGCCAAATACTTCCTTCAAACCCCAGGAATTGATTTTTTAGAGACCTATAGTCCTTTTATTAAGCCATCAACCATTAGAGTTGTGCTTACTCTAGCCATTCCCAATGGCTGGCCCATTAAACAGCTCGATGTTAATAACGCATTTTTAAATGGCCTTCTTTAAGAAACCGTGTTTATGTAGCAACCTGAAGGTTTCATTGATCCAGCTTATCCACACATGTCTACAGACGAAACAAGGCCTTGTATGGGCTCAAACAGGCTCCAAGAGCTTGGTTTGACAGACTTCGATCAACCTTCCTCAAATAGGGTTTTACCAATTCAAAGTCTGATGTGTCTCTATTCATTTACAAATGTAAACAATCTATGATTATGTTTCTTGTCTATGTAGATGATATTCTCCTTACTGGCAATGATCCAACTTGATTTCTCAGCTTGTTAAAGATCTGAATCCTACATTTGCTCTTAAGGATCTTGGTGATTTATATTGTTTCTTGGGCATTGAGGCTTATCGTGACTCAACAGGCCTCTACTTGAACCAATCAAAATACATTGTTATTCTATTGAAAAAGACCAACATGGACCTAGCCAAGCCTTGGTCAACACCTGCACCTCCATGCCTTACCTTGTCAAAGACTGAGGGGGAACCAATGATAGATCCTACTCTATAAAGAAGTACTATTGGTGCTCTACAATACCTGATAGTTACACGACTAGATATTTCTTATATTGTAAGTAAGTTGAGTCAGTTTTTACAAGCACCAACTGACAAACATTGGCAAGCATGCAAAAGAGTGCTCAGGTAGCTCAAAGGAACTGTCTCATATGGCATCTACTTCAAACCAACCATGCAACTGTTGTTAATAAGCTTTGCAGATGCTGATTAGGCAAGTTGTCCAGATGATAGGAGGTCCACAGGTGCTTATTGTGTTTTCCTTATAGGCTGCTTAATGTCCTGGAGCTCCAAAAAGCAACACATTGTTGCCAGATCAAGCACAAAAGCAGAGTATAGAGCTCTTGCTCACACAACTGCTGAAATATCCTGGCTACAGTCCTTACTAAGAAAGATTGGAACTGATCTATCCAGCAACCAATAATCTAGTGTGATAATATTTGCGTAGCCTCACTAGTTGCTAATCTTGTATTTCATGATAGAATAAAACATATTGAAATCGGTGTGCACTTTACTCGAGATAAGGCATTGATCAAGGAAATTGAGATCAAATATGTTCCAACTATAGAGCAAACAACAGATGCACTGACAAAGGGCCTATCCGTTGGCAGGTTCCTAAGAATGAGAAGCAAACTCAAAGTTGAAGAATTACCTTTTCGTTTGAGGGGGCATGTTAGAGAATCAAATGCAACTAAGTCAGCTATAACAAATAAATTCAGTTATGGCTTGTAACAAACTCGAAAGTTGTTGTACAGGGTCGGTTAACAATTTGTTAGGAGGACTGAGCGAATAACAAATTATGCTCTGATCAATTGTATTAATACAACAAGTATAAATACATTTGACACACTCTTGGAAAAAAAGGCTGAGAGTTCATTCTTGCTCATGTACGTTTTTTTTCCTCCTCTCAGACATTTTCCTTTTCTCTTATTCTCTGAGCTGCCAAACAAATAGCTCTTTCATTACAATTGTCCCTATGGTGAGAATTCGAAGTGTTACATCTTTTTGTTGATATAATGAATATGTGATAAACGATTTTGTTTCTAATTAAAAAGGACAAGTCACATATACATTATGATGAGACGATGTTACTTGAAGTATAGAGCAAGATGGGAGAGAATCTAATCCGAGGAGTTGTTTACATTCTATTAGCATATATGAGATGAAATTAAGTCTCAAGTGGTATGGTATAGATTTTACCATACTAGAGCCAGAGTAGGTCATGTGACGATGTTCATATCTTGGGATTATTCCAAAGACCTAGTAGAGACATTATGTCATTTATGGTGGATGTAAATAAGTTGCTAGTGACAGTTTGCTTCCCAAAAAGATAGGCTATAGTGTGCCACCTAATTGCTTACACTTGAAACGAATGTTGGAGAACACAAAGTGCTAGTAACTTTTCATTTTGAAATTTCCATTATGGCTTAAAAAATTGAATGAGGTTATAGAGTGCCCTAGAAATTGAATCGAATCGTCATATCATCCTTCATTCTTTCTTGGTCAATAAATCAAAGCATATAATTCGAACACTTAAGAATGCGTTTTGTATTGTATTGATTCTTTGGGAAGTTAGAGATAGTGATTTCCTTGATAAAGAACATGAGCAAAAACAATAATTATCTACGACCAATACCTTACTGGGCATTACATAGTAAATTAAATTGTTCTTTTAAATTTGACTAAAAAGAAAGAACGTATAAATTTGGACCACAGTTTATTTGAGAATTATTCATGAATATTTTAAGACCACTTAGAGCTAGCAAAAAGGACTATGCTGATGAGAGAAGGCACTTGCAAGAATTCATGATTGGAGATTTTGTATTCTTAAAAGTCAGGCCAAAGCGTTATATATACAAAATAACTGCAACGGGAAAAATGTAACAACATGAGGTACGTCTCAACCTCGAAAACTGTAACTACACAGTTCACTCGACATCATTCTTAGCACTATCTGGAGAGGGTTAGGTAAAATAAAAAAAAATGAGTGAAATGCCCAATAGGATATTATTTAACAAACTTTTGTATATCAAATAAATAATTAAAACATGAACACATAAATAATCAAGTAAAAGAGAGATAAAGCAGCCTAATCCTCAGGTTTCAACAATACATATATCATATATCAACATACTTATAATGCTCTTGCCAATCGCCCATGCTACAAAGTGCCCTGATCGAGATTTAGGGACCTACCCCTAAGGTTTATATCTCATAACCCATTCTTTATGGCACATAATAACCTATCATTTGGAGCTCTATGCCTCCTCAGTGACGTTTGGAAACTATTATGCTTGGAATTATTTTTATTCCAAGTCTAACTCACATTTTTGAATTCTTTTTAATATTTATATACATATACTTTTTGTAAACATTTAGCTACAAGAAACAACATTTCATAAACAATTTATTTGGAACATGCTCATCTCATAAAGTTTAGCAATATGGCCAACAATATCATTCAAAACATGGTTATTGAGGAAGGGGTTAGAAATCCTACCTCTTTGGCAATATTATCTACGGATAGTCTCTAAGAAATATAAATTAAGTTTAAGAGAGTGATTTTTTTTAAAAGATCAAAATTGAATTTCATAAAACAGTATAATTTAGTTTATTAAAATGTCGCAACAAAACTTTTTGTATTTTTCTTACTTAAAAACTAGGACATAGTCTAGATTAACATGCATATTTTATTTTGAGAAATTATCATGCATGTTAGGCAATTTTGTGAGTATGGTGTTGAATGTTAAAACTATGGTTTAGATTGGTTAAAGGTAATTTAGGAATGTTTTACTCCGTGTATGCATGTTTAAAACTGTGCGTGCCTATTTTGAGCATTGATGAACAAAAGTTCTAAGTTTGATGATTTTATTGTCTTTTAGAGTATAGAAAATTAGTGAAAAATATTTAACTATATTCCAAGATATTTGATCAAGTGTTTGAACTATTTTACTATGTTGAAAATTGATTTGAATCAAGAAAGTCTGATTTCAAAAACAAACAATATTTTTTTGCCTGCAAAAATACCATGAATAGCGCTCCATTGTGAACCGTGTACCGTGAACAGTCTCCATGTGAACAGTTGCATCGTCCCTTTGGTGTTCAAGGAAAGCTGGCACTAGGATCTATAGGACTATTTGAGATCATTGAACAAATTAGATCTTTTGTTTATCATTGGGATTTGCCACCTCAGTTATCTCATGTGCATAATGTGTTCCATGTGACGATGCTAAGAACATATGAACCAGACCCCCGGTATGTCATTATGTGGACGGGTGTTCCAATTAGGGAAAACATAATTTATGAGGAAGCTCTTGTTCTAATCCCAGATCATGAACTCAAGATCTTATGTCAACATGAAAGTCCTCTAATAAAAGTGATGTGGCAGCAACATGATTTGACAAAGCTACTTGGAAGCTTGAATCAGAGATGCGAGAAAAATACACCTATATGTTTCAAGAGATCTCCTTAGTTATGTTCAAATTTTGAGGACAAAATTTCTTAATACACTAAGATTTCTTCTAAAATATATACATTATTTTTTTTTTAATCCTAAACCTAATTATTTCCACTTTTATATATAAAAATTAATTCTAATATTTTAATATCATGACCTAACTTAGTTAGTATCTAAATGTGGAGCTCAATATATGAGCCGATGCTCTCCAACTTGAACTAAGCTAAAGAAGGAAAGAAAGGAGAGGCAAATAGAGAAAGGAAAAAAAAATCTCTGTTCAAAATCATTGACGAGTGTTCGAAGTCTATTTTTGACATGGTTGGTATAGTTAGAAAGCTCTCGATGAGCTGAGTCCAACATCATGTTTTGCGGCCAACTATTCGAATCGTAGCTGCCAAAATTGCCTATCAAAGTTTCAAAAATATCAAACTTCTAACAGTCATAACTTTTCCGTACGACTTCTAATTGGGACGATTCTGGTCTCTATGGACTCACAATGATGAGAGAACAAAATAGACCGGTCTTACAAACCAAAACTCCATAGAAAAAAGTTACTGGAACTGTAAATTCTAGCTACTATCGACCGTTGCTGGCAAAAGCTCCGATGAGTAAGCAAACAATCTCCATTTTTTACACCATTTGTACCATTAGGCTTAGATTTCGACATTGAGTAAAACCCCTAACTTAATTTTGAACAAAGTAAGATTTTGATCTCTTTCAATTTAGTCACCTTGGATCTAATTGAAGGTTCTATTACACTCAAAAATTGATGGGTAATGTTTTGCACACTTCAATTTCACAAAATTGAAGTTGGAAAGTAAGGAATTTTGTTGTCGGAGTTTTGAGAAAGAGAAGCCCAAAGTTGAAAAGTAAGGAATTTGGGTAGTTCCCAGCCAAAATTCCCTACTTTGACCTTGAATTTGGACTTAGGAAGTCAAATGATGGGGTAGGCTAGGGCCCGAAGTTCAATTCTACCCATAACGGGTCATCACCACCGTCTGCTGTCGCTAGAGATACCTCAAACCGACGAGCTCCATTCAAGGTCTTTCTGACCTCCAGTTGACGATTCAAGACTACCTCATGACTTGTTTTGATGATCCAGATGCAACAGTGTGCTCCGCTTGAGCTAACTTAATTTTGTGAAAAATCGTTCGGTATTTGTTGCACGTGGATCGATGCAAAGCTAATTAGTGCTAATTAAATCATTCGTGGCTCTAGTGAATTTTTTTATTTTGTCTAACCATCCATAGTCTCTTAAAGACCCGTTTCGAGGTAGGTATTCTATTGCTCAACTTTTGTAATATTTTATTTAATTAAAATTGGTTATCTATTTTATAAGGTAAATTATATATTATTTTGTTAACATTATTATATGAATATCACTTAGAATATTAATGTAGACCTGTCCTATAATGTACAGCGAGGTCAAGTTGACTTGACATGTGTTAATACAATATTGAGAAGCATGGTCAGATAATACAAACTCTATGCATATCGATGAGGATATGAGAGGAAGGTAAGACATAAAGAGGGCAGTGGTTACGTCCTTAGGCATATATACCTTAAAAGGTAAATAACAAGAGGCGTCGGCGCTCCTTTGGGTCGAAAGTCTCAGAACGCACTATGCAGGACACGTTTTCGTTAGGATTTGGATTCCCTCACTAGTAACCATGGTTTGGTATTTTGAGTTGTCAAACGTGCCTTTTGGGGTTTCGTTGAGTGGAGAGACATGATTCTCAATTTTTTATGATGTCCAAAAACATTATTTAATTTTGCATAATATTATATGATATAGAAACATGGTAACATTTAATTGTAAAGCATCCACTAGCTATATACAAAAATGGATTTGTTATAAATAATATTATGTTTTGGAAAATTGAACTAATCAAGCAAGTTTAATATGGTAATTAATAAAACCAAAATGTGAGTAATGGTTTCCCAACTGAGTATGTTGTCGCTCATCTCATATATTTTCATCTTTTTAGGATTTATACAGTGTGAGGTTACGACACGAAAATAGTTAAGGGGCTTGTGTAGCTATAACCAGTTGAAGCTGTTCTATTGCTAAGAATATTCTTCCTTATGATGTAAGCATCCTAAGCTTCTATGTATGACTATATTAAACTGTCTTGAGGGTTGGAATAATGATGATGACATATTTATAATATTAAATTAAACATGCTACATTAAACTATCATTTTGTTGTTTTTAGATTTTTCTTTTAATTTCTAAAATTTGTTTCAAGACCTAGGTAAATTTTTAGAAAGTTTTAGGGCCCGTTTGGTTTTTTTTTTTGGAAAACGTTTTTGGTATTTTTAGAAATTTTAAAACAAAAAATGGGCTTGGAAATAGGGTCGGCAATTTTGCACACGACACGATGACACGATACGAAAACGACACAAGATAAACGGGTTTGGACCGCATGTTTATTAATTGTGTCATAAATAGGTTTGCACGAATAACATGAAAATAAACGAGCTGGATTCGTGCTAATACGCTAAATACGTCTTAACACGTTTAATTAAACGGGCCATAAACGTGTTGACACGGCACGACACGACCCGCCTATTTATAACATATTTAAACTTAAAAATAAAAATATTTGAAATATTTATAGTAGGGTAGTATTAATTAGATATTATGTTTTTGTTAATTTTTTTATTGGCTTTTTTAAAAAATTTTATTTTTTTAATTTTTTTAAATTTTTAGTTAATTGGCTCATAAACGTATTATATGCATGTTGTTATCGTGTCAACTCGTCACAGCACGTTTAATAATCGTGTTAATTGTGTCATGCTGTGTTACGCTTGCCATAGGCGTTTCGTGTTCTTGTTTGCATTTCTGACACGTTTATTAATCATGTCATGTTCTTGTTCGGGCTAAACGTGTCGTGCTATAAACGTGCCGATACGAACACGATTTTTGCCACCTCTACTTGAAAAGATGTTTGGTTACCCAAAAAAAAAAGAAGAAAAAATTACAATAGGTGTCCCAATTATTGTTATGAAATTAAAATATACCACAATATTCAAAATATATTAAAAATACCATTAATGATATAGTAATTATCTTAGTGATATTACATATTGTATTATATAATTATATATAAGAAATTTTTATGATATCGTTATGAGATATTTATAAAATTTTTATAAATTAGAGTCATATTTTAATTCAATAAACGTAATTGGGCTAACCGTCTCACTGACCCAAAAAAGAAAACCAAAAGGGAAATGAAAATGTTTTGTTGCCTTTTTAGGATTCGGGTTAGAGGATGAAAACAATTTTACATCATTTTCATTCTCAGTTTCTTTTCACATCCCCTCACGGTGCCTCTTCCTCAGAATCTCCCCACCGATCGCCTCTCCTCCCCTCCGTCTGCCTTCGATCTTCCTTGTCCCCTCTAGTTTCCTCACCTCTCTTTGATCCCTGTATGGTTCATCTCTCACTCACTCGCACCTTCGATTGTGTGGGTTTTGGTGAGTGTGTGTCTCTCTCTCCTCTTCTCCCCTCAATATGCCTTCTGTCCTATTTTCCTCATCTTTCCTCCATCTCTGTTTGGTGAGTTCTTGCGGATTTTTTCTCTCACTCGTTTGAAAGAAGGTGCGATTGTGGGTTTTGTTGGTTCTCTCTCCTCTTGGTCGTTGCTCCGACACTGTTGTTTTTAGAAATCGCCAAGGTATGTTCATCTCTATTTGGTTTTTTGTGAATAAATGTTGTTGTTCATGATGTTTCCTTTGTTGATCGTTGATCTTCTATCCTCCTCGATTCGAAAATTCTACCTATTTTGGCCTCTTTTGATCTATCAACTACTCTCCTCCGTCATGCATGTGTGAATTGGGGCTCATTGTTTCAAATAAAAGTTCTTACACCCTCGTTGCCCTCTGTTGATCTGTGATTTGTTTTTATTTGGAAAAAAAAAATTGTTCTGTATTGTTTTCCTCTGTTCAATGACTAGATTTTTTCTTTCGTTCAAGACTTGTTTTGTGTTCCATCCCTCTGTTGATCTATGCCTTGGTTTTCTTTCCAATAAAGAAAGTTCTGTTATGTATAGAGATATTGATCTGTGCTTTGATTTTCTTTCGAATAAAGAACCATTTCTGTTATGTATCCCTCTGTTGATCTATGATTTGTTCTTATTTTGAATCAAAACTGTTCCATTTTGTTAGAAAACATTTTTTTTTGGTTTCGAATAACTGTTAGCTTGTGTTCTATCCCCTCTGTTGATCTGTGCTACGATTTTTTTCTTTCTAATAAAGAAAACTTTTTTTTTTGTTTTGAATAAATGTTAGTTTGTGTTCAATCCCTTTGTTGATCTGTGCTGCGATTTTTTTCTTCTGAATAAAGAAAGTTCTGTTATGTATCCCTCTATTGATCTGTGATTTTTTTTATTTCGAATAGAAACTGTTCTGTGTTATTTTGCTCTGTTGAAGGACTAGTTTTTTTTTTTTTTTTTCCGAATAACTGTTGATATGTGTTCTATCCCTCTGTTGATCTATGCTTCGATTTTTTTTTCTTAGGAATAAAGAAAGCTCTGTTATGTATCCCTCTATTGATCTGTGATTTGTTTGTATTTGGAATAGAAGCTGTTCATCTTTGTTGTTTTGCTCTGTTGAAGGACTAGATTGTTCCTTTCCAAGAACTAAATTTCTCCAACTAGCATCCCTTGTAGTTGTTAATCCTCTTTCCACTGAATCTATGCATATGTTACAACCTATCTTGTGGTGCACTGATGGGGTACCATACCCCATCATCCTTATTATATTTTAGTTCTCTCATTAGCCCTTTGAATGTTGAGTTACTGAATTTGGCATTCTGCTTTGCATAATGTTCATATGATTGGTTTTCTCATTTGTTTTTCTAATGATCATGTTTGTTTGGAAGATTGGTGATATCTTGATTGAGATTGGTACAAAAGCAATGACGAGTGTCAAATTTTAGGTTTTTTCATTTATGAGATTAGAGTGTGCTAATATACCCTTGTTGTCATCTTTGTAACTGTGCCGGTTTTACTAACCTTGGAATGACTCAAGGATTTTCTGCCAGTTATTGTACGTTTTGATCTTATATTTGCTAACAACCTAAGACATCTAAGCCACCTGTTCCAAAAATAGGACCTCAAGAATCGTTTAATTAGACACTGTTGTTTGCGCAATTGTATAGAGAGTATTTTGGTATTCTTAAAACACGGTTCACCATCATCAAACATATGACCAATTATCCATTTGAAAAATAAGCTCAAATAATCATCGCGTGTTGCGTAATTTATAATTTAATTAAAATGCACAAACTTAATGACCCTCTATTCACATTGTATGATGTGGATGAGCCAATTGAAGCAATTGAGGGTTAAAGACGAGGAAGATGGCGACATTATAATGACGGACAAGAAATAAGATTATTTGGTGCTACTGCTTTTGACAGGCAATATATGTTTGACTTTGGAGACCAATTAACTAATCAAATGTGGGTACATTATTATTAGTTGAGGATCGACAACGAAGATTCATGTATGTATCAAGACTTATTATTATGATGTCTGATTTGTAATGTACGGTGAAGTAAGGAGAGGTGACTCAATTGTATTAGTTTCTACTTTATTTACAAGTATTTTACATTTAATTGTAATTATTATTATTTTAAAAATTAAATTACAAAAAAGAGGAAGCTATGAAAATCATTAAAAATAATTATACTTGTGTTAATAGATCGAACACAGTAATAATAATGGTTTGGTTGAAACAATCACATAGATTAA
Source organism: Artocarpus heterophyllus (assembly GCA_025403435.1). NCBI lineage: Eukaryota > Viridiplantae > Streptophyta > Magnoliopsida > Rosales > Moraceae > Artocarpus > Artocarpus heterophyllus. The sequence continues at coordinate 16,528,014 of CM046330.1, forward strand.
TTTAAATTTTTTAAACAGTCATTTTCAATAACACATACATCAAGCATATTTTTATTTTTCTCAGATATTCTTAAAACGGATTAAAAAATATCAACTAAATACAATTTCTAGAACAGTCTTAGCATATTTTTTAAAATATTCTTATTTTTAACTTTTTTAAAAAAACTAAAAACAAAATAAAAACACTACTAAATAGGTCTTTAATGTTTTATTTTGTTTTCTAGTTTTTTATTTAATGTATTAAAAATTATTAACCTACGTCTAGGGTGTTACAGTTGCGAAGGACCATCCTAACAAACACAAAAATGCCTATAAGCTAAAAGTAGTGTTTAAAAAAAAAAAAAAAACCGCGTCTGAATCCTTCTGATTATTTCCGCTTTATTTCCGTCTTTTAATGGGCTCTGAATCCTTCTGATTTTCTCCCACTTTATTTCGATCTCAATTTTAACAATTATTGTGATTCCGATTGTTAAATTAATTTTGCCAGCATTTATTATTTTGAAGTTCACGATTTTTGACTGTCAACCCAAATAATAACCTAAATGATGAATGCAAATTGCAATTGACAATTCAAACTGAAAAACAAAAGAAAGCATATCGTAAAATAAAATCTTCTTCCCCTTATGAAAGAAAATCAATTTCAAAATTTTTTGTCCTTCCGATTGCTGAATTTTGTTCCAATTTTGCCAACATTTATTATTTTAAAGTTCACAGATTTTGACTGTCAACCTTTATAATAGCCTAAATACTGAATAAAAATAGAAATTAACAATTCAAATTGAAAAATAAAAGAGAGTTATATAGAAAAATAAAATCTTCCTCCCCTTCTAAACGAAAAAAAATTTAACATTTATTGTCATCCTGATTGTTGAGTTTTGTTTCAATTTTGCCAACATTTATTATTTTGAAGTTCGTAGATTTTGATTGTCAACCAATATAATAGCTTAAGTAATAAATAAAAACAGAAATTGACAATTCAAATTGAAAAATAAAAGAAAGTTATAGAGTAAAATAAAATCTTCTTCCCTTCTTAAAAAACATAGCAACACTCTTCCCATAAAGAAAAATAATGATATTTTCCGAATGAGGGAAAAGAAATGCAAGAGTAAGCGATACTTTAGTCAAGTTCTAGAAGAAAACTAATTGTCAACTATTTAATTTGCGCACCAAAAATTGGCAGATGAAACTATTTTTGCAAGAGCCATTAATCGACCAAATGATTTTTAGTCCTGTATCCATCACATGATTTTTATTTACCTTGAAAAGACTAATGGCCTGTTTGAAAAATGGGTTTAACCCTTGTTTGAACCAGAATTTAAATTTTTTGTGAAAAAATATTATAACAAAACTTTTTAAATTTAAATTTTTTGTAAAAAAAAATTCTGTTAGAACCAAAATCAGGTGGGTTTACTTTAAACCCATCCTCCATGACAGGCCCTTAAGCTACCTTCTCTACACGACCCTACCGATTGATATAGGTCAATGATCGACAGCCTGGTCAAATTGAGAAATTTATTAAAACTACAATTTAAAGAGACCATTCTCTCACATAACGACATCATCCTCCAAAAACACGGCTGAAATGACAGAAGCCTTTACGCTATCAAGTTTCAAAACTTGTATTTTAGAAGTTAACCCAGAAAATGTGCATAAAAGAGCCGTCACATCATGCGTTAGTGAAGCTCAAACATTGAGGCGATCCTAATATACCTACAAAAATGATTTGAGAAGAAAATACAGCCAAAACGCATTCTAGAAGTTTTGCATCAGTAGGAGTTCCATAGGCACCACAAACAACCTAAATAATATGACGCGATTAAACTCAACTCATGAGTTACACAGCTAAGCATCTTCACATGGCAACATCGGGATCTAGTCTTCTCTGAATCGCAGCTGCGGCCTACAGCAAGCAATGAAGAGATAATGCATAAATTCAAAAGCAAGGAAAAGAAACAGGAAGACAACTCAGAGTCTGTCAACATTACCTCGAAATTTCCAACCTTGTACTGATAAGCCATCTCCTCCCGAAGTTGAGCTTGCTCCTTCATTGCTTGTGCCTGGTAATCAAACAGATTTGGTGAGTATGAAACCATAGAAATTATGAATTAGTGGATCAGAAACGCAACATCAAAGGTAGAATTAAAGAAATGCAGTGGAAAACCAACCATTCCACTCTGCATTGAGCGCTTCAACGCTTCGACCTCCGCTTCCTTCTGCTTTTCGCGCTCTCTCAGTAGTTCTTGACTGGGAAAAAAAAAAGTTACCATTGCTTAAATGTCAAGCTGAATCCTTTTGAACATCAATGACAATTTAAAAGTAAACACTTCTAGAACTTTATGGTCCAGTAGGTTCATAGGTTAGAACAGAAAGTTTAAACAAAAATTCAAATTTTTGTGGGAAAAAGCAATATAGCCAAAAGGTTTAAATTGTGGGTTGAAACCTGCGGTACAGACAGGTGCTAGCTAGGCGTAGCAGAGTAAAGATTAACTTTGATTTGTATAAACGAGGAGAACAACAAAAGCTACGAGTATTAGGAGTAAGACTATTAAAATATGTATCACACCAAAATATCATATGGGCTAGGAAAGAGACCCTTTTGCATACAATTTAAAAAAAAAAAAAGAAAAGAAAGTGATAGCGCCTCATGTGGCCAGTTGGTTGGTTAGCCATCACAAGGCTAAAGGAGTATATAGACCAGAAAACAAGGAGTATGGAAATTTGGTTGATTGGGGCTTCACAAAGCTGAGAAATTGGGAGATGGGCAGAGCTCTCGAATTCTCTATCTTTTTTTTTTTTTTCCCTTTTTGGTGTTTTGATTTTCTTGGTTTGATTATTTTAGATTTTATCTGATCTTTCTCTTTTTGTTGTTTTAGAATTCTACTTTTTTTTTCCTCTTTACATGTTTTTAGGCTTAAAGGATGGAAGGCACATTTCACATCCCAGAAAACAGATTCACGGTAATCAAAAAGAATGTAATTAGGGTAGCAAGCACTAAAGCAAAAACAAAAAAAAAACTACCGGCACCGGGATAATAATTTTCTTAACACGTATTTTAACCTAGGAAACACACCGCAAAAGTTCAATCTCTTCATTTGAAATGCTTAGAAACAACTTTCTCGTGTATTGGCTATGGAAATCAAGTATTGGAGCAAGAGAATGGCTGAATGTCCCTCCCCTGAAGTATACGCTTTCAAAAGCTGTCAACTTTTTTACGCCCACATGACTTCCCAACCCCACCTATGTTGGCGGCAGGTACTCCCACAGTTGTACTTAGAGAACTAGTTGACGCTTTCTGTTGCTCCGTTTGTTTTTTTTTTTTTGGGGGGGGTGGCCAGCAGTGTTCGGTTTCTGTCAACAAGTTAACAAGGGCCTGACCACACTCACCTTAAAAACTCATGGTAACCTTGTGTTTCACTCTCCCTATGTTTTCTGCTCATCCAGAAAGAGTGCCCTCTACCAAAAGCAGTCGAACTCGGGAGACGAGAACCACCAAAAACTACTCATTTAAGGAATTCAGTAACCAAAGAAAAGCAGTAGATTCATTTTAGAGAAATAGGATAAAAATCTTGTTCTAATATAGCAATTAAACATAGCAATATACCTAACATAATAAAACAAACCAGAAAACCTAACATGCCTGATCACGTTGTGAATTAGAAACAAACTAAAATAGTATAACTACGTACTATAACATACCGACGTTGTTCTTCATCATTGAACACAGTGCGTTCTGATTCTTGGACCTTCTTATAACCTCTTTGCATTTCTTTTTTCATTTTGCGAGTGAAATAAGCATCAAGATTGTAATACCTGTAACCAAAAAAATTGAAGTACATACTTGTCAATCCACATAAAGGTAAATACAAGGAAAGAAACAATGAAAACACTGCTGGGCTCAATATTTTCCCTTCTCATTCGGTAAAAACCGTGTACATATGATACAGATTTTATAGACTCTCTCTCCTCTAACTTAGGAACAAATCCCCCCCTAATTTAGGAACTGAAACTAACTATTTAAAAGTTAGGAAACAAACAAACTAACAGATACATGCATATCTTAACTACCAATAATTACAACAAGGATACCTCAGCCCCGATTTTTCTACACTACCCCTCAAGCTGGGTTGTACAAATTGAACATTCCCAACTTGCACACTAACTTCTCAAACACAGGTCTGACAAGCCCTTACTAAGAATGTTTATAGTTTGTTCTGTAGTTGGAACATAAGTAACGCAAAGTACTCCCTTGATCCTCTTTAATGAAATGTCTATCCACGTCAACATGTTTTGTCCTGTCATGATGAACTAAGTTGTAAGACATACTAATAGCAGCTTTACTGTCACTATAAACTTTTAAAGGAAGTTCTACAGTGACTTTTCATTCTGCCATTGGTAACTTTAACCAGAGGACCTCACATACACCATAAGCAATCGATCTTAGCTCAGCCTTAGCACTACTCCTCGACACTACCGGTTGGTTTTTGCTCTTCCAAGTTACCAAATTTCCCCAAACAAATGTACAATAACATGAGATAGAACTCCTGTCATCAATTGACCCAGCCTAGTCTGCATCCGTGAATAGTTCAACTTTTCTTTCATTAGATTTTCTGAAAAACAGACCCCGACCAGGATTGCCCTTTAGATATCTCAAGATCCTATATACAACCTCCATATGTTCCCTTGTCAATGAATGCATATATTCGCCTACAAGGCTTACTGCAAAGGCTATATCTGTCCTAGTTTAAGACAAGTAAATAAGTCGTCCAACAAGCCATCAGTATCTCGCCTTGTCCACGGGTTCACCATTCAAATTCTCTCCTAGTTTTAGGTTTGAATCCAATGTTGTATCTGCCATTTTGCATCCTAGCATTCCAGTTTCTTGAAGTGGGTCCAACACATTTTCTTTGTGAAACAAATATCCCTTGTTTGCTCCTTGCAATCTCTATTCCTAAGAAATATCTTAAGTTTCCCAAGTCCTTCAGTTCAAACTCCATTGCCAACCTTTGTTTCAACTGCTTCATCTCATCTTCATCATCACCTGTCAAGATTATATCGTCCACATAAACAATAAGAATTGTGATCTTACCATTCCTATGTCGAAAAAACATGGTGTGATCTGAGTGAGCCTGCTTATAGTTCTGTTGTTTAAGAGCCCTCACGGACCTGCCAAACCAAGCTCAAGGAGATTGCTTCAACCCATATAGGGATTTTGGCAACCTGCATACCTTACCATTTTCTTTAGCACTATTGAAGCCTGGTGGTAATTCCATATACACTACCTCTTCTAAATCGCTGTTCAAAAACGCATTCTTGATGTCTTATTGTTGTAATGGCCAATCCAAATTGGCTGCTAATGATAAAAAGACTCGAACTAAGTTGATTTTGGCAACAGGGGTAAAGGTCTCCTGGTAATTAATTCCATATATTTGCATACATCCCTTAGCAACCAACCTTGCTTTGTATTGCTCAATCGAACCATCTGCCTTATATTTTATCGTAAATACCCATTTACAGCCTACTGGTTTCTTATCTTTGGGTCGCTGCACAACTTCCCAAGTTTTATTTTTTATAAGAGCTTTCATCTCCTCCACGATAGCCTCTTTCCACTTCAAACATCTCAAGGCTTCTTCAACGGTTTTAGGGGCTTCTTCCTCTGCAAGATTTGCTACCAATGCTTGAACAAACTGAGATAAGTGTCCATAACTCACATATTTGTGATATAGGGTTTTGAGTACATGACCTAACCCTTTTTCTCACAGCAATAAGAACATATAAAAGATCACTATCTTCTGTGATTGAACCTAACTTTGGATCGGGCTGATGGCAGGAAGGGTCCTCTAGAATATTTTCCTTTTTTGAATTTTTCCTCCGAGAACAAGTCAGCAATTTTGGCTGCATATGCAATACTCCCCCTGACTTGGATACATTTAAGGGCTTTGGACACACATCCAATTTTGGTGGCTCTCCTAACTCTACCTTTGAATAAAGCAGGGACTTCGAAGTTTTAGGACCAACAGATTTTATATTTTGAGAATTAAAAAATGGTTGAGTGGGATTCGGATTTTCACTAGATTGTGAATCTTCCTGATTTAAATTTTGAAATTTATTAGATTGTAGATTTTCTAGAGCTCCTGGAATGGGGTTCAAATTTTCTTGAGAATCCAAACAAGGATTTGATTTTTCGAATAGATTTTCTTGAAATCCTAGAGTGGAACTCGGATTTTCCTAAATATCTAAACAGGGATTTGATTTTTCAAATGTAAAATCAAAAGAAGCATCATCCTTAGACTTCGAAAATATAGGAGAAGAATCCCAAAAATACTCCCACAGATCTGCCCTATTTTTAACTGAATTTGAGTCTCCATTTTCAGCGAAATTTGGTTCCAAAAAATGCCCTTCACTTACACTCTCCCCTGAAGTGAATTTTTTGAGAAATAGGCTGATTTTCAAAAAAAGTAACATCCATTGATGTGAAAAACTTCCTCTTTTCTGGAGAATAGCAGCAAAATCCTTTTTGAGTTGTGGAATAACCTACAAACACACACTTAAGGGATCTACAGTCTAACTTGCTTTGCTTTTGTTCATGATTATGAACAAATGCTATACACCCAGACTTTAAACTCCAAGGAAGAAAAAAGACGAGGCTTAGGATATGACTCAAGAAGTTTTTTAATTGGTGTTTGAAAATTTAGAACCCTAGTTGGTAAACGATTTATCAAATAGCAAGCAATAAGAATAGCATCCCCCAAAAATTTTTGGGGACATTTGACGTAAACAATAGAGCCCATGCCACTTCTAAAAGACGATTTTTTCTTTCTGAAGTTCCATTTTGTTGTGGTATATTAACACAAGAACTCTGGTGAATCATTCCATTTTGTTTTGTAAAGTTTGACAGATAAGAGTTAAGATATTCAGTACCAATATCAGTACAGAATATTTGTATACACTTATTGTATTGATTTTTAATTATGGAATGAAAGTTTTGAAAACTTTGTGGAGTTTCAGATATGTACTTTAAGAGATACACCTAACAAACCCTCATATGATCATCGATAAATGTTATAAACCATCCTTTATCAATAAAGCTATGGATTCTAGAAGGACCCTAGATGTCACTATGAATCAACATAAAAGGAAAAGATGAAAGATATAACAAAGAAGGATAAAGAACACATTTATGCTTTGCTAATTGACAAATCTCACATTGAAATGAATCCTGAGTACAAAACAAAGATGGAAAGAAATACTTTAAATATGCAAAGGTTAGATGACCTAGCCTATGGTGTAACATCATTATTTGTTCTATTCTAGAAGTGGTTGTATTGCCTACTGCAGTGTGAGCCCAATTATCCTCATTGAAATCATTCTCAAAGTAGTATAATCCTTCAAACTCTCTGGCACTGCCAATCGTCTTCCCGAAGTTCGGTCCTAAAAAACACAAACTGATTGTGAGAATTTTACCACACAATCTAAATCTTTAGTAACTTTACTAACAGATAATAAATTGCATGATAACTTTTGAACATGGAGGACAGATTTTAGAGATTTGTGGACTCAATTTAATGGTCCCAATTCCTGCCACTATTGTAAACGAATTGTCTGCTATCTTCACTTTGTGAGTTCCAGGATTAGGAGTGTAGGATGTGAAAGAACCTCCACATCCTATCATGTGATCCTTGGCACCAGAGTCCACTATCCACAATTCACTTTTGACCGTTATTCCACCAAAAACTGTAAAATTCATTCCTTTTTGCACCAGAAAGCATGTACCCGAAGACTGTAATCCTACAGTCTGAGTGGCGGTTAGGAGCTTGCGCAACTATTCCATCCGCTACTTTGTGAACACCATGCCTGAGTTACTGTCAGCTTTCTTTTCTGCCTCCGAACTTTGAGCCGCTTAGAGTCCTTTAGCCTCTTGGTTCCGTTGTTTGTTTGGAACTCAATTCTTAGGTTTTCCATTCAGTTTCCAATAGTTCTTCCTAGTGTGATGTGGTCGCTGGCAGTGGTCACACCACAATTGGGCCTTCTTGTTCCCTCAGCCCTGTGATCCTCGAGCTACCATCGCTGAGTTCTCACTTTCCGAGCTTGTGGTTTCACTGAGCATCACCCTTTTGTGCCATTCCTCCCCACGGACTTCAGCAAAAATTTCTTCAATTGAAGGCAGCGGCCTCAACCCAAGTAACCGTCCTCTGACCTCGTCCAATTCCTTGTTGAGTCTAGCCAGGAAGTCATAAATGCTGTCATTGTCAATTGTTTGCTGATGAAGTACCGCATCTTCAAGATTTCTCCAATTGCAACTCTTGAACAAGTCCAGTTCCTACAACAGTTTTGTGAGATTATTGAAATACTGGGTCACATCATTTTCCCTTGTTCTAAGCTCCGAGGCCTGTTTCTTAACTCGAACATCTGAGATGAGTTTTCGAGGTATGAGTAGAGAAGGGTTACAGCATCCCAAATCTTCTTTGCTATACAGAAAAATAGATAGGTTTCTCCTATCTTTTCCTCCATTGTAATGAATGGATTAGCCATGCCATTACCATGGAATTCTGGGCATCCCAAGTTGGGAATGATGGATCATCACAACTTGACATGGCGATAGTGCCATCCAAATATCCTATCTTCCCTTTACCTCTAATAACATTTGAATGGATCGAGACCACTGAAGGAAATTTTTTCCATTCAATCAATGTGTTGTAATCTGAAGAGACGAGTTTCCAAAAACCGCAGTGGGAGCAATTTTAGGAGTTGGCTAATTGTTAACCGACGTTGCCTCAGAGCCATCATTCCTGCTTGCCTCAGCCATCGTTTCTCTCAACTCAATATTTCCTTTAATAGCTATGATACCATAAAGGTAAATACAAAGAAAGAAACAATGAAAACACTGCTGGGCTGAATATTTTCCCTTCTCATTTGGTAAAAACCGTATACATATGATACAAATTTTATAGACTAACTCTCCTCTAACTTAGGAACTAATTCTCCTCTAATTTAGGAACTGATACTAAAATATCTAAAAGTTAGGAAACTAACTAACTAACAGATACACGCACATCTTAACTACCAGTAATTACAACAAGGACACCTCAGCCCTAATTTTTTTACACAATATTACATCATTTCAATCCATCTGACATTTTTTGTGCATTGTCTAAATTATGTGGTCCAAAACATGTGCAATAAAAACGAGAAGGTAACCTCGAACAAATTAGAATACATACAGGGAACTTTATGTGTAAACTTAAAACCTGTTACCCGGCCTTCATTTCAATTGTAAGCACACAGATATTGGTGGGTACATCCCTTCAACAAGTTATAAGACAAATTGAAATTTTCCTAAAGCAAATTCACTGTGTCCATAAGAATCCTTTAGAGAAATTAGAAACTTTTTTTTTCCCCACTGTGTTAACAATAAAACAAAGATGGTGGAGAGAGACATTCTGGGTAAAGGGGCTTGATATCATATGATAAGCAACTAAACGAAACACATGCCAACGTCTACCCTCTGAAGCACAAATTAACTAACCAAAAATGGCCTTTTATTTATAAGGATAAGGAAAAATACTAATCAATTACACTAAAACTGATGTCAAACATTCATAAGCTTTCGCACACCCTCTTAAAGAAGAAAAGAGAAGAGTCTAAATGTTATAACTTTAGTTTAATATGTAAGAAAAGTAACAAAACCTACTTTTTGGACGGAAAGGTTGCTGTGTTGTGGTCCTCCATGAATCTGTGCAACATAATGCAAAAGAAATTTAGAAAAAATATTTAACGTATTTCAATGATTTACTGGGAAAAAAAATTTTGCAACCAAAAAGGAAAAAACATATACACTTACTCTTTAAACATCTGTTTCTCTTCCCAGTTAGGCAGACTTTCAAGGTTAACCTACAAAGAGAGATTCAAACAAATATAGTTGAGAGTAAATTTCTTAATAATGCAGTTAAGGTTTCACAAGGCATTGAACAAAGCGAAACAAGTTACCTGTTTCACCTCAGCCAACCATGCCGTGAACTCCGGTCGTTTATTCCTACAAAAGACAGGTGATCACTATCAGAAGACATATGAAAAAGAAGGGTAGTCATTTTCTCGATTACATTAAAAAAAATTAAAATTGAGCAAATAGCTGTTTAAGTTAGTAAAACCAAGATAGTCCTATCCAGGGTAGTCATTTTCCCGATTAAATTAAAAAAAATTAAAATTGAGCAAATGGCTATTTAAGTTAGTAAAACCAAAATAGTCCTATCCTTCAGAAGAAATTAGGGTCTTATAAATATAAATATATATATATACGCACACACACACACACACACATATATATATATCAAAAGGATTACAAGATCCATCTGAGACACGAAAAGACAGCAATTCACACAGTTTTAAACCACGAAGGTTGCACATACATACAGAACCAACTCCAATGGTTTTAGACCAGTTGGTAGCAAGAAAGAATAAAACCATAGTAAGTCCTAACAAAGTCTCACACTTCAGAATATAATATAACAATGTTTAACATTCACACTTCCATCTCATCTCTTTCTAATTATTATTGGTAATAATTCAGGAATGCAGAGATTTCGAGTTATCCAGGGTTGGAAATTCACTAAAGCTCATCAACCAAACAACACAAACTTCTAAAAAAATTTCTTCTCGTTTCCAGCCCTTTCTCAGCAACCAAACAGGAATTCTAAATTAAAAAAAAATAAAGGAAAATGGGAAGTAAAAGACTAGCTCACCACATATCAGTTTCTCTAATAATCCCGTACTTTCCCCACGAATTCGTGACGGCTCCGGTCTTCCCTCTATCTTTCTTCTCCTTTCTCTTCTTCTTCTTCCTCTTTTCCTTCTTCCTTCTCTCTTCCTCTCTCTCCCTCCTCCTCCTCTTCCGCTCCTTCTCTCTCTTCCTTCTTCTCCTCTCTCTCCCCTCCTCCTCCTTTTCTCTCCTCCTCCTCTTCTCCTTCCTCTTCCTTCTCCTCCTCTCGCTCTCGCTCTCGCTCTTCTCCGACCCCAAACTCTCCGACTCCGAATCCGAACTGCTATGCTCAGAATCCGAATACTCGGACTCAGAGCCCGAGCTCGAATCCTCTTCGCTGCTGCTGTGTCGTCTCCGCGATTTTCCCTTTCTTCTGTCGCCATCAGAATCGGGACTTTCCCGCTCTTTCCTTCTCGATTTACCGTGTTTCCTCCTGTCTTCTTCGGAGTCGGAAGCGGAGTTTCCTCGCGATTTCCTGGATTTTCTTTCGTTCTCTTCTTGTTCTTCTTCTTCTTCTTCTCGTCTTTCTGAATATCTTTCAGCTTTCTCCGGCGTCACACCGTTTCGATCTCCGACCATCTTTGGTTCTGCAGCGCAGAGTGAGGGCGATTTGGTGAAATATGAAGGAACTCGATCCACGGCCCGATTAGAGGGTGATTTTGTGTCGTTTATCCCCACAGGAACTTGGGCTTTGCTCATGGTTTTAGTTTTTGGAGGCCCAGTTAAGCGGGCGATTATATGGAAGCGTGGTGGAAAAAAAAAAAAAAAGCCACTTGTGGAATGTGATTGTTCACATGCCAGAAGAATGGTTTTAACTTTAAAATTTTAACAATAAAAAGTATAACGATTTTGTATATTATAATGTAAAGTAAAGATATGTTAATGTGTGGTTTAAACTATTATCAAACTCTTCTCCCAAACTCCCTTACTAGAATTAGGAGTCATTAATTGGTATGGTTTAAGATAATTGTTCCTTATACCATCAAATCCTTAAGGGATCGACACATGCCACAACTATAAAAAGTTTTGTTGAATATGCCACAATTAGACAAAGAAAACAATCATTTAAAATACTTACGAGACAATTATGTCCTTAAGATGCTCAAACAATCAAATTTTCTCCTTTCTTCTCTATATACCCTTCATCTCCTTCGATTCCATCCTTAGCTCACCTCCACTACCAACACCAGTGTTCTTGGAGGTCTCCACCAACAGGAGATTCTAAAGCTAAGAGGCTGTGAGAAAGGAGATCTCCTTTGGATCTCAATCTTATTCAAATCGAGTTTGATTTGAGGCCTTGCAGCGCTGCAACAAGCACGATAGTGAGATCATGGTAGTCATGAAGAGCTCATTTGTATGTGTGTGTGTGCGCGTGCATGCGCACAGGTGCATCTGATTTGCAATATCATCGCGTTCTTTGGTCATCATTGATTCACAATGATGTCACCTCAAGACACTATCCTGATGTCATAACGACGACCTTGCCCATCAATGGAGTTATCAGCTCCACAATCGTATGTGTTTTTTGTGTTTTTTTCTTTTGAATTTTTTGGATGGATTTGTTATGATATGGTGTTTGTGTTTGTAATTTTTGTGCATTTGTTGAGTGTTTCAAATTTTTTTGTCATTTTCTTTTATTTTAGAGTAATTTTTGAGATTTTTCTATATTTTTGCAAGTATTAGTTGTCGGCCTCTGCCATAAAAAATGATGGTTCTTGGCAGATATTGGATGTCGATAATTACCACATTTGATAGTGGATACCAACATGCAACCGCGGTAGATACGAGATACAGATAAATCACCACAATGGTGTTGAGATATGATTTAGTCAAGCCCAAATCATGGAGTGAACGCCTTGAAAAGAGGTCCAATTTTCAGATCGAATCGAGCCCGATGAGGAAGATTGATTTGAGCCCAATGATTGGATTTTTTATATCGTCATTCATTCAACTAAGAGGTTCTATCAATTCGATGGATTCGGTTCGATTGGGAAGTTACTATTGTTCGCTTAGAGTATCCTCAAGCCATTGAGTTTGTTAAGTACGAGTTCAATGGGATCGTTAAACTGAAGTTTGAGTTCGGCAGTTACAAGAAGATATCCAATAAGCCATGACAAGGAACATGGAGTTATGGCTCAATATTTAGGCCCTATCAGAGACACATGTCTTACTACTACAAGGTTAACGAGCTCCACTTTCTCCACTAGGTTAAAGCACACAATCACTCTAAAAACCCTCTATAAATAGAGGGAGGAGCCTTCAGCCAAAGGATCCAATTCTCATGTCCTTACTGACATTTTATAGAAATACTCTGATATATTTCCTCTTAAGTATACACAATATCGTATGTTGTACTCATTTCATCATATAGTGAAGAATAGCAGACATAGCTCTAATTTAAAAATGAACCACTCTAAATTTGGCATGTGGAATCTTTATTTTTACAGCTTTTTCTTATCATTTAATGCTTTTGATCTGTTTCTATTTTGATTATGACACATTCATTTTTCATAAGTTTGCTAGGACCTAATAACTATGATTTGAAAGCCCAAACCTCTAAAATCCAATAACGAATTTAATTTTGATCTGTTTGTATTTAATTATAGATCCAATGTCTACAGTTTGGCACCCACCATAAGGCTCTCAAATCGTTGACCCGAGGAATCCGAGTAGCTTCGACCACCATCAGCAATGGCCAATAATGATAACAGCCAGCATGATCACAATGAGCACAACAGTGATATGCAGATCACATCATAGGGAGATGAACAAATCAAAGTCCTCACCGTGGAGGTAGAGTCGCTAAAAAAGCTGCTTCAGGAGCAAGAAGCCTGTTCTTAGGAATATGACAGGTGGCTCAACTTGCTCAACAATGAGAACAATGCACTTAGAAGCCAAGTCAATACCTAGAGCTCCCAGCTTACTGAGTACTTATATTACTACTACTACCCATATTCTGGGTACTCCGTCGCCCCAACAGCACCGTGGCAATTCCAAATGCCATCTTCAACCAAACAATAGCCCACATTCAGTTCTGTAAGTAGGATGCAACCATTGAGCACTCCACTAGCAACATCAATAGCAACTACTACAATTCCATCGACTACATCGACCACGACAACTACATAGGCCCCACAAAACACAAAAGCACAGTCGATGAGGACCATGGTGTTATCAAGCACAATAATAAAGAAATCGACACAATAGCCTGAGATTATTCCTATTCCAACATTGCTGACAGTGGAGTTTATCCAGCAGATGATGCGTGATATGCGCAAGAAAAATACGAAGCTAGTGGAAGAAAATATCGATCAGCTAGTAATGAAGGCAACAAATAAGACACCTGCGCTCAATGACATTTCAAAAAACATTTACGAGACCCCTTTCACTAGAAAGATAACTTCCATTATTGCACAAAATATGGCAATCTTCTATTCGCTTGGTTCGATGGAACCGTAGACCCAAAGGACCATCTGCTTTAATACAAAATTATTGTCAGTGCAACAAACATTCCAAACTCGATATTAGATGAGATGATGTGCAAGTTGTTTATTCAAAGTTTGAAGCGACCAGCCCTTCTATAGTTTAGTAATCTTTCAGTAAAGACTATCAATAGCTTTAAGGAGTTGGTTGATTCATTTGTCAAAGCCTACTCCGTGCACACTAAGATAGGTAAATCGACCAAAGATATTTGGTCGATTGTTCAGGATCAACGTGAGTCTCTTGGAGCCTACATTAAAAGATTCAGCAAAACCATTTTAGAGATTTCAAATTTAGAAGACAGAACAGCCAAGGAAGCTTTAAAAAAGGAACTCCTTCATAAGTCACAATTTAAAGACAACATCTACTAAGAGTATCCACAGACGATCCAGGAGGCTTTGAAAAGGCCAAGGGATGGATTGATTTAGAAGAGGAAAACTAGCGGTGCCAGTGAGAACTTGCAAAGAACAAAGTATAGAATAGAAGTACAAGGAGACCATCACACAAAAAGAGACCAGAACAAAGAGAACGGACAAGAACTCTGCCAAAAAAAGAAAAGAAGAGAAAAGATAAGTAAAAGCCGCAAGGGGGAAGTAGGCCCCTCTCTCCTCTGAGGTATCATTTAACATTTCCCCAAATTAATTACTCATCTAGAAACGAAAGATCATGTTCATTGGCTAGAAAAGATGGCTCCAAGCCAAAGCTGAGACTAGTCAAAATATTACGAGTTTCACAAGGACACTGGCCACTTGACAATTGACTGCAAGGCTCTGAGCTTCTAAAGAAGAATCACCTTAGGGGATTTCTATCAAAGAGAGGCTGGTGAATGTACGGACTTGACCATGAACAAAACCAACAAAGGAAAGCTCGAGCACAGGAAAAGATTCCACCACCACCGCCCATCAGAAAGGTTGTTGGAGCAATATATGGAGGCTCAGTTTAAAGTGGGCACACCAGTAACTAGATCAAGGCTCACCGGAGAAGAGTGAGCCAACCAACCACTAGTTTAATGGAAGAAGAATTTGGAGAGCGTTCTATTTCATTTCATAGTAACAAGGCGTTGGGCCTCGATTGACCACATGATGACGTACTTGTCATCAAATTAAACATTACAAATTCAAAGATTAGTCGGATTCTTATTGGCAATGGCAGTTCTATGTATATTCTTTTCTTAACAGCATTATGTCAAATGGAGAGTGACAAGAATGAGATTGAAAATCAAATACCACATTAGTTGGATTTAATGGCAAAGTGACTGCAGCAATTAGAAGGATAAAGATGCTAGTTTATATTGCAAGTGAAAAAAAGATGATGAACTTCCTCATCATGGATTGTCCATATGGCTACAATGTGATCCTCAAAAAGCCATGGATTTATATGATGAAAGTAATCCTCTCAACAGACCATCAAAGGATTCAGTTTCTAACAAAGCAAGGGATTAGAGAAATTTTAGGGATTCATGATGCTATAAGAAGTTGTTATCTCACAACTATGAAGTAGAAGTTGAAAGAAACTTTATAGCAACTACAGAGGAGCTCATCAAACGGGTTGAGCAAAGAGAGCTAGTTCTAGAGCAGCTAGACGAAGTACAAATTGGTCATGAGAATAAGCGGAGAACAGTTCATGTTGGTTTGCAACTCGACCCGACGATAAAAAATACTATCATTGACTTCCTAAAGGCTAACAAAGACTATTTCACATGGTCTCATGCAGATATGCCTAGTATTGATCCTAGTATTATCACACACCAGTTTAACGTTGATCTGAATCATCGACTAGGGGGACAAAAGCGAAGAAGACTAAGGATCAAACAAAACAATGTCGTGAACAAGTAAGTTCAACACCTAATAGAAGCAGGTTTTATCCGACTAATGCAATACCCAGACTGGCTTGCAAATGTGGTGATTGTTTGAAAGCCCTCTACCTCATATCGATTGCCTCGTCGATGCCACAGCTGGCCATGAAGTCTTGAGCTTGCTTGATGCTTTTTCGGGTTACAACCAGATCCTGCTCCATCTAGAAGATCAGGAGAAAACAACGTTTATCATGGAGTAGGATATTTTTTTTCTTTAAGGTTATGTCATTTGGGCTAAGAATGTTGGCGCCACATACCAAAAACTCATAACCCTGATTTTCGTTGAATAAATTGGTAAGAACATAGAAGTTTATATTGATGATATGCTATTGAAATCTTTGCAGGCTCAGCTTCATATATAGCATTTGTAAGAGTGCTTCGATGTGTTAAGAAAGTACAATATGAAGTTAAACCTAAAAAAGTGCACATTTGGATACGACGAAAAGAGGGATCAAAGCAAACCCAAATAAGATTAAAGCCTTTAAAATCATGCCTTCGCCATAAAGAAAGTGAGATATCCAAAAGTTGACGGGTTGAGTCACCACTCTCAGCCAGTTTATAGCCCGTTTCTTAGACAAATGCCTTTCATTCTTTTATTTGCTGAAGAAAACTAAGAAGTTCGAGTGGAACAACCGTTGTGAGAAGGCCTTTTAGGACTTGAAGAAGTATCTATCCGCTCTCTTGATTCTATCGAAACCAAAAGAAGGAGAACCATTGTAACTTTAATTTTTAGTTTCTAAGACAACAATCAATTTGGCACTTGTCAAGAAAGAATATTCGATACGAATGCCAATGTTTTTTGTAAGTCATACTTTACTTTATGCAGAAACCAGTTATTCAGTTATTGAGAAACTTGTGCTTGCGTTCGTCACATCTATTCGTAAGTTGTGGCCTTACTTTTAGAGTCATACCATTATTATGCTCTCATTGCACTTGATGTAAGCCATCTTACACAAGTTAGATGTCTTAGGAAGATTGGCAAAGTGGGTGGTAGAACTCACTGAGTTCGATGCTGAGTACAAACTAAGAACAACATTGAAAGCTTAGGTTTTTATGGAAGAGCTAAAATACGAGTCCAAAGATGAAGAATTGAGGGTATGGAAGATGCAAGTTTATGGATCGAGCAACGAGAAAGGCTCAAGAGTTAGGATCTTGCTGTATTCATTAATTAGTGAAGAAATGGAACAAAACTTTAGGCAGGGTTTCAAGGCAATAATTAATGAAGCAGAATATGAGGCAATAATCGCGAGACTGAGACTGGCTAAGACACCGAGGGCTGTAGAGCTCATTGTAGAAAGTGACTCAACCCTGGTCGTCAATTAGATTAATGGTGAGTATAAAGCATGCAACAAAAAAAATGGTTTGTTATCTTAGTTAGACAAAATAAAGGTAAAGCATGTTCCTCGTGAGTCAAACACATGAGCGGGCACGCTCATCGCTCTCAATTCTTTAGTGGAAGTTAAGGGGAAACGAGTAATTCCCCTTGAATTCATCGAGCACCCTAGCATAAAAGCAATAAGGAAAATTCAATTGTTAGATCCTAGAGACAACTAGAGGACCCCAATAGAGATGTATATCAATGAAGGTTGGTTGCCAGATGATAAGCAGATCGCGTAAAAAATCAAAGTCTAGGTAACAAGGTATTGCTTGATCAATGGCAAGCTATGTAAATTGATTGATTGGAGGCCATTAATGATAACGAAGAAGTTTTGTTTAATGAGTTGACAGTTGTAACACCTAAGTTAGGGACAATTTTATGATGTATTAAATAGAGAAATAACTCTAAGAATTAAGAGGAGAATTAAACTCATTCATTCTAATGTATTATAAATTCTCCCAATTTGAGAGAAAATTGAACATACTCAATTAAGAATACTATTATCTTGAGATTCTACTACTTTGTTCTTATTTATCTTCTTCAGTGATTTTTCCAATTTTCTTTGTTCACTCATTCGTTTAATTGCAATAATTTGTCCAAGAGAGTTGGATTAGTGTTAAACAAAATTTTACTCTAACCCCATGTATGAAACATGCATTTTAGTATATCTATTCTTTTAACAAAAACTTATGTTTAAATATACCTCGTTTCTGTTGCATATAGATACAAGAAAATTTTGTTTAGTTATTTTTTAAACATTCAGGATATTTATTTTTTTCCTTATGTTTTCTTGTTTTTTCTTCAATTTTCATTACTAGGAAAGGGGCATTACACGATGCCTATATGACGTTGGTTTTCAGTAAACCGTTGATCCTATGCCATGTAAAAGAGCATAGCCACCTTCGTCTTAAGATTTTTTTTTTGCCATGCTTTACAAGAGAGTTTTTTGGAAACCATCGCGTAATATTCTACCTTGGATTATGGTTTTCCAGAAATTGTCGTCTAAACTCCAGTTAAAGGTGTTATTTCTAAATTTTGTGAAAAAAGCACCACGACCAGTATCTCTCTCTGCAATTCGACTCTCTCTCTCTCTCTCTATCTCAAACTCTCTCCTTCGTGTCACTCGAGGCCTCTACCACTATTATCGTCGTGCTTGTGCTATTCATCATTGTCATTGTCATCCCTCTGTCCCTTCTCTCTAGCCATCACCGCCTCTCATTCTCTCTAGCTCTTTGTCCGCTCTCTATCATGATTGTCCTCATCCTTGTGCCATTGTCGTGTTGTTCCCATGCCCATGTCATCGTCGTCCCTCCGCCACTGCTGCCTCGTTTTCTTTGTTTAGTTAATTTTTTATTCAATTCGTTTTTAGTCATGTTGTTAATTAGGTAAATTAGGTTTATGAAATTGTTGGATTGTTATTAAAAGTTGTTTGGAATTAGTTTAAATTATTTGTTGGATTTGTTGTGAGATTGCATAGAATTTGGTTTATGTATATTAGTTTCGATTTTTTATTAGTCAATAAATTGTTTCTATGTTAATTTATTTTATGATTATTTGGTTTCCTTGAAATGATTTTATTGTTAGATTCCTCAAGGGATTGGCTTGAACTACTATCTCATTTGCTACTCCACCAAGTGCTTTAAAGTGGGCGTGCAGGTCACTCTTCTAGTCCTTGTAGCATTTGACTGCCTCCCTATCAAATACAGCACACATGGAAGGTACAGTCTTTGTAGTTGTAATCAAGGTTAAGCCAATCCTGCAACACATTCATGTTAAGTAGCTTTATTATGTTTAACTTTAGGAAGGATTTATAACAATGAATTTGGATGAATATCATCATGTAGTCTTGTATATGGATCTTGTGTGTCGGGGTCATCTTTCCTAGTATCGTGAAACGACTCACATATATCCCTGTGTAAATGTCGACTGTACTTTTAAACTAGGAACCAAACCAACCAAGTGTTTTCCACGTACCTTCTTCGTCGTCAAGTTTGAGAGTGATCTTTCCATCCTTCGCATCTTTGCCATGATTTCATGACCCTTCATCTTCCCTTGACTTGTATGTGGTCGAGGTGCAACATCCAATGGTGTAAACATTGATAAAAATTTTAGATTAAAATTAGTTTACTATCATATTTACTTATTATATAATATTGACTAAATAAATTTAACAAATTTGTAATTACATTGTAGCATACCTAATTGATGGTGTGAGGGAAGTCTATAAGGATCGGGTGGAGGTTGTGCTCCCCCTAAAGAGCTAGTATAAGTAGCGACTAGACTAGACAAGAATGCATGTTAATTAAAAAGAAAACATAAAGCCATACTCTCATCAATTGTTCTTGTGACTTTCCAGTCATATATCAAACCACAAAAGAAAAAAGTCAAATTTTTTTAAATTTATGAAATCTTATCAAATTTTATTGTAATTTTAGTCCAATTTTTGCATTGTTTCTAATTAAAATTATTTCTTTTAATTTCATAAACAATAATATTATAATTATTAAACTATAATATTCCATATCAATTTTGTTCATTACTTTATAATAACATATAATTTTAATTTAGATTTATTTTTATATCAAATATTTGTTAATTAAAATAATAAATTATATTATATTATTTTATATTTGTTAATTAATTTTTTAAAATTTTATATCTTTTTCATTTCTAAATATTACAATGCGTATGTAATTTTTCTTTTTTTTCTATTTTAATTATATTACTATTTTAATATTTTTTAATCAAATAATATTGTTTAATAGGTCATTAACTAAATTATGTCTATATTTTTATATTCTATATCATATAATATTCTTTAACTAATTAATTAATTAATTAATTAAATCATTAATTCTTAATTTTAAATTTTCATATCCCTATTTTAATCTTTTAATTAATTAAATTATTTTTCTTAATAACTTTAAAATTTTATATATTTATTATTTCAACTTTTTTATCATCATCATCATCATGATGCATTATATTAATTTTATTTTATACTAACTTAATATAATTTTCAACATAAACCACTAACTTAAACATAATAAAGATTATAACAAAAAATTTGACCAAAAAAATTCAATCATATACCTAAATTCATCCAACCTTATATTAACAAAATTGCCAAAATAAAACATATCATGAAAAACATAACCATCAAATTCATCAACAACCTTATATTAAAAAAATCCTAAAACAAATAAAAAACATGACCATCGTAACAACATAATCAAAATCCAAATACCACCTTATATCAACAAAATCACCCAAATTAAAAACATAACCATCATAACAATACAATCACAATCATACCACCTTATAACAACAGAATCACCTAAATCAATAACACAACCATCATAACAACATAATCACAATCTAAACATAACCACATTACACAAATTTTTCAACATTTTTCAAAAATAAAAACAATTAAAAACTTTCACAAACCAATACCCACTAAAACCGAGGGTTGGAAACTTAGCTACAGTAGTAGGCAACTAGCGGCAACGACGAGTGATGGTGGTAGCGACAGTGGGAAGAGAAAGTAAGGAAAATTTTGCCTTTTTTGATTTTGGGGCATTTTTTTCAAGGATTTTTGGGTTATATTGCAATCTAGATTGAATATGAACAAAGTATGTATGGTTTTTTAAGGTTTAGGAGGGATTTCAATCAAGGACGATGAAAGAATCTGAGAGCAGAAGAGAAGAAAGTCAGGAAAAATAAAGGAAAGAGGTTTTGTGTTTTGATTTATATATAGAATGTCGCAAATACCTAAAAACGTGGTTGCTATCAATAATCGCAACGACACCGATTAGATTAAGCTAGGGAAAGAATTGAAATGGTTTTGGGAAGTTTTTGGAACCACCTTTTGTGATGACATTTTTTAAAGCCGTCGTAAATAGTTTTCAAAAATCGCGAAAACTTCCATCAATTTCTTCCCAAAAAATTAAATACTCAACCATTTGTGACAATATGTCGTCACAAATACCATCAAAATAATATCTTTGACTCGTCAACACTAGTTGTATTCCATAAGTATTTGTTGTCACAATTACCATTGAATTGGCATTGAACTTGTTTATGCCAGATTACTTTTTGGCAGCATTAAGTAATTGTAATGACACGTCGTCTTAAATGTGTAAGGACAATTTTTACTTTATTTACTATGGCATGTTGCTGCTAATGCTGTATTATTGACGAAATGTTTGAGGTAAATAAATGACAGTTTTTTACGATGACATGGCGTCACAAATAGGAGATTATTAGCGACGACACGTCGTAGCTAAAGCCTTCATTTGTAGTAGTGTTTTGATATGGGGTTGATCGATCAATCTTATCAAATATGGATACAACATGGTGAGGATGTTCCAAGCTCATCATCAACAGTGAAGGGAAATGTCCATGTTAGACATGTTGAAGATGAAGATGATGATAGTAAAATGGTTGACATGATGCATAATATAGAAAAATGCTTAGTGTGCCTGATGGAGTTATTTGCTACAATGATAGATGATACGAAAATCTGACTATTGTATAGCAAGTGTACAACATATACCAAATTATCTAGTTTAATTAGATAATGGAATTTGAAGGCATCAAGTGGGTGGTCGAATTCAAGTTGGATTGGACTTTCAAAATTTTTACATGATGCACTTTTAGATAATTATAAAGTGTCAGTAACCATATATGAGGCAAAGAAGACGTTGAGTACTTTAAGAATGAATGAGATAAGATACACGTTTGTCTCACTGATTGTGTGCTACAACTAAAAGAATGTGACGACTTAGATGAATGACTAGTTTGCAATATATACTCTAGGTAGACGAAAACTAAGAAACCACCAAATGAAAGAAAAGTTGCATTAGCATATGTGTTGTGGTACAACCCAATAAAACGACGTTTGAATTGATTATTTTAGAATATAGATCATATAAAGAATTTAAATTAGTACCATAGTAGGAGGTTAGTGATGGCATGTGGAAGGATCCAACTAATTAGCCACAATGAAAGACATTTGATGAGGAGAATCCAAAATTTGGTTGAGAACCAAAGAATCTTCACCTTGTTTTATCGGTCGATGGAATGAATTCTCATAGTAATTTTGATAGCAAGCATAGTGCTTGGCTTTCACATTTATCAACTACAATGTTTCACCCAACTATTGCATGAAGCAAAATTTCTTAATGTTAACTTTATTAATCATTGGACCTAATCAATCAAGAAATTACATTGAAATGTACTTGGAACCATTGATCGATTACTTGAGGAGATTGTGAGAAAGTGAGATAGAAGTTTGAGATTTTTTCATGAAAAGACTTTCACACTCTGAGAAATGTTGATGTGGACTATTTATGAATTCCCTAATATGGAAACCTATCCAAAGACTTAGCCAAGAGTTCAATAGATTTCTGTTTGCATGTCGGAGACATCTTTATTTCGGTTGAAGTATAATAGACAATCTACGATGGCCCTTAGTATGGTTTTTGCCAATGAATCATCGTTACCATAGACTAAAGAAGGCCTTTAATGGCAAAATTAAAGAAAGACAAACTCCAAAGATTTTGACAGGTCAACAAGTGTTTGAGACGATTGAGAATGTAAAAGTGCTTTTTGGAAAAAGGAAACATAAAAAGAATGAGTCGGTGGGATGACCTTGCAAAAATAAATTAATTTTCTTCCAACTTCCATATTGGAGTACTTTTTTTTTTCTTCGCCATTACTTAGCTGTCCTACATATTGAGAAGAACATTTATAAATCGATCGTGGGTGTGTTGTTTAACATCCCTAGTAAAATAAACACGATCTCAATGTACGATTGGATTTTGTTGATATAAATATTAGAGATAATTTGACTCCTAAAAAAGGGTGCGCTTGAACTTACGTGCCTCCGATAAATTACATATTATCAAAATAAGAGACTAACAAACTTTGTGAATGGTTTGCTTTAGTCAAAGTTCCAAAAGGGTATATCTTTTAACTTCAAAAACTTAGTGATGATGAAGGACTTGAAGCTTATTAGCATGAATACATGTAATTGTCACACTTTAATGTAATAATTGTTGCCAATGGTTTTGTATAGAGTTTTGATGAAGGAGGTGAGATTTTTGTTTCTTCTTCAAATTTATATACTCCAAGTTGATATATCTAATAATGCTACATATAGTACAAGTAGAATTAATGTAGACCTTATGCATGATTGAAAAGTACTTTCTACCAACGTTCTTCAACATTATGATTCATCTAACAATGCACTCAGTATGCAAAGTTAGACTTTATGGGATGATGTTCTTGAGATGGATGTACCCTTTCAAAAGATATATGAAAATTTTGAAGGGTTATGCTAAGAATCGAAATAGGCCGAAGGATTATATTGTAGAAACTTACATAGCCAAAGAAAGTCATCATTAAGCCCAAAGCTAAATCTTCAAGTACTCCTTTGTCGATTTCTCACAAGGGATAGAAGCATGCTTATCTTTATGTTTTACACAATGCCCATGAGATAGACTCACTCATAGAGGTCCACATGAAGCAAATGAAAGATGCAAACTCCAAAATGAGAAGAAATAAGAAGTGATTGAAAGATGAATACGACTAGACTTCTAAAAAGTGGATAAGATCACATATATATGCCATGACCCATGAGTCTCAAAACAAAGGTGTCTCACAATACTTGATTAAGTTGGCCAGAGGATCCTTATCAACTATCATGAGATATACTTCGTACTCAATTAATAGTCATACCTTCTACATTCGCAAGAAATGAAAACACTTGGTCCAAAATAATGATGTGTGTCTTCGTGCCAATTCTATACATGTTCTCTATACAAAAGACAAGAATAACATGTTCGGAACAATGATCTACTAGGATTTTATTGAGAACATAGGGAAGCTTGACTATTGTAGACTACAAGTGATACTTTTCAAGTACAAGTGGGCTGACAATAACTACGTAAAAGTTGATAGTTATAATGCTGGACTTTAGAAGATTAGGCTACAAGAATGATCCTTTCATCGTGGTGTCACAAGCAAAACAAGCCTTTTTATATAACCGATCCTAAGGAATTGGAGTTGTCATTAGTCGTACTAATGAAGTCAAGAGCAGTTCATGATGGTGATGAGGATGATGACTAGTCTGCATATTCGATATGTTTGTTGTTTATTAACATCAATTTCTTATTACTGTGCATATTTGTTAATTTGAAGTTTTATATTTATATTTATGTTATATATTAGTTTTTTAAAATATTTATTTTACAAATGTGTCATGTTATTATTCCGCCATTAGTGACTTGTGAATTATTATTTTTGTTCCTTATTCATTTCTATAAAAATAAGTTTTGCTACATGCTTCCTTACATAAATATCCTTTTTCCTATAATCATAAAAATATTCTCATAAAAAATTCTTACAAACATATTTTTCTACTTGATCCCCAAAATAGGGACCAAAACGAAATGTTTTGCCCCACTTTGTTTTTAGTTCTCATTGTTTGGGCCTTTTTTATTATTATTTTACTTTTTCATTGTTATGTCGTTTTCTCTATTAAAATAATTTTTTTCAAATACATCCGTGTTTATTATATAGTTTCATTTTCTAAATGTCCCTAATGACAGAAGGTTTAAGCAACATGTCTACAGCCTAGCATGCACATGCTTCCTGTTGTGAAATCATAACCTGTTCAGCGGAGATATTCCATGTTTAACTCCCTTGATATGTGGAATTATAGGCTAATTCTATAGCTAATATTGGTTGAGTTTACAAAGGTGAAGGCTTCTAAAGGTTCTTCAATTACAAATCTTGAGTTAGAGAAGCAGTTTTGATACCAACGCCTGCTATGAAACTGACGTCCAACAGAGGGGTTCAGCGTACCATTCCACGATTTATCTTGTGGACCTTTTAGCGTGCACTAAGAATGGATTTCAAAAACATATTTATCAGTTCTGTCATTTGACTAGCGGTTTCTCTTTGAGCATCTGCATTATGACTCAAGAAATTACACAATTGGAAAACATAAACAGCCATTAAATTTATCAAAGTTGGGATAAAAATCACCTGCAAATGATTTCCTATTTTAGCAGCCGACCTGTCTGTCTGTCGAACATTTGGAATGCACGGATCCACTTTTGCAAAACAATCCAATCAGCCGTCTAGACGTTTGTGCAGTAGATAGATAGTGACGCAATCAAGTTCGTGGCTAACTTATTCAACAGAGAAAGTATATCTTGTTCACATCCACAAGAGTAGGCAAGTACACATAGAAAATAGAAAATAAAATAAATAACTAGATGAGTGTATAAAATGTAAACCTTGTATACACAAGAAGAAAAATGGTTCTTTTTGAGAAAAGTTTGAATAAAAATAGAAAAATAACTCAAACAAGAAAATCCACAATAACATAAGACAAACAACTCAATAACTAGTGGACAATTAGTTGCCTTCACAACCCATTACGTTAGCTTCGGCACCTTCCTTCCCCAATGCTGCATAATGTCCAAACTAAACCTTGAAGACTGAGATAGCAACTAGTCCTTGTGCTTAAACAAAGTGTTTTGATCTTAAAAAATTCTCTTCCTGCGCAAATTTTCTTGTTTGATGGCATAAGCTCAGTTTCTTCCTCTTGACCAAAGCTATAACCTTCATTATTAGATTCATTTATTGTGGTTTCCCTGATCAAACAAGAGGTTACCAAGGAACCATGCATGGCACTGAATAGGTAGCCCCCACCAGCAGTTTGCCTTATCTCGACATGATCATATCTGGTCATGCCTTCCAAATGAACAATACATAATTTTTTCATAACGACGGGCACAAATTTAATTAGGCAACATCTAATGTTCAAAGAAAAATCCTCCATTTGGGGTGCTAAATCTGGATCATGTGCATGGTATAGGCTGAAATAGTAACATGCTTCCTCCGATACTTCCATAATATAAATATTATTAGGATCGAACACCAAGCAAGAATCCACATCTATTACCATAGAAGGAGTTTTATCTACTCCAGGAAACCATCAACGGATGAATATACAGAGGAACCACTCTTTTTAGAATCCAGAAGAAAGAAAAAGCTAAAATTTAATATAAAAAATGTAACGCCTTTATATGGGGGTTAACAGTTTTTAATGAGATAAAATAAAAATCAAAAATAAAAGTAAAACCTTAAAAATAAAGTTGCCCGGGGCTTAAATAAAAACTCTCAATATCAAAAATAAAAATATAATCGACAAATAATCCACAGTTTAATGTAGCACCTTAAATTTAATATTATAAACTGTCGTCATCATCATTTTAACCCTCAACGCATTGTAATACAGTCACAGAAAGTAACAATTGATGCTTACATTATCATGAAAAACATTCTCAACAATTGAAGCAGTCCCAATGTAATATAGCTACATCACTTCCTCAACTATTTTTCCCGTAGCCACCTCACACTTAGTGAGTCCTGAAAAGATAAAAATATAAGGGAATGAGCGACACTATTCTCAGTAGAGAAAACCATTACTCACCTTTAGGTTTTTATCATTACCACATTAAAACCTGCATGGTTAGTTAATAATTATCATTATCCAGATTATAAGATTTATTATAATCATATTCTGTGGATACCATAGTTAATCATTACCGAGTTTCATACATATACATATATACAAATATTATAGTTCATCATTATTCCTAGGTACCCACGTTCAATAGAGTATCACTCAACTCATCGAAACCCAAAATGGCGTGCTTGATCACCCTCTAAAAATTCCAAGGGTGTTCCGGTGAGGGGACATCAAGCCCTGAGTCCTCACCAAGTTGATTCCTGTACAGTGTGTTCTGGGACTTTCAACCCAAGGAAGCGTCATCACCTTCCTCCTATTTTACCTTTTAGGGTATTCATGCCCAAGGACGTAACCGCCGCCCTCTTCATGTCTCACCATTTCTCTATATTAAATCATTATTAATAGAGTCAGTTTTACTAACCATGCTTCTCAATTTATAACATGTGTCAATTCATTATGTTCCTCACCGTACAATACAAGACGAGTCCATGTCATAGTTTTATATGTGACACTCATATAATATCAGTTCCACATAGATATATATATATATTGCGACAAAACAATCAATTTTAATTCTATAAAAACCTCACAAAAGATGAGTAATAGAATCCCTACCTTTCAAGCTTATCAACAATCTTTTAATCCTGGAATCAATTAACGTTAGCTCCATACTCCTTTGATCCTAAGGCGTGTATAAGGACAATTAAAACTAAAGCACAACATACAACTACATTCATAAATAAATCATGTGTAAACCAATCTTACTAGTATGCCACTAAAGCTTTTATGTAAATCTCTTTTGAATACCCCAATAAACAATTTTGTCTTAACACAATATAAAATGTGAACAAGTAATCTATATGTTTTAGTCCCTAATAAGATTCATCAATCACTTAGGATAATTTTGGAAAGGTTGCAAGACATTAAAGAATTAGGTGGTGAGCAAAAATGGGTTCTTGGTTCAGGTCGGCAGCTGATATACCATAATAAACTGGCAGGTTTACTAGTTTTCAATCCGAAAATTGAATAATTCTTAGAAAATAAAATATAACTCTGATTTAGGTTTATGATAGCTCGTTAGAAAGCTTAGGATGCTACTTTTCAAATATGCAAACCAATTCATAAAATTCATTTTAATTTAATTCCAGAATTTCAAGAAATAGCCACTGCCCATAGAGGTATTACAAAGTTTAACAATATAAATTTTCTGTCTAGGGCATATACACTTAGACTTTATACATATGCTCTAAAATAGCAACAAACATATATTTAGGTTTAAGAACGCAAATTTGAATAATCCTTTAGTATAAAAGAAAATTTATAAATGAAAGACTAAATTTGTTCATAAGATTCTAACCTCGGATTATGGTTAGTTGGAAGCTTGAAATGGCTTCAAAACAGGTTCTTTTACTTTGGTATGACTGAAATTCTTGCTCAAATGGAGGTGATGGTGGCTGATTTTTATGGCTGCCTTGAAGAAGTTCTCTAAGTATTTTGCTTCAGCAAAGAAATGAGAAGAAGAGTGTGGGAACCGTGGAAGAGAAAGGAAGAAAAGATGAAGTCTTTGAAGAGAAGTGATAGAAACAATTATGGAGGAGACATGTTGAAGCATGTCACGGAGGAAATAAAGAAAATGAGGGTCAAGAGTAGCTGGAAAAGATATCCTTATGTCTCATCTAAAGACTTTAACACACATAATGCCAATATGACATTTTTGAGATTTATTAGAAGTTCTAAGGCTTTTTAGTAAACATACTAAATAAATATAGGAGAATTTTAGAAAATTTAAAAATAGATAAAAATAAATATTATAAAATAAATTTAAATGAAGCAATTTTTTTTTTATATTCACTAAAAATTAATTTAATTACCTTAATACCCGTTAGGAGAATAACGGGTGTCACAGCTCTACCCCCCTTAAAGAAATTTCGTCCTCGAAATTTCAATTCTAGCAATACTAGTAAAAATTTTGATTCCATTATGATTCCAATTCCGAGTCTAAACCGTTAATGTTGTTTGTCCTCCAAATTTAAGTCATCGTATCTCCACTTGGTTACTTGCATAATAAATCTTACTCTAAATTCTAAATCCCTCAATGAGAGTATTTCTGACAAGTTTAAACTTATAACACTGTATAATGGTCTAGGAATCTGATCAGACATATATATTGACCATACCATGATTCCAGTCCTTCATTGTCCATGGACTGTGATTTACAATCACATTTAAGGAGATTGCTAGAGAAATTTTATATACTTCATTTTTAGGTTCCTTTTCCTTTTTGAGTAAGGAAAAGTCAAATATATTTGATTTCATGCCTCAACTAATAAACTAAAACATAATCATAAAACATATATCACAAACACTTCTATTCAAAACCATACATTAAACTTATTCATAGAGATATTAAACGGAATCTCAGAGTTGCAGACAAACCCGACATATTTTTCATTAAACAGCTATCCTCATGACACAAACATTCAATCCAAATAATATACTCATATTTCATATGGAATATCCCCATAACTGACTTTGGTACTTCTACATAATATTAACAGAATATTACACATTACAAACATGATATGGATACGTTTCGAGAGTACAAGGCACTCCGTATACCAGCTATCCATATCTTGCATGCTTAGGGAATACAAAAACATCGATAAACAAAAGATCGGACCTTAAGTAGGATGCGTTTTGAGAGCATCAAGTACTCCGTATCCAGCCATCCCGGCATTAGGCTCAATGAATCTAAAAGATTGAACAACGATGTACCACAAGAAACATAGAATACAAGGTAAACGGTTATTCGTAACACACGAAATATGGACACACATGCCTACATGCCATAGATAAAACCAAAAGATTACAGATGGAGATTCAAATCAATTGGCCGCTCCCAGCTTTCCCTTTCCCATTTAAGCTTGGATGTTGCAGTGTCGGATTCTGGATGTATAATTTGCATTTTATCTATCAATTCCTCAGCTGTTGAAGCAGTAACAAAGATTTGTCTCTCCGATTCTGTAGTGATGTTTTCTTCCACAGCGTAATCTAGAAATTTCAAAAGACCGTTATAAAAACTATTTACATTCAGCAGTCCCAAAGGTTTGGAATAAAAGCCCAACAATTGGCCACAAGCGACTACGAATATTTCCTCAAGAGTACCTAGACCACCAGGTAATGCTATAAAAGCATCAGAATTATAGATTATATCTTTAAAATTTCTAGGGATGCTCCTGACTCCTTTTCCCTTACCTATGGTTCCTTATAAAGGTTTCCTTCAGCTGGAATATGAGGCCAAATTCCTACAACTGTAGCGTCACCAGACCTAGCTGCTAGCGCCATATTTTCCATCATTTTTATACTACCACCCCCATAGATTATGTTAATCTTCCTGCGTGTTAGGACTTGCCATAAGTGATTTGCAGCTTCTAAATAAGCTTTATCTTTTCCAAGGCTAGAACCACAAAAGACAAAGACATTCTTTATTTTCTTCGTGGACTGGGAGGTAGACATATTTGGTTTATATAAGTGGTTGATTAATGTCTGCTCCACTTAGACTTCGGGCTCTACATGAGATTTTAAAGATGAGAAATACACAAAAAGGGCTAAAGAGACAGACGAGTAGGTAATGAAAAGGTAATCCAAAGATTTAAACAAAATCTTGTGCGGATAAGAAAGTAAGATAAGGAGATTGATAATTTACAGAAAATCTAATTCACTTTTTGAAAAAGATTAGACTCTAATTGTATAACTTTTGACAATTGAGAACAGTTTGACAGAAGACCCTCTTGACACAACTGTAGACCTTTTGATAAATATACACCGAGTCTAGAAATTCAATATAAACGACAAATACTGTAGAACTTTTGAAATTTGAGACACAAATCTTGAAATAACTGGATAAGTTTTTTCAAAATTCAAACATGTTACTGTACCGTATGTGACGTGTCTGATAAGATAATATATTTTATTATATATATATTTAAGAAAATCATAAATTAAATGAGATATTAACACTTACTGTATCAATCTAATAATCATAATTTTTTCAAACACAAAAGCAAATATTCTGAGTAAAAGAAAAACACAAACTGTTGAACATCAGCTAAAATTGCTTCAAATAAGCAAAGACTATAAATAACCTTTATAGAGCGATGACTTATTCCCCATCCAGTTTTCTTATGGCTTGGCAAATAGGATCTAGAAATACCATATTCCTGAGGCGTTGTCTTTCTGCATAAAATTTAGGCCAGAGTTTAAAAATAGCTCCTTGAACATATCCACTAGGGTGACCGTGAAGAGGAGGATGGATGCTATCTAAGTTCTCCTTTGAAAGTCCATCCCTACAAAACCTTATTTTATCCTCTCTATTCGTAGACATATAACCAGGTGAAGTACATTTACCGTTACAATTTTGTCTTCCACATTTGTTACAAGCGACCACGATGGCACGAGCTCTTCTTTTCATTGCACTACGACTGGTACCTGTTTCTGGTAAACTGACATCTTGACTGAAGTCACTCGGACGGATCTTCCCCTCTATCAACATTCTCACATCACAAGGGATGCCAAAACGCATAAGAATCCACAGCCGAGTAATCCTAGCCTTGTATTTCTTTCTGAGAATCTTTTGGGAGAGTGATGGGAAATACTTTCTCAGGTGTTGGTACTTTGGGTCCATGATGAGATGAAAGGAAAGTAAATAGAAAGGAAAAATTAAGATAGTAAGTTGCAGAATCCTAGAATTCCTTCTTCTTTTAGAGGGAAAGAAGAATTTCTAGTGAAAAAGAAGAGGATTTGCGATTTAGAAAGAAAATAACAAATTAAGAGAGAAAAAGTGAGCTCAGAGAAATAAGCTCCTATGCATAGTAAACGTATATGTAAACAATAATTAAACCACTGTATATGACACGTATAGAGACCACGTAGGAGAGACAGTGTGAGTCAAACTGATTTAGGATTTGGACTAGGCCCAAATGTTCTAAGTTGAAAAGGGTCAGGTTGTTTCGGGCCTTAACACATTTAGAACGAGTTAAATAACAAATATAAAATTGTAAACCAATTTGTATAAATCTTAAACCCAATTCAAAGCCACTATAGATAAAGATAACTATGAACAACAAATCTAATTTAACGACAATCAAGGATCTTCCTGAATGGTATTTAAAATCATTTCATAACAACATAATCTTCTAGTAACTCAATTAATTTTGTTTTAATCAAAACCTTATTGAACAATGCATACACCCATATGTTATTCATAATACTCAACATCTATCAATGGATTCATCATCATTACTACCAAGGGTTTAGAATGTGACTAACCTTTAAATCAATACGATTTATGTCTTTCAACATAGATCATATCAATGAACAAAGACACTTGATGTTACTACTTAAGAACATCTACAATCCCCACAATTCTACTTATACAATATCTAATTTCCTCATATAACAAAACCTTAGGTAACCAAAAGATTCACATCTAAACATCTAAAACTTAAACATTTTATCGTAATTATCCAAAATTATTATAAGTGCCTTAAGTATTATGATTTACTTAAGGAAACTCCTATTGGTCAATTTTTTTTTTATATTACATCTATTCATAAAGATTCACTGATACACTTATATACAATGTACGTAACCAAATATTCCAACTTTGAGATTCATGCATTCTTGCCTTTACACAGTCTCAACAGACCAAAAGTCTAACGTTTATCTCTCTTAAGATTCAATACCATAGGTTCCCAACTTATCTCATATTCCTCAAATAAATAGAACTTTTAAGAAAAGATATTGACACTTATGTACTCTACTGAATCCACACATAATCATTACTTAGGTTTGAATCAATTACGAAAAATTTGGCATATCTATGCCAAACTTTAAAATCAATAAATCAAGCCTTATATTTCTTATTGTTTTTCACGAGACAAAAGGCTCTTAAATCCTTGCATCTACACAAATTTTTCATTGTTCTATACGAATTAGATATGCTTATAGATCCTAATATTATACGAATCTCTCATAAGCATTCTACTTATAAACTCATTCCATATAATTATCATTCCCTCATAACTATTAATACTTTCCTTCTATATAATTATTGTACTCATATAACCGTTAGTATTTTCATTCTAGGGTCTTTCCATGTTACATCCTTCTAGACTGTATAAATCAATGTGAAGGTTCATTTCGATGATGACAATGAAAATTCAGCTTCAAAACCATCTCAAAAGCATTTTTTTTTTAAAGTGGTGCTACACTCCCTAGGTTAACCGAACCTAGGCTCTGATACCAAAAATTCTGTAACGCCCCTATATGGGGGTTAACAGTTTTTAATGAGATAAAATAAAAATAAAAAATAAAAGTAAAACCTTAAAAATAAAGTTGCCCGTGGCTTAAATAAAAACTCTCAATATCAACAATAAAAATATAATCGACAAATAATCCATAGTTTAATGTAGCACCTTAAATTTAATATTATAAATTATCACCATCATCATTTTAACCCTCAACGCATTGTAATACAGTCACAGAAAGTAACAATTGATGCTTACATTATCATAAAGAACATTCTCAACAATTGAAGCAGTCCTAATGTAATATAGATACATCACTTCCTCAACTATTTTTTCCGTAGCCACCTCACACTTAGTGAGTCCTGAAAAGATAAAAATATAAGGGAATGAGCGACACTATGCTCAGTAGAGAAAACCATTACTCACCTTTAGGTTTTTATCATTACCACATTAAAACCTGCATGGTTAGTTAATAATTATCATTATCCAGATTATGAGATTTATTATAATCATATTCTGTGGATACCATAGTTAATCATTACCGAGTTTCATACATATACATATATACAAATATTATAGTTCATCATTATTCCTAGGTACCCACGTTCAATAGAGTATCACTCAACTCATCGAAACCTAAAATGGCGTGCTTGATCACCCTCTAAAAATTCCAAGGGTGTTCCGGTGAGGGGACATCAAGCCCCAAGTCCTCACCAAGTCCTCACCAAGTCGATTCCTGTACAGTGTGTTCTGGGACTTTCAACCCAAGGAAGCGTCATCACCTTCCTCCTATTTTACCTTTTAGGGTATTCATGCCCAAGGACGTAACCGCCGCCCTCTTCATGTCTCACCATTTCTCTATATTAAATCATTATTAATAGAGTCAGTTTTACTAACCATGCTTCTCAATTTATAACATGTGTCAATTCATTATGTTCCTCGCCGTACAATACAAGACGAGTCCATGTCATAGTTTTATATGTGATACTCATATAATATCAGTTCCACATAGATATATATATATATATTGCGACAAAACAATCAATTTTAATTCTATAAAAACCTCACAAAAGATGAGTAATAGAATCCCTACCTTTCAAGCTTATCAACAATCTTTTAATCCTGGAATCAATTAACGTTAGCTCCATACTCCCTTGATCCTAAGGCGTGTATAAGGACAATTAAAACTAAAGCACAACATACAACTACATTCATAAATAAATCATGTGTAAACCTATCTTACTAGTATGCCACTAAAGCTTTTATGTAAATCTCTTTTGAATACCACAATAAACAATTTTGTCTTAACACAATATAAAATGTGAACAAGTAATCTATATGTTTTAGTCCCTAATAAGATTCATCAATCACTTAGGATAATTTTGGAAAGGTTGCAAGATATTAAAGAATTAGGTGGTGAGCAAAAATGGGTTCTTGGTTCAGGTCGGCAGCTGATATACCATAATAAACTGGCAAGTTTACTAGTTTTCAATCCGAAAATTGAATAATTCTTAGAAAATAAAATATAACTCTGATTTAGGTTTATGATAGCTCGTTAGAAAGCTTAGGATGCTACTTTTCAAATATGCAAACTAATTCATAAAATTCATTTTAATTTAATTCCAGAATTTCAAGAAATAGCCACTGCCCATAGAGGTATTACAAAGTTTAACAATATAAATTTTCTGTCTAGGGCATATACACTTAGACTTTATACATATGCTCTAAAATAGCAACAAACATATACTTAGGTTTAAGAACGCAAATTTGAATAATCCTTTAGTATAAAAGAAAATTTATAAATGAAAGACTAAATTTGTTCATAAGATTCTAACCTCGGATTATGGTTTGTTGAAAGCTTGAAATGGCTTCAAAACAGGTTCCTTTACTTTGGTATGACTGAAATTCTTGCTCAAATGGAGGTGATGGTGGCTGATTTTTATGGCTGCCTTGAAGAAGTTCTCTAAGTATTTTGCTTCAGCAAAGAAATGAGAAGAAGAATGTGGGAACCGTGGAAGAGAAAGGAAGAAAAGATGAAGTCTTTGAAGAGAAGTAATAGAAACAATTATGGAGGAGACATGTTGAAGCATGTCACGGAGGAAATAAAGAAAATGAGGGTCAAGAGTAGCTGGAAAAGATATCCTTATGTCTCATCTAAAGACTTTAACACACATAATGCCAATATGACATTTTTGAGATTTATTAGAAGTTCTAAGGCTTTTTAGTAAACATACTAAATAAATATATGAGAATTTTAAAAAATTTAAAAATAGATAAAAATAAATATTTTAAAATAAATTTAAATGAAGCAATTTTTTTTTATATTCACTAAAAATTAATTTAATTACCTTAATACCCGTTAGGAGAATAACGGGTGTCACAAAAAAAAAAAAAGATGAACATGAATATGTGACAAGTGATAACATAAAACAAGATAATAATATCAGAAGTACCTTCATGGGCAACTCACCCCAACCTCTTGACCAATCATCATTTTAAACCCTGTCATTCCAATTCCATAATTAACAGTTAAATGCTATAAAAATTGCATATTAAAAAAACTAATTAAAATACAAGCGAAAAAATTAGAAACTGCTAAATGGAAGGGGAAAAAAAACATAATTCTAGGTACTGAGAGCCAGTAGGAAGCAAAACATATATCATATTTTGACAAGTTTGCAGATAAATAAGACAATGACTAGGACATTTTTAAGTTAGCACAGCTGTTGAAGCAAATTATAACACACTAACTCTATGCCAAGATGAAATCGCGTTTTTCAAAGCCCAAGACAATTGTTAAGAGCATTAGCCCCACGCCCTCAAGTTAACCGTTTTCAGTATTGTCCCTGCTTGACTATTGAGCTGTTAGGTTAGACGCAAGGTTGTTGCATTCTAACTAATTAACTGTATTCTCTCTCTCACACATCAAATCAAATCAAAGTTTCATTTGTCACCTGTGGAAGACCACATAGTTTGTGTAGAGTGGGTATCATGTTCATGTCCTCACTGTTATGTTAATTTTCGGCTAGATAGCTGCTATTCAACTTGCTTCCAATTCCCTCCATGGCCAGGTCCATAGTAGGTTTTTCCCTTTTTGATTTGGGGGTTGGGATATTAACAACGGGATTTGGGGTTAAATGGCTTTTTTTAAGGTTTCTTCAAACAATGATGTATGATGTTACAAAGTCTCAACAATGAAAATCTATATCTAAATCAAAATTTAAATCCTAATTAACAATAATTTTATTTGTCTCGCACAACTCTCTCCTGATCGGTACAATGTTCAACAGGTGGATCGGTTTCGTACTGCAGGCAACAAGCTCTTGTGGGTTTGCAACTTCGAGTAAAGGACGACGGGTTTTAACGAAAAATCTGCAAGCTTTACCCTATAAGCTGACGAGATTTTTAGGTTTCGCAACTGCGGCAACATCTGTCCGTGGGCCTAGTACCGGCGGCGGCAACGGTCAAGGTGAAATAGGCGTCGAGTTTTTTTAAAATTTTTTAATTTTGTGAATTTTTTATGGTAAAATAAGCTATTTTGCATCGTAAGTAAAGCATCATTATTTTTACTGTTGATAAACTTTTTAAAAGCTGTAAATTTTTAATATAGACAATTACAAATCTAATGATTAAAATATTAATTTAATGATTAAACAGTCTTTTTTATGGATGGTGTAAAATTGTCTTTTCTATTATAAAGATATCTTTTCTTTGTTTAAATTTAAAATTGGTCCCTCGTGAGTTACCCGCAAGACAATTCTATCCACTTTTTGACGATGTCATGAGCTTGACTTATGATACGACAGAATTTGAAAAATAGGGAGAATTTTTAAAATTTTCATTTCATTAGCTGAATTGGGAAACGCCTAACATTTAGGGGTCCCAAACAAAAAAAAAAAATTTCAAAAACGCACAGGATAAATCGACGTCTTGTTAAGATGCAAATGATATGTTTATATGAATCCTGCATCTTACCTTTACCCAATGCCATGGCCCATTTTTCAGAAGGCCACGCCCCTCGTTAGTCTAAGGTTTCTCCAATTTTGTGATCCAAACCCAATTTCGAGCCCCTTCAAAAAAAACAAAAAAACAGGGAATTTTCATAAATATATCTCTTAAGATTTTTTTTTATAAATATTACACAATTGATTTGTGGTACAACTTAATATGTAATCGAATAATAGTGTAGTATAATTTTTTTTAAATATGACATAAATAAACGCAATTTTTAAAAATATGACATAACATGTAATTTTTTATTAAAAAAACATTTCCGAGCACATATTTAGTTTTACAGCTTTGAGTTTCCTTGCACATGCATTTCTTATGATTTTGGAATACTAAGATCTTAAAATTTCTCTAAAAATTTAACAAAAGTAGATTAGAAAATAAAAGTTTAATAATGTTGTTTTAAAAATAAATAAAAAAACTAAATGGCTTGACACGTTTAGATCAAAAACATCCATTTTGACTAAATGTGTGTAGGAGAAAAAAGAGTGTGGGTGCGACAAATAAGGCATAATTTTTTTTATAAAAAAATTAATTAGTAAAATCAGATAGGAAATTAATTAGGAGTTATTATAAGAAAATAATAATTGAGCAGGCCACATATAAAAAAAAAAAAGAATATTTGAGTAGGGACACATGAAAGAGATTTGTTTCAATAGGGGTAAATTAGAAGAATGATATCTATATATAAGAAAAATGGTAGTTCAAAGTGCCACCGGTAAAAAAAATATAACCAATAGAAGCAAAAACAAAACTTGGAGGTCACACTTGATAAAACAATATTTCAGAGGATGCATAAAAATATGAAATGAGGAGAAATTAGAAACAAAAGGTATTTCTACGATATACACATTAACAAATAATTCATGGTAGTGAATTTAAAAATATATAAAATATTAGGAAAAAAACTACTAAAAACAAAGGAGAGAAAAAAAAAAACAAAGGATTAAAGATGCAAAATAAAAATGAGGAGGACAAACAAAACGAAGGAAATAATAATAATAAAAAAGAACAGGAAGCAAAAAAGAAAGAATCATAAAAAAGAAAAGCCAAAAAAGCCAAAAAAAAAAAAGTAGGATATGAACGAAACTTAAAGGTCACACTTGATAAAATAATATTTTAGAGAATATAAAAAATATGAAATAAGGATGCATTAGGAAGGAAAAGTATCTCCCTTCCCAAACAAAGAGAAAAGAAAAGTATCTCCCTTCCAAAAAAAAAAAAGGAAAGGAAAAGCATCTCGACAATATATGTTAAAAAAGTAATTCAACGAAGTGAATTTGAAAATATGTATCACATGGTTATTAACATTAATGGCCTCTAAACTTTAGGGTCTCCCTCATTTTATACTCTGAACTTTAAAAATAACCACTTTACTCCCTGAACTTTTAAAACTCCTCATTTCACCTCCTGAATTTTAAAAATCACCATTTTGCTCTGAACTTTCAAAACTCCTCACTTTGTCGGTTAAATTTTTGATTTTTCGTTAAAATAGACAGAATGAAGTCCATCTGATTCGCATATGGGTCACATGTAAGGGCAAAAATAAGATTTTATCACTCTTAAGTTTTGTTTTTATTTATACTCTCACTTGACGCATTTTTTTTATCTGAACTTTCATTTGATAAGGGTTTGCTTGTATTTTTTTTTCTCATTTTTACTGCATAACTCATTTAATAAGTTAATTTTGTTTGCTGATATTTGAATTTCAATACTAAAGAAGATGAGTTATACATTAAAGATGAGGAGATATCAGCGAACAATATCTAGAAGAAACACAAACCCTTCTTTAATAAGAGCAGATAAAAAACATTAAATGAGAGTGTAAACATGAAACAAAAAGTGAGATTGATAAAATCTCATTTTTGTCCTTATAAGTGACCCATGTGAGAATCATTGTGTTCAATTCTGTCTATTTGAATGGAAAATCAGAAAATAAGATACAAAATAAGGAGTTTTAAAAGTTCAAAGGTAAAACAACGATTTTAAAAATTCAGAGGTAAAGTGAGAAGTTTTAAAAGTTCAAGGGATAAAGTGATGATTTTTAAAGTTCAGGAGGTAAAGTGAGAGAAATCTTAAAGTTTAAGAGGTATTAGCGTTTATAACCCTATAATATATTAAGAAAAGCAATAAGAAAACATAAAAGCAAAAAGGAAAAAAAATTGAACGGCTAAAGATGCAAAGTAAGGAGCTAGAGGGAGGACAAAGAAAATAAAGTAAAAGAAAAAAGAAAGAATGAGAAAAAAGTCATATTTTTGAAACTTTTGAAGTAAATATTAAGTTTTAAAAATATTTATATTAAATAAGGTGTACAATATGAATAACTTATTTACTATTGTAAACAACAGATTAAATCATATATTTATACCATAATTTTGATATTTACTACAAATATTTTCAAAACATACTATTTACTACAATTAGTTTTAACTTTAAAAAAAAGGTGATACTTACTATAATTTCCCAAGGAAAAAAAAAAGAAAGAAATGGAAAGCAAAAAAAAAAAAAAAAATCCCGTGGTCCATGCATCACGTGCAGGGAGGAAGACACTTTAACCAATTTTTTTTTTTCTTCTGTGGCATGAATTTGAAAGTCCTCTACCTGTGAAAAATCAGGGGTTTTTGATAAATGGCTTTAAGAAAAAGCATTGTTAGACAAATGATCTTTTTTTTTGTTTTTTTTTCACACCAAAAAACAAGTTTTTTGGACAGTAGGAAAACGGCTCAATTTTTTTTTCCATCCTATTGAGGTTCTTTTCCTTATTACAATTTTTTTCCTCACATTTTTGAAAAAAACTGAAGTAGTTTTCCTGCCCAAAAAAGCCTGTTTTTTAGTGCAAAAAAAAAAAGAGTCATTTCCTCAATTCATATTTGTTTTTTGCCCTTTTTTCAAATTTCCCCTGAAAAATCTCATAAATAGGCTTTGAATTTTATTCTAATATAATTTTAGTCATTGTCTTTTAAAGCGTCTCAAAGTTTATTCCTGATCTATCTTTTTTTCTTTCATTTTTAGTCATTGTTATCAATTAGTCTCGGTGGTGTAACACTTTACACGAACATAATAACTACTAGAAATACAAAAAATATATATATATATTGAGATTATGTATATACAAAATAAAATAAGAGCAATAACAATATACGAAAACAATCAAAATTGGAACGAAGGAGAGCTGAGGCCCATGTATCACACTTGTTCGTAAAACAGATTTGCCCCTCGTTGTTAGTGCTTAAGTGCAATTGACATCTATCTCCTAGAATACAACGACAAATGAGCACAAAACACGCATAATGTCACTACACAGGCAAACTAAAAATGAGCCTAAAATACTATTACACTGAAGCCTAGCATTAGAGAAAAATGTAAGCAAGATTATGTGAATTTCTGAGAGCAAAATATTGGGCTTCATGTGCTAATTTATAGCCATCTAAGTGGGTTTATAACAACAAGTGTTTATGGCCCCATTAACCTGCCTTAACCCAACCATAATGCAAGTAATATTTAACCAGCCTAAGCCTTTGCATGGTTAATTTTAGAGGTTACAACCTTTATCCTATCTAAATTAATCGTCCAAAAAACGTTTTAATGATGCAGATGTTCTTAGCTGGGCCTGGATGGGAAAAAGAAAAGTTGCAAAACGCATGAGGCTAGGTAATTCGATGCTGTATTCGTGCCAGCAAGACGCGCGCTGGCTTGCACTGGGGCTTTGGGCCATTGTTCTATGATTTGCAACCTTCTACAGGCACGAGAGAGAGCCTTTTTGTTTACTAGATTATTCATGAGCAAATGACCAATCCTATATAAACATTAAAAAACCTTATTCTCTGTTCTACGTGGCCCCCTTATTTTTCCAACTATTTCCAAATTTCATTGGATACATTTTAATCATCAATGTTTCTTCAGCTATGCTTTATTTTTTGAGCATATAACATACCATTTTAAGATCTCACAAATAAGAACTCGAATTGACTTTGGTCTTTCACAAAAATAAAGTAGGACCCGCTAGAAATAAAGCCTTAAATTGACCACTTAACCTGGTTAACAAACCATATTTTTTCCAGCAGTTTTGGTGTAAAAGACAGGATGAAATATATAGGCAATATTGACAGAGAATAGTATTTACCAATAGAACATGGAATATGCAAATGTTTATAACGCAAGAGGGTCAAATAATTCTACGTTAACTTAATATTATTATATTTTGTCCTGTTTTTAGCACTCTGTTAATGAAAAAGACAAAAACTAAAACAAAGTGATAGATTGAGGATTAAATTTGGGATGATTTAAATGTCACGACTGAAAGTCATAATTATAGAGTCTTTTAGGAGCGTGTAAGCAATATTTGTTAGATGATTTAGTTCAATTTTCTCAAAAGAGAAGGATTGTTGGTTCAGCAAGCTTATATGATTAGATTAGGTAAGTTTTTTAGAAAAGGACAGAATGAATAGATCAAACAAAGTCCAAAAAAATAAAAAGGGAAAAAATAAATAAAGAAAAGGATTGTTGGTTCAACAAGCTTAAATGATTAGATTAGCTAAATTTTTAAAAAAGGACAGAATAAATAGATCAAACAAAGTTCCAAAAATAAAAAAAAGGGGAAAAATAAATAAAATATGAGTTTTTATTCAAGAAAGAGGGGGAATCATTGACGAACACTTTTTGGTCTCTTTAGAAATTTTGGAACAAAATCAACTTTGAGAATTTCAAGATTCTTGAAAGCACTGTTGTTGCTACAATTTGGTATTATGTTCAGAAGTCTAATTCCTTGGGCAAAAGTTGCATGTACAATTCCATTAGCTATCTTCTTATTTTACGTAATTTCAATATTTACATAGAGATCTTCTATTGTTCCTAAAATCACTGCAGTCTTTTGGATTCCTTCTGATTAGGATTGGTTAAAAGTTGACAGAGATGGCTCAGCCTTTGATTCTTTGGGTCTTGCAGAATGTCTTAAGGGTTTTTTGAACTTTCAGAGACTTTTGTAAGAGTTGTTTTGCTTCTCCTTCGGGAGTTTCGAATGCTTTTGAAGTGGAGATTGCTAGGCATATCAAAGCCATAGATTGCGCTAAGAAGTAAGATTGGAAGCTTTTGTGATTTGAATGTGATTTATCTTGCATGGTTATTTTGGTGGGTATTAGTTCTGACATTATTTCTGGTTTCACATTTGTCATATTTATAAAGAAGGCAATCAAAGGCGTCGATAAGTTGGCTCTTCATGTGGTTCTCTAGATT
Organism: Artocarpus heterophyllus; assembly: GCA_025403435.1. NCBI lineage: Eukaryota > Viridiplantae > Streptophyta > Magnoliopsida > Rosales > Moraceae > Artocarpus > Artocarpus heterophyllus. The sequence goes on from CM046330.1 coordinate 16,570,578, forward strand.
CTGATTTTTGTGTTTTTATTCTTCCTGGTTATTGTGCAGAGGATTTTTTTTTTTTTTTAAAAGGCTTTTATGGGTTTTACTAAAAAGGCTTTTACTGACTAGTCCGATAACCGTTTTGGGAGCTAATTTTTAAACTAATAGTTTCGGCTTAATCCTGTAGCGTTACCTGGCCGCTTGTTGTCTTTTTAGCTTCCTGGTATCCTGTTGGAGTTTTTGGTTTTTGGTTTCAGTCTTGATTTTATTTAAATAACATGGAGTAGAGAGCTACATGTGGATGGGAGATCAGCCGTGATTCGCGTTGATGCTACTTGTTCCTACTTATCATTTATTTAAAAAAAAAAAAATCATTGAAGAAAAAGCAGCATCTGCATTTAATTTCACTTTCCACAGCCGAACCACATACACATAAAAGATCACTGTGAACAATATTTTGATCACTAGAATATATAAGTTTTAAACAATCGTCATTGAACATACAAACACTATGTACAGATCAAATGATATCTCACAGGAATATCTCAGCAAAAATCCCTAACATCAATTATATTCTTCTATCTGGACAATAATAGGCTTTTGAGAACTATACAGATGCAAAACCCACGAAGCGATCAGAACAAGAGAAGACACAACATAATGCAGCAGAATAGAAAGATTGACACCCTATTAAGTGATCTGTCAACCTGCACTTCATGTCTTCTCAACCTTGGACTGCCACTTCCCATTGGAGGGTAAGGAAACAAACTTGTACCCGGGCCCCCAAACATTCTCGCAAAAACCATCTCACCAAAAATTCCAATCGTTGGATTGATCAAGCTAGTCATAACCGCAGGCCCAATATGAGACGGTGGCAGACTGTTTGCAACATGAGCTTCATAAGGATGAGGGAAATATTGCTGGTGAAGTGACTCTGAATTGGACTGGACATAGTTTGGATAGAGATGATGGTTCTGCTGCGATGTAGAGGTGGTGGTAGAAGTTATTATAGTGTTCAACCCAGATGGAAGTGGCCTGCGTGGTACAACCAGGCCCAACTGGGGTTTCTTGGTTTCAGAATCCGAACGGGATGTGCCGCGGCCATAGAGGGGCACCAATGAACCATGCGAGATGTTAGACTTGCAGACAGGGCAGTTCTGCTGATCTGGTTCGTCCGAGTCGCTCTGGACCTGAAGCCACTTGTAAATGCAAGGCCAGCAGTAAAGGTGACCGCAGAGAGTGACCACAGGCTCAATTGCTGAGTCTAGACATATGTTGCACTCAAAGCAGCCACTTTCATTTTCAGGGACTTTTGCGGTAGCTGCCATAGATCTCCATTTCTGCTTGACAGAGACGTCTCCGTTGGAATCAAAGTTTGCCTCAGGCTCTAATAAGTTTTGCTCCATCTGTTCAGCAGGCTGTTAATCAAGCAAGAATTTAGTAGACAAAGAGACAAAAACGGGGAGGAGGGAAGAGAGCATAGGCAAACATATAAACCCAAGAGCCCAACTCAATGATATTTGTTCTCATTTCACATGTATAATGGACAAGAAGAAAAGGCTTCTGTGATCGAGCCAATGCAACTCTAGACAGGCAATCATTAAGCACCTATGAAGGCAGATATGAACAATAGAAAAGGGGCCAATGTCCCGAACAGTGTACGGTTGAAATTTTAAAGCAACCAACCAACCAAAGAACTTTGTTTTGTTACCAAATTAGCCAACTTATCTTAGAGTAACGCTCTAGAAAAGCAATTTGATACGCATCTAGGAAAGCACAAATACGCAAAATCAAAGAGGCCATTGTCCCAACAGTGTGGTTGAAATTTCAAAAGCAACCAACAAACTAAAAGGGAAAAAGAAAGGCCAACTAAACAATTGGCTGAAATAAATTAAGAGAAAAGTGAAAAGGCGTTTTCAGACCCCAAACGTGGATAAGAAAAATAATTTATGTGCATGTCTGTATGTTCTAAATAAAAAGCATGAAAACTATGAAATTGGTTTGGTCCCCTAAAGCTCTTTGTTTCAGCAACCACCGCTGATGACATAAGGACCACTTTAGATTTCAAACTAAACTGCTTGTGATCTGCTTTTGCAACATAACAATTGCTCACAATTAAAGAACGAGACAAGCTTCTTGTTAGACAATCAAGGGCAGATGGCGCAAATTTACGATTTGAAATTGCAATATAGTCACTTTATATTACTTCTGATTATGAAATGGTCCAGATCTGGAAAAAGAAAACTTTTAACAATTCGGTCAGAAACAAACCAAACTGTTCATTAAATGTTCTTGATTAATAATAAAAAAAAACTGCTTAAGGTCAATTATAATAATCTCTTCAATATTCTCTGAAGTGAGGTTGTAGGAAATTGTGACTCTCCTTTTTCGGACCAAACTCTTTCACTTATTGCAAATTACAAGCCAACGTAATCAAGCAAGATTAAAGCTTGGCTAAGTTGAAATCATTTCAATTGTATTCAAAGTTTCGGGGAAAATAACAAAGGAAAGAAAAAATGATGAAAGGAAATTCTGGAGTTGAGAAAAACAACAGATCATGGAAATTATAGGATCTAAATAAAATTAAAAAGGAAAAGCTAAAAGAGCAAATACTCTTCAATGTTAAGAATCTAAATTTTATCTCTTAAAATACACAAATAGCAGATCCAGACCACCGATTAATTTTCATATTAAACATAATAAATCACCACAACAGATAAAAATTGCAATTTAGGAAAATTTTTAGGTCACAAAATCAACTCTTTAGCTATCAAAGAAACTGATACTCAAGATAAACATTTTTCCAATCTAATTGAAAGACAATTCCAAATTCAAACAAAAGAATCAAAATTAATATAAATCAAATTCAGAAGGAAAACAAAAAATCCCAAACAATAATCTTATCAAGTTAAAGTGAGATAGAAAAAAGGACATACCTATTGAAAGGAAGAAAAATCGGAAGCAGATCAAAGTGGATTGAGCAGAATCAAACACTCGAATGGCGAAGAATAATCGAAGAAGAATCTACAGAGAGAAACGCTAAATTGGTGAGATTACGACGAACGAATGTCTCCAAGCAAAACGAAAAAGAGGGTCTCTTCACACAAAAACAAAACGGATAGATATATATTCCTTTAATCGTAAAATGAAGTTTGTTGTGTGTCTCTTTCTCTATAAATAATATTTCATAACCGCGTCTTATTATACCTTTTTTTTTTTCTTTTTTTTTATTGGTTTCTTTTTTGTTTTTTGAACTATTTTTTGTGGTTTCTTCCCTACTTCAACCTGAAGGAAATAGGAAAGGCTTTCGAAGAAAATAAAAAAGGACAGGCCTTCGGCACCAAAAAAAAAAAAGGACAGAGGAGTAAGGTCGCCCACGCGGTGACACGCGTGTGTCCTTGGGTAATCATTAATAGATGCCATGCTCAAATTGGATAAAAAAATAATAATAAAGTATATCAATTGTATCAAGATATCCCTTAAATTTCACAAGCACTAATTATATCCCATGATATGTCTCCAATTATGTCCTTTTTATTTGATTCCGTTAATTTTTTTTACCGGAAATGCTTATTTGTCCATTTATTATCTAGTAGGTTGTGATATTATAAGTTTATTGAATGCCCTTCCTTCTAGACATTTTACTTGCCACTAAATCAACACGTGTATATATGATCCGTTCAAGTTGAAAAAAAAAAGAAAAAGAAAAAAAAGCGTAAATAAAAAATATTTAAATTAACGTTTTTCTACTAAATATATAACCATTAAAAAAAATAAAACCTTATCTTTTCTCTTTTGTTATCATAACCATTGGTTGGGCTCCCTTCAATGCCTGCCATAGAAACTTCTTCGTCTTGAACATTTGTTTAACGCTTCCCATGGAATCTTGGTAGCGTAGCTATACATCTACAACGTATACACATCGATCAGCAAGCTGTAACAATTCAGATTTAGCTGAGCTGGGAAAGCATTCAAATCGTTTAGGGCTCGATGCATGAAAGGATGTAATGGAAGGTCCTACTCGGAAGAACTCCACATAGAGTGTAATACATCCCTTCGGAGGATCGACGAGAGTATCTTCGACCATGCGCAAAATAAGAATCACGGCATCGGGAATATGATATTCCCGATGAAGGGTGTCCAACTAAGCTTGTGTCATCGTCGATGTATACTTGGTGGTTGAAGTCCGATGCACCTGGTAGACCACTTCTCCCTAGACCCTCGTCTCTAAAGCCAGTGGCACGTCCTCTTCATCCTTAGCGTCCTCGCCTCTTTGGACTTGTTGCCTCTCCATGGCAACATCTTCCTTGACAATGACTTCGCCCACTACTTAGTCCTCCTTAGTTGCGTCTCGATCAGAGGTGCTTGGCCCAACCGCAGCGGCCGCCAAGTTGAGCACACTCCTATTCAGTTACTCGGGATGTGCCCGCGGTGGCCATCCTGATGTAAGGGTCCTCTCCCCTACATGGCCTAATTGTGACCGTCCCTTCGAGGAGATTTAAAATTCATACTCGGGGCAGTCCTATGCCCCAAACTAAGGATCTGGGCCAACCGAACTGCTCCTTCTTGCTCGATTGCTATCTCGGCACTCTCCTTTTCCTCGGAATCTACTTGATTGGTCTCAGCATTCTCATTTGACCAAGAGACGCTTGCTGACTGGTACTAGGAGTCATTCAAATGACTCATGTTTGTGTTTAGGAGTATCTTGTTAGGGATTGATTGATCAGGTTTGAAAATTCTTCAAGATCGCAAGCTTTCTGCTCGGCAGCTTAAACGCAAAACGCTCAAAAATACGGAAGCTATGTGCATTGAATAGGCAAAAGAAATCTCCTATTTATAGCCGAAGGTCAGGCACGAATTCGAAGAGATGCCATGATTACACCTATTAGGAAAACAACCAATCACATGCTGACACATATTGGTCGAGCTTAACTGATTGTACTCTTGGAACCTGAGATTTCGAATACTCAAATCTGAAGACTATCTTCAGTTGACCAACCCTTGGGCATAATGCACCCAGCCAAGCATCGACCAGGTGCATTAGGGGGCTACTATTGGTATGCTCGGCACCATAATCTTGGAGACCACTCTGTGGCTGTCTGACCACCTTGCTCAAATACAGCCATTTTTAATACACCAACAACTCCCTCTTTGATCGGCACTTTTTCTTGAGGTACTCCCTAGGGCCTCCATCGGCTGCCACATAAGATATGGCCTCCTTGGGAAGAACATGTGCTCGGGATGGATAGGTACGACAGATGACCAGGCAACAACTCATCTCCAAAGGTTGACAAATGGCCTCATCTCAGCCCTCAGATAAAGGACTAACCTTCCTTTAGGATCGTGAAACTTATCACTGACCACCTGACACCACCTGATGGGACACCCAGGTCATGAGTCAAACCCACCTAACACTTAGACTAGGTGGTAGCCTATAAATAGTGAGCATTTACTCCACCTGAGAGGTAACGCAGACTTTCTTACCTAACCCTACTTTTGATCTCGATTGAACAGATACCTAACTTAAGCGTCGGAGAGCTTTTGGCTTTCCCTACACTGGTGTCCCCCTTGACCTCTGAGGCATCTCCTCTTCTTGTTGTAGGTACACCTTGGAAAGCCGAGACGAGTAGAGAAGGCAGTCCGGCTACCGTGCGCAGTCGCACGTGATGTTGATTACCCGCTAACCAAGCAAAGCATCAACAAGAGGTGTAAGAATTCAAACTCTATACTTGCAATTAGATATAGAATCGTCGCTATGATATGTTTACAACCGCATATTAAAGAATTTCTTAATCATTGTAAAAAAACTTATAGTTTGTTTAGAAGAACGGCTGGAACCAATAGTTTTAGTTTTAGAATTGTATCATGTGAAAGCTTTATATTGTAGCATGTGAGAGCTTTATATTGTTTACAGTTATAATTAATTGTTTCAACTATTCTTTTAAATAGCTTATTAAAAGAATAACGACGATTAATAATTCTGGTTTATCAATGTAATATAGTACAAAGTTTTTCTACTTTTTTTCCCCTCCCTTTTCCGTTGTGCAAAAAGGTGATTCTTTTCCTCGTCTTAGAAGAAATAAGGAGCTACTCTCGTCGATTCTTTAATTTCTTTGCTTTTTTTCCCCTCCCTTTTCGCATGTTACGGTTCTCAAACCCAAATTAAAAATTTATAACTACTCTCTTAAACACTCTATAAATAGTTAATTTTGAATTTACTAACAGAGAAATAACCTAAAATACCTCTAAATTACCAAACTGATAACTCTCTTTCTCTCCCCCTCTTTCTTTCCTCTCTCTCCTTCTCTCTTACCGTGCTCCACTGCTCTTCTCTCATTCCCTCTATCTCCTCTCTCACCTTCTTTCTCTTCGAAACTAGATTTTCATTCACGACCAATGAGATCTTCATCCTTGTTCATGATCTCCTCCATGCGACCTCTGGAGTTGTTTTTTCCTCCACGGTGGCCAACCCAATGCCGTCAGTGCCACGACATCATCATAGGGATCGTCGAGACCGTGGGATCCTCATCAGCCGATGATCTTAGTGAACGATCTTCCAGGCATGACGGCGGTTGCCGGACAAAGGAGAGGGCCGGAGGTGATAAAAAAAAAAAGAAAAGACAAAGAGAGGGGAGGATAGAGACTAGTGGGGAGAGGGGGTGGATGAGAGGTCTTTTTTTGTTGTTGTGAAAATCATAGAAAGAGGGTTTGAGATGAGAAGAAAGAATACTTTTAAATGCGTAAAATTGGAACGTAACATATGTGAAACTGAATATGGGCTATTAATTTTTAGTCTCCATAAATGTGTTATTTATTTTTAATAATTTTAATAATGGGTATATTTGGTGCAGTTTCCATATTTTTTCCCTTTATCTGCCTACGAAGGGAGTTAAGAAGACCCATTCAAAATTTTTACTTTTAAAATGTTATAAACATAATTGAGTATTATATTATATTATATTAATATCTATTAGCCCCACTAAAAACTTTAAATTAATCTTGTAACTCTTTATACAAATATTATTTTCTTTAAAAATTTAATAGACATAAAAATTCGTAATAGACAATTATAACATGCTAATAAAATTTATTTTAATTAGATTTTTGTTTTGATTATTAACTTCCATAATTAAAATTTCTAGCTTCCTCCCCGCTCTTATCCTCTATCTTTTTGTATTTTTCTCCTCCCTCATCGCTATCGTACTTCGCTTTATTTTGTGCTTTTATGGTTTTGTGCATGAAACATGTAAGACATTGAAAACTTTCTCTCTTTTTTTTGGCTAATTTACAAAAGGAGAGAGAGCTGTTGTTTGTTTGGCATATTGGGCCAATTTTTTAGACTCTGAGTTTAATAAATTCTTTAGATATATATTTATTTTTCTTAAAATTTAAATCAAATAAATCCTTTGAATCTAAGTTTTTTTGAATTGTCCATCCCTTCTAAATTATCTCAACTCGAATCAATATTTTACTGAAAAGTTACTTTTTCTCTCTATTATATTTGAGGAGAAAAAAATCTTAACTTATTCATTTGATATTTGATTGAGACATTCTTTTTTTATTGTGTTTCTAATGAAGAAATGAATAAATTAAGATCCATGTTTTATATATTTTAATATCATAATCATTAAGATTTTGTTAGATTTATTAATAAATCAAAAACTTTTTCCACTATTTATCTAAACAAAAATTTCAATTTTATTCCCTATTCAAATTAACACATTAAATGCATATCCAAATGTCAATTTGGATAACAATTTAAATCACATAATTCAAATCACACAACTCAAATCAAATAATCCAAATCAACACAATTCGAATCTATTTACCAAACAGACACTTAAAATTAACCAGTTGAGATGACGCAATTCAGCACCACAGTCGTTTATTTATGATCTTGATTGTTGATGGTGAATAATAGGATAGCGCCTAACTTCTTATGTCTCACTAATGGATGATGCTTATTGAGTAAGTTCTTGTCTTGTTTTGTTATCCTAACCTATCTCTTACCTAGGGATGGCAATGGATTGAGCAGGGGTGGGTATGCTTCTCCCACCCTTATACCGTACAACTTTTTTGTCCCCCCATGCCCGCCTCTATAACCGCCTAATTTAATGCAGGGGTGGGGTTATGGAATCCCCATCAGAAGAGCTATCTCTATACCTTACATGTTTAGCCATTTAGAAATTTAGAATTGTTACAAGATTATTAAACTAGAATCAAGTCCATTAGTAAATTGCAAAATTTAGAAACATAATCACTTAATGTCAATCAATTTGAAAACTAAATTTATAAAATAAACATTAAACAAAATCCAAACTCCATCAATCTAAAAATTAAATTTATAAAACAACCAAAACATTAAAATGCTAAAGACATTATCCTTTTTTTTTTGTTTTGCATATTCTCTTCATAACTTCATGCCAACTCCATTATTTGATCATTCTTGAGCATCATAATTGATAAAACTTGGATCTTGTGATAACAAATAACAAGGAATTTAGTATTTTCATTAAATTTATTCAAAACTAAAAAAAAAGCAATTATCATAAGCACAAGTAAATACTACATTTACCTCATTCTTGTCCATTTTTGTTTTATTTTTATTATAATTTAATACATTTGTGTCCTTTACATATATATTTAAAAATACATAAATACATATATAAAAATATACACACATAAATACATATATATGTAACAAAAATAAGAAATTGATAATTGGGTTGGGGGAGCTTCCCTTGCCCTTGACTCGGGGCTTAATTTTAACCTCATACTTGCCCCACCCCATATAGTATCTCCCATAGGACACGGTAACCGTACTTGTAAGTAAAAATGTCATCCCTACTCTTAGCAAGAATATACGGAGAACGCGTTAAGGTTAGATTGATCTTTATAAGCTTGTAGTGAAAATTGACAAAAAGATCAAACCTCTTAGTTTTTAGGATTAATTACAAAGATTTCCCCCAACCTATAGCCCTTGTAACATTTTGCCCCCTAAATTTCAAAATGTAACATCTATTCTCCCCTAAAGTATAAATTATTAACAAAAATAATTCTTTTGTCAAAATTTTAACCAAAAATTGAAAAAATAATTTTAAAATTAGGGATATTTTGGTAACCCTACTTATAAAAGTAACCACAAAAATTAAAAACCATCTCGGTTTTCTTTTTTCCATACACCAATTTTTTTAAAAAAATTTATTAATTTTTTTTACAACCAAAATTATTTTAAAATTTTATTATAAATACAAGTGAAAACTTCAAAAGTATGAAGATTTTTTTTTATTGAAATATCATTTAAGTTCTTTTTTTCCTCTTTGAAACATTTGTGTTATACTTTTTGTTATATTGAATATATTTTTGTTATATTTTTTCCCACTTGTATGCATTACTTTTAAAATTTTAAAATACTTTTTAGGTGTGAAAAAAATTTCTGCATATCGAAAAAAAGGGGGATTCATATGGTATTATGGTCTTAGTTGATTTTTTTTTTTTTGTTTTAGTGATCAATAAAGACTTCATTTTAATTTTAATGTTTGTGATTATTTTGATAAATAGATTACTAAAATATGACTAATTTTAATACTATTTGTCAATTTTCTATTAAAATTCTAAGTGAGGACTATTTTTGTTAACATCACATTCTTTAGGGAAACAAATGTTATGTTTTGAAATTTAGGAGGTAAAGTATTACAAGAGTTATAGTTCGAAGAGAATTTTTGTAATTAACCTTAGTATCTATAATTTAAATAGAAGGGTCTCTATATACTAAAACTTGTTTGTTGAAAATTCCACCGCATATCTTTTAAAGATTGTTGTGAGATAATAAAACATTTCTTCTAGATGATTTTTGAATTGTCATATATAAAGGCATATTTGTTTTGTAGGTCCGAATCACAAATCAAACCATTTTGATATAGTATTTTTTTTTATAAATATTTAAATTTTTGTTTAGACAACCAAGCATTGTAAAAACTTTATCCAATTTTTAAAACGGTTGCAAAATAAAAATTTTATAGGCGTCAACTTAACTCAAGTTTACACATTGTAAGTACATCAAATATTTAATCTTGTTTGGTCAAATTAGTTTCAATCAAAAACTTATATTCCAACCATTAAAAGCTCAACATATTATAGTGTTAAGCAAAAATATGTTAAATGTAAAGCTCTTTACAGTATTTTTAATCAATTGGTTTAAAATAATGCTCTCAAATACCCTATTATTTTGGTATCGACTGCAAATCAGATACGTGAAAGTTTAAGACTAACATTATTTGTGATGTCACTATGTGATCAACTTACATTCTTTGCCTTTTTTCGTGTGTGAAAAAGGAATTCGGACTTCTACTTTTTTAGAGAAAATGTGATATCGTTCACTCATGTCATATTCCTTGGTAGCTAAACCTAACCAATTGCGCATTTACTAAACTAAAAAGAAATGCAGTGGAAAAGGCTATGTAATTGGAAAGGAATCTAAAATAAAAGTAATAAAAAACATTTATTTACTTTGTAGTGTTTACTTAAAATTTTTGTGATGGGATAATAGAAAGTAATCTAATTCCTCTTTTAGTGTTTAGTTAAAACTAACAACTTTATTACTATAATTATTAAAATATCCTTTTACATAGGTAAGTGATCGTTGAATTATAACTGAAAGTTGAATTTGGATCTTTAAGAAAATTTGGCAATTATTTCTTTCAATAGAAAATCTGTTTTAAATGGACGTGAAAACTAGCATTCTCTTTTGCCATTCTCAATATTGTTTGGGTTCACAAAATTTTTATCATTAATTTTGTAAGAAAACACGGACTAATTTTGTAATAAAACACATTATGAAATTGAAAAGAATATCAATTTCTTTTTCTCATTATTTAATGTAAAATAAACGTGGCCTTACTCCATGGACGAGGTCATATAGTTTTCTAAACGCAAACTATAACATACTAATCGCGAATCCAAAAAAAAAATGCATAGTAGCATCTCGCTATATCTAGTTGTTTTCTCTTCCAAATCTTTAATGGGACAGCGTTAAAATGAGGGTGGAAGTCCAAAGAACATAGTTATTTTCAATTTAAGCTAGCAGGTCATCAAAAGAGACCAGAAACCCATGTATTTGACCATCGAGAAGGAGAGGACGGTTATGGTTTTATGTGATTCCAGTTCCATGATCAACTTCTACGAAATCATCAAGGTCTCTTGTGGCGAGGCTTTTAGATGACCGACCACTACATATAAAAATCCGTATATCATTCATCCGGAATTGAGCTAGAAAAATTAATAAAGGCATTGAAAATGTGATTGAACTGATAAGATGAAAGGTGAAATTGTTTCTAAAAAAGACGAATTACGATTTTAAAAAATGCAGAACATAATGTTGTAGGAAGGCGTAATACAATTTTTATGAATATGAATTTTATAAAATTTCATATAAAAAATAAAAAAAAAATTTAAAGGGAGTGACCACCCACCTACGTCTCTACGTGGATCCGACTTAGCGATAGCCTATACAAGTAGAAGTAGTAGCTTCTAGGACCCATATATCTGATGTTTCCCTGTTACAAAGACAAGCGACGAGTCAAGAAGAATTGCTAACACATGTAGTCGTAATTACATGTCGACTATACATCTGGTGGGAACCATTACTCGTGTCATGTAGTGATAGAATTCCATTAGGTTGAAAAGTATTTTTCTTGTTAATACTAGACGCAAAATCTATAAGAAAAATGGCCTTTGTTAATCTACTAATTTAAAAGCACGTGCATATGCTAGTGAGTACCCAATTTGTTAAATTTTTTATTTAAAAAAATTTAAGATATGTTTAAGTATAAGGTTCAAACTAGGATTGAATTGAAAAACACTATAGCAATTAAAATTTTATGGTAGAAAATATTGTAGCAAAACTGGTTTAAACTAAAGCCGTAACCCCCTATGTAGGGGTTAGTAGTATTGAATAAATAAAAGTAAACTTGAATACAAAAAATTCAAGACAATAAACAGTGCCCATAGGTCTGGAAAATAAACAGAAAATAAAAATAAACTGTAAATACAAACCGCAGTTTTAGTGTAGCACCAAATATTAAAATACAGTCATCATCATAGTATAATTTCCCAAATAATTTAACACAGCCACCACAAAAGTAATACGAATCTTACATGGTCTAAACGAGTTATAAATAAACAAGTTCCTCCAACACGTAATCAACAGTGTATATGCTTATTCCTCGTCAGAAATGTTGCACTGAATTCCACTTAAGAGATGTAAATATAATATGGATGAGCATCGACATGTCTAGTAGGGAAACCATTACTCACCTAAAGGTTTTATTCATTACCACATTAAACCTGCATTGTTAGTTAGTTTTCATCATTATCCAGATTATGAGATTTATTATGATCATATTCCGTGGATATCATAGTTAATCATTACCAAGTTTCATACATATACCTATATACAAATATTACAATTCATCACTATTCTTAGGTATCCACGTTCAACAGAGTATCACTCAACTCATCGAAACCTAAATGGGCGCGCTTGACGACCCTCCAAACATTCCAAGAGTGTTCCGATGAGGGGACATCAAGCCTCAAGTCCTCACCAAGTCGATTCCTATACATTGCGTTTTGGGACTTTTGACTCAAGAAAGCGTCATCACCTCTCCCTATTTTACCATTTAGGGTATTCATGCTCAAGGACGTAACCGCCGCCCTCTTCACGTCTCATCATTCCTCTATAATCAATCTTTATACATAAAGTTAGTTTTTCCTAACCATGGTTCTCAATTTACATCAACAGGTGTCAAATCATTATGTTTCCTTGCTGTACAATACAAACGAGTTCCACATCATCATGTTATAGATATAATCATATATATTCAAAATATCATATACATATCTTGTAACATAAAACAACTAAATTTTAATTTACCAAAACTTCACAAAAAGATGAGTAATAAAATCCCTACCTCTTTACAAATATCTACTAATAAATGCTAGTTTACACAATTCACCACGTAAGCTTCAAGTACGCTGTTATCCTAAGATGTATAAAATAACCATACTTTAACTTAAATCTTAATTTTTAATTATGTCAATTTATCATTTATTTTTATTAGTGTGTCATAATTACTAATGTATTAAAATTGTGAACATCAATTTTTTTCCAACTTAATTTTAATAAATTATAAAATAGCAATAAAATAAAAATATACAAATTTTATTTTGGTATGAAATATGTGAAAATGAATTTTAAAATAAATAATACGATTTTAAAATATTTATAATTAAAATAATTAAAAGTTTGATATTTATAAAATTATTTGAAATTTCAACCTGTATAGAAAACTAGTTATTATTTTCGAACCATAAATTAGCAAATAACTAGCCTTGTCTTAGTAGTCTAGCCCCTTTTTACTTGTTCCTAAGGTTGGGGGTTCGAATCCTATTTAAAGCTTGTTTTTATTAAATTTCTATATGGAAAAAGGACATATTGTTTTAAGAAAAACGACATGTAGTTTTTGTGAAAAAGGATATGTAGTTTATAGGAAAAACGACAAAGAACCTAAAATTTGAGTTTTTAAGTTTTTCTTCAAATCTTAATTTTCTAACAGCTTTCTAAGCATAAAAACAATGTATAAATGATATATAACCATCTCTATACAATATAATCTTATTTTTATAGATTTCCATACTCAAAACATAATCAAAATATAAGTTTTAAGTTTGAAAAGTTTACCTCAAATGCAAGCTAATATGTTGTTTTGATCACCAAAATCCCCTTGTTTTCTTTATTAATGAGTTTCTAGGATGAAGTTTATGTGATTTCTGCTGAAAAATGGGTGGGATTTTGAGGTTTGGCCTGTTGGGTTTCTCTCGGTATGTTAGCTACCGTGGGAGAAATTATGAAAGCAAAGAAGAAAGAAGAAGAAGAAGAAGAAGAAGAAGAAGAAGAAGAAAGAAAGTGAAGAAAAAGATAGAGGAGAAAGTGAAGAAGAAGATAGAGGAAACATCAATAAATAGAGGAAAGGAAGAAAAAGGAAGAAAAAGAAAGAAAAGAAAAGAAAAAGTTAATCAACATCCTGTTGAATGCGGGATGTTTGTCTAAGATTCAGTGGTAAACAACAAAGAAGAAGGTAAGGAAAAGCTCACGGGAGAGTTTTGAAGAAAATGCCAAAATAGCATTTTTTGTAATTAACTAATGATTCCAAGGGTATTTCGGTAAATATGCTAAATAAGTTTAGGAAAATTACAGAAAAATTAAAAATAGTAGAATAATTACTATGGAGTAAATTTTAGATGCGACAAAATTTTACAAAATTTAATTTGGCACACTAATAATTAAATTATACACAATTATATCCGTTAAAATAACAGGTGTTACAGCTATCCTCTCCTTTAAAATTTCGTCCCAAAATTTCTTATAATTGGCCACAATATTAAAACAAATAGGGGTATTTTTCTCTCATCTCATACTCAAGTTCCCAAGTAGCTTCCTTTTCATCATGATGCTACCACATCACTTTTACCAAAGGAATTTCACGATGTCATAATACTTTTACCTCATGATCCAGTATCTGAAGTGGAATTTCTTCATAGGCAGTATCTCCCTGAATTGGAATATTTGTCCACATGATTGCATGTAAAGGATCGGGGTTCATACTTTCTCAGCATCGATAGATGAAATACATTATGTATATGAGACAACTGTGGTGGCAAATCTAAACGATATGCTAGCGTTCCAATTTTTTCCACAATCTCAAATTGTCCCGTATACCTTGGTGCTAACTTTCTTTTAACACTAAACTGAGATACACCACGTTTTGGTTTCGCATTCAAAAACACAAAGTCTCCGACCATGAACTCTAAAGGCCATCTCCTTTTATCGCATAGCTCTTCTGTCGACTTTGGGCTATCTTCAGACGTTCGCGAATAATTCGAATCTTGTCTGTTGTTTCTCTAATAAATTGAGGTCTGAGTTCAAGGTGCTTTTCCTTTTCAGCCCAACACAATGGAGATCTACAAGGCTCACAATATAAAGCCTCCTATGGAGCCATTCCAATAGTCGCTTGATAACTGTTGTTGTATGTGAACTCAACATATGGCAACTGTGCAGCCCAATTAGTTCCAAAGTCTAGTACACAAGCCCAAAGCATATCCTTAAGAGTCTGAATGACACGTTCAGATTGTCCATCTGTTTGAGGATGAAAAGCCGTACTAAAATTCAGTTGAGTTCCCAAAGCTTTTGGCATTCCTCTCCAGAACTTTGATGTAAAACGTGTATCCCTATTAGACACAATCGACATTGCCACTCTATGCAATGTCACTATCTTCTCCACATACAATTGGCATAACTTCAAGATATTGTAACTAGTTCTGATTGGGATGAAGTGGGCTGTATTGGTTAAACAATCTATGATTACCCATATGGCATCATGTCCCATTTGAGTTCTAGGGAATCCAGTTACAAAATCCATAATTACATGGTCCCACTTCCATTTTGGACTAGGTAGGCTTCTCATCTCACCTCTAGGCTTTTGATGTTCTGCCTTGACCTGCTGACATGCCATGCACTTGGAGACAAAAGTTAGTACATCTCGTTTCATTCCTCGCCACCAATATTATCGTTTCAGATCCATATACATTTTAGTGCTTTTAGGATGAATAGCGAACTTTGAATGGTGTGCTTCATCCAACACTGCATGTCTGAGGTAAGGATCCTCTGGAACAACCAATCTCCCTTTGTAAGTTCCGGCTCAATCTGCCATCCATCTAGTTGTTCACCATTTTGTGTTTGTTACCAGACCATACGTAATCCTTCATTGTACCATTGTCCTTGTTTTACTTGTTGGATTAACATAGGAGTTGCTATCATGTTGAATAGGAAAGCTCTTTCGTCATCTTCATAATATTGCAAATTAAAGTCGACGATGGTGATTGCTCGTCTCCAATCCTCCAATGCTAGATTGGCCATGATTTCATTGTTCTTACGACTTAGAGCATCTGCCACCACATTTGCTTTTCCAAGGTGGTATTGAATGTTAAAGTCGTAATCCACCATGTATTCAATCCATCTTTGTTGTCTTAGTTTGAGATCTTTTTGAGTAAATAAATACTTTAAACTTTGATGATTTGTATAGAGCTCGAACCTTGTGCCATATAGATAACATCTCCAAATCTTAAGCGCAAAAACCACAACAGCTAACTCAAGATCATGTGTGGGGTAGTTCCTTTTGTGGGGCTTCAGTTGGCGTAAGGGATAGGTAACTAGTCTTCCATGTTACATTAGCACACAGCCTAAACCATTTCCCGAGGCGTCAGTGTACATAATGTAAGGCTCCTCGTTGTTGGGTATGATAAGCACAGGTGCACTAGTGAGTCTTCACTGTAGTTTTATGAATGCTTCTTCACATTTGTTGTCCCACATGAACTTGACATTCTTCCTTGTGAGTCTTGTCAATGGAGAGGCAATCTTCGAAAAGTTTTCCACGAAGCATCGATAGTATCTAGCTAATTCGAGGAAACTTTGGATCTTTGACACGTTCTTGGGTCATTTGCAATTTAAAACTACTTCAATCTTGGAGGGATCCACTAAAATGCCTTCTTCAGAGACAACGTGTCTAAAGAACTTGACCTTTGTCATCCAAAAGTCACACTTTTCTTTCTTTGCATAGAAATTGTGTTCTTTTAATGTTTGTAGAGCGATCTTCAAAAGTTCAGCATGCTCTTCTTTGGTTTTGGAATAGATCAAGATATCATCTATGAAAACAATGATAAATTGATCTAAGTACGGTCGGAAGACATGGTTCATCAAGTCCATAAATGCTGCTGGTGCTTTGGTTAATCCAAAAGACATGACAACGAATTCAAAGTGGCCAAAGTGAGTCCAAAAAGCTATCTTTGGAATATCCTCTTCCTTTATCTTTAATTGGTGATATCTAGATCGTAAGTTAATCTTTGAAAAGTATCGAGATCGTCACAACTAATCAAACAACTCGTCAATTTGGGGCAGAGGATACTTGTTCTTGATAGTTAGTCGATTAAGCATGCAATAATCGACATAGAGTCTCAATGATCCATCATGTTTCTTCACAAAAAGCACTGGAGCTCCCTAAGGTGATGTATTTGGTCGAATAAATCCTTTCTCTAGTAGTTCATCCAACTGCTTCCTTAATTCTAACTTCTTAGCAGGTGCCATCCGATACAGGGTAATAGAAACAGGCGCTGCTCCTGGAATTAGATCGATGACAAACTTAATTTCTCTATCAGGCAAGAGTCTAGGCAATTCATTTGGAAAGACATCTGGAAATTCGTCCACCACAGAAATGTGAGAAGATGAATCGTTCCTCTTTGGTTCTCCCTTCGAACCAAAGATTGTCCCAAAATTGGTGAAATTTCTTCGTCCTCCAATACAAGCCTTTAGCACAGGAGCTGGCATCACTGTCCCTATCTTCGCCTGAAATTCAATGACTTGTCTATTCTTGGTGAACAAAGAGACACGTTTCCTATGACAATCTACTATCGCCTGATATTAAGTAGCCAATCCATTCCTAAGATTACCTCAAACTCCGTCATAATTATTAATATAAATTAACTGATAGTTTATGTTCCCCTATAACAATACACACTAATTTACAGATTATGAAAGCTTCAGCTGTTCCACCCATTGGTGTACTAAGGGTTAGCGATGAGCTACATGTTTTTGTTTATAATTGTAGTACGGAAGCAAATAACATATATATAAATAAATGAGTAGCACTAGTGTCAAACAATACGTGAGCCTAAGAATGAGAGACGTGAATCATAACGTCTATAATGGAGTGATCAGTTTGCTTTGCTTGTCTAGCTATAGCCATAATTGTATAAACTTGAGCTGGTGCTTTCCCCTTATCACTCTTTCCTTGGTTCCCTTGGCTACTACTTGCATTAGTATTATTATTATTCCTCCTAGGGAAATATGGTCTTTGATTCATCGAACCCTGAGGGGTCGGTTGAAAATTTTGATTGGCATAGAAATTGGAGCCTTGTGGTCGCTGTTGGTAGTTATACTAAGGCTGGAAGTCTCAAGGTTGAGTTACTGAAACTTGGAAAGCTGGAGTGTTTTGCTGGGGTGCTCCTCGGTTTTGACTCCCTCCCCATACAATGGAGCCAAAATGACTTCCTTGGGGTCTTGGGGCAAAAGATGATGGTGCAAGGCAGTTAGGGCAATTTCTTCTTAGAGGTCCCACTTGTCCACAATTATGGCAAGCGTACGGCTGGAAACGACCGCTGTCAGAAGATTCACCACCAATAGTCACTCCACTATATTGAGTGACCTACCTTTGTGACTTCTCCTTTTTGCCTATCTTCTTTTGACGCCCACCAGAACCCTTGTACTCTTCATAGGAGTTGTTCAGTTCTGTCTCTGCCCGTTGAGCCACAGCTACAAGTTCAAGAAAGTCTATTGATGGGACAACAGCTATCATCTGTTTGATTTTTGGTCTCAAATTATTTCTGAATTTCTTGCACCTTGCCATTGGATCTGATACAGCTCCAGAATTGTAACGAGATAATTCTATGAATCGAGCATGATTTTTAGCTATTGTTGTATCTTCTTGCACTAAGTTTTCAAATTCTCACATCATTGTTTGCCTATGGCTCTAGAGAATATAAGTATTGCAAAATATGGTCTCGAATTGCTCCCATGTGATGTTCGGTACATCATAGTCATCTTTTTGTATATCCCACCATTCTTTGGCTTTACCCTCAAATATATATGTTGAAAACCCAACCCAATACTTCTGTGGAATCCTCAAGGTATCCAACTTTTTTTTAATCGCCTTAAGCCATTGTTCCGCTATGATAGGATTAGGTTCTCCACTAAATGTGGGGGGTTTTTGCTTCATAAATTCCTTTAGTAGGGTTAAATGTCATTGCTCGGGATCACGAGCCTCTGCTAGTCTTTGCACATGTTGCAAGGCTTGAAGAATTTGTCCTAGTTTATTCACTTATGGGGCAGTTGGTTGAGGCTATGCTGCCCATCTATATTGCTTAACTCCTTGAGCTTGTTCCATTGGTTTAGGTTGCTCAACTTCTTAAGCATGTTCAACCGGTTGTGACTGCTCATACAATTGCACTTGACGTCTTGGCAGCATAGTTTCTACTGGCTACGTAAATTTAACCAGGATTAGTACTCAATGATGAAGACATTAGCACTTAACTTTAAAACCATTTCAAAAGATCAATTTTTAAGGTGGTGTTACACCCCCTAGGTTAACCGAACCTAGGCTCTGATACCAAAAATTCTATAACGCCCCTATGTGGGGGTTAGCAGCATTGAAAAAATAAAAATAAACTTAAATACAAAAAATTCAAGACAATTAAACAGTGCCCATGGGTCTTGGAAATAAACAGAAAATAAAAATAACCTGTAAATACAAACCATAGTTAGTGTACCACCAAATATTAAAATACAGTCATCATCATCATAGTACAATTTTCTAAATAATTTAACATAGCCACCACAAAAGTAATGCGAATCTTACATGGTCTAGACGAGTTTCAAATAAACAAAGTTCCTCCAACACCTAATCAATAGTGTATATGCTTATTCCTCGTCAGAAAGGTTGCACCGAATTCCACCTAAGAGATGTAAATATAATTAGGATGAGCATCGACATGCCTAGTAGGGAAATCATTACTTACCTTAAGGTTTTATTCATTACTACATTAAACCTGTATGGTTAGTTAGTTTTCATCATTATCCAAATTATAAGATTTATTATGATCATATTTTGTAGATACCATAGTTAATCATTATCGAGTTTCATACATATACCTATATATAAATATTATAATTCATCATTATTCCTAGCTATCCATGTTCAATAGAGTATCACTCAACTCATCAAAACCTAAATGGGCGCACTTGACCACCCTTCAAACATTCCAAAGGTGTTCCAGTGAGGGGACATCAAGCCTCGAGTCATCACCAAGTCGATTCCTATATAGTGCGTTTTGGGAGTTTTGACCCAAGGGAGCGTCATCACCTCCCCTTATTTTACCTTTTAGGGTATTCGTGCCCAAAGATGTAATCACCGCCGTCTTCACGTCTCACCATTCCTCCACAATCAACCTTATTCATAGAGTTAGTTTTTCCTAACCATGCTTCTCAATTTACAATAACAGGTGTCAAATCATTATGTTTCCTTACTGTACAATACAAGACGAGTTCCACATCGTCAAGTTATAGATATAATCATATACATTCAAAATATCATATACATATCTTGCAACATAAAACACCAAATTTTAATTTACCAAAACCTTACAAAAGATGAATAATAGAATCACTGCCTCTTTACAAATATCCCCTGATAATTGCCAGTTTACACAATTCACCACATAAGCTCCAATTACGTCGTTATCGTAAGACGTATAAAATAACCATATTTTAACTTAAATCATAATTTTTAATTATGTCAATTTATCATTTATTTTTATTAGTCTGCCATAATTATTAATGGACTAAAATTGTGAACATCAATTTTTTTCCAACTTAATTTTAATAAATTATAAAATAGCAATAAAATAAAAAAATACAAATTTTATTTTGGTATGATATATGTGAAAATAAATTTTTAAAATAAATAATACGATTTTAAAATATTTATAATTAAAATAATTAAAAAGTTTGATATTCATAAAATTATTTGAAATTTCAACCTGTATAGAAAACTATTTATTATTTCCGAATCATAAATTATCAAATAACTATCGTTGTCTTAGTAGTTTAGCCCCCTTTTACTTGTTCCTGAGGTTGGATGTTCGAATCCTATCGAAAGCTTGTTAAATTTCTTTATGGAAAAATGACATGTCATTTTAAGAAAAACGACATGTAGTTTTTGTGAAAAAGGACATGTAGTTTCTAGGAAAAACAACACATAGTTTATGGAAAAATGACATGTAGTTTTTGAACTGGAAAACCTCATATAGAGAACCTAAAGTTCAAGTTTTTAAGTTTTTCTTCAAATCTTGATTTTCTAACAGTTTTTTAAGCATAAAAACATTGTATAAACGACATATAACCATCTCTATACAATATAAACTCAATTCTATTGATTTTCATGCTCAAAACATAATCAAAATCTAAGTTCTAAGTTTGAAAAGTTTACCTCAAATGCATTTGAAAAGTTTACCTCAAATGCAAGCTAATATGTTGTTTTGATCACCAAAATCCCCTTGTTTCCTTTATTCATGAGTTTTTAGGATGAAATTTATGTGATTTCTATTGAAAAATTGGTGGGATTTTAAGTTTGGCCTGTTGGGTTTCTCTCGGTATGTTAGCTACCATGGGAGAAAAATGAAAGCAAAGAAGAAAGAAAGAAAGAAAGAAAGAAAGAAAGAAAGAGGAAGAATAAGAAGAATAAGAAAAAGAAGAAGAAAGAAAGAAAGTGAAGAAGAAGATAGAGGAAACATCAATAAATAGAGGAAAGGAAGAAAAAGAAAGAAAAGAAAATAAAAAGTTAATCAACATCCCGTTGAATGCAGGATGTTTGTCTGAGATTCGGTGGAAAACAACAAAGAAGAAGGTAAGGAAAAGCTCACAGGAGAGTTTTGAAGAAAATGCCAAAATGACATTATTGTAATTAACTATTGAGTCCAAGGGTATTTCGGTAAATATGCTGAATAAGTTTAGGAAAATTATTGAAAAATTAAAAATAGTAGAATAATTACTATGGAGTAAATTTTAGATGCGACAAAATTTTACAAAATTTAATTTGGCATACTAATAATTAAATTATACACAATTATATCCATTAAGATAACAAGTGTTGCAGTAGCTTTTTGGTTGGAACATGCGTTTCGGTGTTTTCAACTATTAGTTTCTTTATTGATTGATTATTTGAGGGAAAGTTATTTCAGTTGAGCAATTAGGTAAATAAAGAAAAGTTATTTATGAAAACCATATTTGATATAAAAAAATATATTTTAGAGAATTATGAGAGAAAAAGTTAGACAAGAACATGTTTAAGAGTAATGATTTTAATAGAGACAAATTAATGAAAAAAGTACTTCAATAATATGCAATTTTAAGAGAAATATTAGAAAGAAGGGCAAGGATAGAGAAAAATATAATATTTAAGGAAGAAAAGCAAAAAAAAAAAAAAAAGATAGATGGTAAAAAAAATGCTAGAGAGAATGACAAAAAATGAAAAAAAGGTAAAATATTTTAAGGAAGGAAAGAGGAAAGAAAAAAAAAGGAAGAGCATAACCAAACCAAAACACTCGTTTTGGTTAAAAAAGTCGTTGGCTGTTCTATACAGTAGAGATATATGGTCCTATCATGTTTCCTTTTCCTCTGCTTGGTGATTTGATAGTTAAGGGGTTTTCGCCTATGACTCGTAGATAGTTCAGAAAAGTTGTTGCTCCTTAAAGCTTCACGAGGTGAATGATTTTGGTTATGAACTTTTGGGAGATATTTATGTTTCTGCTCCTTTTATTAAAAAGTGGATTGATTTTTGCTATTAGCAAAAAAAGTTTTATACTATATGGTACTCATAAGAATTAATATAAGAGTAAAATTATCAAAAAAACAAGGGGCTTGTGACATTTTTTTAAACAGTTTTTTTTTTTTTTCATGTGGTAAATTTCAATCCATAGTCCAAAAAGGTGGTATATCTATGAAGCTCCTAACTTTTGGTGGCAACTATTGTTGGTGTGTGATTTGATCGGGTCCAAATCATAGATCAAAGTACTAGCATTTTGAGCCTATTTCATGAGTGAAGCAAACGAAGCCCATTAGTGTAATCGAGTCTGGACCCAATTCGCCTGTTATCATTCGTTTGAGGGTTCGACAGATTCTAGTTCAATTAAGAAGAATTCACTTTGCTCATTTGGAGTAAACTGGTATATCACTTAACATCCTAAAATCCACCAAATTTCAATTCATTTAGAACGATGAGGTGAATTTGAGATTAAGAGATGCTTGGAGACCCATCAAATCATAGAGAAGAACGTAGGAGTGAGGTCCAAAACAAAAACCCAATAAGAAGATGACATGTGTCCCACAACTGTAGGCGTTATAGGATCCACCACTTCCATCATGCTGAGGCCCACGATCTCACGAGAGACCTTTATAAATAGAGATCATGGCATCACTAAAGGGATCCAAATTCTTCTTTACTGAAACTCTGTAGAAATATCTCCATAATTGTAACTCTTACACATTCTCTATTTTCCAACCATTATATTTGTACTTTGTACCAGATTTATTTCATAGTGAAGAATCACAATGAATATAGCTCTATTTACAGAGTGAACAACTCTAAACCTAATGTTTGTTATCTTTATTTTTCCGCATTTATTTCTTTATTATGATCTTGTTGATTTGATTTCATTATGTTTAACTTCTTAACTGTGTTTGTAAAGCATGCAAAGAACCTAATAATGATGTTTTGAGATCCCAAATCTCTCGGATATAAACAACGATTATATTTCTAATTCACTTTAATTTAATTATAGATCCAATGTCTATAACTATAGGGTCAAAATCCATTAAAAAAAATAGGGTTAAAAAGATGCGAAATCGTAAATTAAATTAATCAAGCTCCGATTTAAACATTTTTTCTTAAATTTTTATCAGAGTGAGAGAACTAGACCACATATATAGAAAAATAAAAATTAATAGATAAGTTTAAAACAAAGTTAATAAATAAGCCAAAGAAATATAAATGTTGATTTACTAACTAATTGAATTATAAAAACATCCTCACTTAAATATCAGAAAATATTCTCTCTCTTTTTTTTCCCTACAAAATCTAGCAAATATCCTCTTCCTCATCCTCGTTCGACCAAGACTGCTATTGTGGGTGAGCTCGACGCTACCGCCAAGGAGCCCTACTCCAAGCGGTCGACAAACCTGCTCGGCAGGAGCTACTAGGAGCGATTAACCAACCCCGATAAGCTCAGATCATCTCTCTAAGGTGCTTTTTAGGGCCCTTCGGGCTGCGACACTAATGGTCGCCTCCTTGAATCAGACACCAGCTCGGGTCGGATTTCTTTAACTTGTAAACAGGCTGCTACTCGTCATCACTAGCCAACAGATGGCGGTCAACTTGCCGTCGAATAGGAACTGATCCACCGACAGAGGGCATGACATTTATCTTTTGCCTTCTGACGCGCCTTGATGTTACACATGGGTTGTGGGTGAAACCCACCTAACACCTGGTTTGAGTGGCAACCTATAAATACAGTGCATTTATTGCATTTAAGCAAGCGTGCTCCTTCCCACCTAACTAGCTTCCGCCCCCTGTCGAGCAACACCTGCCTTAAGCATCAGAGAGCCCTTATTTGTTACCTAACTGGTTTCCTCTTCACCTCTGAAGCGTCCATCCTTTTGTTACAGGTACGTCTGAATAGGCAGAGTCGAGCAAGGAAGAGCAGTCCACCATACACAACTGCACGTGGTGTTGATCCCCCACCATATTACAGTAAGCATTAACATTTTGGCGCTAGATGGAGGGCCTCTACGCCTTTACTCAAAATCATCGGCTGCAACTCAACCTGTGCTTTAAAGATGGTGATAGAGGCAATACTTAGGACTCGGGTGCCCGATAGAGGGGTCGAGAAAAGCCCAAAATTGAAACCAAAATCTGGCCAGACCCAGAGGCCGCCCCCGAGCTACGAGATCCTATTCTAGGGGTCAGGCAAGCGCGGCAAGGGCCAAACAAGCGCACGACATAGTTGCCTAAGACTTTATTTGGGAATTAACAAATGTTGTTTGGATACTCATACAACAACTCGCACAGCAAGCACAGTGCCAACCGACTCTAGTCTTCTTTCCCCCAGCCCCGACTGACTAGGCTAGGGGTTAAGCATAACATGGAGCCGTCGACCTCAGTAAAGCTAACTCCAAGTGCTCCAAAAGATTCACATATAATGTCTCGACCAATAATAGGCTTGTTTGAAAAAGCTGGCTCAGTCCGTAGGAGGCACGGGCTCCATCACTACAGGGTTAAAGGTGGAGCATCTTATATGGTAGAACTACCTGAAGATATCAATAGCCGCCAGCTTTGGGAACTGCAGCACCAAATCGATGAAATCCGTAACAACCGTTTTCGGTTGGGATGATGTCAGTGCCTTAGATTCACCATTTACCGACGCCATCATGCGAGCTCTTATGCCGCCAAATTCAAGGTCCTGTAGATCAAGGCCTATGATGGGATTGTCGACACTGACGAGCATGTCGAATTATACCGAGGACATATACTTTTGCAAAATGCCAACTACACAGCCATGTGCAAGGCCTTTTCCTTAACCCTAACTGGACCAACTCGGCAATGGTTCAGGTGCCTGGGACTAGCTTCAATCACTTCTTTCTGCCAGCTCTCTGATGCTTTCTCTACTACCTTCTCTATGACAAAGACGAGAAAAAAAGAAATAACCTACCATTATGCAGTTAAGCAGGGGGTTGGTAATGTTAGAGATTACATTAATCGGTTTACCCGAGTTGCGCTCGAGGTTAAGCATGTCAAAGACAAGACCCTAAAGCACACCTTCGTGGGGGGTCTCCGAGATGAAAAGCTGACCAAGTCGTTGGCCTTCGAGCAACCAAGCACATTTTCTCAAATAGTTGGCTACGCATAAAGGTATACCGATACAGCCGAATATATAAAGAGCCGCCAGGAAGAAGGCAGCAGTAGCGGCACTAAGAAGGAGAAGAAATAGAAGACAGTGCCCGAGCAAAAAAGCGTCGAGTAGAGCAAGAAGTGGAAGAAGGATAAGAAGACCGAGAAGCTGAAAGTGTCGACCAAGAAATTCCAAAGCTATATGCCTCTGGTCGCGAGTATTGACGAAGTACTTACCCAAGTGAATAGGAGGAACCTCCTGGTCGATCCATTTACCCAAGGATAGTAAGGCAAAGTGGGACCAAAGCAAGTATTTTAACTTTCACAAAGACATGGGACACAACACCTGCGACTGCATCTAGCTCAAGGACTAGATCGAAAGGCCGGTCCTAGATGGGCACATGCGGGAGTTTATGGAGCTAGTCCTTACCCTGGGCTCGATAGTTAGGAAAAACGATCAGTCAGCCTGAGATGTGTCAAACCGCCAATGTAACAATTGTGGGAATGCCTCGGAACCCCAAATATTGTTCACACGATCTTCAGAGGGCTAGTTATTTGGGACACGTCGAGTGGGTGTGTGCTTACTTCTGGGAAGCCTAGCTGGTTCAGAGGGCGAGCTCATCGACATGCCTGAGCACGTCAATAAAATCTACCACCAGCAAGACATGTCGATCACCTTTATAGAGGAGGAGGCAAATAAGCTAATTCGCACAGCGACGCCTTTGTGTGTGACCTCCATATCGCCAACAACATAGTTCGACGAGCACTGACCGACAACGGTAGCTCAGTTGACATCCTGTTCAAGCCAGCATATGACAAGCTCAAGATCAACAATGCTACCCTTATCCCGGTCCAAACACCACTTTACGGCTTCATTGGAGAATGTGTCTGAGCAGTTGGGAAGGTTGGCCTGCCGGTCACCTTTGGTGAGGGTGCTGCTCGGGTGACACGCATCGTTGACTTCCTCGTCATCAACAAACCCTCACAATATAACATTATTATCGATCGTCCGATGCTTAATGCACTGAAGGCTGTGGTCTCCACCTACCACTTGACCATGAAGTTTCCAACAGACAATGTGGTCGAAGTAATTAGGTCACAATAGAAGGATTCTCGAGCTTGCTATGCTAATGTTGTGAAGGCTGCATCAGCTTAGCAACTAAATGTCTTGATGATTTACAAGGTCAATGAGATACAGTTCCCCACCGAGCAAGCGTTTAAGATGCTCTCCGACCTCGACCCCTGCCTGCCTAAACAGGAGGTGAGAGCCACCCTTGTCGAGGATTTGATGCCGTTCAACCTGGACCTAGCGCATCCCGACCGTATGGTCCAACTCGGCTCTTAGTTAAAACCTGAGATCCGGGCCGACCTGAAGAAGCTCCTCACAAAGTATCGAGATGTGTTCACGTGGTCTCACGAGGATATGCTCAGCATTGATCCCAACATTATCAATCACCAGCTTAATGTCCGACTAGACTACAAGCCGGTTATTCAAAAGAGAAGAACCTTCAACCTGGAAAGGTATGCCGCCACTAATGAAGAAGTCCAGAAGCTCCTAAAAGCTGGGTTCATCTGAGAAGTAAAGTACCTAGAGTGGTTGGCAAATGTGGTCCTCGTCAGGAGCACGAACAAAAATTGATGGGTTTGTATAGACTACATCAACCTAAACACGGCTTGCCCCAAGGACTGCTTTTCATACCCTGAATAAATAAGCTCGTGGATGCAACCGTCGGGCACGAGCTGCTAAGCTTCATGGACGCTTACCCTAGCTATAATCAGATCTGGATGGCTGAAGAAGATCAAATAAAAATCACCTT
This sequence comes from Artocarpus heterophyllus, assembly GCA_025403435.1. NCBI lineage: Eukaryota > Viridiplantae > Streptophyta > Magnoliopsida > Rosales > Moraceae > Artocarpus > Artocarpus heterophyllus. Next base: position 16,597,975 of record CM046330.1, read on the forward strand.
CGTCACTGACCAAAGGCTTTACTACTATGTATTCATGCCCTTTGGACTTAAATACTAGGGCTACCTACCAACGCTTAGTCAACAAAATATTTGCTTGGCTAATTGGCAAAACCATGGAAGTTTACATGGACGACATGCTAGTCAAATCTATCCAAGCAGTAGACCACATGGACGATCTCCAAGCGAGCTTTGAAATTTTCTAGGAATATAGGATGAAACTCAACCTGGCGAAATGCGTGTTTAGGATTAGCTCGGGCAAGTTTCTCAAATTTATGGTCAACCAGAGAGGAATCGAGGTTAACCCAGCCAAAGCTCAAGCCGTTATAGACATGCATTCACCTCGAACAGTCAAGAAGGTACAAAAGCTCACTGGCATGGTAACAGCCTTCTTTAGGTTTGTCTCCCGGTCTACCGAAAATTGCCACCCTTTTTTCAGGCACTCAAGGGGAGGTTTGAGTGGAGCAGGGAGTGTAAAGAAGCCTTTCAAAATTTAAAGAGGTACTTAGCCACGCCCTCGCTCCTATCCAAACCTGTGTCAAGAGAGGTGTTGTATGCCTACCTCGTCGTGTCAAAAAAGGCTATCGGTTCGGTCCTCATCCGAGAAGAAGATAGGGTTCAAAAGCCCATCTACTATATAAGCCATGCATTCTAGGGTGCCAAGGAGAGGTACCACCCGAGCTTAAAAAACTTGCATTTGTTCTCGTCACTTCGGCTCGGAAACTACGGCCTTATTTTCAAGGCCACATTATCCGAGTCCCAACAAGGTTCCCCCTCCGACAAGTCCTATAGAGCCCAAAAATATCAGGGCAGATGGCTAAATGGTCAGTCGAACTCGGTCAATACGATAATCATTTGGTCCTGAGGACAGCTATCAAGGCCCAAGCCCTCGTAGATTTCTTTGCTGAGTTCACCGATGCTGAGCAAGGCACACCACTAGCTAAGAAAGCCCCCGTCGAAGACCTAGACACTCCTAGTTGCAGCAAAAATTATCATGCCATCGGGCCAGAATCAGAATGGAAACTCTTTATGGATGGATCCTCTTGTGCTGAGGGTTCAGGTGTCGGGTTGGTTTTAACTAGCTCAGATGGATATAAAACAATCTACGCACTTTGGTTCGACTTTAAGGCCTCTAACATGAAGCTGAATATGAAGCGCTCATGGCCAGGCTCAGAATCTCCAAAGACCTTAGGGTGGACTGCATAACAATCTACAGTGACTCCATGCTCGTCATCCAACAGGTTACTAGGGTGTTCCAAGCCCAAACAAAATCTAGGACTATGTATTTACAAGAGGTTAAGGCATTGTTTGGGCAGTTTAAAGCTTATTCATTCAAGCAGATCCCCAGATTCGAAAATTCAGAGGCCGATGTGCTTGCTCGGTTGGCCTCGGGCTTAGGCGACAATGAACTAACGCCGGTCCCCATCGAAAGATTAGCTAAGCCAAGTATCAACAAAGAAGTGGCAAGTGTAGCCGAAGAGCTAGAGACCACCTGGATGGACCGGATCATCCGATACCCTACCACAGTCGAATTGCCTGGTGATAGAGAAGAGGCAAGCTGGATTCCAAAAGCTTAGCTCGGTATTTGATGATTGGCAAAAAACTGTATCAACGAGGCTACACTACACCATGTTTGAAGTGCATAGGGCCCGAGGAAGCTCAATGTTTAATGAAGGAGATCCATGAGAGGCTATGTGGTAATCATTCCAGGGGCGATCCCTAGCCCAGAAATGTCTTCGGCAAAGATACTACTAGCTGAGCATGGAATAGGACAGTAAGGACTTTGCATAGAAATGTCTTAAATGCTAGCAGTTTGTGAGGGTGCCCGAACACTACATTGAACCACTCACCTCGGTAACATCAGCGTGGCCTTTCACCAAGTGGGCCATCGACCTTGTCGGACCCCTTCTTCAAGTCCGATCTCAGTTTAGGTATTGCATCATGGCCATCGACTACCTCACGAAGTGGGTGGAAGTAGAGCCGTACACCAACATGATCGAGGCTAAGTGCACTAACTTCATATGAAAAAACATCATTTGCCAGTTCGGGATCCTACATACCATAGTGACCGATAACGCTAAGCAGTTTGAATCCTTAAGTCTCCACCGCCTGTGCAAGTAGCTCTGCATTAAGAGGGTCTTCTCCTCTCCAAGCTACCCTTAGAGCAACGGGCAGGTTGAAGCCGTTAATAAGATGATTAAAGACAACATGAAGAAAAAACTTAAGGATCTCAAAGGTGCTTTGGGTTACCGAAAATGACCTGGACTGCTACCGAGGAGACTCCATTCTCCCTTATCTCTGGGGCCGAGGCTGTCATCCAGGTAGAAGTTTGATTACCGAGCTTCAGGGTTAAGCAGTACGAAGAAATTTGGAACACCAAGATCATGATGTCCAAGCTTGATTTGCTCGAGGAGAAGAGGAACCACGCTACGATCCATAATGCATCTCAAAATCAAGTCATTTCTTGGTATTACAACAAACGGGTCCAACCGAGGAGCTTTAAAGTTGGAGACTTAGTACTAAAAAAAGTCACAGTTCAACAGCCCAGGCTGGGGTCCTTCGGTCCAAAGTGAGATGGACCATACAAGGTTATCAAAATTTTCCGACCAGGCACCTACAGGCTATCCAACATGGAAGGCAACCCGCTCGGTCATCCTTAGAATGCTAAGCTTCTAAAAAAATTCTTTTGCCAACTGAAGCTAGAAACCTTTTTTGACCTCTGGCCACATTTTTTTGTAACGAGGCGTGCCAAACAGGGCTAGAATGTAAATATAAACTTTAATGAAAATTTTAATTTCTATACTATTCCACTGAGCAATGCGTGTTAAGGAAGATGTAGCCCCGAAGAGGGGTGCCATAACTTCAGTCTGGGGGACTCGACATTAACTCTCAAAGAGGAGGAGTCCTCCTGACTAACCAAACTGGGAGGTTGGTCGGCATAGTGCCAACCATTAGTCTGTCGCCGCATAGACCACCCAGACAGAGTCGCCTTAGCATGACTATGCTCGACCAACATTAGACTTGCAAAAGTTCAAATGAACTTAAGCAAGTCTAGGGGGCAACAGGTTATAGGGTACCACACGCCATTGTGCTTTGCCCAACCAAGAAACGGACCTTCCTTGCTTGGCTAAACTCGGTAAACGCTTACGGTCTTTTTTTGAGGAAGTTTATTCCCGAAGAACATTCAACTTGGAGTTAAGATGTTTTGTTCCTAAGACGCTAAACTCAACGAGAACGGAATTGGGAAAACACGAGTTTGGAATCTATTTTCAAAAATGTTTTCTCCCAAGGAACATGCAACATGGAAGAATTCTTAACTTAATTCCTCTCCCGAGAAGCATCTAATTCGGAGAAATGAGGTTAGAACTTCATTCCTGAGGAGCCCAACAAGCTTTCAAAGAATGCAATTAATATTTCATCCTAGAACAATCACACTTGGAAAAGATAAATTTGAAAATCCAAAACAAAAGAAAAATTCCCAGAACCGATGAACTTGGGAAAAGAAATAAAATTTCATTAAAGGAAGTAGTGGGGAGGTATAAATAACCGAACACCTCTTGAGTCCGGATAAGGAAAAACAAAAGATCCAGCCTGGGCCTTGTCTTTGGCTTTATCATCGTTCCCGCCATCTCCCCTATCCTCGTCGTCCACCTCGACAACATCCTTCGGCTCAGGCTGCTGCACTTCACCTTGCTTCGGCTTGACGATGAACAACCAGTCAAAGTCGACTGCCTCGGGGTGCTTCTTAATAATATAGTCCCGAAGGTCGGTCATCTTGAAGTAATAATAGTCGATGTACTTCAGGGATGATTTGAACTCCTCCATGGCCTGGGTAAGGCGGCCAGGCAGTTCTTCCCGCAGGAACCGCTGGTGCTCAGCCTAGGAGGCCCGCCACTATTTCCTCAGGTGATTAACCTCATCTTGGGACTGGTCGGCCTCATTCTTCGCCCCTTGGGTAGCCTCCCTCGCCTGTTCGGTCTCTGCCTTGGCCTGTTCAGCATTTTCTTTTGCCTTATTAGCCTCAGCTTTAGCTCGAGAAAGAGACTCCTTGATTTGATCAAGCTTGATGTTCTTTGACTCAAGCTCCTTCTCAGCCACGTCCTTCTCAAACACGGTCTTGTTGTGCATCTCTTTCTCAAGGCTGAGCTCTTTCTGCCCGACCATATAAGCTATCTCAAAAAATACGCATGCTTGAAAAGATGAGGGTTAGGACATGACGAAATCCCAAGTTAAAAGGAGCTCGGGGTAGGAGTTTTGCTTACCTTGGCGGTGGAACAGAAGGCAATGCGGAACTGGCCTTTATAGTTCTCTCCTCGGAAGTTCTCCAAGAATGATTCATCAGGAATGACCTCAACAAGGTTGTCGAGGATAAGGCGTCTAGTATTTTGACGCCTCCTCGAGGGATCGCCCCAAGAGGGTGGAATGACAACTGTGACGGCAGGAGGTTGAGGCTTGCTGGACGAAGCCCCCATTCTCATTGGCGGAGGCGGAGGAAGAACTTGGACTGTTTGGGGTGGTTGCTCGGTCCGTGGCAGCTGCTCGGATCTCAATGGTTACTCTGGTCTCGAAGTCCTCTTCTGTTTGGACCTGACCACGGCCTTCCCCTTCAATCGGTGAAGACTCTCCATTAGAGCTCGCCTTTCCTCTCGGGTGGTTAGATGAGAAGACATTTCTGCAATAAGAACCAACAAAATCTCCCAAGTCAAGGCAAGCTCGGCAAAGCAAAAAAAACTCAGAGCTCACCACTAATCTGGAGCTGACCCGATGGGTATAGGAACCGTATAATGTCCTCGAAGTCCTTATCTGCTACAGGTGGCCCCACTTCGAAAAAGCCACTCGATGAGTCCTTGATACTGGATGATGATGGCTCCTTCATCAGCCACTTAGATCTGGAGGTGCCTGGCCTCGGGATGTCGGCAATGCTCAGCCTTGCCACTGTCACCTACCTAGCTGACCAGGCAGGTTGGATGTTGGAAGGGGGATTGGTTGTGCTAGACTCCCTAAACCAGCCATAGTGAGAAAGAGTCTCTTTCCCGAGTAGGAATGACTGCTGTCTTGTGGACTCTGGCTTGGCAAACAGGTCCTCTACTGCTTTAATAATGCTGCTCGGCACCCACGGCCTCTTGGACCAAATGTGCCCTTGCTCAAATGTCCTTGAAACGCGCTGGTCCTCAGGGACAACCTCACCAGTCTAGGCTAAGTAGTTCCCATCGACATAGAACCACTCAAACTTTCAAAGCTTGTCCGAGTTGTGGTTGCCTAGGATGAAATCCTTCTTGAAGCTGGTGACGTAGTACCAGCCAGACTGTCAGGGAAGCTTCTTTATTTTGTACACCTGCTTAACGGCTTCCCACGGAATCTCGTTAGCCTGGTGGAACATCCACAGCGCGTATATCCCGATCAGTGACTTGTAACTGTTTGGGTTGAGCTGGACAGGGCAGACACTCAGGTTATTGAGTGCCCGATGGAGGAAAGGATGAAATGGCAAGGGCAGCCCAGTCTTGAAGAACTCCACATACAATGTTATATACCCCTCAGACAGAGTCAAGGGTGAATTATCCTCCCCGGGCATGACAAGGTCGACGTCGTCAGGGGTGCCAAACTCACGACATAGATCCTTGAGTCGGGCCTCCATTACTGCGCTCGAATAGCCTGCCGTGGACGTTTGACCAAGCCGAGATCTCCGATAAGCAGTCACCCCTAGACTCGGGTGACTATGAACCTTTCGGTGACCTCCTCTTCCTCGGCGACGCTCTCCTAGGGAGCCATTTACTCGCAAATCGCTCCTCATCGGATATCTCTACTGTAATATGACTCGAGACCTAGACTGGGTCTCTGCCTTCTCGGTCAAAGGTGCTTCGTTCATCGGCAGCTGCCTTCAGGCTAGCATGCTCCTGGGCGGTCATCCAGGACGTGCTAGTAGTGGCAGCGCCGATGTATGGATCTTTGCCCCTGCATGGCCTTACAGGGCGTCTCCCGTCCAGTAAGTCCAGGAACTGTCTCTCAGGTACAGTCCTGGTGTCGAGCCTCAGAATTTCAGGGGATAATCCTTTGATATCCACTTCATCGGAGGTTGATCTCTCTGTCTCGACGTTACTATCCGACCATGAAATATCTACATTTTGGGAGTCGGAAAGGTCACTCATCTTTTCGTAAGCTTCTCGGGTAATTACCTAGTCGGGTTGTGGAAGCTTAGGAAAATGAAGTCCTCGGATTGTTAACTACAGCTCGGCAGCTAGAACTCAAAAGTTGCAAAGTGTGGTCTTGGTTACACGTGAAAATGACAGGGAACGAAGCCTTATTTATAGCCGCCTTAGGTGTAAAGCTCAGGCACGAAAAGAAAGAGGCGCGATGATTACGCCTATCGGGGAAACATCCAATCGCGTGTTGACACGTGTCCCTCCGAGCTTAATCGCATGACCTTCCGTTTCCCCTGCCGCGGGACGTCGCTTGAGCTTCATCCTGAGTTGACCTCACCCTCTCGGCATAGTCCACGCTACTGAGCACCGACTAGGTGAACTGGGGGGCTACTGTTGTGGGTGAGTTCGATGCCACCACCGAAGAGCCCTACTCTAGGTGTTTAGCAAACCTGCTCGGTAGGAGCTACTAGGAGCGATTAACCAACCCTATAAGCTTGGATAGTCTCTCTGAGGTGCTTTTCAGGGCACTCTAGGCTGCGGCATGAATGGTCGCCTCATCGGATCAGACACCAGCTCAGGTTGGATTTCTTTAACTCGCAAACAGGCTGCTACTCGCCATCACTAGCCAACAAATGGTGGTCAACTCGCCGTCGGATAGGAACTGATCCACTAGCAGAGGGCACAACACTTGTCTTCTGCCTTCTGACACGCCTTGATGTGACACACGAGTTATGGGCAAAACCCACCTAATACCCAGTTCGAGTGGCAACCTATTATTGCATTTAAGAAAGCGTGCTCCTTCTCACCTGACTAGCTTCTGCCCTCTGCCAAGCAACACCTGTCTTAAGTGTCGGAGAGCCCTTGTTTATTACCTAACCGGTTTCCTCTTCACCTCCGAAGCATCCTTCCTCTTGTTGCAGGTACGTCCAAACAGGTAGAGTCGAGTAGGGAAAAGCCATCCACTATACACAGCCACACGTGTGTTGATCCGCCGCCAGATTACGGTAAGCATCAACAACTGTGACATCAACATCGTCTTCTTTGATGACGGCGATGACTCGCATGAAGCTTCCTGCGGCGATCTGAAAGATCTTTCACCAATAGCTGTGATCAGAGGAGATAGATCTCCCTTGCATTGATTCAGAGTCATCTTCTTAGACCACCGCAACGACTCATGAAGAAACTACTGTGTTTAGAGGAGATCACGATTTACGGCTGTCGTATGATTTTCATGATAGAGGATGGCCAAGAGAACACGATCTGGCCTGAGTCTGCACTTACTGTCATGCACCCGAGCCTCGCCGTCAACGTTGTCATCCAACCTTAGCCATCACCATCGCCGCTATATGTCAACTCGTCCATGTTGCCAGAGAATAAGCAGTGGGAGGGAGAAAGAAAGATTTGTCAGGGGAGGGAGAAATTGAGGAAAAGAAGAGAAGAAAAGGAAAAACAATTAAAATTAAGGGTAAAATGGGGGTAAATTTGGAAAATTGATGATAAAAATTACAAAAATCTTATTTACTAACATATTTTTCAAAACTATCACTTACTAACATTAAGAATTGCAACTGGCCTATTTAGTGCAATTTCCTTGAACAATTTTTTCTCACGAGAATTTAAAGTTGAACCGAAACTTTCTATTCAAGACTATGGACAAAAGACAATGACATTGCAAATTAAAACTGATTGATGTGGTTTGATTAAGCTTGGATGCAACTGAACCAAACCGGTAAAATAAATAAACGAACATATGTTCCCAGTAAAATAATTAAACAACTTATCTCTTTGAGATTGATAGTTTCCTGGAAAATAATTGTACATCGTTTCTAGGCTGTGAATAATATTAGTAGCGGCTCGTTGGAGAGAACTTTTGTTTGTGGTTTAAGCCAGTAGAAGAAAAGAAGTAAAATTCATGCTTTTTCGATGAGTGTTTGAAGCCATACTTTTAAAAGAGCTTAAATAAGTTAAAATGGTTTTAGAATTTTTTAATAAGTAATTAAATTATTAGAAAAAAGTTTATAATATCTTATTAAAACTTTGGTATAAGTTTCAAAGTCTTGTTAAAAAGTGTGTTTTTTTTTCTTTTTGCAAAGTCGTATTCTATAGCTTTGACTAAAAGCTCTTCTTGAGAGGTAAAGTACTTTTGATAAATCATTCAAATCTTTCAGAAGCAACTTTTAGACTTAAAAAACAAAAAATAACTTTTAAAAAGCTTCCCATAGGAGCCCTTATAGACATGTAGTTGTAATCAAAACCCATTTTTAAAATTAGGTTCAAAGTTAAAATCAAACACTTCAAGTTAAAAAGAAAAAGAAAAAGAAAAAGAAAAAATCAATTGTCCATGATGGATTATAACGACGGAGCCAAACATTGGTCTTAGTGAAGGCACAATGAAAAAAAAAAAGATAGAATTTTATCAAATCTTACAGGGTAATATATTTTTATGATCGAGGGAGAGTAAAATTATAAATTTTTTGTAAATTAAGAACACAACAGCATCTTTTAAAAATTCAATTGAGACGTAGTTATAATTTTCTTTATAAAATAAAAAGAAATTTTAATTTTGAAATTACAAAAATATAATTTTTTAAAATTGAGCGGGGCATAGCCTGCCTCCGCAAGCACAGTTAATCCTTTTTAAAGAGTATTAAAAAGAAAACAAGGTCGTAGAATTTAATTCTCCTCACTTTTAGGTTATAAAAAATAATAAATTGCAATTTGGAGGCACTTGCGAATCTCAACGATAAGAGATGACCTTACAAAAAGCAAAAAGATAAGATGACACGTACGATTTACAAAGATCTCAAGGAACCAATAATGACTCCAGTAGAATCAAGACCATCCACCCCTCCGCTAACTCACCATCCACTTTTAGGTTATAAAAAATAATAAATTGCAATTTGGAGGCACTTGCGAATCTCAACGATAAGAGATGACCTTACAAAAAGCAAAAAGATAAGATGACACGTACGATTTACAAAGATCATATTTTAGCCCTTTTTTTTCTTGTTTTCTTTTCTTTTTTTTTTTGGATAAACTCCTCTGCCATTTTTAATTTCAGATAGTTATTATTATTATTATTATTGTTATTATTATTATTTTTTTTTTGAGATAGAGCTTATCCATTGCACCACAGATGGGGCCAAATGTCATCGACTTTATCGCGGTAAAGCAAATCCAAGAATCCAACCATGATAACGGCAAATTATCCGAGACAACAAATGAACAAATAGATTACAAAACTTTCTACAATTCCTAATAATAAATAACATTACCAAAAGATGATTTGTTTCGGGTCATCTTCTCTTGCCCTTACATTCAATTCTCCCTAGTTGTTTTTAATAAACGACCGAATAATACAAAACGGCAATCATTTAAGTTATCATATTGCACAATAATATACTCAATCAATCTGATCAATTACGTAACAGTTAAGCACATCAGAAATAGCCCATTGGAATTTCAACCAAAAAAAAAAAGGAAAAAAACCAGCAATACTATTTAATAGATTGGGTTATAATTTTACTATTAATAAAATAATAAGATATATTTTAAAAAATATATTATATATTAAACTATATATTAAACTATGACGTGTAGTTTTATAAGCAATAATATTGAAATCCATAAAAATAAAAAACAGATTTTTTAAAAAGAACAAACCCATGGGCTAATAAAGCAGGAGCGAGACTGACGCTGCATGTGCTGCATAGCCAGAAGGGCTTAGTCAACAAAAGGCACATGGTTACCTTTCCACAGGGTTGAATGATGTTCTATCACAATGAGTAGACCTCACTTGATGGGATAATACAGCCAGCCTAATAAAAAAATACCATTCATGGGATTTTACCATCGTTGCTTATAAAATAATAGGCTCTACTCTGAGGAGTTACAATTATAAAATCTCATGAGCTTATTTGAGTGCTTAATCTAGTAGTAGTGAACAAACATTTTTCTGTTGGAAAAGAAACAAAGTGAAGAAAACAATGGCAAATTTTAATGAATGTTATCTTTTAAAACTTGTTTTTTTTTTTATAAATTCATAAATATTTTAGTGTGGCATAAATATATAATATGAATAATAGTATGATATATTGGTTTTCTTTGAAACGGGAAAGATATTTCATTAAACTGTAAACATCGGTATAAAAGACTCTAAATTACATGAGATAATAACCTCAACCTCGACCGACTCTATCAGTTTAATTGGAAGAAAACTCGAGAAAAAAGTTCTATCTTCTTATTTTGATGTTTTCCCTCGTTGTTAGCTCTTGGGTTAAAGATATGGCTATTGGATTTCCAAGCTTTTTCCCTTTCTTCAATTTAAGAATTTCTTATTGATTATGGTTTTGTGTCTTTATTATGGTTTTAGTTTTTATTGATTCTATATTATGTTGTTTAAGAATCTCAAATCTTGGTAGGAAAGATGATTTGCATGTTTTGCGTATTCAAATCTTAGTGTAGTTTTGAAGACTTTAGAGTAGTTGCTATTATGAAAGTTTGAAAAGAATATAGTATAGGTCTGATGTTCAATGGTATTTGCGAAAGTCCTAGTTTCTTACTAAAGATGAGATTTGAAATCCCATTATGTACTTCTTGGTTTAGACATCATTAGGTATATTTTTCTTAAGACACATGTAAACCGTATTTAGGTTTGAAGGATTGAAGATATTTTTGGTTCTTATGGTTATATCACTCAAAGTTTTCAGGTATGGCATGTAAAAGGGTAGCATAACATGTAATTTTCTCAAAACAATCAACTAAAGTTACCTATCGGATTACTGAGACGAGCAATCTGGAACGCAAACAAAGAAAAACATTCCCTCGCTATAGGAATTCAACCAATTTGTTCCCCGTAATTGCTACCAATTTAATTTGCACGCAGAATTTACTTGCAAGACTAGAGATTAGCTAACGAACAAATATTAATGTTGTTTCAAAACTGCTTGCCGTAACATCAGTGGTATCCTGGTGATGAGTAACAAGGGTTCATTATGAGTAATAGAAAATAAATTACACTTAATTTAGATTATTTGAGTTGCCAGTGGTGATTTTGTAGTTGGACTGCACAAATTGGCCAAAATGTTATGAGAACTCAGCCTCGATCATGGTTGTTGAATAGAATCTCAGATTATTCAAACTTCTGATATCGTCTTCCTCATCCCTCTATCTCAATTTCTTTCTAAATCTGTTGTCCTTCCTTCTCTTTCTCCTCTCTTCTCCTTTGCCTCTCAAATTCTGCATCACAAGGTCAACAGGCTTTTTGAGCCAGCCATGAAATGTTCTTACTTACACAGACAATGAAACGTGTCTATGATCCAAACAGTGTAATGGTGTGTTGTTTGCCAATTTTTAGTGCAGATATTGGAGCATAGCACAATTATTTTGGAAGGCAACCCATGCAGAGTACCAATCTAATTTCATTTATGAGATTACTCTGACCCTGACTCCTGTCCACCCAGAAAAATTATGTTCAAGAAATAACAATATATTAGTAACCTCGTATATAAATTTTAGAGTCGAAATACTTGTTTTGCGTCTTTGCCCTATCCTACGTTCAAGATTTTGTGATATGATGTCGATTTTGATTCATAATGAAGGTTTCTCGGATTCAAATCGATCTTCACTGAAAAACTACTTGGAAAATTTGAGTATGTACCTATAATTCAATATTTGAGGAAGCTGCCTGTCATTGTATTTACGCCAACCGTTGATCGAAATTTTTCCTAAAGCTCGTAAAACAATAATTTCTAAAGTCAGAACAGGGACTCACAATAGCAAATCAATATTTAAATAGAAAATTTGTTTTTGGATTACTTTTATAAATGCCCCCTATGTACCTCATTTCAAAACGTCTTCAAGTTTAAAAAGTGTTTACTACACCTCCTGAACAATATAAAATTGTTCATAACATCTACTTTACTAATGTAATTTTATAAATGCCCCAGTCCTATTTAGTTTTGATGTCTAACTTGTCCCTTAATTTTTAAAGAATCATGGGCAAGTTGACACAAGTTGACACAAGATTAATAATTTGGGGAGCATATTAACTTAAAATCAAATAGTTCACAGCATTTATAAAATTATAGTTAGTGTCATGTCATTATTCAATCCATATTATAAACAGATTTGAACGAAAAGGGGGTTATTGTTTGAGTTTGAAATAAAGCCTTTTCAAAGTTCTGGAACACAGCTCAAGTGGCAATTATGAAATTGATTCATGATTTATTTTCATGACGATGAATGTTTTAGTTGTCCACAAGTCAGTAAAAGTTGGTCCAAAACATCTATTCTTGTCTATCATATGCCAAGTGACTAGAACAAGGAGATTATTTGTCAAAAGAATAATTCAAATCATCACAGATTCACATTCACTTCATAATGTACAGACCGAGTAATTATCTCAAAGACATCGGTACCTCAATCTGTGTTTACCTCTTCAGTAAAAGTTGGCCCAAAACATCTATTCTGGTCTATCATATGCCAAGTGACTACAATAAAAAGATTATTTGTCAAAGGAGTAATTCAGATCATCACAGATACGAATTCACTTCATAACGTACAGACTGAGTAATTATCTCAAAGACATCGGCACCTCAATCTATGTGAACCTATTTGTAGCTAACATATGGCACCTCACTCCCAAACAACTAATAGAATGTTTAGGAAGTATAATTAGAACTAAAACTTATGAATTAAAAACTATAGCTTGTAAGAGCTTTACACTATAGTTTATTTTTTTCTAATTATTCTAGCATGTGAAAATTTTACTATATAGCAACCAAAATTTTTTGCTAAAACTGATATTGCCAAACACTCTTTAAAGAAGCGGACACCTCTAAGGCCACCTTTTGCATTAAATTGAGGCAGTATTCCGCTTGGTTGAAACCAAGAATGGGTAATTGGGATCTATCTTCAACTAGTTTTTTGCTTGCTCAAATCGTACTTGCATATTCAGTTGGGTATAATAGCTTACAAGTACCGCTCAATCCCTTAATCTAGGGTTCTTATGTCTACAAGCTAACATGCAACTTCCATAGAAAAAAGGGTGAAAAGTTCACCTTACGGAGCATCTAAGAGTGCATCCAATTCTCATGACAGATTCAAGATAAACATGTGTTAAATGCTTATATGCATAGAGAAGAACTGAAATGTGAAGATTAAGATCATCAACGTTTACAGAATCACCTTTTGCACACATTGCTTAAAAGTTACTTTAAATGTCATGAAACCTTTCAGTAAATTCCAAATCAGAAGTCCTATTCCTTTTCTAAGAAGGAAGGCATCGCTCTTTGTTCACAGTACTCAACCAAAAATTATACTTTGTCGAGATTTTTTTTCCCTACTCACTCTGTAATTCTCAACGTCCCAAGCAGAGAGTTTTTAGTTTCTTTTCAACCGTACCTTCACGCGAACAACTCTACATAATGATATGAACAGCCTTTCTAATCAATAGGAGCTTCATAAAAACAACTCTTGCAATCATCTATATATACTGCCACGAGCTCGTCTTTTTCTCTTTTGCTAATTCCTAGACCAAGAAAAAAGATGGGGAAACAATCTTTCAATTAAAACAGCCCCCAGCATCATGCTGCTATGACTTTACATGACCTCAAACATCATATGGATTTGTAATCTGTCTTCTGCTCGTTTTATATTAAAGATGTATCCTCAATTGCTTCATTTTACTTAGGATTATTGATTTTACCTCGCCAAAAAGAGTCACTCTAACACTCCACAATGACGCTAACATTCAAAAGATCTGGCATCGACAAACAGTCAAGAACAGGAGATTTTTGCACCTGAAAAACAACCCTCAGAATTAGAGTTCCCTTTATAGTTTATACAAGGATTTCCGGACTAGAGTTTAAACAGATTGCTTTATAACCCCCATACCATAATCTGTTGTCCAATTATACATCGACAAGATGCAGGAACTCTGAGTAACTTTAGTATGACAAATCAATTAAAATATAAAGTTTCAGAAGCAATCACAATGTAATTCATTCCCTAATTACCTTGAGAGAGAGACTTTTGGTCGACAACTTATATAAGTAACTAGCATTTCAAGAAAACAGAAAATAGAACTAGATCAAATCACTGTACAAGACAAATATGGGTTTATTAAGGAAGCAAAGTAGCTAGACTTAAAATCTGAGATAAAAAAGATTTAATAGAAAATACGAGTACAGCTTAGTTTAATAAAGGCGTTCTTACCACCTCTACAAGAATTTCTCTATGCTTGTTGTTAAAGTGGATTTTGGAACAGCACCAATAATTGCATCTTTCTTCTCACCACCCTTGAAAAAGATCACAGTTGGGATGCTTCGAATACCATACTGGGTAGCAATCGTGGGGCTATCATCTGTATTTACTTTGTAGAATCTGACCTTTCCAACATATTGCTTCGCTAAATCATCCACTATTGGGTGGATCATACGGCAGGGCCCACACCAAGGGGCCCAGAATTCGACAACAACGGGTAATTCAGAATCAAGGACAAGGGACTTCCATGATGCTTCAGTAACAGCAGCCACTAAGATTTGCAAAAAGAACATAGCTATATCACTAAGATATGTTTCTAAGACCATCAAGGAATTGAAAGTTATAATAACTTACAGCAAAACTATACATGACAAAGACAATGATAAATGGACATCAGCCATTGAATTCCAATGTATTTACCTCATATTCCATTCTTATCATTATTATCACAACACTGCTTCCTATAGCAAATGCAAACTTTAGGCATTGCCTTCACAAGTAAATTCAAGATTATCAATTTTAGTTGTTAAACAACCTCAAGTCCATAACTTGCCTCGATATTTTTACACTGCAAGTCGGACCCTAAGGTTTAGGAATCTATAATATATACAAGAAATCTTCAATTCCTGAACCTCGTTGAAGAATAATAATCCCTTTTTCTTTTATTTTTTATAATTTTCATTCTGTCGTCTCATTTTCCCCTGCAAACTTTCCAAGCAACCAAACATCAAAAATTGAATAATATATAAATAAATAAAGGAAGCAAAAATAACAACAGAAAACAAAATTAAAAAGAGAAATTTTGAAGGAATCGTTGGAATATATAGCTTCCGATACTGACCTTCAACAGCGGTTTCCTGAGCCTCACATATGATAGCGCCACCACGACGAGCGACTCTGGAACTTGACCCGGAACTCACCGATCGTACAGACCCAATCGGCGCGATCCTGAGGCCCCTGAATTGCGGCAATCCCCGGCGGCCGGCGAGCGAAGAAGCCTTAGAGGTCGCCATCGGAGAGAGGCCACGTGAAGGCAGAGCTGAGCAGCGAGGAAAAGTGAGAGTCTCAAGCATGGTCGCCATTGCCGCAGAGTATACGGGCTCAGAAAAGGCCGATATGAGAACTGAAACTTGAGAGAGAGAGAGAGAGAGAGATGAATGGTGGGAGGTTGATTTTGGATGATGAAGAGTTGTGGCACCAGTGAGTTCCGGAAGGAATTCTTGCTTTCTCCGGTTAATTTTGTGCGGTTTATCCAGTTGCTAATGGATGTGAACCACGTCAACAAGAAGGAAAAAATCTGCCATATATATATACACACACAGAGACATGTATACGTGGCATACAAAAGCAAATGGCCTTTTAAATTAGGTGACTGCCGTAGATATAAATGAACATAGAGACCCCTTTAAAGCAAATCGTTTTGGAAGCAAATCTGCCGCATGGATATAAATATGAATATGAATATGAATATGAATATAAATATATATATATATATATATATCTATAGACCTTTTTAACATAAATATAAAATTAAAATAATAAAAATAACTTTTATTAATTATTAATTAGTTATAATTTTATCAATAATTTACCACGAATAAACTTGTAAATGATAAACCTTAAAAAAACCTCAAACCTTAAGTTTCTCTCTTGTCTCTCCCTTTTTACTCTTTAGACATTATCGACGTCATACTATTTATCAAGTTTATCGGTGACAAGTCCTAAAAACCTCCAATCTTAACTTTTTCTCTCTTTCTCTCTCTACCCCTTTTCTCATTGTACAACATCTTTAGATATTTTCAATACCACACTCCATCAAGTTGGCCACTTAAAGTGCCGACGAATATTATTTTGATTGATTATAATGAATGTTATTTTTATCATTTTGATTTTATAATTAATAAGAAGGAACGTTTTTCTAATTTTGAAAAAGTATGATAATTAATTTTAAAGAGGCTATTAAAAAACAGTCCAACCCAATTTTCCTATATATTTTTTTGAAATAGAAATAGAAAAAAATTGAATTCTTCTAAAAAAACTAAGAAATAAAATTTAACTAGATCCTGCCTAAAAGAGAATTTGTTAAAATAATTATTCTACAATAGGATCATAAGAGGATAATTTTGAAATTCCCTTGGGTCATTCTAAAGTTGCATGAGGTCATTCCAACATCGCGTTTGGTAGTTTCGAAGTCAATTTGCAAATTAAAGTTTTTGAAAAATCTTTTTACTATTTAAAATTTTTTATTAATCTAATTTTGCAAATGTCTTCTCTGGAATTGGGAGGGAAACCATCTGGGAAAAAGAAAAAAGAAAATCTAAAGACACTACTGTTTCTTGATGTCTAAACCTAAGAGAATACCGCATATAGACATAAATGTCTAAGTTCTCTTATTAACCGAGGAAAAAAACCAACTTCTCTTTTTTTGTTCCTTTTTCTTTTTAATCTTCTTCTTTATGATCATTTGACATTTAACCAACTTCTCTTTTTTTGTTCCTTTTTCTTTTTAATCTTCTTCTTTACGATCATTTGACATTTAATTTCTTCTCCTATGCTCATGTGGTTGTCCCGTTACAAGGTTTTTTTAAATGGTTTAATGTGTATTTTCTTTAAAAAAAAAAAAGTTTTGGATTGTGTGGAAAAGTTGCCCTTTTGTTCCATTTGTGTACGATTTGGATTCTATTTCGTAAAAATCAGAAAATATTAAATAAAAACACATATTTTTCAATATCATACGTATGGATTTTATGTATCATATAATAACTAAATCCTATAAAACTTGTACCACATGTAATTATTAATTAGTCTGACTCGCCTCATTTTCGACTAATATAATTATAGATCTATCCATGTCAAAGTATAAGGTAGAACTTCGTTCAAAATTTAGTCCAAAATGAAAAGTTCTGCAAAACAATTAAACAGATTAAGACTTGGCAATAAAAGATCTTAACGAAGCATAACAAAGTCTATAACGAGGAAAAAAAATACTTTAGCTCATTTTTTTTTTCTTTCTAGATGAAAACTTCATTCAACAAATAACGACACAACAAACAAAACATGGAAGGGACGAAATTCACGCACTGCTGGAGTTGGTTTGAAAACCCCAACTAGCCAATTCATGAGCAAAACTATTGGCAGTTCCAGAAAAAGCAACACCAGAGTTACAAATACTAGAGCAAAGATCACAAATATCTCCAATAAAAGGACCCTCAAAGGCATCAAAATTCTATGCCTTAACAACTGCAGCCACATTGCTAGCAACCGTTTTCAACTGTATCAACATGCCAACCTTTCTAGAGTGCTAACATGAGGCCCTTGCGCAATGCCACACACTCGGCTACAAAAGGAGTGCTAAAGCATGTAATCCATTTTGAGAAAGCACCAAGAATAGTGCCTTGCGAGTCTCCAATGACACCCCCGATTGAGGAATAACCAAGGTTCACCACAATTGCGTCAAGCTTAAGGTTGAAAGGCCCGAGTTAAGAGGCTGCCACTGAGAGCTCCAAAGAAAAGAGCTAAGGGGTTAGGAAGGCAGAGGCAATAACCTGGCATTTTAAAATACAAAAAGCTAGGATCCCGCCACCTAGAGAATATCTTCCACATGCTTTGATGAGCCTCCGTGAGTAAGGTCATTACGGTCCTTCCAAAGAAACCAGGAGACCATGAAGAAAATCACCAAATCTGTCTTCCCAGCATCCTGCAAAAGAGACAAACATAGCCTCCTAAAAGGCCCGTTAGTAAACTTCTCTACCTACTTCCCCAATGCAGATCTCGACCAACAGCTCCTCGCAAAAGAGCAACCCCAAGGTATGAGCACTCTTTATAGGCCACGCAACATGGGCACGCTTCATCACACTTTATCCCGCTTTTTGATAAATTCCCAACAGTGGAGATGGCTTCCTTAAACGCTTGCCTTATAAAAACTTTGACCTTCTCTGGGACATTTACACTCTACACCGCCTTCCACCAATACTTCTCCACCCCTTTGATCTCGAGGCAGCAAACTTCTCTTCCATGGGTACCTTGTACCCTAACCTCACATCATAAATTTCTTTGGCATCGAAATGCCATGCCAAAGTATCATGTTCATGTCTTCTACCAAGGGGATATTAAGAAAAGCAGAGCAATCCAATGGAAGGAAATTCTCTTTAATCTTATGAGCATCCCACTCCGCATCAACGATAAAATCATAAACAAGCATACCTTTAAGATGCTCGGTTGGCATATTCGGCTTGAAAGTTGAGGGCCTTGGAATCCATTTGCTATTGTTGCGAAGACCGCAAGTATACCGGTTCTACAAGTAATAAAATGATCTAGAGTCTAGATATCGATCCCACGAAGATTGTGCTAATTTTGCGTTAATTACCAAAATTGATTGACTCTACGACTATTTAGACGAACGAATAAAGAAAAAAAAAAAAGAAACTACTAAAAATGACTAAACAAATAAAATAAAGTAACGAAAACAAATAATTAAAAATACTAGAGCATCGACTTCACCATACTTAATCCGCATTGATTTTGTTATTTGGTGAATCTCATGATTAATTAGTGGAGAACCTCTTAATTAACCCAATTACCTTTCTTGAGCATCAAATTAGATAATGTGCTCAAAAATCCAATTCTAATATCCCTATCTAGAATCAAGTAATTAAACACTCATTAAACTCTAATTCTCCTAATGACTATAAAGGAACTATAAATCTCTCCATCTTATAGTCACCTAAGATGCATTTCCTATAATCCGTATATGGAATTTCCCTCTCTTGAGCATCAAATCCTATATATTAAAATCGTCTAATCTATTGGCTAAATACATTACAAGCATTAAGTATAGGGATCTTACCAAAGGGATTAGAACAAGTAACCAATGTGTCATTATCACCAAGGAGGACTCATGAAGTCTAGTGCATTTGAGTTTGATTGCTGCTTTTGAGAAGATTATACGACAAGTGCACTTTAAACGACACCTTTGAATTTTATGCCAGCTTTTACCAAAGCAAGCATATCTGACCATGCAGGTTGTGAGAGTCAAAAATCAACCACAATTTCCTTGGCAACTAGATCGACCGTACAAAGGAATGCTACTGCAACAACCATGGAAGACTTGCCCAATTCGTGAACAAAGATCAAAACCGCACAACCCTTCCAATGAATGAATTTGGTTATTTTACCACATCGGTAAATCACCCATGAAGGTGCACTAATAAATCCACACTTCATAACAAGGTAAAAATCAAAGCTCTAGAAAAACAATTATTCCATAGCTAAATCAACCAAACCAACATCAAGGGTTTATCATTTACAAATCACAAAAATTACAAAGAAGAGAATGAGAATAAAAAACCTATTTTGGATTGTCACAAGCTCCAAGTTTTTCCTCCTCTTCTTCTCCCATGAAAAGCCTAATACTAAAACTAGGAATTAAGATCCTAAACTAGAACAAAACAAAGAATTTTTTTTTCTTTTCTTTTTTCTTCATGCTTTTCCTTGGACTAAGCTCCCAATCTCCTTGGGAATGTGTGCTTCTTCCCCGAAAAATGGAGGCTTCCTTTCAAGACTATCAACTCTAGGTTTTCATGGTGGTAAGGCATCATTTCAGCATCAATTTTTAGCTGTCGGATCAAAGTTCGGGCCACAATCTGCCGTTGGAAAGAAAATCAACATGTGGAGGGGCAGTAGGGGGTGCTGGCATGCAGCCCATTCTGCCTGGACATGCACAATGCGCATGGTCTCAATAGTCTAGCTGGTAGCCATTGTGCTGCCAGTGCGTGGGCAGCACGCCCAAGCTTGGACTGGCATGTAGGGCCCCTTGGGGCCTTCTGATGGCCTCCTTTGGCTGCTCAAGGTTGAGCGGGCGAGTGAGCAGGTAGGCCTTATTGCAAGTGAAAATTGTGTTTTAACTCCGATTTTGATTCTCTTTTTTGCGTTAAATTCTAATCTATTAGTTCCTTAACAAATAACACCAAAAATAAAAATAAAAATAACACAAAAGCTTGAAGATTTTTCTAATATTTAAGCTTAAGAAATAATTGATGTGTGAGTAAAATACTCGCCCATCAACTATCCATTACACTCAACCATCCGCTCCCAATTTGCCACCTGACTAATAACAGAATTACCTCAACAAAATCTTCAATTTGAATCTCAATTCAGATTTTGTAATCTCTGTTTGTTATTTAGTTCCACCTTTGTAGGTGTTGTTATTTAGTTCCACTTTTTAGTGGCTTATACTTAGGAGTTGACATCTGTAATCTAGCTGTATATATATCAGCTCCTCAATGAATGAAGGCACGGCCAATTCAATCACATCAGTCTAAGTTTTATATGGTATCAGAGCCTCACTTATTTTAAACAAAAAAAAAATCAAGATTCCCAAAACAGCCACCATTCAACCATGGCCGAAAACAATTCTGCTACCAATCCAGTTCCAATTGTTGCTAACCCAATCATAGCCTTGAATGCACCAAATCAAATTGTAGCAATTAATGCAGCCACTCAACTTCCACTCAAACTCACCAAAATCAATTATCCTTCCTGGAGAGTGCAATATGAGTCCCTTTTGTTTGGATATGATCTTGAAGGTTATATTGATGGTACCCTTCCATGCCCTTCACCTACCACAGCCAACCATGACACTACTGGAACCATACCAAATCCTACTTACCATTTATGGAAAGGACAGCATCGCTTACTTTTCCAAGCCATGTTAGCCTCTGTTTTTGATAATATAGTCCCTCTTATCACTTCTGCAAAATCAGCAGCTGAAGCATGGACCCGTTTGGAGAGAACATATGCAAGCAAATCCCACACTCATGTCATGAGCCTCCGTGAGATCCTTGCCAACACCACCACTGAAAACATGAGCATTGCTGACTATATGCAAACTATCAAAAGCATATTCGAAACTCTTACGCTTGCTGGCTCACCTATGAGTGATGACGAACTGATTCATGCTGCGCTCAAAGGCCTTGGTCCAGAATTCAAAAACATTAATGCTGCAATCCATGCTCGAGATTCACTCATTTCCTTCGAGGAGCTACATGAAAAATTAGCTGATTATGAGATGACAATGAAACACAATGAAACCAAGCAAGAGATGACACCAATCATAGCACAATTCACTCAGAAGGGCAACTACAACAAAAAGGGAAAGCACTTTGGCGTCAACAACAATGTGAACAATAAAGGCATGCCTATACAGGTTGGCAACAAGTATCCAAATCAAGGGAACTTCAACAATAGGGCTTCTCAAGGCAATCAGAATTACTCGAATCATGAAAATCCATCATCTAACCATCAGTTCTGGCGCTCTCAACCCAACAACAATTAGTCACGAGTTGTGTGCCAACTATGTGACAAACCTGGTCACACTGCTAAGGTTTGCAGGTCTCGACCTCATCCATTTTCTGTCCCACAAGCAAACTTCTCACATGCCAATCATGGACTCAACAACAACAATAACTGGATTGTTGATATTGGAGCATCTCATCATATTACCTCTGATTTACAAAATCTCTCGGTGCACTCTGAATATGGTGGTAATGATGATATCATAATTGGTAATGATGATATCATAATTGGTGATGGTAATCAAGTTCCTATAACCCATATTGGTTCCACTAATCTAGTTACTCCTAATTCCACTTTTCAATTAAATGATGTTTTGTGTGCACCAAAGATAAAAAAGAATCTCTTATCTGTATCTCAATTCTGCCATCAAAATAACTCATCCATTGAATTCTTTCCTGATTGTTTTGTTGTCAAGGATCTGAGCATGGGGGCATCACTCATCCAAGGACTGAACAAGGGGAATGTGTATGAATGGCCGTCTCCGTTCCACACCAATAAAACAGTCCATGCTTTTCACACCACTAAATCTTCTTTGTGTCAATGGCATCCTCGTCTTGGTCATCCGTCATCTATAGTTCTTAAAAGTCTTATATCCACTGCATCTTTACCACTATCAGAGTCTAGTTTTAGTCATTGCAATGCTTGTCTTTGTAATAAGAGTCACAAACTTCCATTTGGACTTTCATCTGTTTCTTGTGACAAACCACTTGAAATTTTATATACTGATGTTTGGGGTCCTGCGCCAATAGACTCTTTTGATCATTTTCATTATTATGTTGTGTTTGTGGATTATTTTACTAAATATTCCTGGCTCTATTTAATGAAACACAAATCTGACGTTATTTCCATCTTTGAAAAATTTAAAACTGTGGTTGAAAATTTTTTCAACACCAAGATTACTACGGTTTACTCAGATGCAGGGGGGAGTATATAGGTCTTGCTTTAACACTGAATAAACATGGTATTCAACATTTAAAATCACCTCCCCATACACTAAAGCTTGTAGGTACTGCCAAAAGACGCCACCGTCATATTGTTGAAACCGGGCTAACCTTATTACACCATGCCTCAATGCCTCTCACTCATTGGTCCTTTGCCTTTCAAATAGCTACCTATCTCATAAATCGCCTTCCCACACCCATCATTGATAACCAATCTCCATTTCTAAAACTATTCCGTAAATCTCCAAATTACCTTAAATTATGTGTTTTTGGTTGCTTGTGTTACCCTTGGCTACGTCCTTACAACACCAATAAATTGCAACCTCGGTCCCGCCCTTGTGTTTTTGTTGGCTACTCTACAGAGCATAATGCTTATCGGTGTCTTGATCCCCAAACTAACCGAGTCTTTGTTTCTCGTCATGCTGTTTTTGTAGAACATTCTTTCCCATTTTTTGAACAATCACAAACTTCTCACATGGTTCAACCAAACTCTGTTCCTCAATGGGCTCTCCTTGATTCCCCTCCTCACTACTCACTCCCTCAGTTTGATTCCCCTTCATTGTCATCCACTTCTAATCTTGTGCCTTCTTCCGATTCTCCGACGCCATTGACATCTTCACCCCCCAACTGCTCAGTTTCTACGGCACCCGTGTCAAGATCTTTGTCAACAACTAATCCATTAAGTACCTCATCTGCACCCACATCGACCCACCAACCTCACCCTATGGTCACGAGATCCAAACTCAATATTTTCAAACCAAATAAAAAATACTGTCTCACAACCAGCCTCACCCTTGACCAAATTGAACCTACCTCTTTCACCCAAGCCCACAAATCCTCTCATTGGCGTAAGGCTATGTGTGAGGAATTTGATGCCCTTGTTCATAATAATACTTGGTCCTTGGTCCCTTCTCATCCTTCACAAAAACATCATTGGTTGTAAGTGGATTTACAAAATTAAACGGAACCCCGATGGATCCATTTCTCGCTACAAAGCATAGCTTGTTGCTAAGGGTTTTCACCAACACCCTGGCATTGACTTTCATGATACATTCAGTCCTGTTGTTAAACCGACCACGATTCGTGTCATCCTTACCATTGCCGTTAATCAAAATTAGCCTATTCGCCAACTCGATGTGAATAATGCATTTCTTCAAGGTTCACTTCAGGACGATGTCTATATTCAGCAACCTCAAGGATTTGTTGATACTCAACGACCCAATCATGTGTGAAAGCTCCACAAAGCCTTATATGGACTCCGCCAAGCACCACGGGCTTGGTTTCACAAACTCCGAGGCTTTCTTCTTGAAAATGGGTTTACAAACTCTCAATCAGATACCTCGTTATTTATTTACACTAACGGCCCAGTCTCATTGTTTCTGCTTGTGTATGTAGATGACATTCTTCTCACAAGAAATTCTTCATCACTTTTTGCCAAGTTTATTGGCTCCCTTGCAAAACGATTCTCTCTTAAGGACCTTGTTCTCTCCACTACTTTCTTGGTGTTAAAGTTTTTCCTACCAAAGATGGTCTCTTCCTGTCGCAGCAAAAGTACATCTGTGATCTCTTGCATCGCCCCACATGCTTGATTCTAAAGAAGTCTCTAGTCCTATGAGCTCAACAGAGTCTCTCTGCCTTCAAGATGGCAGTCCTTCCACAGATGCTACCGAGTATCATCGAACAGTTGGTGCCATGCAATACCTTTCTTTGACAAGGCCAGATATATCCCTTGCTGTGAATAAGCTTTCCCAATTCATGCACCAGCCTACCATGCAACATTGATCTGCCCTCAAATGGGTCCTTCGCTATCTCAAAGGGACATGCACCCATGGCATCCTTATTTAGAACTCTGCCTCTCTCACACTACACGCCTTTGGTGATGCGGACTGGGCTGGTGATATCAATGACCGCACATCTACTTCAGCATATCTTGTGTTTTTGGGCGCCACACCGATCAGCTGGAGTTCAAAGAAACAAAAGATAGTCGCTCGCTCTTCCACGGAAGCAAAGTATTGATCTATAGCTTCTTTCGCCGCAGAAATTAATTGGATACAAAAGTTGTTGTCAGAGCTTCATTTTTCCCCTTCGACTATTCCCACAATCTACTGCGACAATGTAGGAGCTATGTACTTGTGCTTCAACCCAGTTTTTCATTCTTGGATGAAACACATCGCCATTGACTTCCACTTTGTTCGTGACCAAGTTGCCAAGAACCAACTTCGTGTTGCTCATGTTCACACTGCCGATCAACTTGCTGACTCTCTAACCAAGCCTTTGTCTCGCTAGCCTTTTCTCTGACAACGCTACAAGATTGGTGTTCATTGTGGTACCCCAATCTTGCGGGGACATAATAACAGAATTACCTCCACAAAATCTACAATTTGAATCTCAATTCAGATTTTGTAATCTCTGTTTGTTATTTAGTTCCACCTTTGTAGGTGTTGTTATTTAGTTCCACTTTTTAGTGGCTTATACTTAGGAACTGACATTTGTAATCTAGCTGTATATATATCAGCTCCTCAATGAATGAAGGCACGGCCAATTCAATCACATCAGCCTAAATCTCACCCTTGTTAACGATTTCTTTTCCCC
Source organism: Artocarpus heterophyllus (assembly GCA_025403435.1). Lineage (NCBI taxonomy): Eukaryota > Viridiplantae > Streptophyta > Magnoliopsida > Rosales > Moraceae > Artocarpus > Artocarpus heterophyllus. Next base: position 16,623,263 of record CM046330.1, read on the forward strand.
AGCATAGGCTATTCCAAATGAAAGAACAATTCCTTTTGTTGTTTGCACTAAGGAGATCCGAACTGGGGAAATATTTGGCTTCTGGCCTTTTCCATAAGAAAGTTTGGTGTTTTGATAATTCTCTACGCTTGTCAAGCAATCATAGCCTTGTTGAAGCACTCCAAATCTCTTAACCCCCCTCCCTTCTTCCGCTTTTTGCCGAGGGAGCGTCACCCACCAGAAATTGGTAATGAGGAATCGGATGTCCTGAATCAAGGAAGTTGGCAAGCGAAACACACTCATCGCATATGCTAATACTGCTTGTATAACGGCCTTTATCAGTATCTCTCTTCCACCACAAGAGCAAAACTTCGTCTTTCACGGTTGGAGTTTTTTACTGACTTTGTCCTTGATAGCAGCGAACTCCCTTTCTCCATTCCTCCCTAAGAAAGTCGGCAATCCATGGTACTTACAATGATCATGATCAGCTGACAAGCTAAGGAAAGAGAGTAACCAACTTAAGATCTTCTGGAATGTTCGGAGACAACATAATAGACGACTTATCAAGGCTTACAACTTGTCCCGACGCCGCCTCGTACTCCTCCAACACCCGGAGAATGGCTTCACACTCTCCAATGTCGGCTCCACAGAAATAACGTTGTCCTCTATAAAGAATAAGTGGCTTATCTTTAGGACTCCCCGCACGCATGCGAACCCCTCTAGCCGACCAAGTATTTCCTCTCTCCGAAGCAAAGCTGAGAAGCACCCTGCACAAAGGTGGAAGAGGTAGGGGGAGATCGGGCATCCCTGCCTCAACCCTGTAGATGCGCCAACTTTCCCGCCAACTTTCCCACAATGGATGCCGTTGAGGACAAAGAAGAAAGTGGCTGGAAATTATTGTCTGGCATGTTCACTTACCCAGAATTGATTTCTTAATTTGAGAGCTACTGAATTTGCGTTTGGTAAAAAGTAAATGAATGAATAAATAAATAATAGAATATTAGAGCTTCAACCAAAAATATTTATAATTAGTGTAGATATAGTTACTGAAAATACTTGAGGATGAAAGCTAATAAATCAGGTCATTTATCAAAAATATTTAATAAAGTTGGTGCACTTGATTTGTATTTTTTTTATAGGCCAAGCCTATGATGAGAAATGGTTGTAATTTGATTTAAGTCGTACATGTTTTTGCTAAAATTTGTTCGGTGGCTCGACTACTTCTGTACTGTCGGTTTCCACTTGTGTTCAGCAATCTTTCTGGAAGTTTGTGTTTAGAATCCTTTTTTTTTTTTTTTTTTTTTGAAGTATTGCTAGTCCAGCTTCACAAAGCTAGTCACATTTTTCATGCAAAGAAATGCTAGTTCAGACTCGATATATTTTCTAAACAAACCCACGTGAGCCTCACGTGAATCAAGGTATGAATCTCACATGACAACAAGAGTCACGACGCTCGTTTTGTTAATAGACGATTGAAGATGGAACGTCATGTTCAAATTGAGAGCTCGGAGTGTTTCAAACTTGAGTATATAAATTGCTCTAATCAAAAGTTATGGCATAAAATAAAAAAGAGTAACATTCCCCTTTTTCCTCACCTTTTTTTTTTTATTTGCTTGAACTTTTTCTTCACTTCTTGCAGACAATTCATCACAAAGTATGAAAAGTACCTGACATTTCTACAATGCTTAGAAATAAGATGCTACACAAAATAATCTCATGTGGGAATAAATAGACTCAAGGCCAATGAACAAACATTTAGGCAGTTAGCGGTTGTAAATAAGTGTCATCTATAATCAATTACAAGTAAAAAAGGGGAACAAAATCAAAGTTGTAAATCTTCTATTTCCCGTGAAGCAGATAACTGGCTGAGAAGCAGTCACCACTAATGACTCTGTAGAAAATGAAACATTACGTCTGTGAAATCCATAAATTTACAGGAGTTGGAATCCTATATTTGTCAAGGTCTTGTTCGCAATTTTAGAACTAAGACAAGTTCTTCTCGCGCATGAGAGATTCTATCTTCTCAACATCTTCCGGAATGTCGACACCATGAGCCTCGTGGTCAACCCTAATAACCTGAAGGAAGAAATAGTCAATCTCATTTAGGTTCTCTTACATTCGATATTCGCCTGTTATGCCTGAGAGTACGCATACATTCCATTTGAAATCATTGACAAGTGAAATTGTACCCCTTTTTAAGTTAGGATGATATTATGCTTTTGAAAATTACGAATATCTGCATCTGCCCGTGATTTGAATATTTTTTGAATTGGCATACTGGTTCTAACTTCTATTAGAGTTCAACATATATTGCACCTAAACTTCCTATTTCCAAGTTTCTTGAGAACTCCTCCAATGTCAATTAAGAAAACAAAAATATTATGAGAAAAAGGACTTTCGAGGGAACTAAATCAGAAAAAGGTCTTTTTATACCTTCATCTTGTAGCCATTTTCAAGGACTTTAAGCTGCTCCAGATCCTCCTCGAGTTGCAGTGGAGTAGGCTCAAGCTCTGGATATATCTTGAGAAACTTGGAATCGTAACTCTGATAGACATATGAAACAAAAAGAGATATGATCACAGTTAGATATTGTCCTACCAGAAGCCTTGCTAATTCAAATTTCTAACTACAACGCGAAAATTCTTTAATACCTGAATTCCAAGATGAAGCAAATAGGGAAACCGTGGATTGACCTTCCCTGATCTGTTTAAAGGTGAATAATTCATCAAGTCTTGTTTTTAACCACATATAATAATTTACAGAGCAATCATTATACTGATAATGACATTAAAATTAAATCCCAGAAAGCATGATCTCACTTGTTAAATGGAATCAGCCCCCTTGAAAAGTAGATTGCATAACCACGGTTGTCCACCACGCACTTCACTCGATTTGGATCAAATGCATCTTCTGGTTTCAAAGACGTAACTGCGGTGCTGAACACTGCATCCGGTGCTTCCTGGTAAATAAAAATAAAAAATAAAAAAAAAAGAAATTCAAGTCCAAACACAAGCACGAAGATATGAACTGAAGACAAAGGCCATGGTACAACTAACCATAGGGAAAAAAATAAATGAACCATTCACGATGATTTTAAAGCTAAACAATATGCAACCAGCATGCTTTACCTTATTCAAGAAGAGCAGGCAAAAAAGCTTGTGTACTGAGACTATTACAGTAAAGCTTAACTTAAACATGCAACTGAAATCTTCGTTGATGACAGGCCACTTGCATATCAAGAAACATAAGCACAGCCACAAAAAAGAGAAAAGAAAAGAAAAGAAGCCATTTCACCTGCAAAGCTTTAACAATGCCATTTATTATCTCAGGTTCAAGAAGAGGCTCATCACCCTGTATGTTGACAACTATGTCATACTTCTTTTCAAGCTTCTGAAGCGCTTCATTGCAACGTTCGGTACCTACAAGTGTATGGAACTAAACATATAAACTGTGATAATCGAATACAAAAAGCTCCGCATTAAAGAATAAAAACAATATACCAACCATTTCGGCAAGATACTGAGGTCATTATTACATCAGCGCCAAAGCCACGACAGCATACTGCAATCTTTTCGTCGTCAGTAGCCACAACTACACAAGAAAAAAAAAAGAAAAAAAATCTCCAGATTAAGGTGATACTCAGACACAACAGCAGAGATGAAGATCATCAACCTTGAAGGCCAGGTTTCTTATTGGCAATTTTGGCATTTAGACAAACCCAACACAACTGTATAATACTAACCGAAAAATGCATTTGAAATTGATCACAAGATTTTGTAGAAAATATTTACAATAGTTTCTCAAAAAAAAAAATTACGCAGCGACAGAAAATGACATACCGACATGATCCAATGTAGTTGCGAGCTTCGCCCTTTCCCATGTTCTCTGCAGCAACGAATTTTAAAGGTTATCAAAACTTTCCAAAACGTCTAAGAACAACACGCCATGATCTAACTTCTAAGACCAAGAAAATAACAAGGTTTTAAATATTCAAAAATGACACGACAAAAATGCCCACAAATTACAACGTTTGAACCTGAGAGGTTAAAAGAGTGCTTATTAGATACAGATCCATGCTACTAAACACATATTTCTTAATGGAAACTTAATTAAGCAATAAAATTCGTTGATTCCACATCAAAAGTCTCACATTTTAATTCCAATTTGACACAAAAACGTAAAAAGAAGAAAAAAATCCTAATATCTCCTAAAAAATTAAAGAAATAATTACATAGTAAAAAATGAGAACTAATAGAAGTTAGATTACTTAAATCAAAGAGAATTGAGACCTGGATCATAGGCTTCCCGAGGATCTGAACCAAGGGCTTGCCCTCAAAACGTGAAGAAGCAAATCTGGCGGGAATAATACCAACCACTCGGCTTCGGAAGTTTCTAGATCGGCCGAGGTAGAAGTGGGCTCCGATTGCCGCTGCGACGGCTGCTCCGGCGACGATCCCGTGGACGAGCCATGCCTTGGAACCACTCCAAGATCCGGACGACTGACACATTGACATGGTCGAGCGATTTTGGTTTGCTTGGGAAATGTCGGTGCCAGACTCAGTCAGGGGAGGAAGTTTTCTTCAATTGAGTGTGTGGGGAAGAAAGAGATGAACCAAACGATGAAGGACCAAGCTTCACCACACATGCACTCTATGCATTTATTGTTATACCGTTGAATTAATAATTAATTTTCTCTGGTTTTTTTTTCCCCATAAATTCCTTTTTTTTTGTATAATAATTATAATTATTTTCAATGCGATTTTTAACTACGGCACCAGACGGAATGAGACATGGCATAATCTCTAAAAATATTATTTGGCAATTCTTGATTTGATCTCTCCCTTCATTCCAAGCTGTTTGTCACACCTGGCAAGTTGGCATTGCTGCCTTTGTCAAGCGTTTCTAGTTTCGTATTCTGAGTTCTCTTTTACATATATATTCACACACACACACTAGTTTGATACTGTTTGAGAGTTTTTAGAAATATTTTTTATATTTTTAGAGATAAAAATTTTAAAAATACTTAGCATGATTTTTAAATTTTTTTTTTACATATTTTAAAAGCACTAACAAATGAGCCTGTACATTTCTAATATAAATATATTTTAATAACAATTAATAATATGACTGTGACAAAAATTCAACCTCATTATAATTTTTTTTAATCAACCATCTATTCCTTATAATTATTAGATTTATATCAAATGGCTACTTATTAAAAACGTAACTATTAAAACCATATTAATATATATATATATATATGGTTCTTCTCTGGTCGATATTCCTAAAAGTGCACGCTTTTAAATTATTAGATCTAATCAAAGTTATTTTCTTAAACATATTAATGACTAAAAAATAAATATCTATCAATTGATTACTCTTTGAGTACCTATAACAAAAATCTCTTTATACTTTTTTTATATTTTATATTTTATATTTAGGTTGGGATAAAGGACCTTCCCCTTGCAATGAAGTGTAAGGGGCAATCTATTTAGAAAGAGGAAAAGAGTAAAAAGAATAGATAAATTATAAACAATGGTAGGGATATCAATTCTAATTTCAAGTTTTATAACAATTTAGGAGTTGTCATTTTTTTTTATTGGTGGTTGTTTGATAAAAATAATAATATACTATATTTGTCAATAAAAAATGACAACTTAGAATTAATACACAAAGTTTGAGTTCCTTTTTTTTTTCTTTATTTAATGTACTTCAATTCTCGTCCACAGAAATCCAAATAGTTAAAGACAGGAAAAAGGAAGTCTTGCTATTTTAGGAGAGGAGAAGAAGAAAAATGGGTTGGCACTAACTAACATGTCTGCAAATTTGGAAGTGTAATAATTTATTACATTATTGGTTAAGGAAGAATTCGAAGGAAGTGAGAGCAAAATATTGATAAATAATTATTGATTAAACATAGTATTGATAAATTCACAGTATTTATCAATTATTTATCACAGTATTGATAAATATTGTGAATTTCATCAAAACACTAGCCATATGACAATCGATTGCAAAGCCCTATGAATAGAGATAGCGAAGCTGTTGAAACAGGGCCATGTAAGGGAATTACTATCAGAAAGAGGCCAGCCAATATACAGTCTCTAACATGAGTAAGGGGGACAAAGGAACACTCGATTCTAGGAGAAAATACTACCATCACCACCAGTCAAGAAAGTAATAAGAGCAATTTATGGAGGCTCGATTTACAACAGAGACTCTGGTAATCAGATTAGACTCATAGTGGAGGGCCAGTTAACCAACTACCAGTGTATTAAGTGATGAGGAATTTGGCGGTCATTCAATTTCGTTATATAGTAATGAGGCATCGGGACTCGACCAGCCACATGATGGCACGCTCATTATCGAGCTTAATATTGGGAATTGTGAGATCAGCTGGATCTTAATTGACAATGGTAGCTAGGTGAACATTTTGTTCCTTACAACACTTAAAGAAATGAAAATTACTAAGAAAGAGTTGGAGAAGGCAAACACAACACTCGTCAGATTTAACAGCGAGTCGACAACAGCAATTGGGAAGATTAGGTTGTAGGTGTGCATGTCCGAGGAAAATAAAATGACGATTTTTCTGGTGATAGATTGCCCCTCAAGGTACAATGCTATTTTAGGCAAATCATGGATTCATGACATGAAAGCAGTCTTGTCCATGTACCACTAGAGGATTTAGTTTCCCATAAAACGAGGTGTTAGGGAGATCAAAGGAAGTCAAGATGCTGCGAGAAGCTGTTATCTCATGGCCATGAAGTAGAAAGCCAAGGCAGCATTATAGCAATTACAAGTGAGCTTATCGAATAGGTCGACCAAACAGGAGTTAGGGGAGCTGATTTTGGAGAAACTGGACAAAGTGCAGATCAAGCCTAAGAATAAATGAAGAACTGTGAATATTGGCTTGTAGCTTGATCTAGAGGTAAAGAACGCTAAAGTGGAGTTTTTAAAGACTAACAAAGATTGTTTTGCATGGTCTCATGTAGATATGCTAAACATTGACCTAAGCAGTATCACCCACCAACTCAACGTCAATTCCAATCTTCAGCGTGTGCGGAAAAAACGAAGAAGACTTAGGATCGAATGAAACAATATTGTAAAAGAGGAAGTTATGTGCTTATTGGAATTTGGGTTTATTCGACTGGTTTAGTACCCAGATTAGCTTGCAAATGTTATGATTGTGAGTAAAAAGAATGGGAAGTGGTGAATGTCTGTCTGTGGACTTCACCAACTTAAACGAAGCATGCCCTAAGGACAGTTACCCGCTTCCTCACATTGATCGCATCGTCGATGCAACCACTGGTCATGAAGTTTTGAGCTTCCTTGATGTCTTTTCAGGCTATAATTAGATTCTACTCCATCCCGATGATTTAAGAAAAAATCGAGTTTATCATGAAGCAGGAGATCTTCTGCTTCAAAGTCATGTCTTTCGGATTGAACAACACAAGGTGACCTACTTGAGATTAGTCAACATGATGTTTGAGGAACAAATTTGTACAAATATAGAAGTTTACATTGATGACGTGTTGGTGAAATCTTTGTAGGCTCATCTTCATGTACAGCATTTGCAAGAATGTTTTGATGTGTTAAGAAAGTACAATATGAAATTGAACTGGAGAAGTGCACCTTTGGAGTTGCTAGTGGAATGTTCCTAGGATATTTGGTGACGAAGCGAGGGATTGAAGTGAACTCAGACTAGATCAAACCCTGAGGACGGTTACGTTGTAACAGGGACTTTAGTTGAGGGAGAATTTTTATAAGTAACCTTTTAATTTATGTCCAAATTCCAACAAAACAGTAATTTACTAAAAGAAACTATCAATTTACTCTGCACAAAACTCTTATAAAATTAGGTAAATCATCACTTTACTCTGGCAAAAATATTGATGTGCGGATGCAAATCGAATGAAAAATAATGGACATTTCTACAAAGTGCTCAAAGCGAACTTTCATTGCAAATTCCCAAAAAAAAAAATATTTCATCAAGTTAAGTCATAAAGGGTAATTAGGTTCAAATTACGAAGGCAACATTCTCTAACCATGTGTAATAAGTCACAATCTTAAAAAGTAAAGCAAGATCATCCACGTCAGTACTTTATCCTAACTATTTTTGGCTTATAATAAGCGGAGAGGACCTCGAATCCCTTATCCAAAAGAGATCCAACACAATTTATAAGTTGGAGAGTTGTTGCATTTTAGTCATTACCCCATTACAATCAATAGCTTCTACCAGTAAACAGTGTGATATGTATTAGCAAAATAGAAACAGACAATGAAAACTTGCTCTAAGCCAGTTAAAGCAAAATGGATTTACCACATAATAACATGGAAGATCTATGTTAGCAAAACTGAATAATGAGGCACGGTAACAAACACTTGCATTTTCTATTTTTCTATTCCTAAGGCACGGTAACAAAACTGAATAATGAGGCACGGTAGCAAAACTGAATAATGAGGCATGGTAACAAGTTGGGGGGAGAAGGCGGAGGGGGACGGGTTAGGTGCGAGAGGGGAGGAGAAGGGGGGCGGAGAGGGAGGGGGAGGAGAGAGAGAGGAAGAACTTACCACGGGGACAGCGACGACAATTGGGGCAACGGTGACCATGTGGGTGACAGGGGGTGGCGAGGAGGGAGAGAGAGAGTGTTGAGTTTGAAATGAGAAGGATGCGCAAATAAAAAGCCCTAAGGCCTACATTACATGACGGTTTTTCAAAAAAATCATCATGTAAGCTAAATTTTCCACGACGGTTTCTACAAGAAATCATCGTCGAATAACGTTTTTGATGACAGTTTTTTTTTTTTTTTTTTAATGGTCTGAATTCACCACTTGCATAAGTTTTTCTCCTCTACCCAGGGTGGCTAGCTCGTGTGTTAAGCATCCAATAGCCCAGAATGTTTATTTTTTGTTGTTTTCATCACAAATATAATTATGAATGGATATCCTTTACCTTAAAAAAAGATGAAAAATAAAATAAAGAAATATATTTAAATAAATTAACATAAATTTGTTTACAGATGCTCATTTTTTTCTCTTTTTTTTTTCATTGATTCCTCAATATATATCCATTCCACATCTTCACAAAGCAAGTGTCAAACATCATCTTCAAAATCATCTATCTTTTCAACCGGTGGCAATCTCTTTGTGAATGAAGGGATGTCCGTGCAATCCTTGGCAACTTCTTCACCGTCAATAACTACTCTTGGCTTCATCGGTACGACTAGAGACAATTCCATGTCTTGGGGATCTGTTGTATAAAAAACTTGGATTGCTTGTGATGCCATAATGAAGGGATCATTCTTGTATCCCAATCTTCTAAAGTCAACTACCGTGAGGCCGTTATTATCGGTCTTAACATAGTTATTGTTACCCCACTTGCACTCAAAAAGTGCTATGCGCAATCCTTCATAATCAAGTTCCTAAATATCTTTAATAAAACCAAAGTAGTTTATGGTCCCATATACCAAATTCTTATCCTTGGCAGAGGAAATATGCATAGCCTCGGCATGGAGAGTCACATCGCTATTTTGGATAGGATGCTTCTCATCTCTTTCGCTAGTGTAGAAAGTGTAACTATTTGTGAAATATGATGTATACCTTGTAACTGTTAGACATGTATGCCCTAAAGAGTAAAAATGTAATACCGTTTTGGAGACATTTTTTATCAATAAAGAATTTATTCATTTATATATACCAAATCTTGTCCTCTTTATGTTTATATTTGTTGAATGTATGATAAGCAAACAGTAGTCTGAGACTGTCAATCTAAACCTTAAGAATTGGGCATTTGATGGGATGATTATGTGGTAGACACGATTCTTAAAGTGATGGTCTAAAACATATGATCCGCAATCGAGGGAATAAAGTTGGGCGCTTTATTCATGTAAAGATTGTTATGTTCTCTATATCCCTTTTGGGAGATGGTTTGTCTTGACCATCGGAGTTGGACTCCGTGAATAGAAACATTGGCACGTTGTCATAGATGACGACGTGTTGGATCAGGACATAAAGTGAATTGATTTGGATTAATAATTCTGTCTTGGCAAATCGATTCACTTTAGACAGTCATTTGTATTGTATCTTAATCCTGAGATGAATAGTGGGCCTGTTGTCTCGACTTGTGTCTTTTGATGTACCAATGGGTGACTCCCACATCTCTATAGTGGTATGCATGCCGGTACGTTGGAGGCATGACTCTTGATAGCGTAGACTTGTTATTCATAGATATGGAATCCATAGCTCCTCTTTAGGAGTAATGATATCCTCTTATATGCGTTGTCCTGTAATTGAAAAACTGGAGCGCTCAACCATTTGGATACATAGGTGTAACTGAATGGTATACTATCTTTGGATGGTAAGTTTTCTAATGGTGAGACAATGGAATGTAAGATAAAAATAATTGGGAAGGTAAGACAGAACTTGTCCTTAAGCCGATTATGGATTATCATATAGGGATACGATGCACTATGATATGTCATGGAGACTTAGCTACACGAGCTTCGTAATTCTATAAAGTTTGAGAGTGCAGCTCCAAGCTTTTAGTGGAGTAGCGTTGGAGTTGATAATTGTGAAATGTATATCTGGGATATTGGGTTTCATAATTATCATAAGCTTGAACTTTATAGGTCCATTTTGGTCCCCTTTGCTAGCTCACAAAGTCCTGTAACGACACGGCGTGCTTTTTCAATAATTGGTGACTTATGTCAGATTTATCAGATTGGTTTAAAATTTGTAAGAATCAAATAATTCATGTTTGTTTCTCGGTTGAATTAATTTTGTAAGAAATTAGTTCAAGATAAACTTGTTGAATTATTGCGATCAGATAATTCTTGTCTATTTATCGGTTGATTTAATTTTTAAACAAATTAGATCAAGATAAACTTGTAGAATTATTGTGAATTGATTTATTTTCTTAGAGATTATCTTGATAAAGTTTGTTTTGATCAGATATCTTCTCTATTGGGTTATTTGAATCAAAATTGAGACTTTATCTTTTAGAATCTCGGGTGGAAAATAAAAGATTCGAGGAGATTTTTTCTCAGGAGTTCAGCCTGTCGAATGACATGGTCGGCCTGCCGAACTGGCCTGTTCGGCCTGCCGATCAACGAGAGATAAGATTACACATTTTTCACGTGGATCTTATCAGATATTGATCCGAACTTGATTCTGTTTCGAGTTTTTGAGACCTAATCTGATATGGACTGACCCCAGGACCAATAGGTATAAAAAGGGAGTGAGTCTCATGATTTACTCAGATCAATTTGAGAGATTAAGAGTGATACTCTTCTAGTGAGCATCTAAAAACTCCCTGAGAGCTTTTGTTCACAAATCATGAACACTAGCTTTGGGTTCTCTCTATTGGTTGGAAGGAGAGTCACCGGTAGAAGAGCTGTACGTGTGAGCCCACACTCACTCCGGTTGTGGATAGAGAATAGCAAAGAAGACCAGTTGGTTGAGGCTCTTTTGGAACGTTACTTCTCTACACGGATTGCGGAGGTTCTTCGGCACACTGAGGTTAGTAAGATCTGTTTAATTTATACATATAACATGTCAAACTTGTGTTTTGGAAATTACTCTGATGAAAAATTTTTAAAATTCCGCTGCGCACTTTGTTTCCAACAATTGGTATCAGAGCCGAGGTTTTTACATAAATTTGCAAGTTTGTGATCATGTTATATGCATAAATTTTGTGATCTTAATCTCTCCTATGCTTGAATTGAATTTTATAGAGAGATGGCACTCTAGGTTTCTATATAATATATATGTTGTCATGGATTATATGGTGAATGTTTATTAATTAATTATAGTTGATTAAATCATTGTTTAATTATTTATTAATTAATTAATACCGGTTATGGTTCCTTAGAGGTTAGAAGATGTATCTAGGTTTTTCATGTAATTAGATGGCAGACTATCATCTCCGTCTAGAAATTGTTATTTAATTTTTAATTTGTAATTAAATAATTATTCGGAGAAGACGGATCGAGAAGTCGGATCTAGAACATTGATGATGACGCCTCCAGGTATTTCCTGAGTCTCTAATTTTATGTTTTTGAATTGTTTGAAAATAAAATTGATGAATTGCATTAAAATTATATTTTCTGGATTGAGGGTTTTCTGCTCGGACGGCATGCCGGACCGCCGAAGGTCACAGATCGGCAGGCCGGACATGTGGTCCGGCAGGCCGACAGTGGGGGCAGAAATTTTGGTGCTCTGCCGGCAGGCCGAACCTTCATGTTCGGCAGGCCAAACCTACATGATCGGCAGGCCGATCACCCAGATCGGCCTGCCGACCGAGAGCTGCCAAGTGTCCAGAAAAGGTGCAATTTTTCCATGCAGTTTTAATTTTATTTTTGGGACGATTCTGAGAAACATTAAATTTGGATGTGACTGGAAATATGAAGTATTCGATTCATATGGGATTGAAGACTTGAAGATGGATATTACATGAAGAAGGATACAGCTTGAGGATTCAAGGATGAAGAATCGAAAAATATCTCGATTATTCTCTTGTAATCTTAGTTTTCTATTCTCTAGGGTGGAACCATAATATTACGGTTATTATTATTTTGCTTGTAGCTTTGCTTGATTGCTTTGCTTGTCTGCATTATAATATGATTTACCATGTATATTGATAACATGTCATATAGGATAGGGAGTGCCGCTCATATTAAAATTGTTCATGCATAATTTTAAAATAAAACCTTGACTTCAAAAGATTGAGTGGGAGAAGGTTTTTGAAGAGAGGACCTAAGGCCTCCATCGTTGGTCCATAGGAAGAACATGGTGGTCCCGACCCCTAGGAAGGGATTTCTATCATGTACCAGATTGGATCTCTGAAAGGATAAGGTATTTTAGTATGATTTATGGTTGCACACCCCTAGGTGGTGATTATAAATCATGGATAAAATATTGAAACGATGGTTATACACTTACATTAATTTTATTATTAACCTCCCCTAGGAGCTCTGTTAATAAAATTAATGGCCAAAGAAACGATTATTAGTATATGCTGGATCATACGAGTCCTGGATGGCATATTTTAATCAGGAGGGGATCTGTGTTCCTTTTTGAATTCGATATGACTCCCCTAGGAGCTTGTTGAATTCTGAGTTGGGAATTATCGTTGTAAGGTTGTGATATTTTCAAGGTTTTGACACATAAACACATTTGAATGTTTTTACATGATTGTGTTATCTTACTAAATTATTATATATGTTTGCTTATGTTTGGTATATGATTCTTTATTGTAGATTGAAAATGTCTAAAAACGCTTTATCATTGATACTTGACAAAAACCAATTAACCGGTGAGAACTATAACGATTGAAAACGGAACCTAGACATCGTCCTTTCCTTTGAGAAACTGAAATATGTTCTGACAACTCCTTGTCCTCCTGAGCCTACAGAAGACTCAAGTAATGAGCTATTCCAAGCATACGATCGCTGGAAAGATGCTAATGATCAGGCTCGCTGCTATGTTATGGCTAGCATGAACAACGTGTTGCAGGCTCAACATCAGGATTATGAGACTGCGAAGCAGATCTTGGATAATCTTGAGGACATGTTTGAAGGCCAAGCCATAACAAAGCGGCAAAGGGCGCTTTGGAAACTCTTAAACTGTAGACAGAGACCGAGGACATCTGTAAAGGAGCACATGATGTTGGTCATGGGTTACCTCGCTGAGGCTCAAACCAATGGAGCCGACATCGATGCTAAAACTCAGATGACTATGGTCTTTAAGACTCTGTCTAAGGATTTTATTTCATTTAGAGCTACTTTTAATCTAAGCAATAGACGGGATATGACATTGACAGAACTGATGAAATAGTTACAGGAGTTTGAACTGCTGATTAGGGAGTCTCTTGCTGGTGGTGAGGCCAACATGGTAGCTGCTTTGGTTCCAATCCTAACTCTGGGAATGGAAAGAAGCAATGGGCCAAGAGTGGCAAGTCTTCTATTCCTGCTGCAACCAAGAGCAAGAAGAAGAAGAAGAAGAAGAACCCAAAGAAGCTTAAGTGCTTCTTCTATGGTAAGGTAGGGCATATAAAGAAGCATTGCAAGGACTTCCTTTCCAAGGGAGGTAGGTGTGATCTTCTATATTTGAAAACTTGTTTGGTTGAGGAATCCAGTGACATCTAGGTCATAGATTCCGGTGCAACTAATCATGTTTGGGTTTCTCTACAGGGATTCAAAGAAACGAGAAGTCTACTTCGTGAAGACTTAACGCTTCGGATGGGCGATGGATCCTTGGTCTCAACGGAAGCAGTGGGAGATGTCCATCTTTATTTTGATAATTATAGGAATTTAATTTTGCGAGACTGTTTTTATGTTTCTAAATTTAAAAGGAATTTAATTTCTGTATCTTCTTTATTTAAAGACTCCTATGTGGTATCTTTTTATGAAAAAGTGGTGATTCGTAAAAACAAATCTTTTATCTGTTCTTGATGGATGCAAAATAATCTATATTTTATCAAACCTAAGATGGACTTATTGGTTAATGCTAAGATAAATGATAATGACTCAAAAAGACTTAAAACTTCTCACTCTAATAAGACTTATCTTTGGCATTTGCGCCTTGGCCATATTAACCTGAATAGGATTCAAAGGTTGGTAAGGGATGGAACTTTAAGTCACTTAAAGGTGGAATCTATACCTCAATGTGAATCTTGTTTGGAGGGTAAAATGACCAAAAGACCATACGGGTCTAAGGGCAATAGGGCCGAAGGGGTTCTTGAACTTGTGCATAGTGATGTTTGCGGACCAATGAACATCCGGGCACGAGAAGGGTATGAGTACTTCGTCACTTTTATTGACAATTACTCAATATATGCGTATGTGTACCTAATGCACCACAAAAGTGAAACTTATGATAAGTTCAGGGAGTTTCGGGCTGAAGTGAAAAAGCAATTGGGTAGACCCATAAAGGCACTTCGATCTGATCGAGGTGGGGAATACCTTTCTGATGACTTCTTGGGACACTTGTTAGAGAATGGGATTTTATCCATTTGACTGCGCCGAGCACTCCGCAGCAGAATGGCGTAGCGGAGAGAAGGAATAGGACTTTGTTGGACATGATTCGGTCCATGATGAGTTATTCATCATTGCCTTTATCCTTTTGGGGATATGCACTACAAACCGCATGTTATCTTTTGAACAATGTGCCTTCAAAATCGGTCCCTAAAACTCCTCACGAGTTGTGGACAAGACGGAAGACATCCTTAAACCATATTCGCATATGGGGATGCCCAGCTTATGTCATGTTTAAAGATCCGAATAAGTTGGAAGCACGTTCGGAAGTTTACGTGTTTGTAGGATATCCAAAAGGGACTAAAGGGGGTTATTTTTATAACCCAAAGGAAAATAAAGTCGTGGTTTCAACTAATGCAACTTTCCTTGAGGAAAGTTACATGGACGACTTTAAACCTCGAAGCAAAGTGGTGCTTGAGGAGTTAAGGGGTGATCAGTTCACTCCGGAGGTTCCGAACGAAACCATTCCGATCGGTGTAGAAAAACCAAACAAACCTGAACAACAATCTCAGGGGCTTCGGCGTAGTGGGAGGATCGGGCGTCAACCTGAGAGGTATATGTTCAATGGGGAGGTCTTCTTGGCTGAACCGGATGAACATGATAGGGATCCTTATACTTACGCAGAAGCTATGGAGGATGTTGATTCAAGACTCTGGACAGAGGCCATGAACACAGAGATGAAGTCTATGGAGACTAATCAGGTCTGGGAGCTTGTGGATCTTCCCAAAGGGGTAAAACCCATAGGGTGTAAGTGGATCTACAAGAGGAAAAGAGGAGTGGATGGAAAGGTCGAAACCTTTAAGGCTAGACTGGTAGCTAAGGGTTATACGCAAAAGGAAGGAATCAATTATGAGGAAACCTTTTTGCCTGTAGCCATGCTTAAGTCCATCCGGATTCTCTTGTCCATAGCTGCCGCTCTCGATTACAAGATTTGACAGATGGATGTCAAGATGGCTTTTCTGAATGGCTATCTTGATGAGTCCATTTATATGGAACAACCAGACGGGTTCAAGGTCGCGGGTCAAGAGGGTAAGGTTTGTAAGCTGCTAAAGTCTATTTATGGACTTAAGCAGGCTTCTCGTTCTTGGAACATAAGATTTGATCAAGTGATCAAGACTTATAGGTTCTCTCAAAATGTGGATGAACCATGTGTTTACAAACACATTAAGGATGGAAAGGTGATTTTTCTACTGCTCTATGTAGATGACATTCTGCTAATTGGCAATGATGTTGGGGCGTTGTCATCAGTCAAATTATGGTTGACCAAGCAGTTTGACATGAAGGACTTAGGTAAGGCTAATTTTGTTCTCGGGATAGGAAGAACAAAATGATAGCTTTGTCTTAGGCCGGCTACATAGATAAAATTCTTAGGAGGTTTGCAATGCAGGATTCCAAGAAAGGTGGGCAACCATCTAGGTCTGGAATTACTCTTTCTAAGAAAGACTCTCCAAAGTCTTATGAAGAAAGAGAATACATGAAGAATGTGCCTTATGCTTCGACAGTGGGTAGTCTCATGTATGCCATGCTTTGCACACGACCGGATATTAGCTATGCGGTCGAGATTGTAAGTCGATTCAGGCGGATCCAGGACCGAACCATTGGGTTGTGGTAAAGCATATTATCAAGTCCCTGAGAAGGACTCGAGGGTATATGCTTGTGTATTCGGGTGAGGAGTTGACTCCTCTAGGATACACTGATTCAGATTTTCAATCTTGTCTGGATTCTAGGAAATCGACTTCGGGGTTTGTGTTTACTCTGGACGGCGGTGCCATCAGTTAGAGAAGTGCGAAGCAAGATTGCACTTCGGATTCAACGATGGAGGCCAAGTATGTGGCAGCTAGTGATGCTTCGAAAGAAGCAGTGTGGCTCCGCAAGTTCCTTGGAGATCTTGAGGTAGTTCCTGGTATGGATAAAGCGGTATCACTGTACTGTGATAACAGTGCGGCGGTAGCTAATGCTAAGGAACCAAGATTTCACAAGAAGAGTAAGCATATTGATCGAAAGTATCATGTGATAAAGGACTTCGTTGAGGGCGGGCATGTCACGGTGTGCAAGATCGCGTCAGAGGACAATTTAGCTGATCCATTTACAAAGACACTTACTGGGAGAGTCTTCGAGAGGCATGTGGAAGCTATAGGGATGCGAAATTTGCTGTATTTACTCACTTAGTGCAAGTGGGAGATTGTTAGACATGTATGCCCTAAGGAGTAAAAATGTAATACGTTTTTGGAGACATTTTTTATCAATAAAGAATTTATTCATTTATATATACCAAATCTTGTCCTCTTTACGTTCATATTTGTTGAATGTATGATAAGCAAATAGTAGTCTGAGACTGTCAATCTAAACCTTAAGAATTGGGCATATGATGGGATGATTATGTGGTAGACACGATTCTTAAAGTGATGGTCTAAAACATATGATCTGCAATTGAGGGAATAAAGTTGGGCGCTTTATTCATGTAAAGATTGTTATGTTGTCTATATCCCTTATGGGAGATGGTTTGTCTTGACCATCTGAGTTGGACTCCGTGAATAGAAATATTGGCACGTTGTCATAGGCGACGACGTGTTGGATCGGGACATAAAGTGAATTGATTTGGATTAATAATTCTGTCTTGACAAATCGATTCACTTTAGACAGTCATTTGTATTGTATCTTAATCCTGAGATAAATAGTGGGCCCGTTGTCTCGACTTGTGTCTTTTGATGTACCAATGGGTGACTCCTACATCTCTATAGTGGTATGCATGCCGGTACGTTGGAGGCATAACTCTTGATAGCGTAGACTTGTTATTTATAGATATGGAATCCATAGCTCCTCTTTAGGAGTAATGATATCCTCTTATATGCGTTGTCCTGTAATTGGAAAACTGGAGCGCTCAACCATTTGGATACATAGGTGTAACTGAATGGTATACTATCTTTGGATGGTAAGTTTTCTAATGGTGAGACAATGGAACGTAAGATAAAAATAATCGAGAAGGTAAGACAGAACTTGTCCTTAAGCTGATTATGGATTATCATATGGGGATACGATGCACTATGATATGTCATGGAGACTTAGCTACACGAGCTTCGTAATTCTATAAAGTTCGAGAGTGCAGCTCCAAGCTTTTAGTGGAGTAGCGTTGGAGTTGATAATTGTGAAATGTATATCTGGGATATTGGGTTTCATAATTATCATGAGCTTGAACTTTATAGGTCCATTTTGGTCCCCTTTGCTAGCTCACAAAGTCCTGTAACGACACGACGTGCTTTTCCAATAATTGGTGACTTATGTCGGATTTATCAGATTGGTTTAAAATTTGTAAGAATCAAATAATTAATGTCTGTTTATCGGTTGAATTAATTTTGTAAGAAATTAGTTCAAGATAAACTTGTTGAATTATTGCGATCAGATAATTCTTGTCTGTTTATCGGTTGATTTAATTTTTAAACAAATTAGATCAAGATAAACTTGTAGAATTATTGTGAATTGATTTATTTTCTTAGAGATTATCTTGATAAAGTTTGTTTTGATTAGATATCTTCTCTATTGGGTTATTTGAATCAAAACTGAGACTTTATCCTTTAGAATCTCGGGTGAAAAATAAAAGATTCGCGGAGATTTTTTCTCGGGAGTTCGGCCTGCCAAATGACATGGTCGGCCTGCCAAATTGGCCAATTCGGCCTGCCGATCAGACTGTTCGGCCTGCTGGTCAGCGGAGATAAGATTACGCGTTTTCACGTGGATCTTATCAGATATTGATCCGAACTTGATTCTGTTTCAAGTTTTTGAGACCTAATCTGATATGGACTGACCCCAGGACCAATAGGTATAAAAAGGGAGTGAGTCTCTTGATTTACTCAGATCAATTTGAGAGATTAAGAGTGATACTCTTCTAGTGAGCATCTGAAAACTCCCTGAGAGCTTTTGTTCACAAATCACGAACACTAGCTTTGGGTTCTCTCTATTGGTTGGAAGGAGAGTCACCGGTGGAAGAGCTATACGTGTGAGCCCACACTCACTCCGGTTGTGGATAGAGAATAGCAAAGAAGACTAGTTGGTTGAGGCTCTTCTGGAATGTTACTTCTCTACACGGATTGCGGAGGTTCTTCGGCACACTTAGGTTAGTAAGATCTGTTTAATTTATACATATAACATGTCAAACTTGTGTTTTGGAAATTACTCTGATGAAAAATTTTTAAAATTTTGCTGCTCACTTTGTTTCCAACAGTAACTATCGACGACAGTCCTCTAGCTAGGTTATTCAAATCTTGTGACATGCCTCTATCTTGTGATGTGGAGCACTTGCCATAGATGTATGCTCTAATCCACAACCGAAAGGTTCGGTTATGTTCATTTTTCAACAATGTCTCATTTCTTGCTCTTTTTGGGGTTTGCCTTTTTTAATTCGTTCATGTGCACCTCAATAAAAGGCTCCACTTCATTAGCATTGTGCAAGACATGAAAACAAGCATGCTCCCACTCTTCTCGATTTACTGAGAAAGGATTGCCAAGAGATAGTCCCCTAGCCTCAATGTTTATTGTGTTTGGCACCCCAATTGCTTCCGCATTGGACAAGTACTTCGAGCTCCTCAGCTATGTAACTTTCTACAATACATCCCTTCGGCCTATTTTGGTTCTTCACATAGCCCTTCAAAACCTTCATATATCTTTCAAATGGGTACATCCATCTCAAATACACCGGTTCGCATAACTTAACTTCACGTACTAAATGCACCATTAGATGAATCATGATGTCAATAAATATCAGTGGAAAATACTTCTCAAGCATGTATAAGGTTTGCACTAACTCCAATTATAGTGAATCTAGCATAAGTGGATTAATTACCTTGGAGCATATTGAATTAAAGAATGAGCACAACATGGTAATTGCAAATCTCACATCCTTTGTTAAAATTCCCTGCAAAGCAAGTGGTAGTAATTGCTGCATCAACATATGACAATCATGTGTTTTCATGCCAACAAGTTTCAAATCCTTCACTGACACCAACTTTTTAAAGTTTGAAGAATAGCTGTCTAGCACTTTCAACAAAAGCAAGCCATTCATAAAGCTCTTTTTTTTCACTCTTGATAACATGTGCTTCATCGGAGGTAAGTAAGTACAGTTTTCTCTTTTCTCAGAAAACAAATTAGGCCTAATCTTTATTTCAATGAGATCCAACAATGCTTTTTCACCATCCTTAGTCTTGCTTAGAATGTCAAGCAACATGCCAACTATGGATTCACTAATGTTTTTCTCAATATGCATAACATCCAAGCAATGACGAACAAAAAGTGTTTTCTAGTATGGAAGATCGAAAAAGATTGATCTTTTTCCCATGGTCCATTTATCGGCGGCTCGTCCTTATCTCGCTTTCTCTTCCCAAATACCACTTTTATATCTTTTACCATTTTAAATATTTGTTCACCCATCAAAGGATGAGGAGAGTCTCTTTCTTTGATGTTGCCGTCAAAAGCTTTCTTTTGTTTGCGGTGACGATAATCTCTTGGCAACTATCTTCTATGACCAAAAAAAACAGTTTTCTTACCATTCTTCAACCGTTTGTGAGATGTCTCCTTCATACAAATAGGACAACCAATAGAACTCTTCACCGAATAACTAGATAAATTGTCATATGTAGGGAAGTCATTAATTGTCCATATCAACACTGCACATAGTATGAACGTCTCTTTTTGGTAAACATATCTAACTTCAATTCTATTTCCCCACAAGTTTTTTAGGTCGTCGATTAACGGTGCTAAGTATACATTAATGTCATTGCCTAGTTGGTGAGGACCCGAAATCAATAAAGTCAATATTAAAAACTTCCGCTTCATGCACATCTTTGGAGAGAGATTGTAGTTAATAGGTATTACGGGCCAAGTGCTATGTCTAATACTCATGTTACCATGTGGTCATTCCATCTGTCGATAAAGCGAAATGTATATTTCTTGGATTCGTACTAAAGTCGAGATGATCGGCTTTAAAAGTCTTCCATTGTGGTGAATTCGTTGAATGTCTAAGCATACCATCATTGACCCGTTTGTCATGATGCCATGTCAAATTCTTGGCATATTCAGGGTTACTAATATAAACGCCTTAAATGTGGTACCGGTGGAATGTACCATAACACTTCCTTTGGCACTCCATTCTTACCGTCTTTTGGCTCCTTTCCTTTCTTCCACCTTGATTGTTGACAAATCAGACAATAATTCTCGTCCTCATACTCATTCCTATAAAGAACACAATCATTTTCACAAGCATGAATTTTCTCATACTCCATTCCCAAAGTGCTCAAAGTCTTATTAGCCTCATATATACTAGTTGGTAATTTATTACCGTCTAATAAAAGCCTTCCTAGAAATTCCAAAAGCTTTGTGAAACTAGAATTTGACCACCCACCTGATGCTTTCAAATGCTATAATCCAACTAAAGCGAACAATTTGGTGAAATTGGTATACCCCTCATACACGAGTGTCTTGGTATTATTTATCATTATCTCAAATAAATCCGGATAGTATAAGAAGTGTTCTTCAAAATCATTGATCATGTCAACCATATTATCCTCCACAATAGCTTCCTTTTCTTTACTTACTAAAGTTGGATTGAGCTTAGACTCGTTATAAAAATGCCACGTTTGATAACTACTTATAATTCCATTTTGAAATAAATGTCCTCTAACAATTGGAATTGGATGCAATCTATGGTTTCTACATTGAACACATGGACATCGAATTTTATCACCATTGGCATGAGTTTTGGCAAAATCCAAGAACTCTTCCATACCATTCACATATTCTCTAGATAATTGAAAATCTCACATCCATTTCCTATCCATTTCGCAAGTCATAAATCGAAATAATAAATAGCAATTCAATTAAAAATAATTTTACAAATTACACATACCCATCATATTCTAATCATAAAACAAAAACATTCACCCATTATAAAACAAATTACACATACTCATCATAAAACAAATTAATCATACCCATCCACAATACAATAAACATGGATTAAACAACAAAATCAACACCAATTTATCAATTAATAATAAATAGTAATTCAATTAAAAATAATTTCACAAATTACACATACTCATCATATTCTAATCATAAAACAAAAACATTCACCCATCATAAAATAAATTAATCATACCTATCCACGATACAATAAACATGGATTAAATAACAAAATCAACACCAATTTATCAATTTCTAATAAAAACTTACAATTAGGAAGGAGATTAAGGAGGATGGAGGCGGAGAGGGATGGCAGAAGCAGTTTCGAAGGGGTGGTGTTTGTATTTGTATTTGAGAGCTGAGTTTGTAATTCGTGTATGATTGTCGAGGTGAAAAAAGGGCTTTTAAGTCATTGACCATGATGGTTTTTTCCAGAAACCCTTGTGGTATGCTCTTGTCTACCACGACAACTTTTTATAAAACCGTCGTGGTATACCAGGCATACCACGATGGTTTTTGGAAAAAACCATCATGGTAGATGCCCACCCTACATGACAGTTTTTGTCTTTTCGGGCATAACTCCTTGTGTTTTTTCCCTCATCATGATAGTTTTTTGAAGAAAATGTCACTAAATGAGGGTTGTATAATCTCAAATTTGCCGTAGTGGTAGATCGTCAAACCTCCTTTGTGTTGCTAAATACCTGCACTACATTGGCCGTTATTCGTAGTGGTCGGGGTTTTGTTCAGGGGTGGATCGAGACAATTTTAGGGGGTGGGTTGGTTTGGGGGTTCGCTAGTTTTCTAATGGGTGGCATTTTGGCGACAATGTTGAAGGAAATTAAGAATCCAAGGTTAGGGTTAGAATTTAATGTTGAATTTATCTATTAAATTATGGTTTATTTTCTTTAGTTTTTTTTTTAATTTCAAGGATAAAATAGTCTTTATACCTCAAGAAAGAGGATGTATCAAAGAAATAATAAGATATAGTAAAAATTAATAATTTCTTCTCAAAAGTGGTATACATTCTAATTTACTCAGGTTGTTGCAACCACAGAGGAGTCACAAACTTGTGGGTAGCAACCTACCACAAATACCGAGTAGTCATAAGCCATGGTCAGTCATGAGGGCAGTACAAAATTAAAGGAGAAAAAGAAAGAAAATAGAAGGGAGTAAACTGCCTTTTCTCATAAGAAATCTACCTTTGTGAAATAAAGGAACAAGTTAGGCTACATACGCAACTTATTCTCACACTAGGCCAATGCCCCTCCTAAAGTCTAATTTATTTAATCGTATAACATAAAAAATAGGTTCAAATATTTCCACAATAATAGTATGTTTGAATACAAATAATATGAAAGTAGTATATCTCTAAATCATCCTTCTGACTAGTATTTAAGGTGTTCAGGAGAAAAATTCATACCACAATAGTTTGAACCACACATTATTGTATGTGAGAGCTTTATACTATTTGCGATTGAAACTCTAACGTTCAAACACCCTAATTAATTACAAGTAAAACCACATAAACAAAATTCTATATACATTGGCGTGTTTATTATTTATTTAGAGGATTGGTGTATTTATTTCTGATAAAAGATTTTTAAGCTCATAAAAATGTATTTCATGCATTTTTGATTCTCAATATTGTAATTTTAAATTTCAATATCATATAAAATCTAATACATTCTCTTACTTAACTATTAGGTTTAATCATTTAAATTTATGACTTTACTCTTTACAGATTATGATTAACTCATTCATTCTATACGCTAGGGTTGTTCAAAATAATCAAAAAATTGAAACTGACCACCAAACGAATAAAAAAAAACCAAAAAAATTGGTTCCAATCCAAAAAACCTACTGCCCACTTCAATTTGACGAGTGATTATTAAAAGAGTTTTTTGCCTTGGTCAGGACTTGATCTAACTTATATACATACATACTAATATATTGATATATTGATATTATGATTTACATAATGTTGAGTTTTAGGCTTCTCTAGACTGTAATGCATAAAATTGGACTAAAAAAGACCAAGTTATGCCAAACTGACTGAGTCTCCCTTGTAACCAGTCAATGCTCAATTTACCTTTCTTAAATTTGACTGTCGTCGGTTGAAAACTGATTGACTAAAAAATGAAGATTTCCAACTGATGAATACCCTTGCAACTAGCAATGTCGTAATTTAAGTGATCAAAATTGACATTTAATTAAGAGAATGTGTAAGTTTGAATTGAAATTGTAATTTAAAGGTGTAATTTTAAAATATAGGATATAAAAGATAAATAACTCAAAAATTAATTGTCAAATGTAAGCAAGGGTTTTATTGTCATGTAGCCGCATAGCCATACTAAGGCAATTCTCAACTTTCTTGGTCGTTTTGACAAACCAGAAAATTTAAAAATATAGTTGACCATGTTATCCATTACACCAGGATGTGGTAGAATTTTAAATCACTAATAAATAAGAATAAACAAAATTGGTTAATCTTAACTATGAGGAAAAATATATCATCTATTGTCTCAAGTTTTTCCAATATGAACAATCTAGAAAAGAAAAATGCAAAAATTGTTGAATTCTGGCACTAATCTAGAAAATTTTCCTTCCGGCACCATAAATGTTCCAGTAATAAAGGTTCTCTATTGTCCACATTTTCATTGAACCTAGTTCTTTTCACAAATTTCTTCATCTTTTCACCACAATGTTTCAACTTCGAAGCAAAATCCTTCAACTTCCAAATAATTCTGTCGAAAAGGGAGGTAAACAAAAACGTTAGAAAAACAATCCAAATGTAGAAGAACAAAGATCAAGGGAAAAGGAGAACAATAAAAGAATGAGATTTTGTTCTAAACTTTACCCTATTCTTTCAAAATAGTTTCCCTCAGTAACTTCAATCACAATCATCCCATTTTTTTCAATGAATCTGATCTCTTTACAGCCCTTTATGTCATCAGCTTTAATAATTTTGGTACTCTGTCCCACATCAAAATGCATCTCTTGGAAACGATTTGAATATATTGGAGAATGAAGGAGACGACAAAGTATATCTATATGATTACCGGGCCCCACGTCTCCGAAATCTTGAAGAGTAAGTATGAGACCAGTGAGTGGGAACACAGAATAGACTCTCATCTTAATGCAACATTCAGAACAGTCATTGTAAACTCGGATTGTTTGTGATAACATCTTGGTTTCAATGCAAAAATAAATAAAAATAAATAAAATAAAAATCAGAACCTACAAACAAGAAATTAACAAGTAGAATTAGTACATCACCAAATGAAAAGAGCATAATATTTCGCTGTAGTATGTGTACATACGAATGTAGCACAACATTAATGGAGGACCACATAAAAAAAGGATTATTGAAGTTTTGCTTCACTAATTTTTATTACCTCTTCATTCTTTCATTATTTCATTGACAAAGATAGAAGAATAGATTTGACAATTGTTCCAAAACTAATGAGAAAAGAAACAGGAGAGCCAATCTCTTTCCCGTCTCCGTTTCCTCTAAATACATGTTTCATCTAGATAAGTAAAAATTATGCTACATGTATATAGGGACGGATCCCCAAAAAATAGTAAATAAGAAAGGTTGAGGCGTATATTAAAAACTACATCAAATTTCACATTAAAAATCAAGTGAAATATTTCACATATTGTAAGGTAGGGTAAACATAGCATTTTACGATTTCAAAAAGGACAAACTATAAATTTCATAAAATTTAAATGATAGAAGGAAAAAAAAATTCAATTGGGATGCCCACCTATTATCGGCTGTATATAGCTCCACATCTAATTAAGTATGTTCATAATAGTAGAACTAAAATAGAAGATATTTTTTTTGAAACGTTTTAAGAATAGATAAACTATGTAATAATTATTTTTAATAATTTTGATTTGTTTCTTATGCAAAATATTGTAATTGTTTTTTTTTTTTTGGTTATATTGGCAACATAACTAATAAGATTATGCTACATGTTTAACTCGCTATGTGATTATTGTGGAGCTACCTATGGGTTGCATAAGAGACTCTATTACACTTTTAACTCTAAAACAAATTTTGATCTCCCCTTACTTTGCCCTATAGAAATTTTCAAATTCAATGTTTGTATTGAAATTCTTATAAAAACATAAGTTACATCCTAAATTATTTTTGATAAATTTATATTTCAACTAAACCAACAATCAATGTCAGTGACACAGTGACATAAATATTTAAATTTATGAACAATAAATTAGATTGATTAGATAGTTGTATTGTAAATTTTGTCTTCAAATTTTGTTTCCATTTATGTTCCTCTAAAAGTTCTTGGTCAAGCACGCGCACATATATAACATGTTGTTGACACATTACCACAAGCAAAAATAATAATAAACCATGGTTATAACTTGGAAGTAATATATATATATATATATATATAACAATGCTCGCAAGAAGAAAAAGATGGCGTTGTAAAAAATGCATCGATCAAAGATAGAGAGAATACAGTTATGGAATATCGAAGTACCTTTGGAAGCAGGAGAATTCAGAGGTATAAAGAGAGATTTTACAGCAAATTAAGTGAAGCAGTTTATTAATTCCAGTCACAGCGGAGAGAATAGAGATGAGGGATTAATGACTTTGGAATGGGCTTAAATACGTTTTATATATAAGAATCCGATGTTGAGTTCGTGATGTATTAGGAAACAAAAACAAGAGGTTTGGCCCGAGTTGGAATCAAATACGACCACGTCTACCGACTTCCACTTTTTTTCTTTTTTTTTTTTTTTTAAATTTTTCCATAATAATAATAATAATAATATGCACCGACAACCATTTTAAAAGGAGCAAAAATCTATTAAGGATGCAATTGCCGTTATTAGAAAAGAAAAATTAAAAAAAAAATTACACTAAACTTTATCGAAATACTACAATGTTTTCAAATTTCAAAGAACCAAAGAATATTTTTAGGGCTGTTATTTTTCTACAGCAACAATAAAAAAAAATATTTTGAATCGTCTGATAAAATACATTTTGAACATAGTACGAGTTTCAACTTTAAATGTATGTTTTTTTTTGGTCACTAGTTTGCTGATAATAGCTATAATAATTAGTCAAGGTCATGATAGTGCAGTATGTAGTTTATTTCGGGTAAATAAAGCTTTTTCTGCCCCAAAAAAATTATTCCTGGTAATTATAATAAATACTTGTGATGACATCAAAAAATAAAGAAAGAGGTGCATCTATTAATTGACAACTCCTTCATACTTTTCACACCTCTTTTTTTAAAAAAATATTATTCTCAGTAATAAAATTACTTTTTTACTCATTACGTTTTCTATCTTAACGACACGAGCCATAAATAAATTGACACGAATAAGTTTTTGCAGTTGTAAGAAATCGAAGCTTACCCCTAAGGTTGTGTATGCCGCCAACCCACCACCCAGGTGAATCAACAATTTTTGTCAAATAAGGGGCTTCTAATATATTTATTATGATTTTAAGGTTTTGAACCAGAAATCCTACATAGAAAGAAAAAAGAGACTTTCTCCCATCTCCTCTATATAAACACTTTTTGTCCAATCTTGGTTACTTAAAATTTGAAGATTGGAAAAAAATACAATTTAAAATATTTAATAATTAAATATTGTTATATTTTTGACACTAATAAAGACTATAAAAAAATTTATATAGTAAAAAAAATTTAATTTTTTAAAATTTTGTTAGCCAAAATTTTAAAAATATATATATAATAAAAAATTATATAATAAGTTTTTTTTAATCGTGTCGTACTGTGTTAAACGTGCTTTAGGCGTGTCGTGTTAATGTTTGTATTTTAAGCACATTTATTAATCGTGTTGTGTTTGTGTTTGGTTTAATTGTGTCATGTTGTAAACGTATTGGCACAAATACAATACGCGAACACGAATTGTCAGCCCTAATATATATATAAATAGTGCCTTAGTTTTTCCAAAAAAAAAAAGAGATAAATGACACCGTTAAAAAGTCTCTCCATAAAAAAGTAAATAGTTTCTTTCTTCTTCAAAATTCCTATGTTCTTTCATTTAATTTTTACTGTTTAATATAGATTAATATTGTATACTATTTCTTATAAAATGCACCCAGACTAAGTTTTAACTAGACAATATTCATGAACTCAAAAGTACAAAAGAAATGAAAAAGAAGAAATATAAGAACCCAAATGTATTGTTTGTTTCACTAGTTTGAACCAGAAAAATTCTAGTTCAAATTGATTTTACTGTGATTTTTTATTTATCAAAATTTAAATTAATAGAGTGTTTTTGTTTCAAAACTAGATAGCATGTAACGGTTTCAAAGCACCACAATTCAGTTAGGAAAATTTACGAACCTAATAGCAAGTAACAATCTCAAAGGACCTCAATTCCTGGCTGATACAGGCAATCTAATAGTGTATTGAAGCTCATCCCATAGCAAGAATCTCAAAGAAACATGACAAGTCATAAGTTGATATATAAGTTGAAATAATTGTTGATATCCTTAATATTTTCTTTATACAAATAGTGTTATAGGTATAATTTGTTGGTTTGAAAGAACCATGTTTTACTAAAAACTTGAAAAAGAAATTGGAATAGGTTTTGAAATTTTATTATAAATCTTTTAGAGTTCATCTGCAAAAAACAATTGTCATAATAATTGTTTGTACTTGTTTGGAAAACACTCTCTCGATCATCGTGCATTCGAAGGCCACATGTCTTCCTCACTATTCTTCTCTTCTTGATTAACGGGTATGTAACAGGCATGTGGGCACCCGTTGGCTTCTTTTGGACTTGTGGTTCGAGAAACCAATTTAACAAAAAAAATGTATGGGACGCAACGAAATAAATCTTATTTAAAAAAAAAAAACCTTTATAATCTATCTCATAATATTGCATAAAAAATTGAGGAAAACATCTTTAGATGATTCAGCGTTCTGAAACGATGTTTCTGGTTATTTTTATATATTTGAATTAATTGGCATGTGGGTACCGATTGATTCTCTTGGATTTCTTAATTCTCCTTCTAATCCTTCTCCATACTACATCAAAATACGACTGGCTTTTAGCGTCGGTAATAAGGTGTTTGAAAAAATGATAGAAACTAGTGGTGGGAATCAATTTTACTGTAGCATGTTTTTTTTATTGTTACAGTAACATGTAAGAGCTTTACACTGTTTATAACTGAGATTGTGGTGAAAACTGAGTGGCTCCCACCATTACCAAACACCCCCTAATTTTCGCCCACTCCATGTGCGTCGCGTGTCCTCCCCAAGGCGAATTGCTACATGTATTTATATTATATCATGTACAATTACCATCTACGGTAGATTTCAACTGGTAGATAGGACGGAGCTATGTTAAGCCCAAAAAGCTCAATAACTCCTAATTTTATCCTAAGAAAAAAGTATTTTCACTATTTTTCTTCTACAACCTTTGAAATTTTATAAATTGTATTATAAAGGAATGATTTATGTAAATATTTTAATTTTATCTCAAGTTTTACTTTAAAAAAATACTCATATTTTAAATTTAAAACCCCAATTAAATCAAAAACTATGTATAGTACTATGAAAACTTTTTTTTTGGGTCTCCAAGTTTTAAAAAGTGAATTGAATTGTATCACATGCTTAGCTCATTTAAAATAAGAACAAAAATGAACAAAATAGATGAAACAATGACAAAGATAGGGATAAAAGTTAAAAAAAAAAATTAGTTCAAAATTTTTGTTTTGTTATGGCCCCTCTGAAAAAAATTTCTAGCTCCGTTCTTACTTGTAGATAACCATAAACTATTTTTTTTTTTGAAATCGAACTGTGACCTAATATTGATTCAAAATTATTGCAGACTATTTATTTTAACAATTAAAATAAATAATTTTTAGCAATTGATATCCATTGTGTGAAATAAAATTTAATTAATACATATATATTAACCCGTAAAAAAACACGTGTATGTTAGTGTTTCATAGCACACATCCAAGTAAACCAAATACTATCGCCTTCCAGTATCGAAAAACTACATAGGAAGGGGTTTTTTTTTTTTTTTCTTTTTTTTTTCTCAAGAGACTGAAGTGTCTAAATAAGTTTAATCAATTCATCTGATAGAACTATGGAGCTAACAATGAGATCATATTTGGGTTTGGCATGTATAGTTAGAACCAATTTTTTGGTTACCAAATAGTATAAAATTCTTATATGTTACAGTAAAACCAAAAAATTACTACAGTGTAAAACTTTCACATGCTATTTTTTAAACTAAAAAGTTAGTTCTAATCATACTTGCCAAACACCAAACATATATAAGTTAAGCTCTAACTATTTTTATTAATTAAATTTTGCCCATAATAGAGTCAATATAATTATGAAAAATCAAGGCTACACCCTTGAAATATAGAAATAAATTACAAAAAAGTTTTAAATGACAATCATAAGCTCGTCCATAATTGTATTTGTCATCTAATTTACAATGTAATATTCATAAATAAAGCTAGGTTATAAATTCCATCTGACCTTTATATTTAGATATTTGCCCATAAGTCCTGACAATTCTCCAGTTGCAAATCATTTATGATCCTATCATAAAAACCTTGTTCACATTCGTTCAGCCTTTTAATAAATGAAGCCTGAAGGCTATAGGCTATCGTATTCTGGTAGATTGTCATCTTCAACTCGATGACCCCGGTCCGGTGGAAACTGATTGTGAAGCACCAAAAATACAGTAAAAAATAAATAAATCTAGCGACTCCATAGAGACACATTAGGACCAAAGCAATTGGAATCACCTTGGTTATGTCGCCAACGTTTTTTCTTTAACGCCTTCTCTTTTCTAGAGCCATTTCCATGATGCCTTGAGCTGCCCACATCCCCACTGTCTTTCACCTTTTTCTTCCCAGACTTCTCTTTTGTAGAAGATTTCCTCTTCTTTCCAGATGAATATTCAATAACATCTCCACCAATATCACCTCCCCGTGGCAGGGGCTCTTCGTCGTCTAACTGCCAATTGCACAACATCTCCTGCTGACCACGTTTGGTATGTAACGGCTCCCCAGCTCCAGGAAGCAAGCTATTAAAAGTCACTTGCCCATTAGACCCTCCCTTGCGTTCCAGCAACACCGTGTCAGGTCTAATTAAGGTACCTCTCCTGTTTGGGCCTAGGTGCATGATATTCTTAGCATTTGTCAAGGTTGTGAATGCCATTGAAAAAGCAGATCTAATCTGGAACAGATACAAGAAATGAGATACACCTAAATAAGACATCATTTTCACTTCTCAATGAGGTGGGAAAAGACGGAAGAATATATACTGAACATTTAGCCTGAATTTTTGTGGAAAAATATTAGTCTTAATGCCTAGAGGTGATTAATTAATGCAGCCAGAACAAACACTTGGTATTTTGATTTAAGTAGCCAATAATCTTAGCAAAGAAAAACACAAAATGAAGGAAAGACCTAAAGCATATGATTACGCAGGAAGGTCTCGATCCATTGCCATAAAAATCTAACACCCAAGTGAAGAGACAGACAGAGCAGATGTAGGAAATTGCATAATTATACAAGTATAATGCACCGCACATGCATACATCTGTATGGAAAGAGTTAGATAAAGTAACAGACCTATTTCAACGTACAAATTCAATTCCTGCCCTATTCCGGTAGTCATAAAAGGAGAAAATAAGCAAAGAAACAACAAACCTGAAAATAGTTAAAGGAGTTCTTCCCTATGTCAGTCTCCGGCGCCTAGGTCATCTCCAAAAATCAACATTAATCAATGAAAAAAAAAAAAATTCTAGGGGGCAGAGTTAACTCCGTATTTTTCAAAACCATACAATTAAAAAAAAAAATTCGAAAAACCTGTGGATCCTGAATGGAGAAAAGAAAAGGACGTCCTTTAGTTGTGAAACTAAATGAGAAGACAACCAAGTAACTTTAGTCAAATATAAGTTCAAAAAAAAAAAAAGCAAGAGACAAATATCATATGACAGTATTTGTTGGTAAATTATACTGCCAACTAAAGCGCATAACAAGCAACAGTGAAGGAAGGAGAAAAAAATAAAATAAAACGTGACGTACCCTTTGCTAGTCTTCAAGAAGAAGATGCCTCCCTCATTGCAAGACACACCAACATCTGAGGTGTTCAATTTGCGTCCATAAAAATCAAAGAAGTTTACCTGTTCTTGGAAAGCAAGATATAAACGAAGAGAGAGAAGACCATGTGCCCATGAACATTTCTAAAAGTTTCAGAAAGTTTGAATCAGTTGCCTAGTGGTTATTATAGATGGACCTCGTAATTATAATATACAACAATATAAGCACCCTTTTGATTTTGCAATAGCTCATGTGACGTAGTTGGGATTAAATGTAAACTAACCTGGCTTCACGAAACATTTCAGGAAAAAAAATATATAGATATTTGGCTTCATGAAACAATGAAATACTAGAAAAGAAAATACTACAAGGTATTTGCTTAAGAAGCACTTACCAGAAGAACTCCCAAGTTGTCTTCTGGTTCCGTTAGGCTCTGTGGCATGAAAATTGAAATGTAAGCACAAGAAAAGCATTCATCAAACCCATATGTATATGTGCAACCTACATGCATACATAAACATGCGACACCAAATTAGATTTGCATTAACTTAAAAAAATGCATTCGACAAATCACTTTCCTGCAACATTGCCATGAGCATGGTAAGGAGGGCATAAGAACCTAATCCGCCAGTGTATACCTTAAAAATTTATTGAAATATTGAGTTAAGAAGACTGGAATGGAAGATTTTGCAAAATAAAACATTTGACGTTTTCATGTACTAATTTATACAAAGAGAGCATACCTCATTCAGTTCTCTCTGCTGCAGAAAACACTTTTAAAATCAAACACAGAGGCCGTCAAGGAGGCATTTTTTATACCACATCCTGAATAGGTGGACATAAAACAATAAGACCAAGCATCAAGAACCATCTCATCTTACTTACAGTTAGATGGAAGAATTATTGGATATATCTTAGATATAAAAATGAACAAGGCCTTATTGCTTGAACCAAACCAAGGGCCCATTTTGCTTTTGCATTTAGCCCAGAAGAAGAGAAGCAAAAGTTGTAGCTTCTCAATAAGTGATTAGAATCACATTTTTAAAAAAGCTTAATAGGTCAAAATAATTTTAAAAAATTTCTTCTTTGAAATAAAAAATGTTAGAATGAAGCTTTTAATGCCTTGGTAAAACTTTGATTCAACTTTCAAGGTATACTAAGAAGAGTTCCCTTTTTTTTTAAAGACTAAAAAGAGTTTTTTTAAAAGTCATATTTTATGGCTTTGACTAGAAGCTCTTTTCACATATAATGCAAGCACTTGCAAAAGCAACGTTTGGATGTGGTCAAAAGCAGCTCAACAAGCTCTTCCAAACAGGAAACCAAAGTCCTAATTGCAGAGTTATAGATAAAGATAATTATCAAATAAAATACATGCCAATCACAAGATTGAATCCCCAAGGATTAATCTGCACAATGCAAAGACATTAATATGAGATGAATTGCCCAAGAGGTTTTCAGTCATAGGACTGTGTTTGCTCACTGTAATAAATTCCCCGTACAATCAGCATCATTTTTGTTTTACAGCTGCAAAACACGCCAAAGCTTGAGTTCCTAACTCTACGAGTATGCTATTCAAAATCATTCCAGTGACTTCTCTTCTAGGAACTTTGTTATTCCAGTGACTTCTCTTCTAGGAACTTTGTTATTCTTTTAAATGAAAACGTGTTTGCTTTTTGACATGTTTGTAAAAGCACTATCATTGCTCATCTAGCCGTCGCAACTTAAACATTGGATACAAGTCTTCTATTCTGCTGTAGAAAATTCGTGAAAGTTGAGCATTATCGTTACAAAAATTTCAAGTTAAAATTTAGCAAGAATTATACAAGATTTCAGAGTTCCACACTTTGATTTTGTTGTCCCCTTTCAAAATCAATAGTCAAATGCCAAAATTACCATAAAGTTCAAGACACGGCAGAATTTGACGAAGTGATATTAAAGCCTGCTCGACAGACTACGAAGAAGAAACACTAGCAAACTAAAATTGCACGTACAACATCCTTATAAGCTCAAAGACAAGTTTACTACTCTAGCCTGACGTAAAAAATTACAACAATTACAACACATCCTTCTTTTAACATAATAGGATAAGAGAGATGGTGCAGCAACCTCTATGAACTCAGCAGCTGTTGGTCCATTCTACACATCAAAACTGTGAAACAAGACACAAAACACCAGTTACTGAAAGAGGGCTTGCACTAGAACAAATAGAAATATAGAAGTAACCAAAACAATAATGAACTGCTATGAACTTATCAATAATTAGAAGTCAAACTATGAATGTCTAGAACCATAGCAGAAAAGATAGTTAGGCAAAACTTATATGAAATGCAACACCAGTTTTCTTTTCTACAAATTTAATAATTGGCACACGAGCCTTTGCAATGACCTGAAGAACCGGTAGCCAAAAGTAAGGAACAAATTTTGTTATTAATATTGCACTCATAATAAACAGAGATGCACCTGCTTCTTTCTTGCCAAGCTCTTGACAACGTCCGAGAAAGAGCAAGCAAACCTTGCTGTGGGTTTTGGATCCTTGCTCCCAAAATCACAACCTACAATCAAAATCCATCAGCCAATTGCCTAATTTAGAATAAATAAATAAATAAATATGGGCCATCGGTATTTAACACATAAATTATCTTACAATCCGTAACTTCAAAATTTTTTAAAAATAAAATAAAATAAAATTGGCAACAATTTTCATTGAATTTAGGACATTTAAGACAAACCGTCATCACTTCTTAGAACAATAATGTTTGTTTTGTTACAATCCAAAAGTATTGAAAAGACTCACACCATGACATATTGAACAAAAACAAAGGCAAGAATCAAGGAACTCACATCAATGTCACTGCTCGGAAGATAAAGCCTTGTCTTGAACGACCCAAAAACTTGCACCTACAAAATCATCACCGAAATTGATGCCTCACAGGAAGAAAACACACACAAATGAGTAACAAAGAGAGCCAATTATACCTTACAGTTAGGCCATATATGTTTGATAACATCAAAGACACGCTCAATACCTGCAATACGCTCATCTTGCTCTTTGGGAGTTGGCGATAGAAACTCGTAGAAATCAACTATCTCTGCAAAAACACTCAATTTCAATTTCCACTACCTCACGAACTACTCTACACCCAATCAACCCCAACTGGGCCAGATCCTAGGTTTGAAGTCATGATTGAAGGCAGAAAGTCTAGAGATAGTCAAATAATATGGGCTCTGATACCAACTGGGTCAGATCTGATCAGGAATGGACTGGTTCTTGATGAACAGTATTTTTTGAATTTCCTGCTGGACACTATTGGTGCGATCAAGGGATTCTTCGCTGGAGGAAAAAACTTCGATTGATGGGTTGGTCAGGATGATACCTTCTGGAGTGAGCTTTTCTGCGAGGGTTATGAACACAATCATATAGCAATGGAGGGGATGATTGCCTAAGAGTCCTTTGGTTTGCATGGATACAAGAATGCCTATCTGGATCCCTTTATTTTTTCCCATTCATTGGTGAGAATGGTGTCCCATTGTTGGAGAGGGGCGAACCACTGTAAAACTTGCATCTGGGTTTTGTATGCTGCTTCAAAGTCATCTCTGTCTAGATAGGTACAAATTGACATGCGTGTGGCAATGGTTTGAACTTCTATAGCAATTGTGAACACACTAGACAAGTACCAGAAAAAATGGGTTAGAGGTCTGGGCATAAACAGGATGTCTCTAAAGGGTATGACCTTTGAGAAGGAGTATTCTAGATGTATACCGAGATCATGGTACATCGAAGGGCCATGTTTTTTAATGATTTTGTTTTGTATGAATAGTGCACGTTTGGTGGCCTTTTCCTTGGGATTTTTCCCTTGGAGGATAATGGGAGCATCTCTGGGAAAGAGAGTTTGTGTCCTCGATTCTGGTTGAGAAGGGGAGAGTTCCATCAGAAAGATGTAAGGAATGGATATGGTTTATTTGGATCTTTAGGCAATGAGATTTATAGAGGGTTTGGAAAGGTAGTCAGGGATTATGTTGTCTTTTCCTTTGATGTGTTTAATATCAAAAGAAAATTGGTCAAACCATACCACTAGCCTGATTAGTTGAGCATTTATGGTTTTGTTAGCTTTAAGCTTGATCATTCCCGTAGCTACTGCTGAGTCAGTTTCGACCAAAAAGTGATAGCCGATAAGATGAAACTCGAACTTTGCAATTCCATGTTTGATAGCAAGGAGTTCTTTGAATGTGGAATGATAGTGACGCTATGACTCCTTAAAGCTGTCGTTTTTGTATCCACATATTTTTTGACTTTATTCGTTCCTTCCTCGAGAAGGAAAGCACCCCAGTGGTGGTCACTAGCATCTGTCTGGAGGACACGTTTCCCGTATGAGGGAATTTATAGTGGTGGTGTTGCATCACTTGTTTCAATTGCATGACGTTGTGGTATGCTGATCTGTCCATGGTGGCGGTTCCTTTTTCAAAAGCTGAGATAGTGGATGGATGAATCTTGAGATTTTTGGAACAAAATCTTGAAGATAATTCACAATACCTATGAATTGTTGGGTTTGGAGTTTTGTGAAATTTTTGTCAGGGAATTTTTGCAATTCTTGGGCTATGTGAGGTTGGGCCTGGTAATAGCCATCTTGGAAAGTCATTCCAAGAAAGTCAATTTGGGTTTGTCCGATAACCATCTTTTTCTCAGAGAGCATGATTCCATGATCTTCAGTGATTTGGGCAAATTAGGCCAGAAGATCTAAATGGGGTCATGGCCTTTTGAAATAAGGAGGGGGCCATCTTGAGGCCAAAGGA
This sequence comes from Artocarpus heterophyllus, assembly GCA_025403435.1. Classification (NCBI taxonomy): domain Eukaryota; kingdom Viridiplantae; phylum Streptophyta; class Magnoliopsida; order Rosales; family Moraceae; genus Artocarpus; species Artocarpus heterophyllus. Next base: position 16,660,100 of record CM046330.1, read on the forward strand.
CATTGCTATCCATTGGAAATGGTGATTTGGGATAGAGAATGCTATTTTGGGCCGATCTTCAGGTCTAATACCGAGTTACCAAAAACCTGCTTTGAGATCAAACTTTGAAAAGATTTTGGCATAGGTGAGATTGGAAAACAGAGTGTTTCTATTTGGAAGGGGGAACTTATCATCGGCCAGAAAGTGATTTAATGGTTTGTAATTGATAACTAACCGTTGTTTTCCTCGAACTTGTTTTGACCGTTTGTTGACATAAAAGGCATGACATGCCCATGGTGAATTGGTAGGTTCAATGAGGCCTTGTTTTTGTAGCTTTTGGCATTTAGCAATGGCCATTCTTTGTTGCTCTGGATTTATGCTAGGGTGGCTTGCTTTGATAGGATTCACATCTTCATTTTGTTTAAGGGGGAGAGAAATAAAGAATTCCTTTCGAGTCCAAAGGGGATAGAGCATTTGGTGAGAAATTCAGCGTGCGTTGTTGCATAGGAATTTTGAACTAGCCTTTCTTTGATGGGTTGGAAGACATCTTCTGAGATTTGGAAGAAATTAAGAATGGACTCCCAAGCTTTGAAATAGGATTTGTAGGCTAATCCAGTTGGCAAAATTCTCAAACCTTGTTTCTTGGTGTACAGATCAAAACCAATGATAAGGTCTTTACCAAGAAGCTTTGAACCAATAACCTGGTGATTAATGGAGCAACCAAGAAAGAATTAAAGTTTTATCGGTTTGCTTATGAGGTCAGTTTGGAAGACTGCATTATTAGCTACCTGGAAAAATTGCTTCTTTTCTTGCCAATATTGTGGAGGAAGAATGTCAGGATTCATTATAGTATATGAGGCTCCAGTGTCAAAGAAGGTTGCAACCTTAATAGGTCGAGAATACTTTGACAGAACAAGGTGCATGGTGATTACTGGAACTGGTTGAGTAAGACAGGAGGAATCCATCTGGTATTACTGAGGGGTCTCCATCTATTCAAATGCACAGAGAGAATCAGGTGCAGGTTCATCATCAAGGGAGAAAACGGACTCAATATCATTATCAGATAAAGAGACTCCTGTGAGATTTTTGATATGAGCAATGAGCTTAGCCATTTTGCCATGAGGACAGTTTTTTTGCAAAATGGCCTTTCTTTCCACATTTGTAGCAATGATCAGTAGTCTTGCCAAACTTTGTCTTTTTTTGAAGGAATTTGACAAAACGTCGTCGTTTGTGCTTTCGGGCTTTCCATGGTGTCGAAGTGAACTGCTTGTGCTTTCTTCAAGCCTTTAAGGGATAACAAGAACAACTTTGATGGCTGTGACATTTGATTACCAGATCCTTTCGAGAGCAAACTCGATCAAGTTGTTTGGATTGTTTCAAATATTCTTGCAAGAATTTGTTTTAAGAGCACATTTTTTCAAGGGCTCGAATGGTCAGTTGATAAAGCTCACCGAGAGTAGTGTTACGTAAGTCTTTTCCTACTTGGGTGAGGAGTCTTGTAGTTTCTTAGCCAAGCGGGTCTGGAATAGAAGAACGATAAGCTTGCTTTAGGTTAGGATCATTGACGCCGCCAATTTGGTAGAACCGTTGAGAGATCCTCTTAAAGTGCTTTTCCAAATCTTTTTGTTCCATTGAGCAACACTTCATTTTGAAGAATTCAACGCAGAGTCTTTCAGTGGTTTGGTTGTCTTGGCTACAGAATTCATTGTAGTCAATTGAAAATGCCTCTTCAATGTTTTCAAGCTGGAGGAATTGTAACTGTCTATAATCTCCAAGACTTTTCCACCATTCTTGGAGAATACCAGTGAACTATGAGGCAAAGCCTAGCAAAACTGCTTTGCTTTGCATCTGAGGCTTTTGGGTTTCCAATAGGAGCTAAGCTTTGAATTCTTGGAACCAAGTATGCCATTTGTGATGAGGAATATCATCAAGGGTGAAGACCTAGAATTTGGAAGGTCAGGCTATATGATCTTCAGGAGAAGATTCGTCTTGTTCCTCAACATTGTAGGCTTGTGTAGTCTCAGATTGCTCGTCAGCTTCTTGACCCATAAAATGGAGGGGATTAACATCGTCATCATACGAAGGTTCATCTGTATGATTTGAGTCAGTGGTCAAGGGGGACTCCGAGGAGGTGTCATCTTCAAGGAGAGAATCAGAAGATTAAGAAGGATCCGCTGAGGAGTCAGATTGGATTGGCTCAACATGTTGTTGTTTATACAAGACTTGAGAAAGTAGGCTGCGGGTTCGTTGAACCATAAGTTGGTTTTCAACTCTTATGGGATCTTTGGATGGACAGGCTCTATAACTTTAGCTTTCTAAGCTTTCTAATGTTTTAATTGATCTTGTTCATCCAATATTTGTTTGAGTCTGAACATTGAGGATGCCACAGGCTTAGGCTTGATTAATGGCTGGGGCTCCTTTATCATGGTTGTAAACGCAATGGGATTGTGTCATCAGTAACAGCCTTGAGCTTTTCTTGTCGTTGAAGATCCTTATACTGAAGCTTGAGGTTTTTCATTTCATCTTCCTTGGCGACAAAGACATGCATTGGGACAGTGGATGTTTTGATGAGAAGCATCAACTCGTCATGGACTTGTTGAATTTTAGCCGATAATTGCTGGATGATGAAATTTTGGGATTGGCAAACATCAACTGTAAGTTGGGCTGTTTGAGTTTCAATTTGTTTGAGTGCTTTGTTTTGAGAGATTGAATTCTCTATCTACTAATTTAAAGTGGCTTTGGCCTGAGAGACTCGTTTAGTAGAGCCATCAGCTTCTCTCATGGTTGGATTGACAATCTTAGGTTGATGGATGATTGTATCATTGTGGGTATGGACTCATCTATAGGTGGGAATTCATCTTCGTATGTTGAAGACAAAGGACTCATCATGTAGACTTGTGTCATCAAAGTTGAGGTCGTTGATGTTGTTGACCGTTGGGCAAGAGCAGAAGGAGGATTGGGAGTAGGGCTAGTGGAATCAGGAGGGGCATCATCCCATCCGGTTGGTGGTGGAAGTGGTTGACCAAAGTGCTCTAGAGCTAAGTATTTGGCTAAATAGTCAAATTTTCTATAGGGTTGTCCGAGAAGGCCAACAGTAGGATCACCCTAGAGAAATTGTTGTTTCAGGGTCTTGCCTGAGCTAGATCTTTTGGTCCGTCGGGGCCGTTGTGCTGGTAGCGGATCATCTGGTGTAGTAAGGCAAGTTGCACAAGAACAAACATCCCAACAACAATGGTCATCAGGAGTTTTTGTATGCATAAACTGGGTTGCCTTGGGAGTCAAAGGACTCTACTTCAATAAGTGAAGCAGGGAGGCTGGCCATCATGTATTAAGTGGTGAAATAACTGGAGGAGGAAGAATCTTCCTTTCGATCAAAAGTGATCTCAGTACTCCCGTCTACAAGGCACTTGCAGTGAGGCTCTTTCATGTGGATGAAAGGAGGAGTCTGTTGCATCTTATCATAATCTGTGATCCACTAACTAGGAAGTATTTTGTACAATTCTTCCATAGGGATTTGTCTAGGAATATAGGTACAGGTAGGGACTTGATCAGAATCAACCTTGATCATTAATGCATCAGCTGTCACAGGAAGGGCTAAGTCGAGTGCATGTTCTTGCAGTCGATATGCCATCTGATAGTGAAAGGTTGAGCCGATTGAATTTGGGTCTTGATCGATGCCGACAATTTGAACCTAGAATTTAAGTGCATCAAGGAGGCATTTGTCTTGTAAGGACATGTTGAAATTGGGGAACAACGTAACAATCACTGTTCCTGCGTTCAACATAGTCTCGATTGTTACGATACTAGCCTGCTGATATTTCTTTAGTCGGGTGTCAAGAAGTCCAATGCATGTAGAAATTGGTAGTCCTTTGCGAGCATGGTAAGTTAGTGCAAGTCGAATAGCACCAAAGTGGATATGGGTGTATTCCTGAGATATCCATTGAAAAGGTAGCTTGTCGGGGATTTGGAGGGTTACCAGTTGTTCATGGGAAACTACTGAGAGTTGGCATTGACTGAATTTTGAGGCTTGGACATATTCCTTGGGGGTTTTGTACGATGGATGGATGAGTGCTTTTATGGAATGGGTAAAAGAACTAGTAGACTTGGTGAAGGCATGGTAGGGATTTATAAGTGCAAGGGATTTAGAAGTGATTTTCCTTAACAGAACCAAAATCCATACCTTTGTGAAGCTGAAGCATAGGGCTCTTGAACTTGCTGTTCCCGCGGAACCAGCCACTCTCGAGCCTCGGCTTGGCCCCTCGAGCTAGCGTCTTCAGCTCGGATTCGTATGGCGGGGTCGGAGATGCAAGAACCGGGTGGTCCGAGTCGTCCACGCCGACATCGAGGGAGAAGAAATCCTGCACGGCGGTTCCCAGCGACACAGAAGAGGGGAGAGGGGAGAGGGAAATCTTGTTGCGGAAGATGGAGTAGGGTTCGGAGGAGTCATCGGACGGCGGAGATTGGTCGATGGCGGAGAAAGCGAGAGGGCTTAGGGTTTCATATAGAAAGCCGCCTTGTGAGATCTCCTCCTTTGGAGAATTAGAAGAGAAACAACAAAGTAAAGTGTAGTTTATGGTTAGAAGTATAAACTGGTTTTTGATGAAGAGGAAAAGATTAAACTAGTTTTTGATGAAATTATCATTATTGGCAAAAAATCTAGGGCAAAAAATTTAGGGTTCATAAAGTTTGGAAGGAAGTTTTACCAAAGTTTAAATTTTTCGACGACACAGAGAAGCCAGGAGAACAGAGCTCTAAATTTTTTTTTTGCCCCTTTAGGTTAAACGCAACACGTTTTCTAGTAATTGTCGGAAAAAGAAAATACCATTCCAAAGTTTAAATGCTTACTATCGTTTCAAAAAATTTGTATGATGTTTTGTCGTTTAAGTGAGAGTGATAACTAAAGTTTAAATGCTTGCTGTTGTTTCAGGAAAAGCAGCATAGTGTTTATCGTTCAAGTGAGAGTTAAAAAATTTTCTACAAATATGTTTTTCATGTGATGTAACTTCGTAAAATAATCGTTTGTTTTTGTTCTTTAAATTTTTAAAAATATTTTTATACGTTTTTTGAAGTATAAAATTTAAAAACATCGTCAGTATAATTTTTTAAAAAAAATTTATTTTTTAAAACAAAAATATTTTCTCTTAGTTTAAAAACAATATCAAACGGACATATTTTGGAGGACTAAAGTGTTGTCTAGCTTATGTAAATTTCTCCTATATAAATATTGTTATTTTAATTGTTGTAACTTTTTAACTGACCAAGTGTGTATGTTAAAACTTTGACGTATAACTAGTTGCATTTATTAATAAGACCATTAGAACTTTAATGTAACTATTAAAGTAATAGTACCTTTTGACGTGGCCATGCAATTATAACGATTGTCTTTTCCATTTCAAAGTTCAATCTCATTTATCGTAAAAAGCCACATTGATATTTTTTAAGTTTGCTTTCTTTGTATAGTCCTTTATTGACTTAATATTGTACGTCCTTAGAAGGTTTGCCAAATTTTTAAATCCAACCTATTTAATCTTATTCAAGTTGTTGAATCAACTTAGTGTTAGACATGTATGCCATAAGAAGTAAAAATGTAATAAGTTTTAGGAGACATTTTTTATCAATAAAGAATTTATTCATTATTAATATACCAAATCTTGTTCTCTTTACGTTCATATTTGTTAAATGTATGTTAAACAAACAAAACTCTGAGACTGTCAGTCTAAACCTTTAAGAATTGAGCATATGATGGAAAATTATGCAAAAGACATGATTCTTAAGGTGACAGTCTAAATCATAAGATCCGTAATCGAAGGAATAAAGTTGGGCGCTTTATTCATGTAAAGATTGTTATGTTCTCTATATCCCTATTGGGAGATGGTTTGTCATGACCATCGGAGATGGACTCCGTGAATAGAAACATTAGCATATTGTCATAGGTGACGATATGTTGGATCGGGACATAAAGTAAACTGATTTGGATTAATAATTCTATCTCGGCAAATCGATTCACTTTAGACAATCATTTGTATTGTATCTTAATCTTGAGATGAATAGTAAGCCCATTGTCTTAACTTGTGTCTTTTAATGTACTAAAGGGTGACACCCACATCTTAATAGTGGTATGCATGCTAGTACATTGGATGCATGACTCTTGATAACGTAGACCTATTATTCATTGATATAGAATCCATAGCTCCTCTTTAGGAGTAGTGATATCCTCTTATATGCGTTATCATGTAATTGGAAAACTGGAACGCTCAACCATTTGGATACATAGGTGTAATCGAATGGTATACTGTCTTTGGATGGTAAGTTTTCCGATGGTGAGATAATGGAACATAAGATAAAAATAATCAGGATGGTAAGACAAAACTTGTTCTTAAGCCGATTATGAATAATCCTATGAGGATACGATACATTATGATATGTCATGGAGACTTAGCTATATAGGCTTCGTAATTCTATGTAGTTCGAGAGTGCAGCTCTAAGCTTTTAGTGGGTAGCGTTGGAGTTGATAATTATGAAATGTATATATGGGACATTGGGTTTCGTAATTATTGAGAGCTTTAACTATATAGGTCTATTTGGTCCCCTTTGCTAGCTCACAATGTCCTGTAACGATATAGCGTGCTTTTTCAATAATTGTTGACTTATGTCAGATTTATTAGATTGGTTAAAATTTGGAAGAATAAGATAATTCATGTCTGTTTATCGATTGAATTAATTTTGTGATAAATTTTATTCAAGATAAAATTGTTGAACTATTGGGATCGGATAATTCTTGTCTGTTTATCGGTTGATTTAATTTTTAGATAAATTAGATCAAGATAAACTTGTAGAATTATTGGGAATTCATTTATTTTCCTGGAGATTATCTAGATAAAGTTGTTTTAATTAGATAACTTTTCTATTGGGTTAAATTAAAATTAAGACTTTATCCTATAGAATCTCGGGTGAAAAATAAAAGATTCGCTAAGATTTTTATTCGGCAGTTCGGCCTGCCGATGGGACAGTTCGGCCTACCGATTATGCAGTTCGGCCTGTCGATGAGGGAAGGATAAGATTACACGTTTTCACGTCGATTTATCAGATATTGATCCGAATTTGATTGTGATTCAAATTTTTGAGACCTAATCTAATAAAGACTGACCCTAGACCCAACCTCTATAAATAGGGAATAAGTCTTAAGAGTTATTTAGATCAATTGAGAGATTAAGAGTGATGCTCTGTTAGTGAGAATATGAAAACTCCCTGACAGCTTTTGTTCATAAATCACCAACACTTGCTTTGGGTTCTCTCGATTGGTTGGAAGGAGAGTCATCTGGTAGAAGAGCTGTACGTGTGAGCCCACACTCACTCCGGTCGTGGATAAAGAATAGCAAAGAAGACCAGTTGGTTGAGGCTCTTCTAGAACGTTACTTCTCTTCACAGATTGTAGGAGTTCTTCGACATACCAAGGTTAGTAAGATTTGGTTAATTTATGCATATAGCATGTCAAACTTGTGTTTTAGAAAATACTCTGATATAAAATTTTTAAAATTCTATTGTGTATTATTTTTCCAACACTTAGAGCCAAAGGATTTTAAATTGGTAATAGATTGAGATTTTTCAAATACAAAGGTTATAAATCGAATTATAGATGGGGCATTACTCAATTTGTAAAAGACATCGAAGTATGTTATAAAGTCAAAATCATACTTTAACTTGAAAAAAGTAAGAGTTTGACATGATTTTAAAATGTGAAAATATAAAATTACTAAAGCTCAAAATACAAAGTATGCTTTTTTTGATAACCTTAGAGTGTGGAGTATACAAATGAAAATAACCCCTGTGAATATCCATCAATTTGAGCTATAACCGTGAGTTATATATATCTTTTTTCCTTGATAGACTTTATTGAGATATTTATTTAGTATTAATGAATTATAATACTATAGTTTAGTTTATTCTTGAATTCTTGAATTCGATGTGCTGTAAAGAATTAAAATTTACTGAACTCATTTATATTATGGTCTAATTATTTTAGTTTTTAATTTTACAAGGAATTTTATAAGAATAGTGCAATATTGGACCTACAACTTCAAAGAGAAAATTATATGTTATATCACACTTTTAAAAAGTATGTTTATCTAAATTACACTTAGAAAATACATGTCACACTATCATTCATATTACTTTTTTAAAATTTATTGTGAATTTTTTCAATTAGTTTTCCAACTAATTCCAATACACAAATCTTAACACTTTCTCACTTCTTTCCTCATCTTTTTCTCTCATCTATGAGAATGTTCTTTTAGTGGCATAATAAGCGTGTGGAATTTATAAAAGTTTCAAAAATTAATGTTTATAAAATTTCCTACTTCAGAATAGGTAAAATGCCCAATTCATAAGTTCAATCTATACATTTGTAGAATCCAATATTTTTATATTATGTTCAAGGGACTTCTAGATAACTTCTAGATTTATAACAAATTGAGCTTTTTCAAGTCTAAAAATTACAGATTGAGTTGCGTTAATCCCCTAATATGTGAAACTCAAACAGTTTACAACCATGTTCGTTCTATACAAGTTCGATATCCCTTCATATTGAACAATGGATCATTACGTAATTATATCTCCTAGTTTTAATTATTTCTCAATATGTCATTTTGTTTTTATAAACTACAATGGTATTTTTCGAATTTAAAAAACTTGTTTCAATTTTATTCCTATGAATAAAAAGAATTGGAGAAAACAACATAACTATTTTTAAACAATTATTAAAACTATTGTAGATGTTGGATCTGCAATAAATTGTAAAAGTGATAGATCAATTTAGAACTTATTATTCAAGAATTTAGGCCCTTTAAATCACCATTGTTAGGATATGTTTAACTTCAAGGAATATTGTTAAAATAATTACATAAACTGAATTGAAACAATGCTTAGAAAAATCAAACAATACTAGAAAAGTAAATGATACAACACACAAGAATTTTATAATGAGAGCTACATCCACTATTCTTCACTATGATGAGTAAAGTGTGTATAGATTACAAGTCGTTTGGGAATGGAAATTTAATGAGAAATCTGAGAATATTTCTACGGAGTTTCTATAGGATTCTTTCTGTCCCCCCTTATGAAGTCACCATCCCCTTTATATAGAAGATAGGGAGAGATCGTGACTTCAAACTGACAGAAAGAGGAGGGATGATAATGCACATAGTAGTAGAAGTGGTAGTAGTGGGACACATCTCGATCTTTGATAGGTCGTAAGAATTACATTTCTCCCATGTCTTAGTTCGTGGCTTGACATGTTTCTAGTTGTAACTGCCAAGTTGTGCATACCAATCCCGTCGAACCAACACTTGGCAAATCTAAAACAATAGTGAATGTTTAGACAAGTAACGTAATTGTAATCGAATTGTTCTCAATCGAATCGATCGAAGCATTAATTGAATCGAGTACTAAACAAAGGACACTTCTCGTAGTAAACTATTTCATATCAGGCACTTCTATATTGCCTTGGATCGAACACCCCTACTAGGCTCGATTCGCTTTGACTGTAACCCAGATCTCCCACTTTGGGCCTTATTGGACATTTAGGCCCAACCAAATCGTACCCCAACAGTTAGACCCTACTTTTTAGTCGATTAGATCAATTATAGGAGTGAATCAATTAGGAGCAAGCCTCGATTTCTAGTCTAATACACGTCATTTTGGGCAAAGTTTAGCATGTATATTGTAATCATAGTCCTTCCTTGGGAAATCACGATATTCAGCTGCTCCTACATGTGTCGCCATATGATTGGAGGTTCCTAAAATATCCCTACAATGGTTGACGTCTACACTTGACTCAAAAAGACATTGCTTCGGTTTGAGGGGGAAGCCGAAAAGTTGAGTAATCTAAACCTTTAGATCAGCTCCCTAAAAATCAATCCGAACTGTTTATCATTTTGCTTCAAATAGTATATATATATTCCCCTTTCTTTCTCTTCTCTATTCAACTTTGTCTTTTTCAAATTTAGGTGATTTACCTCCATTTTTTAGAGCTTTCCTGTGATTTTCAAGCATGATTTCTCTCTTTTTTGCTAATTTTCTTGCAATTTTCTTTCATTGTTCTTCTTGTAGTTTCGAACATTTTAGCATCATTTTGACTTATTTTTCAGCAAATCTACGGTTTTCGACCCTATTTTGCTCTTATGGGTTTAAAACTTCAAGAACCCTTCGAAACCCTTCTAATCCCAGAAGTATTAGTTCTTAGATCTTCATAACCCTAGATCTCCTTTTGAATTCTGTTTGTGGCAAAATGTTGAAGGCAATAGAAATTAGTTTGAGGTCAAGCAAAGGTTGCAATCCGTAGTCTAATGGTGATGATAGGGAGATCGACAAGTGGATGTTGGAGCAGTCAAAAGTCAAATAGGCTTCCACAATCGGTGGTGTTGGAAATAGCAAAGAAGTAGACGAGGGTACTATGGAAAAGAGAGATAGAACAACAGGTCCTTCGAATTGAATTGAGCAAATCGAATTGCTCGAAAAGAAAAATACTCCTCACCTACAAAAGGGGTTTTGTACTTTTCAAAAAACCCAGAGTCGATTCTTAAGGAGGAAGATTTATCAACCATTAGAGCTAAGTACTGTTAGACATATATGCCCTAAGGAGTAAAAATATAATATGTTTTTAGAGATATTTTTATCAATAAAGAATTTATTTATTATTCTATACCAAATCTTCTCCTCTTTACGTTCATATTTTTGAATGTATGTTAAGCAAATAATAGTCTGCGATTGTCGATCTAAACCCTTAAGAATTGAGCATATGATGGACAGATTCTTAAGGTGACGGTCTAAATCATAAGATCCATAATTGAGGGAATAAAGTTGGGCACTTTATTCATGTAACGATTGTTATGTTGTCTATATCCCTATTGGGAGATGGTCTATCTCGGCCATCGGAGGTGGACTACGTGAATAAAAACATTGACACATTGTCATAAGTGATGATGTGTTAGATTAGGACATAAAGTGAATTGATTTGGATTAATAATTCTATCTTGGCAAATTGATTTACTTTAGACAATCATTTATATTGTATCTTAATCCTGAAATAAATAGTGGGCCCGTTGTCTTGACTTGTGTCTTTTGATGTACCAAAGGGTGATACCGACATTTTAATAGTCGTATGCATGCTGGTACGTTGGAGGCATGACTCTTGATAGATTAGACCTGTTATTCATAGATATGGAATCCATAGCTACTCTTTAGGAGTAATGATATCCTCTTATATGCGTTATCCTGTAATTGAAAAACTAGAGCGCTCAACCATTTAGATACATAGGTGTAACTGAATGGTATATCGTCTTTGGATGGTAAGTTTTTTGATGGTGAGATAATGGAACGTAAGATAAAAATAATAGGGAAAGTAAGACAGAACTTGTCCTTAAGCTGGTTATGGATAATCCTATGGGGATACTATACACTATGATATATCATGGAGACTTAGCTATACGGGCTTCGTAATTCTATACAGTTCGAGAGTGCAGCTCCAAGGTTTTAATGGAGTAACATTGGAGTTGATAATTGTAAAATGTATATTTGGGATATCGGGTTTCAAAATTATCGAGAGCTTGAACTATATAGGTCCATTTGGTCCCCTTTGCTAGCTCACAAAAATCCTGTAATTATACGGCGTACTTTTTCAATAATTGGTGACTTATGTCAAATTCATCAGATTAGCTAAAATTCAGAAAAATCAAATAATTCATGTCTGTTTATCGGTTGAATTAATTTTGTGAAAAAATTGATTCAAGATAAACTTGTTGAATTATTGGGATTAGATAATTCATGTTTGTTTATTGGTTAGATTAATTTCAAATTAATTCAAGATAAACTTGTTGAATTATCAGAAATTTATTTATTTTCCTAGAGATTATCTATATAAAGTTGTTTTAATTAGATAACTTTTCTATTAGGTTATTTGAATTAAAACTAAGACTTTATCCTATAGAATCTCAGGTGAAAATAAAAGATTCGTTAAGATTTTTTATCGGCAGTTTGTCATGCCTATCCTTAGGTTTAGCCTGCCAATGGGGCAAGTTTGGCATGTCGGTTAGACAGATCGGCATGCCGATAGCGCGATAAAAAGATCATGCATTTTTACGTAGATTTCATCAGATATTGATCTAAATTTGATTCTGATTCGAATATTGGGGTATTGTTTGACAAGGACTGACTCTTGGACCTAACCTCTATAAAAAGGGAGTAAGTCTCATTATATTTGATCAATTGAGAGATTAAGAGTGAAACTTTGATAGTGAGATTTTGAAACTCTCTGAGAGCTCCTGTTCACAAATCACGAACACTAGATTTGGGTTCTCTCAATTAGTTGGAAGGAGAGTCACCTGGTGGCAGAGCTATACGTATGAGCCCACACTCACTCCGATCGTGGATAGAGAATAGTAAAGAAGGCTAGTTGGTTGAGGTCCTTCTAGAACGTTACTTCTCTACGCTGATTACGGAATTTCTTCAGCATATAAAGGTTAGTAAGATCTGATTAAATTTATGCATATAGCATATAAAACTTGTGTTTACACTTTGATATAAAAAAATTTTTAAATTCTGCTGCGTTCTATTTTTTCAACAATTGGTATAAGAGCCATAGTTTTTACGTAAATTTACGAGTTTGTGATCATCCTATATGTATAAATTATGTGATCTTGATCTCTACTATGCTTGAATTTAATTTTATATAGAGTTGGCACTCTAGGTTTCTATATAGAGTTGGACTATATGGTGAATGTTTATTAATTAATTAAGATTGATTAAATTATTATTTAATAATTTATAATTAATTAATTTATACCGGTTATGGTTCCTAAGAGGTTAAAATATGTATCTAGGTTTTTAATGTAATTACATGGCGGACTATCATCTCCATCTAGGAATTATTATTTAATTTTAAATTTATAAGAATTTTGTAATTAAATAATCATTCGGAGATGATGGACCTAGAAGCGGATCTAGAAGATTGATGATGGCATCCCTAAGTATTTCTTGAGTCTCTGATTTTATGATTTTGAATTGTTGAGAATAAAATTGATAAATTGCATTAGAAATTGTATTTTCTGAAAAGGGTGATCTCTGCTCGGTCGACATGCCAAACCCTCTAGTTTGGCAGGCCTATGGTCGCAAGATCAGCAAGCTAAACTTCGGGTTCGATAGGTCATCAGTGGGGTAGAAATTAGGTGGCTCTGGCGGTAGGCCAAACTTCTAGTTTGGCAGGCCGATCTATCATTAATTGGTACGGATCAATAGGCTAGTGGGTCATGACCAACAAACCAATCACCCAGATCGGCTTGCCGGCAGAGAGCTAATTTTTTTTTGAAAAAAGGTTCAGTTTTTGGTATAGTTTTAATTTTATTTTTGGGATAATTCTGAAAAACATTAAATTTGGATATGACCGAAAATATGGGTATTTGATCTATGCGGGATTGAAGTCTTGAAGATGGGCATTACATGAAGAAGGATACAGCTTGAGGATTCAAGAATGAAGATTATATAAAATGTTTCGATTATTCTCTTGTAATCTTTATTTTCTATTCTCTAGGGTGGAACCATAATATTATGGTTATTTATTATTATTTTGCTTGTAGTTTTGCTTGATTGCTTTGCTTGTCTGCATTATAATATGATTTTTCATGTATATTGATAATATGTCATATAGAATAGGGAGTGCCGCTCATATTAAAATTGTTCATGCATGTCTTTTTAAAATAAAACCTTTATTTCAAAAGATTAAGTGGGAGAAGGTTTTCGAAGAGAGGACCTAAGGCCTCCATCATTGGTCCATAGGAAGAAAATGGTGGTCCTGACCCCTAGCAAGGGATTTCGATCATGTACTAAATTGGATCTTTGAAAGGATGAGGTATTCTAGCATGATTTATGGTTGCACACCCCTAGGTGGTGATTATAAATCATGGATAAAATATTGAAATGATAGTTATACACTCATGTTAATTTTATTATTAACCTCCCCTAGGAGCTCTGTTAATAAAATTAATGGCCAGAGAAATTATTATTAATATATGCTGGATTATACAGGTCCTGGATGGCATATATTAATCAGGAGGGGATCTATGTTCCTAATTGAATTTGGCATGACTCCCCTAGGAGCTTGTTGAATTCTGAGTTGGGAATTATCATTGTAAGGTTGTGATATTTCAAGATTTTAACACATAAACACATTTGTATGTTTTTACATGATTGTGTTATCTTACTAAATTATTATTGTATGTTTGTTTATGTTTGGTATATGATTCTTTATTGTAGATTAAAAATGTCTAAAAATGCTTTATCTTTAATACTTGACAAAAACCAATTAACTGGAGAGAATTATAATGATTGGAAACAGAACCTGGATATCTTCCTCTCCTTTGAGAAACTAAAATTTGTGCTAACAACCCCTTGTCCTCCCAAGCCTACGAAAGATTCCACCAACAAGCAATTCCAAGCGTACGATCATTGGAAAGATGCAAATGATCAGGCCCACTGCTATGTTATGGCTAGCATGAATAATGTGCTGTAGGCTCAACATGAGAATTATGAGACTACTAAGTAGATCTTGGATAATCTAGAAGACATGTTTGGAGGCCATGCCTTAACTAAGCGGCAAGAGGCACTTTGGAAACTTCTTAACTGTAAGCAGAGGCTAGGGACATCTATAAAGGAGCATATGATGTTGGTCATGGGTTACCTCACTGAAGCACAAACCAATAGAGCCGACATTGATGCTGAAACTCAGATGACTATGGTCTTTGAGACTCTGTCAAAGGAATTTATTCCGTTTAGAGCTACTTTTAATTTGGCCAATAGGTGGGATATGGCCTTAACAAAATTAATGAAACAATACAAGAGTTTAAACTGCTGATCAGAGAGTCTCCTGGGGGTCACAAGACCAACATGGTAGCTGCTTCTGGTTCCAATCCCAATTCTAGGAATGGAAAGAAATAACGAGCCAAGAATAAGAAGTCTTCTATTCTTGCTAACAAGAAGAAGAAGAACCCAAAGAAGCTTAAGTGCTTCTTTTGTGGGAAGGTCAGGTACATCAAGAAGCATTGCAAGGACTTCCTTTCCAAAGGAGGTAGGTGTGATCTTCTGTATTTAGAAACTTGTTTAGTTGAGGAATCCAATGACATTTGGGTCATAGATTTTGATGCAACTAATCAAGTTTGTGTTTCTTAGCAGGGTTTCAGAGAAACGAGAAGTTTGCTTCATGAAGACTTCGTGCTTCGGATGGACGATACTTCCTTGGTCTTATCGGAAGCAGTGGAAGATGTCCATCTTTATTTTGATAATTATAGGGATTTAGTTTTGCGAGATTATTTTCATGTTCTTAAATTTAAAAGGAATTTAATTTCTGTAGCTTGTTTATTTAAAGACTCCTATTTGGTTTATTTTAATAATAGAGTGGTGATTCATAAAAACAAATCTTTTATCTGTTCTAGATGGACGCAAAATAATCTATATTTTATCAAACCAAAGATGGACTTACTGCTTAATGTTGAGGTGAATGATAATAACTCTAAAAGAGTTAAAACTTGTCACTCTAATAAGACTTATCTTTGGCATTTGTGCCTTGGTCATATTAACCTGAATAGGATTCAAAGGCTAGTAAGGGATAGACCTTTAAGTCACTTAAAGGTGGAATCTATACCTCAATGTGAATCTTGTTTAGAGGGTAAAATGACCAAAAGACCATTTGGGTCTAAGGGCAATAGGGCCGAAGGGGTTCTAGAACTTATGCATAATGATGTTTGCGGACCAATGAACATCCAAGCACAAGGAGGGTATGAGTACTTCATCACTTTTATTGATGATTACACAAGTTATGGGTATGTGTACCTGATGCACCACAAAAGCAAAACTTATGACAAGTTCAAGGAGTTTTGGGCTGAAGTGGAAAAATAATTGGGTAAACCCATAAAGGAACTTCGATTCGATCGAGTTGGTGAATACCTTTCTAATGAGTTGCTGGGACACTTATTAGAGAATGGGATTTTATCCAATTTGACTACGCCGGGCACTTCGCAGCATAATGGAGTAGCGAAGAGAAGGAATAGGACTTTATTGGACATGATCAGGTCTATGATGAGTTATTCATCATTGCCTTTATCCTTTTAGGAATACACACTACAAACCGCATGTTATCTTTTGAACAATGTGCCTTCAAAATCGGTCCCCAAAACTCCTCACGAGTTGTGGATGGGAAAGAAGACATCCTTAAACCATATTCGTATATGGGGATGCTCGGCTCATGTACCATTTAAGGATACAAATAAGTTGGAAACATGTTCGAAATTTTGCGTGTTTGTAGGATATCTAAAAGGGACTAAAGGGGGTTATTTCTATAACCCAAAGGAAAATAAAGTCGTGGTTTCAACTAATGCAACTTTCCTTGAGGAAAGATACATGGACAACTTTAAGCCTCAAAGCAAAGTGGTGCTTGAGGAGTTAAGTAGTTGGAGTTAAGTAGTAATTAAATCACTTTGGAGGTTCCAAATGAAACTATTCCGATCAGCGTAGAAAAACCAAACGAACCTAAACAACAACGTAAGGGGCTTCGGCGTAGTGGGAGGATCGGGCGTCAACCCGAGAGGTATATGTAGGGCTGGCAAAGTCATGTTACGTGTTGTGTTCGTGTCAGCACAATTACAACACGATATAATTACGCTGAACATGAACATGGAACGATTAATAAACATGCCTAAAATGCAAACATGAACACGATACATCTATAACACGTGTAACATGACACGGCACCATTAACATGATTATTAAACGTACCGTGATGGGTTGGCACAATTATAACATGTTTAATAACACAATTAAAAACAAAACATACTATTTATTTTTTAAAAAATTTAAATGACAATATTTTTAGAATAATAAATTTTTTTTACTATATACATTCTTTTTACTTATAATTTTAATAGTTTTTTTAGTTATGATTTTAATTATAATAGTTTTTTTAATTATAATTTTAACTATAAGGCCTTTACAATGTCTAAAATATATCAATATTTAATTATTATTAAATATTTAAACTATATTTTTTTTCCAATCTTTAAATTTTAAAAAGCCAAGATTGGAAAAAATACATTGAAGCTATAGATAACTCTAGGCCTCCACGCGCACAAGAAAGAAAGAAAGAAGCCGCGTTTATATAGAGAAGAATGAGAGGAGGAGTCTCGTTTTCTTTTGATTTAGGATTCTTGGGTTGACACTACAAAACCATAATAAATATATTAGAAACCCTTATTTGACATCAAACTTTCATCAGCAGGGTGGTGGGCTGGCGGCATGAAAGCATCCTTGCGTTCCCATAGGTGCAGGTTTGAATCCTAGCACTTATTAAATTGTAAAATTTTTTTATTTTAAGTTTAAATGTACTATAAATGAGCTATAAATGTGTTGTGTTGACACGTTTACTACACGTTTAATTAAGCATGTTAAACGTGCTAGCATGAATCCAACACGTTTATTTTCATGTTATTCGTGCCAACCCATTTATGGCATAATTAATATACATGTGTGCAATAACCATTTATCTCGTGTAGTTCTCATATTATGTCATCGTGTCGTGTCCAAAATTACCGGCCCTAGGTACATGTTCAATGGGGAGGCCTTCTTGGTTGAACCGGATGAACATGATAGGGATCCTTACACTTACATAGAGGCTATGGAGGATGTTGATTTGAAACTCTAGACAGAGGCCATGTACACAGAGATGAAGTCTATGGAGACTAATCAGGTCTAGGAGCTTATGGATCTTCCCAAAGGGGTAAAACCCATAGGGTATAAGTGGATCTACAAGACGAAAAGAAGAATGGGTGGAAATATCGAAACCTTTAAGGCTAGACTGGTAGTTAAGGATTATACACAAAAGGAAGGAATTGAGTACGAGAAAACCTTTTTGCCTGTAGCCATGCTTAAGTCCATCCTGATTCTCTTGTCCATAGCTGCCGCTCTCGACTACAAGATTTGGCAAATGGATGCTAAGACGACTTTTCTGAATGGCTATCTTGATGGGTCCATTTATATGGAACAACCAGATGGGTTCAAGGTTAAGGGTCAAGAGGGTAAGGTTTGTAAGCTGCAAAAGTCAATTTATGGACTTAAGCAAGCTTCCCATTCTTGGAACACAAGATTTGATCAGGTGATCAAGACTTATGGGTTCTCACAAAATGTGGATGAGCTATGTGTTTACAAACACATTAAGGATGGGAAGGTAGTTTTTCTACTAGCAATAATGTTGGGGCATTGTCATCAGTCAAATTATGGTTGACCAAGCAGTTTGACATGAAGGACTTGGGTGAGGCTAATTTTGTTCTCGGTATCTAGATCTTTCGGGATAGGAAGAACAAAATGATATATTTGTTACAAGCCAGCTACATAGATACAATTCTCAAGAGGTTTGCAATACAGGATTCCAAGAAAGGTGGGCAACCATCTAGGTCTAGAAATACTCTTTCTAAGAAAGACTCTCCAAAGTCTGAGAAAGAAAGAGAACACATGAAGAAGGTGCCTTATGCTTCAGCAGTAGGTAGTCTCATGTATGCCATGCTTTGCACATGACCGGATATTTGTTATGCGGTTAGGATTGTAAGTCAATTTTATGTGGATCCAGGGCCAAACCACTGGGTTGCGGTAAAGCATATTTTCAAGTACCTAAGAAAGACTTGAGGGTATATGCTTGTGTATTTGGGTGAGGACTTGACTCCTCTAGGATATATTGACTCGGATTTTCAATCTTGTCTAGATTCTAGGAGATCGACTTCGGGTTTTGTGTTTACTCTGGGCGGAGGTGCGATCAGTTGGAGAAGTGTGAAGCAAGATTGCACTTTAGATTCAACGATGGAAGCTGGGTATGTGGCAGCAAGTGATGCTTTGAAAGAAGCAATGTGGTTCCCCAAGTTCCTTGGGGATCTTAAGGTAGTTCTTGGTATGGATAAGGCAATATTATTGTGCTGTGATAACAGAGTGGCCGTAGGTAATGCTAAGGAACCAAGATTTCACAAGAAGAGTAAGCATATTAATCGGAAGTATCATGTGATAAAGGACTTCGTTGAGGGTGGGCATGTCACGGTGTGCAAAATTGTGTCATGTGCAAAATCGCATCAGAGGATAATTTAGCTGATCCATTTACGAAGACACTTACTAGGAGAGTCTTCGAGAGGCATGTGGAAGCTATGGGGATCCGAGATTTGTCATATTTACTTACTTAGTGCAAGTGGGAGATTGTTAAAAATGTATGCCCTAAGGAGTAAAAAAATAATATGTTTTTGGAGACATTTTTATCAATAAAGAATTTATTTATTATTTATATACCAAATCTTGTCCTCTTTAAGTTCATATTTGTTGGATGTATGTTAAACAAACAATAGTCTGTGACTGTTGGTCTAAACCTTTAAGAATTGGACATATGATGGACAGATTATGCGGAAGACACGATTCTTAAGGTGACGGTCTAAATCATAAGATCCACAATCAAGGGAATAAAGTTGGGCGCTTTATTCATGTAAAGATTGTTATGTTGTCTTGGCCATCAGAGGTGGACTCGTGAATAGAAACATTGACACATTGTCATAAGTGACGATGTGTTGGATCGGGACATAAAGTAAATTGATTTAGATTAATAATTCTATCTTAGCAAATCGATTCATTTTAGACAATTATTATATTGTATCTTAGTCCTAAAATGAATAGTGGGCCCGTTGTCTTGGCTTGTGTCTTTTGATGTCCCAAAGGGTGGCACCCACTTTTTAATAGTGGAATGTATGCTGGTACGTTGGAGGCACGACTCTTGATAGTGTAGACCTATTATTCATAGTTATGGAATCCATAGCTCCTCTTTAGGAGTAATGATATCCTCTTATATGAGTTATCCTATAATTGGAAAACTGGAGTGCTCAACCATTTGTATACATAGGTGTAACCGAATGGTATACCATCTTTGGATGGTAAGTTTTCCGATGGTGAGATAATGGAACGTAAGGTTAAACTAATCGGAAAGGTGATTAAAATAATCGAAAAGGTAAGACAGTGTCCTTAAGCCAGTTATGGATAATCCTATGGGGATACGATACACTATAATATGTCATAGAGACTTAGCTATACGAGCTTCGTAATTCTATATAGTTCAAGAGTGCAGCTTCAAGCTTTTAGTGGAGAAGCGTTAGAGTTGATAATTATGAAATGTATATCTGGGATATGTGGTTTCGTAATTATCGAGTGCTTGAACTATATAGGTCCATTTGGTCCCCTTTGCTAGCTCACAAAAATCCTGTAACGATACGACATGCTTTTTCAATAATTGGTGACTTATGTTAGATTTATCAAATTGGCTAAAATTTAGAGGAATCAAATAATTCATGTCTATTTATCAGTTGAATTAATTTTGTGACAAAATTGATTCAAAATAAACTTGTTGAATTATTGGGATCAGATAATTCATATCTGTTTATTGGTTGGATTAATTTCGAATTAATTCAAGATAAACTTGTTGAATTATTAAGAATTCATTTATTTTCCTAGAGATTATCTATATAAAGTTATTTTAATTAGATAACTTTTCTATTGGATTATTTGAATGAAATTGAGACTTTATCTTATAGAATCTTGGGTGAAAAATAAAAGATTCGCTGAGATTTTTTATCGACAGTTGGCATACCGATCCTCAGGTTCGGCCTGCCGATGGGGCAAGTTCTGCATGCCGTTTAGACAGATCGGCATGCCGATCGGGTGATAAAAAGATCACATGTTTTTACATGAATTTCATCAGATATTGATCCGAATTTGATTTTGATTCAAATTTTGAGGCATTATTTGATAAGGATTGCCTCCTGGACCCAACCTCTATAAAAAGGGAGTGAGTCTCATTATTATTTAGATCGATTGAGAGATTAAGAGTGAAATTCTGATAATGAGATTTTGAAACTCCCTGAGAGCTCTTGTTCACAAATCACGAACACTAGCTTTGGGTTCTCTCAATTGGTTGGAAGGAGAGTCACCTAGTGGAAGAGCTGTATGTGTGAGCCCACACTCACTCCGATCATGGATAGAGAATAGCAAAGAAGGCCAGTTGGTTGAGGTCCTGCTGGAATGTTACTTCTCTAAATTGATTGCGAAAGTTTTTTAGCATATAAAGGTTAGTAAGATCTAGTTAATTTATGCATATAGCGTGTTAAACTTGTGGTTTGGAAAACACTCAGATATAAAAAAATTTAAATTCCGTTGCATACTATTTTTCCAACAAGTACGAAATTCCTCCTTCCGTTGATATTTGTCCTCCATACCCTGGTGAGTGAGTGAATACCCAAAACGAGAATTGGTTGTGTATATTGTTGGAAAAATAGAATGCAATAGAATTTTAAAAATTTTATATGAGAGCATTTTTTAAAGCACAAGTTTTACACGCTATATGCATAAATTAGCCAGATCTTGCTAACTTTGTAAATGCTGAAAAGCTTCCTCAATCAATGAAAAGAAGTAATGTTCCAGAAGGACTTAACCAACTAGCCTTCTTTACTATTCTCTATCTACGATCGGAGTGGGTGTGGGCTCACACATACATATCTTTCACCAGGCGACTCTCCTTCTAACCAATTGAGAGAACCCAAAGCTAGTGTTCATGATTTGTGAACAAGAGCTCTCAGGGACTTTTTAGAATCTCACCAGCAGAGTTTTACTTTTAATCTCTCAATTGATCTAAATAATAAAGAGACTCACTCTGCTTTAATAGAGGTTAGACCTAGGAGTCAATCCTTATTAGATAAGGCCTCGAAAATTTGAATCAGAATCAAATTATAATCGATATCTGATAAAATATGCGTGGAAAATGCATGATCCTTTTATCATCAGTCAGCAAGCCGAACTGGCAGATAGTCTTACTAAACCTTCTCCATCGGCAGGCCGAACTTAAAGATCGGCCTGACGTACCTCTGATAAAAGATCCCTATAAATCTTTATTTTCCACTCGAGATTCTTAAGATAGAACTTCAGTTTTAATTCAAATAACCCAAAAGAGCAGTTATCTAATTAAAACAGTCATATCTAGATAATTTTAGGAAAATAAATATTCGTGATAATTCAATAAGTTTATCTTAAATTAATTCAAAATTAATCCAACCAATAAATAAACATAAATTAACCGTTCTCGATAATTCAATAAGTTTATCTTGAATTAATTTTATCACAAAATTAATTCAATTAATAAACAGACATGAATTATCTGAATTTATCGAATTTCAGTCAATCTTATAAATCTGACATAAGTCACCAATTATTGGAAAAGCACGCTGTATCATTATAGGATTTTTGTGAGCTAGCAAAGGGGACCATATAGACCTATACAGTTCAAGCTCCTGATAATTATGAAACACAATATCCCAGATATACATTTCATAATTATCAACTTCAACGCTGCTCCACTAAAGGCTTGGAGCTACACTCTCGAACTATATAGAATTACGAAACCCGTATAGCTAAGTCTCCATGACATATCATAGTATATTGTATCCCCATAGGATTATCCATAATCGGCTTAAGAACAAGTTTTATCTTACCTTTTCGATTATTTTTATCTTATCTCACCATCAGAAAACTTACCATTCAAAGACAGTATACCATTGGGTTACACCTATGTATCCAAATGGTTGAGCGCTTCAGTTTTTCAATTACAGGATAATGCATGTAAGAGGATATCACTACTCCTAAAGAGGAGCTATGGATTCTATATTTATGAATAACAGGTCTACGCTATTAAGAGTCATGCCTCCAACGTATCGGCATGCTTACTACTATTAAAATGTGGGTGTCGTCCTTTGGTACAATAAAAGACATAAGTCAAGATAACGGGTCCACTATTCATCTCAGGATTAAGATACAATACAATTGATTGTCTAAAGTGAATTGATTTGCTAAGACAGAATTATTAATCCAAATCAATTCACTTTATGTCCTAATCCAATACATCGTCACCTATGACAATGTGCCAATATTTCTATTCGCGGAGTCCACCTCTGATGGCCAAAACAAACCTCCCTATAGGGATATAGAAAACATAACAATCTTTACATGAATAAAGCGTCCAACTTTATTCCCTCAATTGTAGATCTCATGATTTAGATCGTCACCTTAAAAATTGTGTCTTCTGCATAGTCTACCCATCATATGCTCAATTCTTAAAGGTTTAGACTGATAGTCTCAAGCTTTTGTTTGCTTAACATACATTCAACAAATATGAATGTAAAAAGGATAAGATTTGGTTTATAAATAGTAAATAAATTCTTTATTGATAAAAATGTCTCCAGAAGCATATTACATTTTTACTCCTTAGGGTATACACGTCTAACAATCTCCCACTTGCACTAAGTGTGTAAATATGATAAATCTCGCATCCCCATAGCTTCCACATGCCTCTCGAAGACTCTCCCAGTAAGTGTCTTCGTGAATGGATCAGCTAAACTGTACTCTGACGTGATTTTGCACACCGTGACATGTCAGCCCTCGATGAAGTCCTTTATCACATGATACTTCCAATCAATGTGCTTACTCTTTTTGTGAAATCTTGGTTTCTTAGCATTAGTTACCGCCGCACTATTATCACAGTATAGTGATATCACCTTATCCATACCAAGAACTACCTTAAGATCTCCAAGGAACTTGCGGAGCCACATTGCTTTTTTTGAAGCGTCACTAGCTGCCACATACTCGGCCTCTATCATTGAATCCGAAGTGCAATCTAGCTTAACACTTCTCTAACTGATGCATCGCTGCCTAAAGTAAACACAAAACCCGAAGTCGATCTCTTAGAATCCAGACAGGATTGAAAATCTGAGTCAGTATATCCTAGAGGAGTTAAGTTCTCACCTGAATACACAAGCATATACCCTCAAATCCTTCTCAGGTACTTGAAAATATGCTTTACCGTAATCCAGTGCTTCGGTCCTGCATCCGCTTGGAATCAACTTACAATTCTGACCACATAACAAATATCCAGTCATGTGCAAAGCATGACATACATGAGACTACCCACTTCTGAAGCATAAGGCACATTCTTCATGTATTCTCTTTCTACATTAGACTTTGGAAAGTCTTACTTAGAAAGAGTAATTCCAGACTAGATGGTTGCCCACCTTTCTTGGAATCCTGCATTGCAAACATCCTGAGAATCTTATCTATGTAGTCGGCTTGTGACAAAACTATCATTTTTTTCTTCTTATCCCGAAAGATCTGGATACCAAGAATAAAATTAGCCTCACCCAAGTCCTTCATGTCAAACTGCTTGGTCAACCATAATTTGACCGATGACAACGCCCCAACGTCATTGCCAATTAGCAGAATGTCATCTAATATAAAGCAGTAAAAAAACTACCTTCCCATCCTTAATGTGTTTGTACACACATGGTTCATCCACATTTTGTGAGAACTCATAAGTCTTGATCACTTAATCAAATCTTATGTTCTAAGAACGGGAAGCTTGCTTAAGTCCATAAATTGACTTTAGTATCTTACAAACCTTACCCTATTGACCCTTTACCTTGAACCCGTCTAGTTGCTTTATATAAATGGACTCATCAAGATAGCCATTTAGAAAGCCATCTTGACATCCATATGCCAAATCTCATAATCGAGAGCAGTAGCTAAGGACAAAATCTGAATGGACTTAAGCATGGCTATAGGTGAAAAGGTTTCCTCATAATTAATTCCTTCCTTTTATGTATAACCCTTAGCTACCAGTCTAGCCTTAAAGGTTTTGACCTTTTCATCCACTCATCTTTTCCTCTTGTAGATCCACTTATACCCTATGGGTTTTATCCTTTTGGGAAGATTCATAAGCTCCCAGACGCGATTAGTCTCCATAGACTTCATCTCTATGTTCATGGCCTCTGTCTAGAGTTTTGAATCAACATCCTCCATAGCCTCTGCGTAAGTATAAGGATCCTTATCATGTTCATTAGGTTCAGTCAAGAAGGCCTCCCCATTGAACATATACCTCTCAGGTTGACGCCCAATCCTTCCACTACGCCGAAGCCTCTTAGGTTGTTGTTCAGGTTCGTTTGTTTTTCTACATTGATCGGAGCAGTTTGATTCAAAACCTCTGGAGTGATTGGATCACTCCTTAACTCCTCAAGCACCACTTTGCTTCGAGGCTTAAAGTCGTCCATGTAACTCTCCTCAAGGAAAGTTGCATTAGTTGAAACCATGACTTTATTTTCCTTTAGGTTATAGAAATAACCCCCATTTGGTCCCTTTTGGATATCCTACAAACACGTAAACTTTCGAAAGTGCTTCCAACTTATTCGCATCCCTAAACAAGACATGAGTCAGACATCCCCATATATGAATATGGTTTAAGGATGTCTTCTTGCCCATCCATAACTCATGAGGAGTTTTAGGAACCGACTTTGAAGGCACGTTGTTCAAAAGATAACGTGCGGTTTATAGTTCATATCCCCAAAAGGAAAAAGGTAATGACGAATAACTTATCATGCACCTAACCATGTCAAATAAAGTTCTATTTCTTCTCTCTGCCATGCCATTCTGCTACGGAGTGCCTGGTGTAGTCAATTGGGATAAAATCTCATTCTCTAATAAGTGTCCTAAGAACTCATCAAAAAGGTATTCTCTACCTCGTTTTGATCGAATTGCCTTTATGGATCTACCCAATTGCTTTTCCACTTCAGCTTGAAACTCCCTAAACTTGACAAAAGTTTCACTTTTGTGGTGCATCAGGTGCACATACCCCAACCTTGAGTAATCGTCAATAAAAGTGGCAAAGTACTCATACCCTCCTTGTGCCCGATGTTCATTGGTCCACAAACATCACTATGCACAAGTTCTAGTACCCCTTCGGCCCTATTGCCCTTAGACCTGAATGGTCTTTTGGTCATTTTATCACCCAAAAAAGATTCACATTGAGGTATAGATTCTAGCTTTAAGTGACTTAAAGGTCCATCCATTACCAACCTTTGAATCCTAGTCAGGTTAATATGACCAAGGCACAAATGCCAAAGATAAATCTTATTAGAGTGAGAAGTTTTAAGTCTTTTAGAGTTATTATCATTCATGTTAGCATTAAGTAGTAAGTCCATCTTAGGTTTGATAAAATATAGATTATTTTGCATCCATCCAGAACAGATAAAAGATTTGCTTTTACAAATCACCACTTTATTATTAAAGGAAACCAAATAGGAGTTTTTAAATAAACAAGCTATAGAAATTAAATTCCTCTTAAATTTAGGAACATAAAAACAATCTCGTAAAATTAAATTCCTATAATTATCAAAATAAAGATGGACGTCTCTCACTGCTTCCGCTAAGACCAAGGATCCATCGCCCATCTGAGGCGTGAAGTCTTCATGAAGTAGACTTCTCGTTTCTTTGAACCCGTATAGAAAAACATAAACATGATTAGTTGCACCGGAATCTATGACCCAAATGTCACTGGATTCCTCAACCAAACAAGTTTCTAAATACAGAAGATTACACTTATCTCCTTTGGAAAGGAAGTCCTTGCAATGCTTCTTGATGTGCCAGACCTTGCCATAGAAGAAACACTTTAGCTTCTTTGGGTTCTTCTTCTTCTTCTTCTTGCTCTTTTTGTTAGCAGGAATAGAAGACTTCTTGTTCTTGGCTCGTTGCTTCTTTCTATTCCCATGGTTGGGATTGGAACCAGAAACAACTGCTAAATTGGCCTCGCCACCAACAGGAGACTCCTTGATCAACAGTTTGAACTCCTGTAACTATTTCATTAACTCTGTTAAGGTCATATCCTATTTATTGCTTAAATTAAAAGTTGCCCTAAATAGAATAAATTCCTTTGACAGAGTCTCAAAGACCATAGTCATCTAAGTTTCAGCATCAATGTCGGCTCCATTGGTTTATGCCTTAGTAAGGTAACCCATGACCAACATCATGTGCTCCTTTACAGATGTCATCGGTCTCTGCTTACAGTATAAGAGTTTCCAGAATGCCCTTTGCTGCTTAGTTAAGGCCTGGCCTCCCAACATGTCTTCTAGGTTATCCAAGATCTGCTTAGTAGTCTCATAATCCTCATATTGAGCCTGCAACATGTTAATCATGCTAGCCATAACATAACAGCGGGCTTGATCATTGCATCTTTCCAACGATCATATGCTTGGAATTGATCGTTGGTGGAATCTCCTGTAGGCTCGGGTGGACAAGGGGTTGTTAGCACAAATTTGAGTTTCTCAAATGAGAGGACGATATCCAGGTTCTATTTCTAATCATTACAATTCTTTCCAGTTAATTGGTTTTTGTCAAGTATTGATGATAAAGAATTTTTAGAGATTTTTAATCTATAATAAAGAATCATATACAAAACATAAGCAAATATAGCATAAGTATTTAGTAAGATAACACAATCATCTAAAACATACAAATGTGTTTATGTGTCAAAATCTTGAAAATATCACAACCTTACAACGATAATTCCCAACTTAGAATTCACCAAGCTCCTAGGGGAATCATGCCCAATTCAATCAGGAACACGGATGCCCTCCTAATTAATATATCCCATCCAGGACCCGTATGATCCAACATATATTAATAATTGTTTTTTTGGCCATTAATTTTATTAACAAAGCTCCTAGGGGAGGTTAATCATAAAATTAACATGAGTATATAACTATCGTTTCAATATTTTATCCATGATTTATAATCACCACCTAGGCGTGTACAACCATAAATCATGCTAAAATACCTTATCCTCTCGAAGATCTAGTCTGGTACATGACAGAAATCCCTTCCTAAGGGTTAGGACCAGTATGTTTTTCCTATGGACCAACGATGGAGGCCTTAGGTCCTCTCTTCGAAATCCTTCTCCCATTCAATATTTTAAAATCAAGGTTTTATTTTAAAAACATGCATGAACAATTTTAAATGAGTGGCACTCTTTATTCTATATGGTATGTTATCAATATACATGGTAAATCATATTATAACGCAGATAAGCAAAGCAATCAACCAAAGCTACGAGCAAAATAATAATAAATAACTGTAATATTATGGTTCCACCCTAGATAATAGAAAACAAAGATTACAAGAGAATAATCAAAACATATTATCGATTCTTCATCCTTGACTCCTCAAGCTGTATCATTCTTCATATAATGCCCATGTTCAAGTCTTCAATCTTATATGAATCGAATACTCCATATTTCCGATCATATCCAAATCTAATGTTTCTCAGAATTGTCCCAAAAATAAAATTAAAACTACACAAAAAACAACACCTTTTCTGGAAATTTTTTTTGGCTCTTTGCCAACAAGCCGATCTAGGTGATCGGCCTACCGGTCATGACCTACCGGCCTGCCGATCTTCACAGATTGGCCTGTCGACACATGACAGATCAGCCTATCAAACTAGAAGTTTGGCCTACTGCCAGAGCCACTTGATTTCTGCCCCGCTGACAGCCTACCGAACCCTTAGTTTGGCCTGTCGATCCGCGACCATCGGATTGCCGAACTAGAGGGTTTGGCATGCCAATCGAGCAAAAACCACCATTTTCAGAAAATACAGTTTCTAATGTAATTTATCAATTTTATTTTTAACAATTCAAAAACATAAAATTAAATACTCAAGAAATACCTCGGAGCGCCATCATCCTTTTTCTAAATCTGCCTTCTAGATCTGTATTCTCTGAATGATTATTTAATTACAAAATTCTTACAAATTTAAAATTAAATAATAATTCTTAGACGAAGATGATAATCGGCCATCTAATTACATGAAAAACCTAGATACATATTCTAACCTTTAAAGAATCATAACCGACATAAATTAATAAATTAATAATTAATTAAATAATAATTTGATCAACCATAATTAATTAATAAGCATTCACCATATACTCCATGACAACATATAAATATATGGAAACCTAGAGTGCTAACTCTTCTAAAAATTAAATTCAAATATAGGAGAGATCAAGATTAGAAAATTTATACATATAGCATGATCACAAACTTGTAAATTTACATAAAAATCTGGCTCTGATACCAATTGTTAAAAAAATAAAACGCAGCAGAATTTTAAAAATTTTATATCGGAGTATTTTTCAAAACGCAAGTTTGACACGCTATATGGATAAATTAACTAGATCTTACTAACCTTGCAAATGCCAAAAAGCTTCCTCAATCAATAAAGAGAAGTAATGTTCTAGAAGGACCTCAACCAACTGGCCTTCTTTACTATTTTCTATTCACGATCGGAGTGAGTGTGGGCACACACGTATAGCTCTTCCACCAAGCGACTCTCCTTCCAACCAATTGAGAGAACTCAAAGCTAGTGTTCATGATGTATGAACAAGAGCTCTCAGGGAGTTTTCAGAATCTCACCAGTAGAGTTTCACTTTTAATCTCTCAATTGATTTAAATAAGAAAGAGACTCACTCTGCTTTTATAGAGGTTGGGCTTAAAAGTTAGTCCTTATCAGATAAGGCCTCTAAAATTTGAATCATAATCAAATCAAAATCGACATTTGATAAAATCTGCATGGAAAATACGTGATCCTTTTATTGTCCGTCGGCAGGCCAAGCTGACAGATCGGCTTATCGAACCTTCTCCATCGGCAGGCCAAACTTCAAGATCGGCCTGCTGAACCTTCGATAAAAGATCCCTATGAATTTTTATTTTTCCCTTGAGATTCTTAGAATAGAGCCTCGGTTTAAATTCAAATAACCCAAAAGAGAACTTATCTGATTAAAACAATCATATCTAGATAATCTCTAGTAATACATATTTTTGATAATTCAACAAGTTTATCTTGCATTAATTCAAAATTAATCCAACCGATAAACAGATATAAAGTATCCATTGTCGATAATTCAACAAGTTTATCTTGAATTAATTTTATCACAAAATTAATTTAACCGATAAACAGACATGAATTATCTAAATTTACCGAATTTCAACCAATTTGATAAATCTGACATAAGTCACCAATTATTGAAAAAGCACGCCGTATCGTTATAGGATTTTTGTGAGCTAGCAAAGGGGACCGTATGGACCTATACAGTTCAAGCTTCGATAATTATGAAACACAATATCCCAGATATACATTTCATAATTATCAACTCCAACACTACTCCACTAAAATCTTAGAGTTGCACTCTTGAACTATATAAAATTACGAAGCCCATATAGCTAAGTCTCCATGACATATCATAGTGTATCGTATCCCCATAGGATTATCCATAATCGGCTTAAGAACAAGTTTTGTCTTACCTTTCTGATTATTTTTATCTTACGTTCTATTATCTCACCATCGAAAACTTACCATCCAAAGACGGTATACCATTCAGTTACACCTATGTATTCAAATGATTAAGCGCTCCAGTTTTTCAATTACAAGATAACGCATATAAGAGGATATCACTACTCCTAAAAAGGAGCTATGGATTCCATATCTATGAATAATAGGTCTACGCTATCAAGAGTCATGTCTCTGACATACCGGTATGCATACCACGATTAAAATGTGGGTGTCACCTTTTGGTACATCAAAAGACATAAATCAAGATAACGAGCCCACTATTCATCTCAGGATTAAAATACAATACAAATGATTGTCTAAAGTGAATTGATTTGCCGAGACAAAATTATTAATCCTAATCAATTCACTTTATGTCCCAATCCAACACATCGTCACCTATGACAATGTGCCAATGTTTCTATTTGCGGAGTCCACCTCTAATGACCATGACAAACTATCTCCCAATAGGGATATAGACAACATAAAAATCTTTACATAAATCAAGCCCCCAACTTTATTCCCTCGATTGTGGATCTTATGATTTAGATCTTTACCTTAAGAATCATTTCTTCCACAGTCTATCATCATATGCCCAATTCTTAAAGGTTTAGACTAACAGTCTTAGACTTTTGTTTGCTTAACATACATTCAAAAAATATGAACGTAAAGAGGACAAGATTTGGTATATAAATAGTAAATAAATTTTTTATTGATAAAAATGTCTCCAAAAACATATTATATTTTTACTCATTAAGGCATACACGTCTAACACATATACACCAAATGGTTTAAGCTAGGGCTTTGACTACCAATTCCAAAATTCATGCTTGAAATCGCATCTCACTCCCAGATCTCAATAACACAACTTATGTCAAATGGGATGTGATAACTGATAGCCTTAAAAGTGCTGATCAAGGAGGTTGGCATCAACTTCGATCTTCACCACTTCCTCCGATGCTATTACTTGAAGCCTAATAATAAGAACAGAGGGCATTTCTACTTTTTTTATTGGCAATCAAAGTGACTCATCACTGATTTTGTTAATGCAGATTGACATTGGAAGAAAGATATTTCTTTATGTCCATCAATCGTGATTCAATCGAACTAACTACTTGATTATCATTTCCTTTCACGTTTGGTCACATTGGTGAGAATTGATACTTGAATCTATTTTAGGCAATAATTCCAACTAATCCTTACATCTTTTGTTCCTTGACAGATTACGAGTTGAACCATCTAGCTCCTATTAGAGAAAGGTCTCGCGAGAGGCTCGATGCTCTGACTACTTTAAAAGGACAGACCTGGTTCAAAATTTCCATCCCAATTGACGTGGAAGATCTTTGATTAAGAAAAAGTTTAGAGAAAACCCAATAGTTGCTTCTATTTGCTTTCCAAAATGAGTCACTTCAGTCTTTGTTTGCTGCTGTGTACTTCAATGGTTGTGTAGTTTGTCAAAATTCATTACTCCACTCTCTGACGAAGACGCTCTTCTTGTAGAAGCTGCTTTGTCATCAATGAAGATTTCACTGCCTTCAATGGAAGAAGCTTTAAGAGAGAGGTCGTCGTGAAGGCCATGACCAAAAAGAAAAAGGGAGGCAAAGCGAGCGAGTTAGGTAGAACTAAAAAATTAACTCCGCCAACAGACACATTGAATCTTCCTCCTCCCCCTCCATTCGATATCCAGCCCCCAATGTCAATGAAAAAAAGGCTGTAGGGCCATCTGATGTGGTCAAAGATGTCGACAAAAGGGTCGCTGATAAAACCTTCGACGTCCCTAAAGATTTAAGCACCCTACAAGACAAGGAGGCAGCCTTGAAAGCTTTAAAGAGCTTCAACTTCACCCTAGATAAGAACAACTTTGGTGGGAAGTCATTTGCTTGGCTAAACAACGAATCAACTTTGCCCCTTGAGTAGGTAAGACAGAAGTCTTGTCTCAATTATTTTCAATTTTTTTGTATCAAATTATGTTAAAATTTTTTTATTATGTAGATTCTCTAGCTTCACGATATATTCATAAACAAGGCTACACATATAAACGAACGACTGAGTATGGCCATCAAAGAGCTCAAAGAGAAGCTTGGAAAGGCTGAGTCTAAGAGGGACAACACGAAGAAGGAGAAGGATGATGCTTTTGCTACTCTGACAAGGTCGAACAAAAGAATCCTTAATTTAAGCAACAGTCTTCGCATGGAGGAAGAAAAGGTCAACAATTTGACGAAGGAAGTGGAGAAAAAGACTCAAGAGGTCAAAAAAATCAAAGAGTAGTTGCTCAATATCCATAGCGACTCTTCTATCAAGGCTAGGCTCGAGACTCTAAAAGAGTTCAAATCAGGTCAAATCTATAGCCTCAACATTGACAAAGAGATTGCAAAACTAGATTAGCTCATAGCTCTTGATGAATCTAAGGTTGAGGAGGTGGATGCGATCGTAGCAGCTCATGACGAGGCTTCAGCGGAGGCTTCATCAGCTCTTAATTCTTCTATGGTAGAGGTGTCTATGGCGAATAAACAAGCTGTTGTTGAGCTTTAAACTATCTAAGGAGCAGCTAAATAGGGACTCGTTTAACTAAATCAAAAAAACTTTTTTTGAACAGCTTTTGTCTATACTTGAATAGCTTTTATAAAAATTTGCTTCGTCTTTGCTGTCATTTTTGCTATCTTTTCTATCTTTTCTAGTACATGATCTCCCTTCAAAGTTTAAATCATTTGAGTAATGATTAAACTTTGAATTCATTGAGTTATCACCAAGTATTAATGAAGTTTCCATTGCCTGCGATAGCGAACAATCATTTTATTTAAATCAAAGTAAAATACTTTGGTCATAATAAACGGGCCTAAATGAAATTGGATCAACTTTTAATCAACAAAGATAACTTATCGAGTCATCATTCAAACACATAATGTGAATGTCTATCATTTATTTAGCCAGCTGGAGGTATTGGCGATGTCGAATGAAGCATTGGATGATCATAGCAAGACATGAAAATGGCAATTTTGGATCGAAGTCTAGATGAGTTGATCAAATCCAATGTTTGGATGTGACACTAAGCCATGATAATGGCAAGTCATGAAGATGGTTATTCCGGATCGAACTCTAGATGAGTTGATCGAATCCAATGTTGAATGTGACATTTAACCATGATAATGGTGAGCCATGAAGATGGCTATTTCGGATTGAACTCTAGATGAGTTGATTGAATTCAATATAGGATGTGATACTAAGCCATGATAATGGTGAGCCATGAAGATGGCTTATTTAGATCGAACTCTAGATGAGTTGATCGAATCATGATAATGGCAAGCCATGAAGATGGCTATTCTAGATCAAGCTCCAGATGAGTTGATCGAATATGATGGTGGATGTGACACTAAGCCATGATAATAGTGAGCAAATAAAGGTGGCTATTCCAAATTGAACTCTAGATGAGTTGATCGAATCCAATGTTGGATGTGACACTAAGCCATGATAATGGCAAGCAATGAAGATGGCTATTTCAAATCGAACTATAGATAAGTTAATCGAATCCAATGTTGGATGTAACATTAAGCCACGATAATAGCGAGCCATAAAGATGGTGACAAATTAGGACTCGCAACGTATTAACCAAAATGGTTGTTGTAATGATAACATGGCTACACTCGTTTATAGTACACGACTGCCTACATTACCATATATAGGGATCAAGCCGAATGTAGCTCAATTTATAAGCCTAAATATGTTACAACCATTGCTAGAAACGTTCGTCTGATGCTTAGGAATTATGTTAATGAACAAATTACAGCAAATCAAATCGAACGATGTGTTAAAAGTCCTGAAAAACAAATAAAATTGTTTAGCTTATTCATACAAAATATTTTTTCAAGTGATGAGCATTCCAATTTGTAAACCCTATTTTAAACAATGGCTTGGATTCAGTATAAACCTTCCTAGTTGGCCAATAGTTTTCTAGCGTTGGCTTCTCGTGTATTTTGAAATACTCTTCACAACATAAGGTCTCCTATAGTATATGGTTGTTGCTTACTGATAATATGCAAGACGGTAAAGGCGTTCTCCTTTTTTTCATCAATCAAGTTGAGTGCATCATGCATCATCTCTTTATTTGTCTCTTCATTGAGGGGCGATTAATTGACCTAAAGTTCTCGAGTGACGATTTATGCTAGGATGACCGCTTCAGTGCCATACACAAGAGAAAAAAGGGATTTGCCAATCGAGCATCATGGTGTTGTTCGATAAGTCCATAAAACCATAAGGAGTTCTTCAAGCTAGCATATTTTTCTAGCCTCTAGCTTCTTATTTAGATTCTTGATGATCATTTTGTTCATCGCTTTACCTTTTCCATTCCTTTGAGGGTACCTTGGCATAGAGAAGCTCAAAATGATGTCTCAATCGTGACAAAACTTTTTAAAGGATGTGGATATGAACTGCAAGCCATTGTCGGTGACAATTTCCATTAGTACTCCAAATCGACAGATGATATTTCTCCAAATGAATCTCTCGACATCCCATTCTTTGATATTTGTAAAAGCTTCAACCTCAACCTATTTAGAAAAATAATCTGTCGGGATGAAAAGATACTTGACTTCTCCTAAAGGTGGAGGAAAGGGCCCGACAATGTTCATGGAGTATTTCATAAGCGGATATGACGAACTAATCAATGAAAGTTCTTTGGCTAGTTGATGAATAGCTAGGGCATGCCTTTGGCAGTTGTCATATTTTTTAACGAAGCTTTCTGAATTGCTCTAAGTTGGCCAGTATTATCCATGCCTTTTGATTTTGTTGCACAAAGATCTTCCCCTTAAGTGATTGCAGCATGAGCCTTCGTGCACTTCCTGGATGATTTTCTAGGTCTCATCTCTTCCAAGGCAATGAAGGTAAGGTCCTACTATGGATCACCTGTAAAGTTTTCCATTTACTAGACAGTACCTTATGGCTTAAACTTTAATCTTCCTTGCAATCTGCTTATCGTCAGGTAGCTATCCATCACTTATGTGTAACTCGATGGGTGTTCTCTAATCATCTGTTAGGTCCACTAGTTTGTTTCACCTGCTAATTCAATACTCAAGTAGTCAATCATTCTATGGGAATAGTTCTCTTTTCTTTTACCTCGATTGATGAACCAAGGTTGGCGAGTGCATATGCTCTAGAGTTTGCCTTGCGAGGCATGTGCTTTACTTCGAACCGATCAAATCGGGCCTTTAACTCATTTACTAATTTTAAGTAAGAAACGATCTTCTCAACCCATGCTTTGTATTCTTGATGACTTGATTCACAACCAAAGTTAGTCACTTTTTGCAATAAGTTTAGTAGCCCCTAGCACCACTGCAAGTC
Organism: Artocarpus heterophyllus; assembly: GCA_025403435.1. Taxonomy (NCBI): domain Eukaryota; kingdom Viridiplantae; phylum Streptophyta; class Magnoliopsida; order Rosales; family Moraceae; genus Artocarpus; species Artocarpus heterophyllus. The sequence continues at coordinate 16,695,720 of CM046330.1, forward strand.
TCAAGTCTGCAATCATGACCTTGTGTTCTGCTTCATTATTTGTAGCCTTGAAGCCCAATTTAAAGCTTTGTTTGATTTCCTCACTAGTTAGTGATTGAAGCAGTATCTCGACTCTTGATCTTCTCTTGTTACTGGCTCCATCTACTTGCACAGTCCATGCTTTGGGCTTGTTGTCATGCATTTCATATGTCAGCTTTACAACAAAGTCCGCTAATATGTGTGCTTTTAGAGCTATTCATGGCCTGCATTTGATATCAAACTTGGTGTGCTTAACAGCCCACTTTGTCATTCTTTTAGAGACATATGGCTTATGCAAGATGGCGCTCATCAGATAGGACGATAGCACAACGATTATATGACCTTGGAAGTATGGTTGTAATTTTTGAGAGGATACAACAAAAGCAAGAGTAAGTTTTTCAACAATCGAGTACCTTGTATCTACATTTCACACTATATGGCTCATGAAGAAAATGGGCTTTTGAGTTGAATCTTCTTCTCTGATCAATGCCGAGCTAACGTCGTTTCCAAAACCGCTAGGTAAAGATAGAGTGGCTCCCCATCTTTAGGTTTTGAAAAGATGGGTGGCATGGAGAGGTACTTCTTTAGCTCTTAAAATGCCTGCTCGCATCGATCACTCCATTTTAATTTTGTGTTTTTTCAACAACTGGAAAAAGGGAAGGCATTCGTTTGACGATCGAGCTATGAATCAGCTCAGAGTGGCAACTCACCCCATGAGTTTCTAAATGTCGTGTTTAGTTCTCGAGGATGGCATCAACTGGAACGCTTTAATCTGATCTGGGTTTGCCTCAATTCCACATCTTATAACAAGATATCCCAAGAACATTCCACTCGCGACTCCAAAGGTGCACTTTTTTGGTTTAGCTTCATGTTATACTTTTGGAGTACATCGAAGCATTCTTGTAGGTGTTGCACATGGAGGTTGGCCTGCAATGATTTTACGAACATATTTTCAATATAAACTTTCATGTTCTTGTTGATTTGCTCTTGAAACATCATGTTGACTAGCCTTTAATATGTCGCTCCTATACTCTTTAGCCCAAAGGGCATAACCTTGAAATAGAAGATCCCTTATTCTATGATGAAGGGGATCTTCTTTTGGTATTTAGGTGCAAGAGGATTTGGTTGTAGCTCGAGAAAACATAAAAAAAGCTCAAGATTTTGTGGCCAGCTGTTGCATCAACAAAATAGTCGATGGGGGGTAACGGGTAGCTATCTTTAGGGTAGGTTTTGTTTAAATCAATGAAATCTATACACATTCGCCACCTCATGTTCTTTTTTTTACGATCACTACATTCGCTAGCCAATTGGGGTATTGAACAAGGTGAATAAACCCAACTTCTAATAATTACCTCACTTCTTCTTTCACAATATTGTTTTGCTCGACTCTAAGTCTCCTCCTCTTTTGTCGCATTGGTTGATGGTTGGGATCAATGTTGAGCTGGTGTGAAACTATGCTTAGATCAATTCCTAGTATATCTGCATGAGACTATGCGAAACAATCCTTGTTAGCCTTCAAAAATTCAACTATAGTAGATTTTACCTCTGGGTCAAGTTGTAAACCGATATTAACTATTCTCTGCTTGTTCATTGGGTCAATATGGTCTTCATCAAGTTGCTCTATAATTGGTTCACGCTGCTCTTGGTTGCTCTACTCGTTCGATGGGTCTGCCTATAATTGCTATAAGGAGCATTTTTTTGCTTCATGGCAGTAGTATAGTAACTCATAACTGCTTCTTAACTATCGAAGATCTCTCAAACTCTTAGCTTTGTTGGAAATCTGATTCGTTGGTGGAAAGTGGATAGGACAACTTTTATTGCATGTATCCACAGTCGCTCGAGGATAATATTGTATCTAGAAGGGCAGTCCATGACAAGGAAAACTTGTCATTAGATTGTCCCTTGTGATATAAACGGGTAGTTTAATCTTCCCTAGTGTCGTAGTTGCTTCTACGTTTAATCCTATCAGCGTGGTAGTTGACTTTTCTATCTCTTTCTCATCAATGTCCATTTCTTTCAATGTTGAAAGGAGTACAATATAGGCTGAGCTTCCATTATCGACGAGTATTCTTCCTATTTTGTAATTCATGATGTTGAGTTTGATTACCAAGGCATTGTCATGTGGCCTATATAGCTCTAATGCTTTCTCGCTTTGGAATGAAATTGCACCATACTCTTCAATTGTTGCATTCGCATTTGCTTGGCTCGCTTTTTGCTAGTGTGCCTTCATTTGGTTAATTGAATCACCAATAAAAATGGAGCCCCTATAAGTGGCTCCGATTATCTTCCTAACTAGTGATGGTAGTGGCGTTTGCTAATGGATTAGATGACCTATTTATCCACCTCACTTGTGTTCCAGTCCATAGGTTCATTTTCCTTCTTTGGGCAAGTATTCTCTCAAATGTCCTTTCTTCAACAATTCAATGATCTCTAATCGTAGGGCCTTATAATCGATCGTTAAGTGTCCTATGTCTTGATGAAAATCGCAATACTTTGTATGCTTACAGGATTGACTTACAGCCGTCTTGCTTGGTCACCTGACATAATCCTTCCCTTCTAGCTGTGCAATCAACTCGGTCGGGGATATGTTCAAGGCATACCTTGGCGGCAATAATGGTCTGCTTCTTGCTTGTGACTTTCGCTCCTTTTTCTTTCTCCATTCCCTTCTTGGTGGTTTCCTCATTTGTCCCCTTCGATTTGGTCGAGCCTTCTGTTGTCTTTCGACTCTCCTGTTCTATTCTCTATTCCTTGTATGCTCTTATTTAGACCATTTATTTTCTTCCTAAATATAGATCCATCCCTTTGCTCTATTCAATGCCTCCTAGATGGTTTTGGGATATTCTGAGCAGATACTACTCTTAAATGAGAACTTGTGCAAGAGTCTTATTTTTAGAGCCTCTTGAGTTGTTCCATCCTCCAAATATGAAATTTTTGAGTGGCTTTGCTGAATCTTTTTATGTTTGCCTATAATGACTCACCTAGACTTTGTATCGCTGACCAAAGATCTTTAGTTGTCTTGCCTATCCTGATATGCACCGAGTAGGCTTTAACAAAAGAATCTGCTAGTTCTTCAAAACTATGAATCGTCCTAGCAGGTAAGTTGCTAAACCATCAAACGGCTAGCTCCTTTAGACTTTGTGCAAATAGCTTACACATCATCTCACCTAGGATCTAGTTTGGGATGTTTATTGCACTAATGACATTCTTGTACTATAGGAGGTGATCTTTTGCATCAAATGTTCTGTCAAACCATGCGAATACAAGGTTGCCGTACTTGGGAAGGACGATTGAAACAATTCTTCTTATGAATGAAGTTTCTTGAATATTCTTTGAGATGTAGTCCAATGTCGAGGTTCTGCTTATAGCTTTCAAACCTGTTGGTCAATCTTTTCTTCGACTAGTTTAGTGTTTTGGTCAAGCATCTCCTTCATCATTTGCTAGATGGTTTGGGGGTTAGCAAGGCCGACATTTGCTCAGCCCATAGTTGAATAGTTAGCTCGACATTTTCTTCACGTTCTCCATTTGCCTGGGGCTCGGTTGGTCATGCAATGCTGAGTATTCGCTGTTGTTGTCGTTGTTGTGGGTGCTGTTGGTGTCATGTTTGTGGTCGTTGGTGTTGCTGTGATTATAGTTCCTGGTGTTGGTGTTGCAGTGGTGTACATGTTAGACATGTATGCCCTAAGGAGTAAAAATGTAATAAGTTTTTGGAGACAATTTTATCAATAAAGAATTTATTCATTATTTATATACCAAATCTTGTCCTTTTTACATTCATATTTGTTGAATGTATGTTAAGCAAACAATAGTCTAAGACTGTCAGTCTAAACCTTTAAGAATTGGGCATATGATTGATAGATTATGCGAAAGACACGATTCTTAGGGTGACAGTCTAAATCATAAGATCCGCAATCGAGGGAATAAAGTTGGGCACTTTATTTATGTAAAGATTGTTATGTTGTCTATATCCCTATTGGGAGATAGTTTGTCTTGACCATCAAAGGTGGACTTCGCGAATAGAGACATTGACACATTGTCATAGGTAACGATGTGTTGGATCAGGACATAAAGTAAATTGATTTGGATTAATAATTCTATCTCGGCAAATCGATCCACTTTAGACAATCATTTATATTATATCTTAATCATGAGATGAATAGTGGGCCCGTTGTCTCGACTTGTGTCTTTTGATGCATCAAAAGGTGACACCCACATCTTAATAGTGGTATGCATGCTGGTACGTTGGAGGCATGACTCTTGATAGTGTAGACTTGTTATTCATAGATATGGAATCCATAGCTCCTCTTTAGGAGTTGTGATATTCTCTTATATATATTATCCTATAATTGAAAAACTAGAGCGCTCAATCATTTGGATACATATGTATAACTAAATGATATACTACCTTTAGATGGTAAGTTTTTTGATGGTGAGATAATAGAACGTAAGATAAAAATAATCGAAAAGGTAAGACAGAACTTGTCCTTAAGTCGATTATGGATAATCCTATAGGGATACGATATATTATGATATGTCATAGAGACTTAGCTATACGGGCTTCGTAATTCTATGTAGTTTGAGAGTGTAGCTCCAAGCTTTTAGTGGAGTAGCGTTGAAGTTGATAATTATGAAATGTATATTTGGGATATTGGGTTTTGTAATTATCAGGAGCTTGAACTATATACGTCCATTTGGTCCCTTTTGCTAGCTCACAACATCCTATAACGATACGTCATGCTTTTCTAATAATTGGTGACTTATGTCAGATTTATCAGATTGGTTAAAATTTGAAAGAATCAGATAATTCATGTCTGTTTATCGGTTGAATTAATTTTGTGATAAAATTGATTCAAGACAAACTTGTTGAATTATTGAGATCGGATAATTCTTAGCTGTTTATCGGTTGATTTAATTTTGGATAAATTAGATCAAGATAAACTTGTAGAATTATTGGGAATTCATTTATTTTCCTAGAGATTATCTAGATAAAGTTATTTTAATCAGATAACTTTTCTATTGGGTTATTTGAATTAAAATTGCGACTTTAACCTATAGAATCTTGGGTGGACAATAAAAGATTCACTAAGATTTTTATTAGGCAGATCGGCCTGCCGATCTTGGAGTTTGGCTTACCGATAGGGGAGTCGGCCTACCGATGAGCGAAGGATAACATCACGCATTTTTGTGCGGATTTTTTCATATATTGATCCGAATTTGATTATGATATGAATTTTTGAGACCTAATATGATAAGGACTAACCCTAGACCTAACCTCTATAAATAGGGAATAAGTCTTAAGAGTTATTCAGATCAATTGAGAGATTAAGAGTGATACTCTGCTGGTGAGAATCTAAAGCTCCCTAAGAGCTTTTGTTCACAAATCACAAACACTTGCTTTGGGTTCTCTCAATTGGTTGGAAGGAGAGTCACTTGGTGGAAGACCTGCACGTGTGAGTACACTCACTTCGATCGTGGATAGAGAATATCAAAGAAGACCAGTTGGTTGAGGCTCTTTTGGAACGTTACTTCTCTTCACGCTTTGTGGGGGTTCTTCGGCAATCAAATGTTAGTAAGATCTGGTAAATTTATGCATATAGCATGTCAAACTTGTGTTTTGAAAAATACTCTGATATAAAATTTTTAAAATTCTACTGCATACTATTTTTTCAACAGTACAATGGTTGCATCCACCCTATGGGGTTGAAAAAAGACTGTTGTCTAATGGGTGGCAATGTTTGAAATTGCCATTGTACTACCGTTGAGGTTGGAAACGTTGAATACCCATAATGTGGGTAGCAGCATGAGTAGATTGCCATGTGGGAGTTTTGGTGGATGATTTGACTTCTCAAGGTTGCGTTTTCACCATTAAACTGCTCCAATTGTTTTTCTGTTGTGTTCCTAGAAGCGCGTGGCTTGTTCACGAAGCATCTTCTTTAAGGTTTTTATCTCAGCTACAAAGGCTTCCATCTGCTAGTTTCCTTGTGGAGTAGTTTAAGTTTCTTCATTCTAAGTGTCGGGTGTGTTTTGGTTATCTAGATTATCTGCTATATTTGTTGATGAAGCTTAGATATCCTTGAGTTAGCAATCTAAAGTCCCCACGGTGAGTGCCAAACTATAGACGTTAAATCTACAATTAAATGTAAAAGTGTTAGATCAATTTAGAACTTATTATTCAAGAATTTGGGCCCTTAAATCACTGTTGTTAGGAAATATTTAACTTTAGGGTACATTGTTAAAATATTACAAAAAACAAATTGAAACAAACCTTAAAAAAATCAAACAGCACTACAAAAGTAAATAATACAACACACAAGAATTTTATAGTGGTTCACTCTATAATAAGAGCTACGTCTATTATTCTTCACTATGATGAGTAAAGTATGTATAGATTACAAGTCGTTTAAGAATGTAAATTTAATGAGAAATCTGGAAATATTTCTACAGAGTTTCTATAGGATTCTTTTTGTCCCCTTTGTGAATTTGCCATCCCCTTTATATAAAGGAAAGGGAGAGATCGTGACTTCCAATTGATAGAAAGAGTGTGGATGATAGTGCACATAGTAGTAGTAATGGTAGTAGTGGGACAAGTGTCGATCTATGATATGTTGTAAGAATTGCACTTCTCCCACGTCTTAGTTCATGGCTTGTCATGTTTCCAGTTGTAATTGCCAAGTTGTGCATACCAATCCCATTGAACCAACACTTGGCAAATCTAAAATGATAGTGAATGTTTAGACATGAAACGAAATTATAATCGAATTGTTCTTAATCGATCGATCGAAGCCTTAACTCGATCGAGTACTAAATAAAGGATGCTTCTCGTAGTAAACTATTTCATATCAAACACTTATGTATCGCCTTGAATAGAACGCCCCTACTGGCTCGATTTGCTTTGACTATAACCCATATCTCCTGCTTTGGGCCTTCTTGGACAATTTGGGCCCAACCAAATCATACCCTAACAACTATTTTATAGATTTAACAACTTAAATAAATAAAACAAAACATTAAATGGCAAACAAAATCTTAAGTTGTATTGCTTTTTAAGTGTTAAAATATATTTTAAAAAAATTTTCAAGAAGAAAAATATATTCCATAAATAAACTTGGTCTTATTAAGTTTATCTTTATATTATCTTCATGTTTTTTATGTCCACAAAGTCTGCAATGAATAAAATTAAAATAAAATTTTCAAATTCAAAGAATATCTTTATAGTTTTTAAAAACATAAAGATATATTAAGAAATTACTAAAAGTAAGAGTATAGTTATATAATTAACTCTATTTAACAAAATGTTATTGTTTACTCAAAAGAATGTCATTTCAATTTTATGCCACCAAAAAACTATTTGTCGTTTAAATCAGGCAAACTTGTCTCTATAAAAGTTTTGGCGCCCCTTTAACAAACTGAATTTCATTGCTTGTTGCAAAGCGAAAAGTCATTTCACACAACCTAAAAGCTACACGTCGTTTCACAACAGCAGACATGACTAAACGATACTCCTGACGATGTATAGATTTCACGTAAATTAGTATGTTAGATCATGACAAGGAGAATGGTATACAAGTTTTTCACCGTTCAAGGAATTAAACGATTCTCCTATAATTACAAGTTCATAATATTGTTTATGATAAAACTATTCTCATCTTTGTTTTGAAGTTTGCTTTCCTTTAGCCTATTAAGAATAAGAACATTCGTTTAGTTCCATAAAAGTTTGATGCTGCTTTAATATATGAGTAAACGATATATCATTTTTTTATCCGTAAAATTCAGTTGTTTTAGTTTTCTTTATAAATAAAAGGTCATATAAAAAGTTAAATGGAGATGGTATAGAATGAAAAGTGTATGATTTTTTTTCTTTAACTTTTTTTTTTTTGGAATGACTACATTGAGACCCTCTTAAAAGTTCACATCCATGAGAAAGATTTTATTAAATATTGGATCAAATCCAACAGTGTGAAAAAAAATTCAAACTTCATCCAGAGATGGTAAACTCTCTCTTAGATAATCAAAATATAAAATAAAACAATTACAAAGTAAGAAGAATAATTAAGAATACAAAAACATACGGCCAACTATGGAGGCAATTTGGATCGACATCCAAAAGGTGGGGGTCATAACTCGCAACCTAAGTAGACGAAGGAGGACCCCATATACAGTGGTGCAGCGAGGACGTGAAACTTAGTCGGGTCAATCACGATCTCTACATCTTCGACGTGTCAACGGCCCAAAGAGGGGTTGTAACCAGGGGTGGGTCATCCCAAATAGTCCTGATCTAGAGTCAACAGCGACCACACTGTTGGTGATGGAGAAGAATTTTCCTTTTCTTATATTGTGATATGTATCATTTTTTTGGTTCTTTAACATTGTGGTTTTGACGAATCCAATGAGTATGGTTCGTTTAAGTTACGGAGTTCTTGTTTATTTTTACCACTGAACTGAGATCTAATAGCCAATAAAAGGGTCTTATTGATTATAACAAGTTAGGAGTCTTAGAAGCTTTTTTTTTTTCCAATTTTTTATCATGGTGATTTAATCTTGTTTTAAGCTAGTACGTATAATAATCTTCTTTTGAAAGTTAGTATGTATACTTTTCATATCCTATTTTTGGCTTTCCATTTTGTAGTTTTTTTTTTTTTCTAATATCCGTCTCTGGCATGTAATTTGTTTAACATGTGAACTTATAGACACGTAACAAGTCCGTATGTTATAAGTTGATCGAGATTATTCAACTACGTACGTAAAAGGGCATGTTAATAATCATATTGTAGTAATCTTCTTCCCAAGTATAGCAGACAATAGAAATTAAGAAAATTAGTTGTAACTCCATTCCACCGTCTAATGGATAAGTAAACACCAGAAATGAATTAATAAACATCTTTACGATTGTAAGGAAAAAAAAAAATCTTGTTCTTACTCTAATAAAGTGCTTGTGAACCAAGTTAAAGCTTAAATGTTGTAGTATGCGGATGCTTGACGTTATAGAATACTTTTGTTTTATAGTGTAATATGTGAAAATTTTACACTTTACTAGTTAAAACTTGGTTCCAAATACACTCTTTATTCTATTACTTTTAAATTTGATTATTCTTTTTATTACATTTCTTCACAATTTGGTAATTGTACCATAAAGATAATAACTAATATTAACTTGTTTTAACTCGACTAGCAAATAAAAAAAAATTGTTTCAAACCTATTTAATGGGACTCATCCTTGTAAAACCGACTTAGAAAGAGAGAATTCATAGTCTTATAATCATTTTAAGCGAGATTTTTTTTGGTGTCTAACATTTACTAGTACTGTTAATGTTGAAGAATATGTGGGTAGAACAAAGCCTAAGAAAATATGAAAATTTGAATAGGTTTGAGACGTATTAAAAATACTTTTCTTAAAAGTTTTATTTGCCACCACCACTAAGTTTGTTAACGAGTTTTTATGACAAATTACCCTTAAGATACAACAAATCTTAAACACAATAGCTAGCAATAATATTGTATTCCTAAACAAGATATGAAATCTGTAAATTTCTAGAGATTTAACAATATACTACCTTTTATATAAATGTATCTTTTTGTAAAACAATGTAACTATTATAATAAATATGTCTGTTATTAATAGGTATTTAGGTTTATATGAAAGCACACAACTAAACAACAAAATAGTTTGTAAAAATTTGAATCACATGGGATTTCAAATGACAGCTTTTGGTTGTACTCGTGTGGGCGCCGCAGTGCCAAAGACCCTCAGCGGTGAGGCGCTTTCCACCCAGGGCTGAGGCGCTGGGTCCTCTATTCTAAAGTATTGTTTGTACTATCCTAGTGCCGCAGCCTCAATTTCTAGTGCTGCAGTGTTACACGCTGATTTTAAAACACCAAAATTGTGTAGTTTCATATTTATTTGTGTAATCTTTGACCTCAAATATTTGATAGACATATTACAATCTCTCTTACAGTTATTGTATTAATAGTGACGGAGGTAGGATTTTTTTTTTAAAAAAAGAAAAGGTGTGAATTTAACCAAAACTTTAAAAATAAGATAACACTACAATTACTATTTTAATCAACTATAATATTCATTTTTAAAAAATTATAGTTCACAAAACTGTGAATTAATAATGTGGATAATTTTTTATTTATTTAGTACTTTTAAGTTTGGAATGTGAATATATTGTTATTCAAAAAACTATAAATATATTAAATGCTAAATTTATGATGTAACTGAAACTTACCTAAAATTTTCAAGATATAAAATTTGAGAGGTGAAAGAAGAAAAAGTTGTAAAGTAGTTATTTACGAGCCTAAAAGTGTAAGGAAGTGTCTTTTTTTTTAAAAAAAAAAGAAAAGCGTAAGGGAGTCTGGCGTAGACTTATTAGTAAGAGAACATTACCTTACATGCAAAACTATGATACATGCATTTCAGATAAAGCAAAAAAAAAAAAAAGATATAACAAAATAATCACATGTGTAACCGATCGTATTATTCTGGGTACATGCTTTGTTGGGTCTTTTAAAATGCCAGTCAACGAAGATAGCCCTTTTATTAGATAAGGATGACACCAAATGCAGACGTGGACCAATTCATCTCAAAAAGGGGAAAAAAAAAAGGGAGGAAAAGAAATAAGCTTACTTTATTAGAACGACTAACCGTTTGAAACGTGCAACAAAATCTGCCATTACCAGGCTGTTCTCTTCAAGTCCAAGATTCTATACTTGGAAAATCAACAAAAAACAAGTTCAGAATTCAGATATTCTCGATCTTCAACAGCTGCAATCTTTTTTTTTACATCACTTATAAATCCAAACATAATTATCCACAATAGACACATTATTAATATGGGCGACAAAATTTTGTTCAAACAATACCTATCCTCTCCTAATCCAAACAACATCATGATCTCTCAAAGCTCCAATATTCCCTCTTTTCCTTATGTCGAATGCATCATAACTATTGACTTCCTCGCAACCCTAATCCTCTGCGTCGCGACCGCCTTCTGCTTCGTCCTTTTGTACCACATTCTCTTTAGCCTCCTTTCATGGCTTCAAGACATTAGGCCAAACCGCCATGTTCTCGAACAAACACAAAGCATTAACATGTACAACAGATCAACAAGGATGGAAGATGACCCTCACATGTCGCATCAAGTTCACTTCTACCGATCTCTCGTGCATTACAACGTGCAGTTGATCGACATGTTGGAGAGATATGTGCTCGACATCGAGGAGAGAAGAGGCGAGAGGCTGAGGGAAATGAATAGGTTGCCGCCGTTGATTAGTTATGGCAGCCAAGAAAGGAGGTCAAGTTATGGTGGTGGGGATGAGTGTGTCATTTGCTTGGAGGATTTTGAAGACGGCGAGTCGTGCCAAGTTTTGCCTGCTTGTAATCATATTTTCCATGTCAATTGCATCGACCATTGGTTGAAGAACAGGCCTACTTGCCCTGTTTGTCGTAATTGTCTCTTAGATGTTTGAGTGTATAAATGTTCCTATACGTGTTTGAATCTGTCAAATAACTGTAAATATCAAGCTTTTTTTTTTCGTCTATTTACAAATTATTGATCTGAGTTTGGGGGTTTTCCTAATCAGAATAGGTAATTCTAGCAAGTAGCAATATCAACGTGGACGGTATTGGGCTTTTGGAATTGAGAGGAAGTACAAAATACACCTTTAAGCAACATTTTCACAACTGCTCATGATATAGAATTGGCGTGTGTGTGAGTGTGCGTGTGTGTTTTTTTTTTTTTTTTTTCTCATATTGGAGAATTAGTGGTTTTAGCAAAAACAATATTTGAATGTACTTATAAATCAGGGATTGCTCAAAAGAAGGAAAACCGAATAAATTAAAACAGAGAGAGAAAAAAAGCCTCGCCCAAGTTATCCGGATGTTAGTCATTCCTCCTCCAGAAACTAAAGAAGAAAACATACTTTTAAATTTTTTAATAGTAAAAAAAAAAGGAAAATCCATCAAGGTTAAAACCTACTATACACAAAATTATAAGCCCCAGTATAGTATGTACGATACTTTTTAGACTAGATTTCATAGTTTTGTTCGTAATGGAGTTATAAGCTTATGGAGACAAGTAGAATTGCTTGGTAAAAAAACATGTTTACTTATCGTTGTACTAGTATATAATATTTTTGAATTTTTTTTTGTGTTATTTCTTTTTTTGGCTTTTTTTTTATTTGTTATCCTTCTCCATCCTTTCTCTTTCCTCTTTTTTTTTTTTTTTTTTTTTTTTTTGCAACTTTTCCTCAAGCTTTTGCCATTACTTTTGGTAATTTAAGACTATCTCCAATGAAAATGCCAATGCCAATGTTATATTCGCCATCAAAAAGTGTAAAAATATTATATTTAATATATTATTTTATTTATGGTTCAATGCATAATAATGCTACTTAAAATATTATATTTATTTTTTGTCATAATTATTAAACTTTGAAACTTGTAAAATTAAACTTTTAATATTAAAATAATTAAAATGTAAGAGTGTTATAATTATTAAAGCAAAAAAGTCAATCTGTCGACCAATAAGAATCAAATATCAAATCTGATATATGCTAAACTTTATAGAAAGTTTAGCATATAACAAAGTTAGCATTAAAAATGGCATTACATGAGAGAGTTTGTTTATACTTAAATATTAAATTTGTCATTGGCATATCAATTAGCATTACATTGGAACGTAATAAATTCATATTTACATAAAACAAATTTGTTGCATTATTTTTTAGGGAATTTTTAAGGAAATCTTTTTTTACCTTGCCCATAAAAATTGTTCTTTTGGCTTTAACAGTTTGATCTATGAGTACAACTAGTTCCTGCCACAAAAGTTTCCCATTTTTTGTTCCCCAAAAGTAGAAAACTTCTGCTTTTCCATCTGTTTTTAAAGGGAAAAAAGGAGATAAAGTATGTAACTAATTGGAGTACGACATATCTCTTTATTCGTAATTCCAATCTTAGACTCGTTAATTCTCTGATGATATACTAATATTGCATGCCATGAAATCCCTTAGGGGATTGATTCATGCCACATCCTTTAAAATTTTCTAGAAAATGTGCGACAGTGCAAACATTTTGCATATTGTCAAGAAAATAATAATCCAAGTTTATTTCGAGATTCCTTCCATGAGATCTCCATGAATATCTAGACAACATCGAGAGTTTCGTGCCTCATTCTCTACGCAATGTCGATCTCAACATGACTATCGGGCTGAGATCTCTTCTAACGCCTTTGTGACAATCATAATTCTCTTGAAATGAAGAGGGCAAAAAGGAATGGGCTATACAGTCTCACATCTCTAAGAATGGTCATAGGTATGATTCATAAGGACACTATATTCCAATGGTATGATGCCTTTTGGGGTGAAGCCCAAGAGCAAAACCAAATGAACTTAGGGCCAAAGCAAACAATATCATATCAAGTGGAGGTGTGGGTCATTACAGATGGTATGTAAGACAGGTTTCCCTTGAAGCAAAGACGACAAAAAAGAATGGTTTGTGTAGTCCCACATCGCTTGCGAAAAGTCATAAGTAATGGTTCATAAGTAAGGACAACATCTTCCAATAATATGGGGCCTTTTGGTGTGAAGTCCAAAAATAAAACTGTGCGGTCATAGGCCCAAGGCGAATAATATCATACTAAGTATAGATGTGTGTCGTTATAGATAGTATCAGAGCATTGACCTAGCCAAAAGTGTGGAAAAGAACCATCTTTTAATGGTATATATGAGGCCTTTAGGGGTAAAGCCTAAGAGCAAAATGGTGGGCTTAGGCGTAAAGTGAACAATATTATACCAAATGAATGTGTATATCGTTACAACCTTTGATCTCCTTTGTGAACTAAGGTCTCACAGCTCCACCATGGTTAGAGCTCTCTAACTACTCTTTTTTCACCAAGCCGGAGTCCTTTTTAAAGGCCATACTCCTTATCTACAAGAAGCATTGTCGGCTTGTCTAGCATGAGGACCAATGCCAATGCAAAGAATGGCTAAGATCTCCCTTGACTGTGCTAGCACGATATCTCCCTATAGGAAGATTGCTATCCTTTGAAAGCGATGTCATAGAAATTGCTAAAGCCATTCCATAGGTAAGGGAAGACTAGTTGTTACAAGATTTAAGTTTTTTTTTTCTCTCATTGATTTTCTCATATTTTTGTATCTTTGTGTTTAATTTCGGTGAATTTTTTAGTATTCTAAGAAAATTTGATGGATACTAGTGGTTTTGATGATTATTAGCTGACTGGCATCATGGTAGATGCCAGTAGTTAGTAGTCAATATCACTGCAGTTAATGGTTGGTATCATGGTGGATATTTGACGATTTTCAACCATATATAGGTGGTTACTATCAATAACTATCAATGGTGGATCTCAGATGTTACAGAAAGGTATCATGGAGGATGTTAATATGTACCGACTGATCGCAACTTGAAAACAAACGATTATTAACCAGTATCTAGTGCTGGCTTAACCTTTGGGAAGGTTAAGTAATGCCTTAGGGCTCCCAAATTTAGGAAGGCTGAATTTTGTTCCTAAACCATTGTGTGCGGTTTTCTCAAAAAACCGTCATGTAAGGTTCAAGAATGCAATATTTTTACGATGGTTTTTAATAACTGTTGTGTAATGGTACTTTCCACGAGGGTTTTTTGAAAATACCGTCGTATAATGGCAACTTTCAATGATGGTTTTCTAAGAAAACCGTCATGATAGAGGGCGCCAAATGTTCCAAATTGGCGCCTAAATGGACATTCTATAACGGTAAAAAACTATCGTAAAAACTTAATTTGGTATCACGACAGAAGTTTTCATGATGGTTTTTTAACCATCATGAAAGTTTTTCACGACAGTTAGTGGTAGGACATAAGTAAAGTGCAGCTGTCACGCCCCGGAGTACGGGAGGTGATGTGGCGGAATATTTAGATTAATTAAAAGAGAATTTAATTAAAAATCGAGAGTTTGAGAATCAAATTAAATAAAAATTAAGAAGATTTTCCACCACATTTTATAAAAGAATTTATAAATATTAAGCAAGTAATAAAAATTAAATAAAAACCGTGAATATGGGTTCCACAACCCACAACTTGTGCACACACATGGTTCTGACAATATCATAAATACAATTACAGTCCAAGTACAAATAAAGTTAAGTCTTACATGCCTTGATTAAATAATACAAAATATAAATAAATCCTCCTATTGCTCCTGAGTTCGGTCCGAAGAATCTTCTCCGAACCTAAATGGGAAACCACCTAGAAAGGGGGGAAATTTAAAACAATAAAACGTGAGCGAAAGGCTCAGTAGGACTATGTTTTATAAAATAATTTAATGCAAGGAAACATAGCATCATTAGAAGTTATTCAAAGGAAACTTAAGTAAATAAATAAATAAATAATTTGAGTAGAACCGTTCTGTCACAGAACAGTCCACTCGTCAAATCAAAACACCAATTTACTTTTACCTAGGCAAACCATGATATCACCACCGTAGTGGCCCAGCTGGGTTTCGGGACCTGCCCCCAAGGTCGATCGCTACACGACCCGATCTCTGATATGGCATCATGCCCATGTGTTTATTATCATTATCATTCAAAACCCAATTACCGAGTGTTGTCAATTACATTTATTATGAAATTCATTTCAGATCACGGTATATTAAAATATAACCGATAAAACCATTTTCAAACAACTGTTGAAAACATTTGATAGAAACCATTTTCAAAGCCAAATCATTTCAAAACTAGGCTACCAAAGAAATAGGATAAAAGTCCTACCTCAATACTCGTGCTGGTACCCCACACCGTAATCCCGGTCCGCTATACGTTAGCTCCACGGAACCACGAACGACCCTAGATACAAACTAAGTCGATCAATATCTAGTTTGAGACATTCTATGTTACTAAATCATTTCATGATGTCCTAGTGTGCCATTTGTACCTTTAAAATCATCCTATAAGGTTGGGATTTAAATCTGGGTTCAAAACAGTGAAAACGGGTAAAAATCACAAAATTTTCCATGCCTCGGTCGGCCTGCTGGACGCCCTGCTTCGGCCTGCCGAACTGCACAGTTCGGCCTGCCGGAAGCAAAGTTCGGTCGGCCGAACACTTCCCCAGATTCGGCCTGCCGGTCGGAAGAACACCGGCCTGCCGAGACACACAGTTCGGCCTGCCGAACACACAGTTCGGCCTGCCGAACACACAGTTCGGCCTGCCGAACTGGAAAAATCCAGAAATCCCAGCCACGGGTTTCTCGATCTCCAAAATCCAAATCTTGTTTCCAACCTGTTTTTCTCAAATCCCAGGCATGAAAAATAATTATACTTGATAGAAAAACATACTAAAACATGTTTGGACCCATTTAAACAAGATTTAAACTCAAAATCCTCAAAAATCCGAAAATGAGAAAATGAGGGGAAAAATGAAAAATCTTGAATCCAATCCGTTTTTCTTCAATCTAAGCTTAGATTCTAGTTGTTCTAAGTTCATTTAACTCAAACACAAGGTTTTCTAGGCTTAAACAAACCTAGATTTCAAAAATGCGTAAAATTGAAAATTTTGTAAAAAGTTTAGAAATTTCGAATCTAACCTCGAATCGAAGCTTCAATCCGCGTTCTCGGTTGCCGAATCACGTCCCCGAGCTTCCTCCTTGCTATCCCGAAGCTTGGATTCGAAATGGAGTTCAAAAATTTAGAGAGAGATATAGAGAGAGAGGGCTGCCGAGAAAGAGAGAGGGAAGAGAGAGAGAGAGTGAAAACGTGAGAGTGAGGAGAGAGAGAGAGAGGAAGGAAATAAATAGAGAAAATCGGTGGGCGGTTTTACTGTGCGAAAACCATAGGCCGCCCACGGTTTTGCAAAACAGAGTACTTTTAACATTTTACAAATTGTTGTGTTTTAAAACTTAAAACATCATTTTAAATCAATAAGAAATCATTTGAATGCATCAATTTAACAAAATAACCAAAAACTTAAAATCTAACCAAATAATCTAATTAAAGTTAAAACTTTAATTATGGCACATTAATTCATCATTTACATTACATTAACTTTAAATAAATTTTGAGGCGTTACAACTCTCCTCCCCTAAAAGAAATTTTGCCCTCGAAATTTACAACTCATCTCAAAAACAAAACAAATGCGGATAAAATTCCCGCATACTCGACTCTAGTTCCCAAGTGGCTTCATCAACCCCATGATGCTGCCACACGACTTTTACCAACGTTATCTCGCGACGACGCAAGCTAATCACTTTCCGGTCGATTATCTAAATCGGCACTTCTTCGTACGTCGTATCCTCCTGAACCTGTACATCGCGAAACGAAACTATCTTATCTTGCCCAGGTGGACATTTCCTAAGCATCGACACATGAAACACATCGTGCACATGAGAAAGTTCGGGCGGAAAATTAAGCCGATAAGCGACCACACCAACACGCTGAGTGATCTCGAACGGTCCAATATACCTCGGCGCGAGCTTTCCACTCACTCCGAACCGCATAGTTCCCTTACGAGGTGACACCCTCAAGAGAACAAAATCTCCAACCGCGAACTCTAAGGGTCTACGTCTTCTATCTGCGTAGCTCTTCTGCCGACTCTGAGCTGCCCTCAATCGATCTCGAATCACCGCAACTTTCTTGTTGCTATCACGAATCTCATCGGGCCCAAGAATAACTCTATCTTTCGGCACGGCCCAACACACAGGTGATTGACACGGTCGCCCATACAATGCCTCAAATGGTGCCATACCGATACTCGCCTGGTAACTATTGTTGTACGCGAACTCCGCCAAATGCAAACATTACTTCCAATTTCTGCCGAAGTCCAACGCACAAGCTCGCAACATATCCTCGAGAACCTGAATAACCCGCTCAGACTGCCCATCAGTCTGAGGATGAAATGCCGTACTGAAGTTCAAATCTGTACCTAAAGCCTCTTGAAAACTCCTCCAGTACTTAGCATTAAACCTGGTGTCTCGATCAGAGGTGATGGACAAAGGAACTCCATGCAACCTCACAATGTTCTGCATATACAACTCCCCGAGAACCTTCCTAGAACACGTCGACCTAAACGGAATGAAATGCGCCGATTTTGTCAACCTGTCGACCACAACCCAAACTACGTCGTGCCGTTGCTCCGTCCTCGGCAAACCTGTGAGAAAATCCATCGTCACATGCTCCCATTTCCACCCTGGAATAGGAAGCGGCTGAAGCTGACCTGCAGGCTTCTGATGCTCATCTTTCACCTGGAGACACGTCGAACACTTGGCCACGTACTCGCGAACATCTTTCTTCATGCCTCTCCACCAATACTGCCTCTTCAAATCACGATACATCTTGGTGCTCCCCGGATGAATAGCAAACTGAGACCTATGAGCTTCGTCTAGAACGGCTTTCGTCACCTCGGCGATAACTGGAACTGCAAGACGCTCCTGAAAGTACAACGATCCATCTGCATGCACGCTCCATTCTTCAAACTGCTCCCCGTTCTGAATCCGCGACCAAATCCCCTGCAAATGTCGATCTTGCCACTGACTTTGCTTCACCGTCTGAACAAGAGCTGGAGTCGCTTCCACATGATATAACGAAACTCGATCACCATCTTCATGATACAGTAGCCGATACTCACTCACTGTCGCATCCCTGCTCCAGTCCTCAAAAATCAAACAAGCGAGAACCCCTGAAGACTTCCTGCTAAGCGCGTCCGCGACCACATTAGCCTTCCCGGGATGATACTGCAACGCGAAATCATAATCCTCCATGTACTCTACCCATCTACGCTGCCTCAGATTGAGATCCCTCTGAGTGAACAAATATCTCAAACTCTTGTGATCGGAGAAGACCTGAAACGATGCTCCATACAAGTAACATCTCCAAATCTTCAACGCGTAGATCACCGCTGCAAGCTCTAAATCTTGAGTAGGATAATTTCGCTCGTGAGGTCGTAGCTGTCTCGATCCGTACGCAACCACACGTCCATGCTGCATCAACACGCATCCAAGTCTGCGCCCTGAAGCATCCGCATAAACCTCATACGGCTCGTCACTGCTAGGAATAACCAACACTAGAGCTGAAGTCAACCGGTTCTTCAATTCCTGAAAAGCAAGCTCACAATCTTCATCCCACTCAAACCTGACATTTTTCTTGATCAATCTCGTCAATGGAGCTGCAATCTTCGAAAAATCCTTCACAAATTTTCTGTAATATCCAGCAAGACCTAAGAAGCTGCGAATCTCCGCTACATTCCTTGGTCGTTCCCACTCCAATATAGCTTCAATCTTGGATGGATCCACTGAAATACCATGCTCCGAGATGACATGACCCAGAAACTTGACCTCAGTCAACCAGAACTCACACTTTTCCCTCTTAGCATACAACTGGTGCTCCCGCAGAGTCTGAAGCACGATCCGAAGATGCTGCTCATGCTCCTCTCAAGTCTTAGAATATACAAGAATATCATCGATGAACACGATCACGAACTGATCCAGATACGGCCTGAATATCCTGTTCATCAGATCCATAAAAGCTGCCGGAGCATTTGTCAACCCAAAAGACATGACCAGGAACTCAAAGTGCCCATATCGAGTCCTAAAAGCTGTCTTGGGAATATCCTCTTCCTTGATCCTGAGCTGATGATAACCTGAACGCAAATCAATCTTCGAGAAGTATCGCGAACCTCCCAACTGATCAAATAGCTCATCAATCCTAGGCAAAGGATACTTGTTCTTCACCGTAACACGATTCAGCTGCCGATAATCCACACATAACCTGAGAGTCCTATCGTGCTTCTTAGCGAACAAAACCGGTGCTCCCCACGGAGATGTGCTATTTCGAATATATCATTTATCAGCAAGCTCCTGAAGTTGCTTCCTCAATTCCTTCATTTCTGCTGGTGCCATCCGATAAGGTGCCATAGAAATTGGTGATGTCCCTGGAAACAACTCGATACCAAACTCAATCTCCCGATGCGGTGGTAACCCTGATAACTCGTCGGGGAAGACATCCTCGAACTCATCAACCACCGGAATCACTACACTACTACTCGAAACATAGGGCTCGCAACCCAGGTTGGCAAGAAAAGCACAACAACCTAGATTCCTTCGCCCTCCTAGACACGACTTCATGAGACGCTCACTCATTAACCAATCACCACCACCCTGGTAAGTGATTACCGTCCCCCTATCAGACACTAGGGTCACTTTTCTAAGTTAGCAGTCCACGACTGCACTATATCTGGACAACCAGTCCATCCCTAGGATTACATCATAGGAACTCATGGGGAGTATAATCAAATCACTTTTCAAAATCTCATCCCCAATCTTTATTTTACAGGATTTACACATACAATTTACACACACCCGCCCCAAGGGAGAAGTTATGACTAGGGGTTCGTTAAACTCTTCTACCTCTAATCCCAAGGCATGTACAAAAGAACTCGAAATGAGAGAATGAGAGGCACCGGTATCAAATAAAACGTGAGCTAAAGATCTGGAAACCAAAATCATACCATCGACAACCGCGTTACCAGTCTGAGAATCTGACCCTCCAGATGCCATTGCATGAACCTGCACTGGCGCCTTTCCTTTTCCTCTACCGACATTACTGGATCCTGGATTACTCGGCCGATGCTGCTGAGATGGAGACGACTGCACACTACCTGTACTCGGAGCTCTATACTGAGGAACATTGCGCTGAAAATACTGCGGCTGCTGCCCCCGTGCCGGATATGAGAATTGCTGAGGAGAGAACTGCGGATACTGCAACTGCGGAGGCGGAGGTAGGGTCTGAGGCTGAGGCTGAGATGAACGACTGGCATCCTCCCCGGTCTGCGATCCAAGACGAGCACTCCTGATTGGGCAATTTCTCTTGATGTGTCCGGGCTGCTGACAAAAATGACAATGAAAGCTATAGGGATTGCTGCGCCCGCTGCCAGACGAACTGTTACTGCCACTGGTCGCACCGCCTTGCTTGCCTTTCCCTGGAGCTGGACAACTACTGGTGCTCTTCCTGCCACTCCTCTACGGTCCTCCTGAAGCCTTGGCTCGATCCTCACAATATTGCACATAATCATTCTCCACAGAGATCGCTGACGACACAAGCTCTCCGAAACTCCTAAGCCGTAGAGCAACCAACTGCAGCCGAATAGGAGCCTTGAGTCCCTCCTGAAACTTAATACACTTTTCACGCTCTGATGCCACAGCTGATGGAGCAAATCTAGCCAACTCATTAAACTTTGCCTCATACTCCCGAACTGACATATCACCCTGCTGCAATCTATAAAACTCAGCTGCTTTTTGATCTCTATACCCCTGCGGAAAATACCGATCATAGAACAGCTCCTCAAACTTGTCCCAACCGATATCGCCACCGTGCTCCAGACGCTTAGTTTTTTTCCACCAGGTGTTAGCGCCACGCTCGAGCTTATACGCCGCGAATTCCACACGATACTCCTCAGGCACACCAAGAGTATCCAGATGCTTCAAGATCGAATCCAACCAATACTTTGCTAACTGCGGATCCCCATTGCTATCAAAAGTTGGAATAGACGCCCGCTGGAATTCCTTGAAGAACGCATGCCGACTATCAACACTAGAGTCTTCCGGTCTAGCCCTGGCTGCCATCTGCCGGAAAGCTGCAAACATAGACCTCATCAGGCTCTCATCATTTCCGAACTCGGCGTCAGCAGTCGAACGACGTCTAGGTGCCATTCTCTCACTTCTGAAAACAAAATTTGGACTGTCAGAGGTATTTCATTGTCAAACCTATGTGTGCACAATTCCCAAGGTTCATAACCTTGAGCTCTGATACCATTCTGTGACCCCCCGGAGTACGGGAGGTGATGTGGCAGAATATTAGATTAATTAAAAGAGAATTTAATTAAAAATCGAGAGTTTGAGAATCAAATTAAATAAAAATTAAGAAGATTTTCCACCACATTTTATAAAAGAATTTATAAATATTAAGCAAGTAATAAAAATTAAATAAAAACCACGAATATGGGTTCCACAACCCACAACTTGTGCACACACATGGTTCTGACAATATCATAAATACAATTACAGTCCAAGTACAAATAAAGTTAAGTCTTACATGCCTTGATTAAATAATACAAAATATAAATAAATCCTCCTAGTGCTCAGGAGTTCGGTCCGAAGAATCTTCTCCGAACCTAAATAGAAAACCACCTAGAAAGGGGGGAAATTTAAAACAATAAAACGTGAGCGAAAGGCTCAGTAGGACTATGTTTTATAAAATAATTTAATGCAAGGAAACATAGCATCATTAGAAGTTATTCAAAGGAAACTTAAGTAAATAAATAAATAAATAATTTGAGTAGAACCGTTCTGTCACAGAACAGTCCACTCGTCAAATCAAAATACCAATTTACTTTTACCTAGGCAAACCATGATATCACCACCGTAGTGGCCCAGCTGGGTTTCGGGACCTGCCCCCAAGGTCGATCGCTACACGACCCGATCTCTGATATGGCATCATGCCCATGTGTTTATTATCATTATCATTCAAAACCCAATTACCGAGTGTTGTCAATTACATTTATTATGAAATTCATTTCAGATCACGGTATATTAAAATATAACCGATAAAACCATTTTCAAACAACGGTTGAAAACATTTGATAGAAACCATTTTCAAAGCCAAATCATTTCAAAACTAGGCTACCAAAGAAATAGGATAAAAGTCCTACCTCAATACTCGTGCTGGTACCCCACACCGTAATCCCGGTCCGCTATACGTTAGCTCCACGGAACCACGAACGACCCTAGATACAAACTAAGTCGATCAATATCTAGTTTGAGACATTCTATGTTACTAAATCATTTCATGATGTCCTAGTGTGCCATTTGTACCTTTAAAATCATCCTATAAGGTTGGGATTTAAAAATGGGTTCAAAACAGTGAAAACGGTTAAAAATCACAAAATTTTCCATGCCTCGGTCGGCCTGCTGGACGCCCTGCTTCGGCCTGCCGAACTGCACAGTTCGGCCTGTCGGAAGTAAAGTTCGGTCGGCCGAACATTTCCCCAGATTCGGCCTGCCGGTCGAAAGAACACCGGCTTGCCGATCATCACTCTGGCCTGCCGAACTAGGAAAATCCAGAAATCCCAGCCACGGGTTTCTCGATCTCCAAAATCCAAATCTTGTTTCCAACCTGTTTTTCTCAAATCCCAGGCATGAAAAACAATTATACTTGATAGAAAAACATACTAAAACATGTTTGGGCCCATTTAAACAAGATTTAAACTCAAAATCCTCAAAAATCCAAAAATGAGAAAATGAGGGGAAAAATGAAAAATCTTGAATCCAATCCGTTTTTCTTCAATCTAAGCTTAGATTCTAGTTGTTCTAAGTTCATTTAACTCAAACACAAGGTTTTCTAGGCTTAAACAAACCTAGATTTCAAAAATGCGTAAAATTGAAAATTTTGTAAAAAGTTTAGAAATTTCGAATTTAACATCGAATCGAAGCTTCAATCCGCGTTCTCGGTTACCGAATCACGTCCCCGAGCTTCCTCCTTGCTATCCCGAAGCTTGGATTCGAAATGGAGTTCAAAAATTTAGAGAGAGATATAGAGAGAGAGGGCTGCCGAGAAAGAGAGAGGGAAGAGAGAGAGAGTGTGAAAACGTGAGAGTGAGGAGAGAGAGAGAGAGGAAGGAAATAAATAGAGAAAATCGGTGGGTGGTTTTACTGTGCAAAAACCATAGGCCGCCCACGGTTTTGCAAAACAGAGTACTTTTAACATTTTACAAATTGTTGTGTTTTAAAACGTAAAACATCATTTTAAATCAATAAGAAATCATTTGAATGCATCAATTTAACAAAACAACCAAAAACTCAAAATCCAACCAAATAATCTAATTAAAGTTAAAAATTTAATTATGGCACACTAATTCATCATTTACATTACATTAACTTTAAATAAATTTCGGGACGTTACAGCAGCTACGCCCTTGAAGCTCCGTGGTTTCATGCGGAGAAAAGCCAATTTGTGCACAAGATGAAATCTCATGCAGCCGCACAAGAAAAGCATGCAATCGTGCATGTTGGCATGCTAAAGTTTGCGTTTTGTGTTTTTGATGGTTTGATGCTAGGACTGTACAAAAACCGCCCCGCACCCGCCAACCGCCCGCGCCCGCGCCCGCCCATCTAAAAAAAAACGGGTTTAAGTTAGCAACCCACTGGTGGGCGGGTTCACCCGCCCACCAATATATTCGGTGGGTGGGTTTTGTTTTAGGGTTTTGAGGGCGGGTTCAACCTGCACCCGCTCGCCTATATATTTTTTTAAAAAAACTTATCATTTATTTGATTTTGTTCTTATTTTAGAGATGATTGAACAATCCAACACTTCAAGCATGGGCTCGGCTACCTCTTGACATATTAGAAACTAGAAATTCTCCTATTATTTTGTGAAGTGATCAAAATTCAAATCAAGTAAGTTAGTAGAGAAAGCCTTAAAAGGAAAAGAACACTTGACTTTGTTCATCATTTTATTTGTTGCATTCTATTATTTTCGAACCCAGTGAATAGGCTTTAATTTTTATGAACTCATGACTTTGTTTATCACTTTATATGTAGTTGATGTTTCTTGTTGCAGTGAATGATTATGTTTCTTAACTTGTACTTTTGAATACGGTCACTGTCTTTAAGCATCAAACTTGTTGGGAATGCTTTATGTATTATCATCTTATATTTTCCACAAATTTTCTTCACTTTCTAAAAAAATGTCCAAAAAATTACATTGGGCAATAGTATAGGTCTAAACCACCTCAACCCACCCGCAACCACCCAAAACCAAACCAAAACCGCCCACCATGTGGTGGAAGGTTTGCAGGTTGGTTAATCGCCAACCCGCCATCCAAAAAAACCGCACTGCACCCGCCCAAAAACCATTAAACCACCTGCCGTTCACCCCTATTGTTGCCCATTCTTTGTAAACCTACAAATATATAGTTGAGTGTTTTTTTTTTTTTTTAGAGAGTGAAACTCAAAAAATTAAATGAGAGAAAGGCTTGAGAAAAAATCTTGAAAGAGTGTGCAATTTTCTTTTGTAAACTTTTTCATCATCATAGTGAATTATTCTACAGCGGTTAAAAGTGGACGTAGCTCTCACATTGAGAGTGAACCACTATAAATTTTGTGTGTTCTTATTTATTTTTTTGTTCGTATATTTTTTGTTCTCGGTAGAATTTGAGCTTTTAATTCGCAACATCTTTGACACATGTATCAAACAACTACCAAAACACTACTTTATTTTTGTCTTTTTTAATTACTTTTTTTCTCTAATTTCTCCCCTTTTTTATTGTTCTCTTACATCATTATTTTTAAAGTGAGTATTTTGTGGTTGAAGATATATTCATATAAATTATGAATACCACATTAGAAAGCAAAAGGTATAAAAAATTCTAATAAAATATAATGAGAATTTGAAGATTTAAAATGAGATTATTTTTAGGGGTAATGAGAAATTTTTTTTAACCCTCCTATTATCTTAATTTTAATTCTTTTAGTACAAAAAATTGTTGCCTATGAATTACACTATCGAGATTCACCCTTATAATTTCCAAGGTTTAGGGATATAACATGTTGAGCACAAATTCCCTTATAATTCCCAAGGTTTAGGGATATAACATGTTGAGCACAAATTATAGAACTTAGAGCACTTGACCACTCTTATAATTTCCAAGGTTTGGGACAATTAAATAATTTACAAGAACTTAAAAGCACCTAAAGTACTCGTTATTGACAAGTGATGGTAGCCTAGTTGGTTGTAAGTCCCTCACCCCAACCATAGGTTGAGGGTTCGAGTCATGCTTAGCCTTACTCAAAAGTGGTGGCATTCTCCCTCCCCTTGTATAAAAAAAAAATAAAGTACTTGTCATTTTTTCGTGCGTAAGTATTTTAATCTTCATTTTGTAATAGGCAGCCTCTATACATGCATTTTGTCGTTATCAAAAGGTCTTAGTTTAGTTGTTAAATTTACACAATTGTATAGTTAAAAATTTGTAGCGCATGATATAAAATTACTTGCACCCATGGATCAAAGCGTTGAAGAGTTAATCCATCAGTGAAAATGAAAAAACCTACTAATAGTACTAAAATACATGCCCTACCATAAGGAATTTGCTAATATTTAGACAAATGGTTAAATCTCATAATTTTTCTCAATAGTAAAATGAAGAACAAACTAGAGGAGAGAGTCAATTCTCATGCACTGCACTTTTATTAATCTAAAAAACTTAACAAAACAATTACTATTCTCTGCCTTTTATTTCTCTACCATGACAGATAGCAGAAAAACAACCTAACT
The DNA here is from genome assembly GCA_025403435.1 of Artocarpus heterophyllus. Taxonomy (NCBI): domain Eukaryota; kingdom Viridiplantae; phylum Streptophyta; class Magnoliopsida; order Rosales; family Moraceae; genus Artocarpus; species Artocarpus heterophyllus. Next base: position 16,722,045 of record CM046330.1, read on the forward strand.
AACTCTCCTAGATACTAGGAACATATTTTACTCCCTAAGCAACTAACTACAATAGAGTAAAAAGACTAAACTAGACATGCTAACACTCCCCCTCAAGTTGGGCTGTACAAATTGAACATGCCCAACTTGTCTACAAACTTCTCGAACAACGGTCTTGAAAGTCTTTTGGTAAACACATCCTCCACTTGTTCCGAAGTAGGTACGTAAGTCATGTAGATTGTTCCATCTTCTATTTTCTCCTTAATGAAATGTCTATCAACCTCTACGTGCTTGGTTCTATCATGATGATCTGAGTTATGTGAGATGTTGATTGTAGCTTTATTATCACAATATACCCTTAAGCTAAGCCTTACCATTACCTTTAACTATTCCAGCAGTATTTTGAGCTATAAGATTTCACATATCCCGTGTGCTACTGATCTCAATTCTGCCTCAGCGCTACTCCATGCAACAACTGATTACTTCTTACTTCTCCATGTTACTAAGTTCCCCTAGACAAATGTACTGTATCCAGAGGTCGATCTTCTATCATCTTTGGCTCCTGCCCAGTCAGCATCGGTATATGTTTCTATACCCCTTTCCTCGGATTTACCAAAAAAAAAAAACCCCAACCAGGTGTATCATTGAGATATCTCAAAATTCTATAAACTGCCTCCATATGTTTTTTTTGTTGGAGATTGCATGAATTGACTCACCTAACTTATAGCAAAGGCAATATTGGGCCTTATGTGAGAAAGATAAATTAACCTCCTAACTAAGCGTTGATATCTCTCTCGATCTACTAGGTCACTTGTTTCCCTTATGTCAAGCCTCATGTTCGGATCTATTGGGGTCTCCACTGGTTTGCATCCCAACATTCCTATTTCATTTAAAAGGTTCAAGACGTACTTTCGTTGCGACACAAAATTCCAAACTTGTTCCTTGCTATTTCCATGCCAAGAAAAAATCTTAGGTTCCCAAGATCTTTCATCTCATATTTGGCTGCAAGTTTTCGCTTCAACTTTTCCATCTCCATTGTATCACTCCCTGTTAGTATTATGTCCTTAACATAAACAATAAGTATAGTAATCTTACCATCTTGGTGTTTATAGAACATGTATGATCAGCTTGGGCCTACTTATATTTATGTCTTCGAATCACTCTAGTAAATCTATCAAACCAGGCTCTTGGAGACTGCTTCAAGCCACACAAGGATTTCTTCAATATGCAGACCTTCCCGTTTTCTACTTCCTTATCAAAGCCCAGGGGCAATTCCATGTAGACTTCTTCTTCCAAGTTGCCATTTAGGAAGGCATTCTTTACATCCAACTATCGTAAGGGCTAGTCTAGGTTTACAGCAAGTGACAGTAGAACTCGCACTATATTCAACTTTGCCACAGATGCAAAAGTTTCTTGATAGTCTACTCCATACGTTTGGATGTACCCCTTCACAACTAGTCATGCCTTATACCGCTCAATTGATCCGTCAACCTTATACTTGATGGAGAAGACCCATTTACAACCTATTGGAACTTTCTGTTTTGGTTTCTTTACAATCTCCCACGTTCTATTTTTTTCAAGAGCATTTATCTCCTCCTTGATAGCTTTTCTCCAATTAGCATTCTCCCATGCCTCCTGTATGTTTTTTGGAATTTCCTCACCTACAAGGTTAGACACAAGAGTCTAGACAGAGCTTGATAGGTGAGAGTAGCTAACAAAGTTTGATATCAGATGTTTTGTATAGGAACGAATTCCTTTTCGGATTGCAATTGGACCATTAAGCTTTGGGTCAATTTCCAGATGTTTTGTCTCCAAATAAGATTTCAGATTGGAGTTTTGGTTGTGATGAGAGACATTTGATAATTTTTTATTTGTTAAATGTGGCCTCTGTGAGTAGATGAGATCAACTTCTGTAATTTACCTCACCCTATCATTTGATTTTTGTGAAAAATAGGCTTAGAATTTGAGTGAGATATAGGTGGGATAATGTCGTTTGAATTGAGTTTTAAACGTTTGCAATCAGAGGCACCCGAGATTTGCAGGAAGAGGGAAATTAGGGAAATTGAAAATGGAATCCTAAAAAGGAGGATTTGTAGGAGACGAATTTGGAGGACACGGATTTAGAGGAGGATTTGCAGGATTTGTAGAATCTTTTAGGCATGGATTTGCAGAATTTGATTTTTGAAAAAATAGATTTGGTGAAGGATGGTTGGCAGAATTTTATGGAAGAAAAGATGGGAGAGAATTAGGGGAAAAGTCCCAAAAGTATTCCCAAAGATTTGGTATAAATTTGAAGATCTTGTAGAGTTGGACCCAAATTCGGATGGCAGAAATCGTGGGAAAACTCCCCCTTAATTGAATTTTTCTAAACAAAGGTTGGTATTCAAAAAACGTGACAACTCTAGAGACAAAATATTTTTATTTATCTCGAGAGTAACATCAATATCCTTTTTAAGTTGATGAATAACCAAGAAATATACACTTATGAGATCGAGGATCAAGCTTAGTGCAAGTCAGGTCAAGATTATGAATGAAAGCCATACACCCAAAAATTTTTAAGTCTAAGGCTAAAAAAAAAATGTGAGTTTTGATAGGATTTTGAAAGATAGTCTAAGGGAGTTTGGAATTTTAAGACATGAGACGACATCCTATTGATTAAGTAACAAGCGGTTAAAATTGCATCCCCCCAAAAATGTTTTGGGACACTTGATGTGAACAATAATGAACGTGCTACCTCTAAAAGATGACGATTTTTTCTTTCAGAAATACCATTTTGCTGTGGTGTACTAATACAAGAAATGTGATGCCTGATTCCATTTTTCATAAGAAAATTCCCAAGAATAGAGTTAAAATATTCTATACCCTTATCGATACAGAGTTGATGAGACTGTAAAAGTGTATATTTTCTAAGGCTTAAATCATTTATTTATGCTTTTATTTCTCATTAAATCCTCTAATTAATAGCAATTTTGTATTAAACAATGTTTTTGTGTCTTAGTGTGTAAATATGTTTAAAAATGTGTTTTTAGTGTTTTTTTATGTTTAATAGAAAATTTAGTAATTTTTAGAGTCATTTCGTGTATGTTAAATAAATGTCTAGTCTGTAAATAGTCAAAACCGTAAAAGTAATGCGGTTATTTTATTTTGAGTTTTAGTGTGTTTGATAGTATTTTTAAGTTTGTAATTATGTCTTATTATATTTTTAGTAATTTCTAAACATATTTTGAAGTCATAAAAATTATATCTGTGTCAAACCGTAAGAGACTGAAAATTTTAGAAGTTTTTATTTATTTTTATGTGTTTTAATGTAAAATAAATATTTTTAATATTTTTGTAAATATTATGTTTGTAAAATAATTAATATTAGTGTGTTTGTGATTTTTAGATTTGAAATTTGGAGGAAAAAGGAGCAAAACGACACCAAAACGGATAAAATCGGACATCAAATGCATAAAAAGACAGAAAATTTGAATTTAAATTAAATAGGACACGTGGCAAGTTTTTGGCCATCGGATGACCTGCCAAATCAATCTCAGCTGTCTGAGGAAGAGACACGTGTCAACGCGTCAGCCCTAACATCAGCCAAGACTCTGCTGTGTCGATCTCTGATTGGCGAGTGCACCACACGCGTAGACAAGACTCACGCGCGTCAGAGAGTGTCTCAGAGTGCTGCCCAATCATATGCGGTCGTGTCCATGTGTAGCCTCTTTTCCAGTCATCGGATCTGATTACCATGACTGATCGAACGGTTTTTAATCCTAGTCTTATCGGTCCCAATTGGCCCAATTCAAAGCTTGTCTCCTGACCGTTGGATCGCGAAAAGAATGCGTTAGATCATCCCGTTTTAGTGCTTATCATCACCGTGCAATAGCAAATTTCAAACTCAAATTCGCATCTCCAAGGACGAATCTCAGCGTGGAAAAAAGGAGAAAACGGATCAACATGGTCCAATTATTGAACAATAAAATATAATAAAATTAATAATTAAAAAAGTAGAAACAGTAATTTTCAAGGCTATAAATAGCCTTGCTTTCTCCCGTCTTTGGGCATCCCTTCGGGCCTTTGGCCCTCTTTTCCTTTCTTTTTCCTTTCTGTTGAGTTAAACTCAGCAGTATCTTCTTAGATAAAATAATGCTTAAATTAGTGTAAAGAGTTTGGTGCGGCAGAGAGATGATCTTGTATGCATAGTATTTTGGTATGGATTTTGACTCTATATTTGTGTGGTAATGCTTCTATTTTTGTGGAATAAATTATATCTTTTTGTTTTTAATAATTATTATTAATGTTGTTATGCTGTCAATTTTTACATAAATTCAGTTATGCTTTCTTTATGTAATTTAATTGTGTTGCATAGTTAATATTAGTAATAATGAAATAATGCTTAATTTTATGGAATGTCTTTTACTGCAGTATGACTTGTTATATTGTTGATTCTAGATATTTCATAAGACAAAGTGTTGTCGGAGTTAATGTAAAAATTTATTCCACTAAAATATATTAATTTTGATTTATTATTATCTTTTCTATCCTATAGTTATGTTACTTATAATTGAGTGACAGCTGTTATAATTTTCATAATTAGTGCACCAATAATTATTTTGCTAGTTTTTATAGGAAGACCCTTACTGCATTCTAGCTTGCTGTATTGTCGATTTAGGTTGACCTATATAATTAGCAAAATGTGCTTGCAATTAATGAGATAAGATATAATAAATCAAATGCTTTAGATAATTATTAATTAGAGTTAAAATTCCATATCAATTGCAAAATATACAAGGGATTCTCAAAGCTTCATTGTTTTAATTTTATGCTTTAAATTTTGAATAAAAACCACAAAAATATTTATCTCATTTTACACTTTGATTTAAAAAAGTGCTTGCCTTTTTGAACGTTTATTTTTATCAATTTGCCGAGGTACAAATTTTCATCTCTCTATGGATACAACAACTTTTCTATACTACAAACGTCCGCCGTTTAAAGAAGAAACACATTTTGGGGCGTTACCAATAGTATTTTAATATTTTCATTATACTGGGTTTTAGTCATTGTATGAAAGTTTTGGAACACATTTTCTATTTCAGATTTTTCTTTTAAAAAGTACACCCAACAAATGCGAGTGTGATCATCTTTGAAAGTAACAAACCATCTTTCATTGGTAACACTTGAGACACGTGACGGACCCCAAATGTCACTGTGAATTAACATAAAAGGTTTGGAAGCATGATACGGGTTGAAGAGAAAAAAGAACACGTTTATGTTTTGCTAATTGACAAATTTCACACTAAAATGAATCCTCTTTTTGAAATAACATAGGAAATAAATGTCTTAAATAAACAAAACTCAGATGACCTAGCCTACAATGTAAGAACATTATCTTTTGACTTCTAGATAGAGAAGGGTTTCCTACAGTCCGTTGAACATGCCCACTCACAAAAATAGCATCCTTGAAATAGTAGAGACCTTAAATCTCCTTGGCACTGCCAATCCTCCTCCCTAAGATCCGATCCTAGAAAACACACATAGAGGGAGAAAAATTAACCACACAGTGCACATCTTTAGTAATCTTTACAGGAGAGGCTAGGCACATGAAGGACGTCCTTAAGAATAAAATTAGAGCTAGGGGTGATGGTTCTAGTTCCAACAACAACAGAGAAAGACCCATCAGCAACCTTAGCTTTATGATTACTAGGACTAGGAACATAAGAGATAAATAACTTTGACAACCTATCATATGGTTTGTCACTCCTAAGTCTATGATCCAAGGCTCACCTTTTTCTGTTAGACCTCCAAATGCAATCAGGATGGTACCTTTTTGGGCCATGAGTGATATGGATGAGGACTGAGAGGCTGTTATCATTTGTCAGAGTTGGTCCAATTGTTCTTTGGAGAAAGCCCTCGCAGTTTCTTGTTGGTTTTAGTAGCAATCTAGAATCCTTTTCCTTGACAATTACAAGACCGATTAGGAGTCCAATTTGTGGGCTTGCCATGTACTTTCCAACACGTCTCCTTGGTATGGTACGGCTTGTGACAGTGGTCACACCACTTCTTGTAGCCTTTAGAATCACTGCTCTTATTTCCTTCATGTTCCCCGCGTGGCTCTACTCCTCTAACAGCCAGGCCCGAGGTCTCCACGGTGGGAATGCTGGAGCCACCGAGCCTTACCTGGCAATGACTCTCTTCTCGCCTTACCTCAGCAAAGATCTCCTCAATTTGTTGTAACAGCTTGATCCCCAGTAGGTGCCCACGAACGTCATCCAAATCCTTATTAAGTCCCACCAAGAAGTCATAAATTCTGTCGCATTCCACTATTTTCCTATAAAGGATTGCATCATCAGGGTCCTTCCAAGCCAGAGTGGTGAATAGGTCTAACTCTTGCCAGAGTTTGGTCAGATCATTGTAATATTGGTTGACATCATTTCCTCCTTGTCTCAAATTCCTAGGTGTCAGCAATATTGTCCTCCATAAAATGAATCAACCACGCCATCACCATTGAATTTTGGACCTCCCAATTTGGATAAGAAGGGTCATCATGGCGTGGTTGTTGGATAAAGCCATCCAAATAGCCTAGTTTATCTTTCCCTCGAACCACCATTAACACCGAACAAGACCATTTCAAAAAATTTGTCCCATTCAACCTATGAGTGGTGATTTGTAAGGAGGAATGATTAGAGTTTTCATGAATTGCAATGGGAACAATTGTTAAGGTTGGTTGGGAAGTACCAGAGGCAACTTCAGAACCCTCAACTCCTCTTGCTCCTATCATAGCCATTTGGACCATTGTCTCTCTCAACTCTAAATTCGCTCCGAGACCATGAAGAACAAACTAAAGGATGGAGTCAATTTTCATGCACTGTACTTTTATTAATCTGAAAAACTCAACAAAACAAAGACTACTCTCTGCCTTTTATTTCTATACCATGGCAGATAGCAGAAAAACAGCCTAACTAACTCTCCTAGATACTAGGAACGTATTTTACTCATTAAGCAACTAACTACAATAAAGTAAAAAGACTAAACTAGACATGCTAACAAAAAATATTTGTAAGCACCCTAACACAACATTCTCATAATTCTGATTATTTTGTATAAAATTTCTTTCTTCCTTTTTATTTGGATTTACCATGAAGAGCTCTTCTTAAAAAACTAACTTTAAACTAAACATTCAAAAATAAATAACCTCTACCCGTGCCAACATAATCATCCATCTTGCCCTATTTTGAGACTTTGCCGTTTCTCATGGTTGTATTATTGTTACTCTCACCTATATATATTAATTAATCATAAAACGAAAACACCACTACTGAGAACAGTCACAAGTTACACATACTCATTATAAAACAAAGAAATCATACCCATGATCCACAATACAAATTTGACAGAATAAACAAAAAAATCAACAACTATTTATCAATTTCGGATTAATTATACAATACAATCAACAACAATTTATCAATTTATAACAAAAACTTACAATTTGGGTAGAGATTAAGTAGTGTGGAGGCGGAGAGAGACGACGGCAGTTGATTCAGACGCGTCTGTGTCTATATTTGAGAAGCAAGTTTCTGAATTGTGTCTGAATGTCGAGGTAGAAAAGGGGTTTAAAAGTAATATACTACGACGGTTTTGTTAAAAAACAGTCATGGAATACTGGAGCTATCACGACGGTTTATTAAAAAACTGTCGTGGAAGGGAGAGCTACCATGACGGTTTTTTGAAAAACCGTCGTGTAAGAGGGCGATTCCACGACGGTTTTTGTTTTTTGAAAAACCGTCATGTAAGAGGGCGATTCCACGACGGTTTTTTGAAAAACCGTCGTGGTAGTTCCCCCTATTCCACTGACGGTTTTTTGAAAAACCGTCGTGGTAGCTCCCACCCCCTCCACGATGGTTTTTAAAAAAACCGTCGTGGTAGCTCCCACCCCCTTCCACGACGGTATTCGTTTTCGCAGGCGTAACTCGCCGCGCTTTTCTCGCGGTACCACGACTGTTTTTAAGAAACGGTCGTTAAATAAGGGTCCTCTAATCTAAACTTTGTAGTAGTGCTTAGAACATTGATCCCGAACCATATATCTCTAGCTAGAAAATTAAAAAAGACATCTTAGGAAAACAAATTAAGAACCAAACTTATTGTATCATCAATCATCACTGCCATAACATTTTCCCAATCAACAACGAGAAAAAAAATGGGTTAAAAAAAAAAGAAATACTATTAACCTTAATTAAGAACCAAAGACTAGAGAGCAAACCCTAAAAAGGGAGACTTTAGTGGCATTTCCCACAGCAACAATTAGCTAATGACGATGATATTTACATTTTTTTTTTCACTTTCTCCGATTATCTGTGCCGTGGTCATCACTTTCCTCTTCTGAGGAAATGTCCAACTTACCCATTTTTAGTATATGTCGTTGTCGCTATGTAACATATTCTGGGCTTTCTTCGTGAGTCTGCCGGGATATAATGCTTGTTTCATCTCACCATCAGTCATCTCGTCGTAGTAGTAGTAGTCATCATTGTCGTCGAATATTCTCTTTCATCTACGGTCCTTCTAGGCTGCCCAAATTCGTTCATCACTGGTGCGTCCTTGAGATTTCAAACAAGAATCCTTGAACAAATGTCGGCCAAAAAAAACTGCATCTTCTGAGATCAATTTATGTCGCATTGGAGGGAGCGGTTTTAGACCGTATGGCAGCAGACCAGACTAAGCTCCAGAGAAGGTGCAAACACTGTTAAAAATTGAGTGTTTCACGACAGTTTTTAAGAAACTGTCATGTAATTAACGTATAATAAACAATTTCCACTAGTGAAAGGGTCTTTGGCGTCCTTGAGAATCATTTTTGTGACCATTTTTGGGATTTTGATTGCATTTAAGTGTTTCGATGCAATTAGCAAAGTGTGAATGGAGTGAGAAGGTGTCCTTGTTTTATATACGGGGAGGCTTTAGGGGTTTCAGGAGTTGGGTTTAGGGTGAAGCAATGACATGTGTCCTTTTCAGGAGTCTGAAGTGTTGGAGCGAATCTACGAACATCAATCCCCTCATACTTGCTCCGTTGATCTCTAGTAGAATGTCTGGAGCTCCACCACCTCTAATTTAACCTCGGTTGATTTGTAACTCGGTTGATTTGTAAAGACACTCTAAAACTTTGCCAAATAGTAATGGAGATATATTTTTATAACATAGTAGATGTTGGAGTAAATTTCGAAACGTCAGTCCCTTCAAACCTGCTCCATTGATCCCCGGTAGAATGTCTAGAGCTCCGCCGCCGGTTGATCTGCAGAAACATTCTGAAACTTAGCCAAACAGAAAGTTGTCACCGAGAGTTCATAAGATAATCCAAACAATTTATTCCTTTTCATCATCGTATTAGAGCCTTAAGAACCTAATTGTGGATATATATAAAAGTCTTAGCTAAAGTTGCCAGACTACTGGGGAGAAGAGTCGATGAATCTCATATACGAATCTTTTCCAAATGCACAGCTAGCTCGTGAAGCCGATTATTGCTTATTCATGTTTGTCGTAAGCAAGGGATAGTGTAATTCAAATATCTTCTGAATGGAAGACCTCCCATGCGCTGACTACAAAGTAGTCCCTTTAAACAACCACTTTTCCATTGCTGCCCCTACATAATGAATCTTTTATTACCGTGTCTTCCTAATGGATTGGACAAAGATAACAGATAATACAAGTGTTACTCAAACCGTCCTTGCCACTCAAAAAGGCAGATGTTAGAGATGAATGGGGTAGATTACTTTTGTTTTATTATTATTTTTAAGTAATTACACAAAACGTCTGTTTTGAGAACTTGTGTTCAAATACATCTTCTTTTCAACAATATTATAAACACATTGATTTTTCAAAAATTACTCATTTGTAATACCCGATTTGCCCTGTTGTGTATTTCGGGAACCTTTTATAATTTTCTAAATTTTTTTTTTCCTTTTGTTTTTCAATTTTAGATCATGTGACTTGCCTATTTCTCATGACATTTATTGATGAAATATCATGATTTAATAATAATAGAATCAATTGTTATCATTTTCCCTCCGTTTTTTTATTTTTGAATTTTTATAGCCTATTTATAACGGTAGATTTTTATATCCATGTTTTAAAGATTTTGGTTGGCATCCTGTTTGGTGATTTTTCGTATATTTTAGGGTAGAGTTTTTTTGGTGTTCTTGAGTACCATATCAATTTCACCTTTTTTTTTCGTGTCTTATCAATTACATAATTTTTATTTGGGTCGTTTCATTATGTTTAGGTTTCTTCTTCTTCTTCTTCTTTCCTTTTCCTTTTGAGAACCTTGGGATTGTCGTTTCTTATTATTTGTTCATCATTACGTTTTCCTTTGACTGCATACATTTTTAGATGAGATATATATAGTTGCGAACATTTTTTTTCACCTTTTATGTTTTAATTGTGAATTATTAAAAACCAAGGATTATTTCTTTTGGCTTTTTCGTGTGTACATGTGCGTTGGATTAGATGATTTTTTTATTCTATGTTAAGAATCGGATTTCTTGTTTATAATAATAACATCATTTTCGTGTGCTCATCATAGCAATGAAGTCGTGATTACCATTCTGAAAAGTCTAAATATTTAGTTTCCTATTTTTAACTAGGATAAATTACACTAACAGCTCTAATGTTTTGTCAAAATGATAAAGACATCCCTATTTTAAAACTAATTACGTTGACATCCTTTGACGTTAACTCTATTAGTTTTTAATATGAAATGACAAAATACTCTATTTAATCTTAGCCATTGATCTAATAACTAATAATATGAACCATTGATCCCAAAACCTATTTACTACCCGAACAAGCCTAGTAGCCCCCCTCAGTTTTTAAAAAAAAAAAGCCTAAGCAACTCAAACTACCCCCTCCCTCGATGCTCGCCTGCCCTCCCACCCCCTCCCCGACCTTCCTCACCAATAGCCAAATCCTAGCCCCCGACCTCCCTCACCGGCCACCATTGCCCTCGACGTCCCATCCCCTTTCACCCCAACCCTCCCTAGTCTCCCACCCCCTTTTTCCACCCACCTTCACCCTCCCTGCCCTCAGATAGCCTCCTGTAGTCTGTCGCCCCATTCAGTCCTCCCCTCACCTGCTACCCTGTCCAACCCTCTTGTCGCCCGCCATGCCGTCCAGCCTGTCCAACCTAGGCCCCATGTAGCGTCAAAGCCCACCTTGTTGCCCTTGGCCCCGTCGCGCATGGTCTCCTATCACTCCCACCTCTATCGCCCCTTCCCCTCTTGCCCACCCAGAGGGACAAAGGGAAATCGCGAGAGAGATCGAGGAGTAAGAGTGATAAGAGAATTTTCAATTTTTTATTTTTATTTTAAAATTCTTAATTTTTTTTTCATATAAGATAAGATTTATATTTATATTTTTTAATTTAGAGTTTATAATTTTGTTATTTTTATATTTTATATTTTTAATCTTGTATGAAAATTATATAATATTAAGATAATAATAAGATCTAGTTAGTTTTAAAATACTCAAAATTATTCATTTATACAAGTTCAAAAATTGTATTAATTTTTAAAGGAAAACACATATTTAATTTGTGGGAAAAAATTTGAAAGAAAATTTATGAAAGAAATCTTTCTAGGAGTGTGTAAATTATAAAGGGTTTTTGGAACTACTTTCTCAGTTACAAACAGTGTAAAGCTCTCACATGTTATAATAATAATAAAAAAATCGCTATAGTGTAAAGCTCTCACATGCTATAGTAAAAATTATTTTAACTAACAGTTCTAACTACTCTACTAAATACCCTAATAGTTTATATAATGAAGAAATTTTTACAATTGAAAACATGGATTCAAATGTCAAAGGTTTGGAAATTAACATGGACTTTTTTTAGACTATATAATTTTAATCTTTGTATTTTATTTTATTTCGAACATAATTGTTATCTTTGGAGAAAAAGGTAAAAGAAAAGGAAAAAAAAAGTATTTTATCTTCCATTAGAGTAAAATTTACAGTTACAAGAGTTTGCAAATTATTTAAACTCATTTTTAATGTCAAAGAAACGTAAAATCATCATTTCTTACTACATAAATAACTAAAACATTTTTTAATGAATGAAGGAGCATTTTTACTATTTTGAACAAAATTAACAGGCAACTACTGGTCAACCCTCATGGTCAACTAATAGAGTAGATTTCTACGTAATTTTTTGAGCAGTCAGGGGGTGTCAGTTATGTGATTAGTTTAGGTCTAGAGATATCTCTATAATTTTGACAAAACATTAAAGATGTTGGTGTAATTTACCCTTTTAACTATGAAAATGTTTTGACAGATTGAAAAAATGGCTTTTTATATTATTTTTGTTTTTGTTGATAATAACTTCTTCTTTACAGTAATGAAACTATGAAATTATGAATAATTTTCGTATTCGATTTCATACCACAAGTTGCTTTTTTATCATGATTTTCAAATTCATTTTGATAATAAAATTTTTTGACAGTATTTATAGCTAATTGTTATTTTTTAAAAAAATAAATTGCTCGACAAATCCTTAAACTTTTTAAAAGGTGATTCGTTGGTTCCTATTCTTTATTTTTTAACTCAGTTAACCCTGAACTTGAAAAAATAGTGCTAAAGGACTAACTTAATTGATGTTCATTAGTTTTCTCTTATTTTTCGATCACATGATTATCATGTTATTATCATTTACTTCAAAAAGACTAAAAAACCTTTACATAAATAAACTAACTATTTTACAAAAAGTAAAAAAACCAAAAAGAAAAAGAAAAAGAAAAAGAAAAAAGAACCATTAAACCCGTGTTGCAAACCCATCTCCGACCAACCACCTCCATCCCCATCTCTGACCAACCCAGATTTTGATGATCGGCAACCTTCTGAAATGGTTAAATCTCTCTCAGATCAAAATAATCTGAGGCTAAAAAAACAACAAAAAAAATAACTCAGATTTAAAAAAAAAAAAACCAGATTTTCCTCTTCTTCCTTCACCTATGGTTCAACTTCTAAGACCCAAAAAAATTATAAAAAAATCCACCATACATTTAATATAACAAATACCGAAATAGAAAACCCAGAACTTCGTCTCCTTCCTCACCTCTAAATTGATGCCAAAATTGTCATAAACCTTTAGCTGTCAAAAATTTTGGTACATAACGTTATTGATAAATCTGTAGTATCTCGAAGACCTCAATACTGTATTTTGCAAACCGTGAAACACTTTGTAAGACAACAAAACCTCTCAAAAAGCCTCCACTTTCAAATGTAACTCCAGTTCTCACTCATTTCCAGAATTCAAGCTTTCCTTATTAACTTCAAAAGTTAATCCAAAAATCACAACCTTGATGCGCGGGAAAGATGAGAAGCCGGATTTTGTTCGAGTTGACAAAAAACTTCCATCAAGCACCACTTTGAGCCGAAAAATGGGGTGTTCGGCCAAGCAGTATCATTAGATCCTTCATGACCGCGTGATCTTTGACACTTATTTGAGCACCATCCAGCACCTACTTATTCAACACTAACTATTAGTATGGCTTGAGATTGAATTCTAAGTAGAAAGAGAACAGCTAATACAATAAAATTGGCGAGGTTAAAGAATGAATTACAACACTAATTCAAGGACCGCAAACTTAAATCATCCAACATCTGCAATTCTTGAAAATAAATTCATACACAAATTAAAAAAATTCAAAACCAATTCTTGAAAAAAAAAAAAAAACATGGCGGCTGTGGGTTTTACAGAAGTGAAAGAGATAGAGAGGAACGCGGGGTTGGAATTTGAGAAGAAGAAAAAGAACAAGGAGAAGAGACGACAGGGTACGACAAGGGTAGTCGGCGCCGGAGGGGGTGGGGATCTTGTTCGTCTGAGAGAGTATGCAGTAAAGGTTTTTTTGTTTAGGATTAATCTTTTTATATTTTATAATTTAATTTAGTTTAATTTTTATTAAAATATAACAAAATGATGTTATTTTACTAAATACTTCTGATGTTGAGCCATGTGCCTGACACGTGATAAAAAAAATGAAAAAATTAACAAACGATAGTTAAGTATGTTTTTTTTTGCACTTTTTTTTGAGTTTAGGGTTAGTTGCGTTAAAGAAAAGAACCAACAAGTTATCTTTTAAATAGTTGAAAGACTTGCTCAATAATTTACTCTTTCTAGCAATAGAGCTTCAATCACTCAATTTTGATACTATTTTCATTCCTTTTGATAATAACTTTTTTTTTAAATAATGAAAATATAAAATTATAAATAATTCCAAATTGCAAGTTTGCTTTAAGTCTTTATGATAATTTTCATATGTATTTTGATAATGCATTTTTTTTTACAGATTTCGGAGGTGAGGAGAGGTTGTTTGATAGTAGTTCTGTGTAACGTATAATAGTGATTAATGTATTCTAATTATTCTTTTAATTTGTTTTTGTTTCAAGTGTTTCCTTTTTTTTTTAAGTGAATGAAGGTACAATAATGAAAGGTTTGACCTTCTTTTTTTAAAAAGGAAACAACATAAATTGAATATTTTGTTTTGATTCTTTTCACTATATTTTTTGTTTTAAAGATTAATTATTATTTTTATTTATTTTTAAGGTTACAATAGTTTTTACAAGCATCACTACTGACATTTTTGCAATTACAGTAATTAGAGCTTGCTTGGCACGTTAAACTGGATAGGATTTTGAAATTTGGATTGAACTCAATTAAATAGGATTAGATTATAGGGAATTATATTTTATGTTTGGCAAGACGTCGGATTGGACTAAATTAAATATGTTAAAAATTAAGCTTAGTGAAATTATTCTAAAATTAGAAAAATAAATTTAAATAAAGCATGTTAATGAAAATACTAAATAAGATTTATAATCATTAAAAATTAATATCTATTTTTTTAGGAAATTATATATTTGTATATTCTTTTCTATCGTGGAAACCAAAATTCTCTCAAAGCAAATCCCAGGTGTCAAAGACTTCTATTCATAGCAACTAATTGTTGGATTTGGTACTCTAAAACCTGTGACATTGTACATATTGTTAATAAATAAATAAAGTGATATTTACAATTATTTTGGTTGCTTATATGTGTTATGAATACATTTATAAACATCAAGAAAATTTCATGATTATTTATATGACTATAAATTTAGCATATCAATGTTATATGCTTAGGGATAAAATTTGTAGATAATAATCTAAATAGTTCGTAATAATTAATTAAAGTTTGAGATCTTTAATTAAATATTCCAAGTATGGTCCAATCTTATTTAGAATGAAATAGTCATTAGCCAGATTATTAATGTAGAGACATTGGATTGGAGGTACTTTATATAATGAGATTATATAGGACTGGACCAGATAAATTATGAATCTCTAATAATCATCCGTTACAAATATAGTATTCAAATTTATCACTATGATGATCATATATTTGATAGTCTTAATCATGAGTATTTATTAGACTCCTATTTATGAAATTATGTTTTTTGACTTACATGGTAAGATTTGTCTAAATACAGATCATAACTTAACAACTTGAAAACATAATGTAATAAATAGCTAGGAATAATATTATACAGATATGCAATCCATTCATTCCTTATGGAAGTTAAAAACATAGTTCTCTTGAGTGATGATTCAAAGTTTGAACAGTAGAGCGCTCGTTCATAATAAGATTATGAATTAAGTGTTCATTAGAGAATTATTGGAACTCAAGGATAAAGATATAATAAGAGGGATAAACGGAAATTGAACCTAGCTCTTATTATGAACTATTTATAGAGGACTGACTTATATGTAATGATTATATCAATGGGCTACTTGTCTATTTTCTTTTAGTAATTTTTACTATAATATCAAGAGTTCGGTTTCAGGTTTTTAGTAGAGTAAAACTGAAATGAATAAATTTGACACATTAATTAAAGATTTAATTAATTGTCAAATTTATTAGAGCTTGGGTTATAGGTCCATAGGTCCCCAATGCTACTTCTAAAACACTATATTGGATTTAATGCATAGAATAAATTATACATATTTAATTTGAAATTATTGAATTTTGAATTAATTATTTCACACTTGAGATATTAATTTGTGATACAGAAAAATGTTTTCTATGACACATAATATAATGTGATAAATGTTGTCACATTTAACTAAGCATTAGTTAATTTATTAATTAATTACATTTAACTAATGAGATTAGTTAAATATAGTTTTTAAATTAATTAATTAATAATATTTGAATAATAATATTATTTGAATATAATTTTAATTTTGTGTGTAACACATGTATGGTGGGACCACCTTTCTGTCTTTTCTTATTTGGACACAAAATTAAATAATTAATTGATTAATTTAAAATTTTAATTTTAAATAAATATGATTTATTTTTGAATTTAGATATATATATAGTTTTAAACCAAATCTTATTTATATATAAGATTTAATAATATATTGATATATATATATATATATATATTAAAGTATAAATAAGATTTTATAATATATATATATATATATTAAAGTAAATGAAGTTTTTGTTTATAATTTTTTAACGCTTAAACTTATATATACACACATATATATATATATATATATATTAAAGAACATAACTTTACGTTAATTAAAAAAAAAAGTAAACGAAAGTTTACATTTAGGTAAACAATATATATATATATATATATATCTAATAAAAGTTAAAAGAATTTTTTTTTTTGGTGATTCGTTTTTAGAATAAAAAGACATAAGGGATATAGAGTATATCTCTTCCCTATATATTTGATATGGTGGTTATTTTAAATTTAAAATTAATTAAAAAATAACTAACTGCTCAGATATAAAAAGGATAGAGATAACTGTTATCTACTAGATCAATATTTTTCACATAACTTTCACACAAAGAAAAACTGAGAGTTCTTCTTTGAAAAAAAAAGTCTATTATCTTATGTGTTGAGTACATAGCAGATTCATAAAAGTGTAAGGTTAATTTATTATTGCAGTTTAACGCCCACTCATCTTTCTATTGGTGTGGAGGCCTGGCTTGAAAGATCGTGGTGTTAAAGAGGAAAGCTAGGATACCCTGATAGTCTTCAAAAGGATGGTAAAAATTTCCAAGCTTTCTATTATTAATTAAAATTATATAGCTATTCCTAATGAATAAAGTTTTTTAAAAAATTTTTATTTGTCAACAATCCGTTCATTCCGCTGCGTTTTATATTTTATTCCAACAAATAGTATCAGAGCGAGTTATAGCATATATAATTTTAATTAACATGATTCTATTTGATAATATCATGTTTTTTATGCATGTTTGTGGGCACTTTGTATCTTTGTAATTTTTGTTTATGTGATAAATGGTTATTTTATGAGTGGATTTTTGGTCGTTAATTACATGGTCCTTTTGGATTGATAATTTTATTTTCAGTTTGATTAGATCAAATTTGTGTAAGCTCATAAATGGCATAGGCTTTTTGTAATTTATCATTTTTTTCTTACTGTACTTTCTTGTGGTTACCCGAGTGTTCACGGCAACAAATTGTCAAAAAAATAAAAAATAAAAAAAGTTCAAAAGTTGAACTATATAATTAATGCACTCTTTGGAATACATCTGATGCGCTTTTGTGCAAAGCCCATGTACACACATCAAAACAAGAAAAGGAAGATGATAATGACAACCTCCCATTAATGTTGGCATGCAACCCACGTGAAGAAGCAGGATTACATCAAAAAAAAAAAAAAGGGGCACCTGACATGCATTCATAATTGCACCTAATGTGCATATATATAAATATATATATATATATATATATATGAAAGATAGAAAGAAAAGGGAGGCAGCTGCTTTTCTTATCCACTACGCGTGGAACAATCTGTGGGGAAGAAGATGAAGTCCATTGAGATACTTTTAGTAACCTGAGGGCTGCTGGCCCAGTTAAGAACTTAGGCCTATCAAATTTTAAAAGTAACCTAGCGGTATTTTATGCAGTATACCGCTTGGTGAAGTCCTCTTCAATGGAGCTGGGAAATATGTTTAATTACAAGAAGACCACTATAATTTTTTTAAAAATTTTTTATGTGTTGTAATTTAATTATCCAAAAAGACCCAGTCAAAAATCTAATATTTATTTTCATGCTTTATTTTCATGTGATGATTATGATAACATGTTCATGCATTATAACATGTCATCTAAGAAAGTGCCCACTTATAGTTATTGTAACATGACATGCATATACTTGCATATTATTTCATTGTGTGTAAAGTGGTTTATAAAATGATTTAATATGTGTTAGAATAATTTAATGAGATTAAATTAATTGGGTTGGTTTTATAGAATCTTAATTTATTTTATTAATCAACCAAATAGTCTGAATTTAGTTTTAATAGTTAGGACTTGGTAAAATTCACATTAGTTCTAAATTTTTTAATTTTAAATTGTTTAATATTGGGTACCTTAGACAATTCATAATAAATTTATATTTTTAGAAAATCTGATAATTTATTTAAGTGTAAGTAGAATGAGTTTTTATTAATATATAATACAACCTGGTAATTAAAAACTATTTTTTATTTACTAGAGTTATAAAACATATGATGTTTTATAACATAAAACACATCTTTTAAAATAATAATTGGAAGAAGGTAATATGACAATATAACCTGCGGTTTCTACTATTAACACAACACCGTGAGATTTAGGTGGCGCCTCGCGACGCTTTGATTTCGTCCTCCTTACGGAGGGTGTCCATTTAAATCAATAACAAGGTTGGCTTCCAAGAGATAGGATTTTACAATGTATTTCAAAATTGACCTATCCTATGGCGGCAATTTTGAGTTAAGTTGTTAAAATCTGAAATAGTGGGTCATCTCATAAAGATATAATTAAATTGTTAATTATATCTTGACAAAAAATAAGCGGTTATTAATAAATATAGAAAATATGAGATATTTTGAATATATTTATTAATTGAGAATGTCTATTCAATTAATAAATAATTTGACCTACCCTACGGTGGCACTTTATTTATTAAAATTGAATAATCGTTGAATTAGTAAAATTTTTTGTGTGTTTTTTATATGCATCATGCATCATGTTTACTATTCCAAAACATATATTTATGATGTTTATGCAACCATTTAATTTATGTCATTTTATTTATTTATTACAACAATAATGTCTAATCCAATCATCGCTATTCTCTCAAATGAAAATTTAATTGGAGATAATCTTGTCAAGTGGAAGAGTAACATGAATATAGTACTAATCTGTGTAAATTACAAGTTTGTCCTAATGGAGGAATGTCCTTCATCGCCTGCTGCCAAAGCCTCTCGTAATGTACAAGAAGCATATGATTGTTAGATTGAGGCAAATAACAAGGCTTGTTGTTTCCTTTTGGCTGGCATGTCTAACATGCTTAGGATGAAGCATGAAAGCATGGAGACTGCTTATGAGATAATACAGTCTTTGCAAGACATGTTTGGCAAGCCTTCTAAAAGGCACGCCATGAAGCCATTAAGGAGGTAATGAATGCCAAAATGAAGGGAGGGATCTCGGTCAGAGAACATGTTTTCAACATGGTTAACTATCTCCATGAGGCCAAGGTGAACGGGGCGGTGATAGATGAAGCCACGTAGGTGGGGATGATTTTGGAAGCCCTCTCCCCTACGTTCCTTCAGTTCAAAAGCAACTATTTCATGAACAATCTGAAATATAATATGACTGAGTTGCTTAATGAGCTGCAAACTTTTGAGTTTATTTCAAAAGAAAAGACTAAAGAAGCTGAGGCAAATGCTCAAAAGAACAGGAAGAGGAAGAGAACTAAAGGAAGTGGTAAATCTAAGAATGGAGGGCAACCTAAGAAGAACAAAAGCAACAACAAAAAGAGCTCAAAGCAAAAAAAGCCCAAAGGGAAATGTTTCCACTGCGGCTAGTTGGGCATTGGAAGAGAAACTGCAAGAAGTATCTTCAGGAGCTCAAAGAAAAGAAGAACAACGGTAAATCAGATTTATTTGTTTTAGAAGCTTGCTTAGTTAAAGATGATACTTCACCTTGTATAATTGATTCAGAGGCAGCTAACCATGTTTGTTCTTCTTTACAGATGCTTAGTTCTTCAAGGGAGCTTACCGACGGGGAACAAACGATGAGAGTGGGAACATGAGAGGTTGTTTCGGCAAGAGCAGTGGGAGTCGTTAAACTTTATTATAGAAATAAGTTTTTAATTTTAGACAATGTTTATTACATTCTTAGTTTTCGTAGAAATTTGATTTCTGTTTTCAGGTTGTTTGAACAAATGTTCAATGTTTCTTTTAATAATAATTATGTTAATATTTCTAAAAATGGTTTGAATATTTGTTCTACGCAACTGGAAAATGGGCTTTACACCTTGAGGCCTAACGAAAAATCACTGCTCAATATTGAAATGTTCAAAGTTGAACAACCAAAACCCAAGAAGCAAAAGGTTTCTTCTGATGATGAAACATACCTATGGTACTTTAGATTAGGTCATGTTAACCTTGACAGAATTAACAGACTAGTAAAGGATGGTCCTTTAAGAGAGTTCTCTACCAGTTTGTGAATCTTGTCTTAAAGGTAAAATGACTAAAAGGCCTTTCTTTACAAAAGGTGAAAGGGCCAAGGAACCACTTAAGCTAATACATTCGGACATCTGCGGTCCATTAAATGTACAAGCACATAGTGGTTACGAATATTTCATCACATTTATTGACGATTATTCGAGGTTTGGACACATGTACCTAATGCAAAGGAAATCTGAAACTTTGGAAAGTTCAAAGAATTCAAAGCGAAAGCTAAAAAAAATTAGGAAAGATGGTGAAGACTCTTCGATCTGATCAAGGAGGGGAATACCTTGATACTAATTCAATGACCATATGATAGAACATGGTATTCTATCACAACTTGTCGCACCTGGAACACCACAACAAAATGGGTTGGAAAGAGAAGAAATCGGATGTTGCTTGATATGGTGAGATCCATGCTCAGCTACTCATCATTACCCACTTCATTTTGGAGATATGCACTACAAACTGCAGTATATCTTCTAAACATAGTTCCAGCTAAGTCTATTCCAAAAACACCTTTAGAGTTATGGAATGGTCGCAAACCTAGTATGTGACATATCCATATAAGGGGGTGTCTAGTATATGTGCTGAAAGGAAACACCAGGAAGTTGGAACCATGTTCTAAAGTATGCTTGTTTATGGGATACCCAAAGGGAACGAGGGGAGGTTTGTTTTATAGTCCACAAGAAAAGAAGGTATTTGTATCAACAAATGTCACTTTTCTCAAGAATGATTATATGACAAACTATAAACCTCGTAGCAAAGTTATACTTGAAGAGTTACATTC
This sequence comes from Artocarpus heterophyllus, assembly GCA_025403435.1. Classification (NCBI taxonomy): domain Eukaryota; kingdom Viridiplantae; phylum Streptophyta; class Magnoliopsida; order Rosales; family Moraceae; genus Artocarpus; species Artocarpus heterophyllus. The sequence goes on from CM046330.1 coordinate 16,743,363, forward strand.
TAATCAGATCAGACCACAACCAACAACCATTGTCGAAGCACAAAATGAGAAGACCACATCTCCAGATCAAAATGTCATACCACCTCGATGTAGTGGGAGGGTTGTGAGACCACCTACTCGCTATAGGGAAATTAAGGAAGCACATGTTGCTATCTCTGATAATGGTGAGGATAGTCCATTAACATATCGTGATGCAATAGAAGATTATGAGAAGGAGAAATGGCTGGAGGCTATGAACCTTGAAATGGAGTCCATGTGCTCCAATTTAGTTTGGGAACTTGTAGACCTACCTGAAGGGATAAAATCCATAGGGTGCAAATGGATTTATAAGAAGAAAAGAGGAGTTGATGGGAAAGTTGAGACTTTCAAAGCTGCACTTGTGGCAAAGGGTTATACCCAAAAGGAAGGAGTTGACTATAAAGAAACTTTCTCGCCGGTAGCTATGCTTAAATCCATTCAGATTCTTTTATCCGTTGTTGCTTGTCTTGATTATGAGATATGGAAAATGGATGTCAAGACTGCCTTTTTGAATGGCTATCTCGAGGAAAGCATCTATATGGTGCAACTAGAAGGGTTTGTAGTCAAAGGTCAAGAGTAAAAAGTTTGCAAGTTGCAGAGGTCCATCTATGGACTCAAGCAAGCTTCAAGATCTTGGAACTTAAGATTTGAAGTGGCAATCAAATCTTATGGTTTTGATCAAATATTGATGAACATTGTGTATACAAGTACATCAAAGATAAGAAGGTGGCCTTCTTAGTTCTTTATGTAGATGATATCCTACTCATTGGGAATGATGTAGGGATATTATTTAATATAAAGAAATGGCTCGCTAACCAATTCCAAATGAAAGATTTAGGAGAAGCAAGTTATGTTCTTGGAATCCAACTTATAAGAGATCGAAAGAACAAATTGTTGGCGTTGTCTCAGGCATCGTATATAGATAAGGTGCTTATCATATTTTCAATGCAAAACTCCAAGAAATGTAATTTACCTACACGTCATGAAGTTTATCTTTCAAAAGAGCAGTGTCCTAAGACACCTTAAGAGGAAGAAAAGATGAGACAGGTACCCTATCCATCTGTAGTGGGAAGTCTAATGTATGCCATGTTGTGTACAAGACCTGACATTTGCTATGCGGTGGGTATAGTCAGTCAGTATCAATCTAACCTAGGATAAGATCATTGGGTAGTGGTTAAACATATTCTCAAGTATCTCAGGAGAACGAGAAGCTATATACTGGTATATTTCGATGAGAATTTGATTTCCATTAGATACACTAATTTTGATTTTTAATCAGACAAAGACATATGTAAATCTACGTTTGGATCAGTGTTTACTTTTGGTGGTGGAGCCATAGTTTAGAGAAGCACTAAACAATCATGTATTGTTGATTCGACTATGGAAGCTGAATATGTGGCTGCTTGTGAAGTTGCTAAAGAAGCTGTTTGACTCCATAAGTTCTTAAATGATTTGAAAATCGTTCCAGACATAGATAAACCACTCACACTGTATTGTGATAACAATGGTGCAGTGGTAAATTCTAGAGAACCCAGAAGCCACAAAAGAGGAAAGCATATAGAGCGAAAGTATCATTTGACCAGAGAAATAGTGCATCGAGGCGATGTGGAAGCTGTGAAGATAACATCGGATAAAAACCTTGTTGACCCATTTACCAAGACTTTACTTGCAAAGAGCTTCGAGGCACACCTGGAAGGCCTAGGTCTTAGAGACATGTCCCACCTGCTTTAGGGCAAGTGGGAGAATGTTGGGTTTGGTGCCCTAAAAGTTGTGACATTATACATATTGTTAATAAATAAAGTGACATTTACAATTATTTTGGTTGCTTATATGTATTATGAATACAGTTATAAAGATCAAGAAAATTCCATGATTATTTATGTGACTATAAATTCAACATATAAGTGTTATATGCTTAGGGATAAAATTTATAGATAATAATCAAATAGTCCGTAATAATTAATTAAAGTTTGAGATCTTTAATTAAATATTACAAGTATGGTCCAATCGTTACAAATAGAGTATTCAAATTTATCACTATGATGATCATATATTTGACAGTCTTAATCCTGAGTATTTATTAGACTCCTATTTACGACATTATGTTTTTTGACTTGCATGGTAAGATTTGTCTAAATACAGATCATAACTTAGTATCATAGAAACATAATGTAATAAATGGCTAGGAATAATATTATATAGATATGGAATCTATTCCTTCCTTATGGAAGTTAGAAAAATAGTTCTCTTGAGTGATGATTCAAAGTTTGAATAGTAGAGTGCTCGTTCATAATAAGATTATGAATTAACTGTTCATTAGAGAATGATTGGAACTCAAGGATAAAGATATAAAAAAAGAGGTAAACGAAAATTGAACCTAACTCTTATTATAAACTATTTATGGAGGACTGATTTATATGTAATGATTATATCAATGGACTAGTCGCCAATTTTCTTTGAGTAATTTTCACTATAATCTCAAGAGTTTAGTTTTAGGTTTTTAGTGGAGTAACACGAAATTAATAAATGACACATTAATTAAAGAGTTTAATTAATTACTAAATTTATTAGAGCTTGGGTTATAGGTCCATAGGTCCGCAATGCCACCTCTAAAACACTATATTGGATTTAATGCATATAATGAATTATACATATTTAATTTGAAATTATTGAATTCTGAATTAATTATTTCACACTTGAGATATTTATGTGATATAGAAAAATATTTTCTGTGACACATAATATAATATGATAAATGTTGTCACATTTAACTGAGCATTAGTTTATTTATTAATTGATTACATTTAACTAATGAGATTAGTTAAATATAGTTTTTAAATTAATTAATTAATAATATTTGAATAATAAGATTATTTGAATATAATTTTAATTTTGTGTGTGACACATGTATAGTGGGACCACCTTTTTGTCTTTTCCTATTTGGAAACAAAATTAAATAATTAATTGATTAATTTAAAATTTTAATTTTAAATAAATATGATTTATTTTTGAATTTAGATATATATATATATATATATGGTTTTGAATCTTATTTTTATATAAGATTTTATAATATATTATATATATATATATATATTAAAGTAAACGAAGTTTTTGTTTACAATTTCTTAACGCTTAAACTTATATATATATATATTAAAGAATGTAAACTTTACGTTAATTTAAAAAAAAAAACGTAAACGAAAGTTTATGTTTAGGTAAACAATTTATATATATATATATATATCTAATAAAAGTTAAAAGAATCTTTGTTTTTTTTTTTGGTGATTCGTTTTTAGAATAAAAAGAGATAAGAAATATAGAGTATATCTCTTCCCCATATATTTGATATGGTGCTTATTTCAAATTTGAAATTAATTAAAAAATAACTAACTGCTCATATATAAAAAGGGTAGAGATAACTGTTATCTCACTAAATCAATCTTTTTCACTTAACTTTCACAGAGAGAAAAATTGAAAGTTCTTCTCTGAAAAAAAGGTCTACTATCTCATGTGTTAAGTACATAACAGTTTCAGAAAAGTGTGAGGTTAATTTATTCTTGCAGTTTGACGTCCACTCGTCTTTCCATTGGTATGGAGGCCTGGCTTAGAAGATCGTGGTGTCAAAGAGGAAAGCTAGGATATCCTGATAGTCTTCAAAAGGTTGGTAAAAATTCCCAAAGCATTCTATTATTAATTAAAATTATATAGCTATTCCCAATGAACAAAGTTTTTCAGAAAATTTTTGTTTGTCAATGATCCGTTCATTCTGCTGCGTTTCATATTTTATTCCAACACTAATCACCCTCCAAATTTCTCTTCTTCTTCAATCCCACACATATTACAACAATGGTAAACTCAAAATAGTGGTTGGGACCTGTTATATATCTGGGTTGGGGTCTGATTGTCGCCTACAACGTCATGGACAATGCCATCAACATCGCGTGGCGACAGGTGACAAATCTGGGTTTTAAGCTGGGTAACAATTCGATGACGACCTCACGCATTGGAGAAGATCTGGGTTTGGGGTAAGGGTGGGGCACATTGAAGATCTAAGGGGGAGAAAGGTGGCTTGACGGTGACCTTCGCGTCGGAGAGGGTAAATGTAACTTTTGGTTTTGGGAGCAACAACAACCATGCTTGCCAGAAGGCGTCTCAACAACATTGCACGCCAAAGGGTTGGGGTGGCAGATATCTGCCCGTGGGGATGGCGATGACAGTGGGGGTGCACCGGTGGTGGGGTGCTCAGGCGGTGGGGATTGCGACAACATTAGGGGTGTGGCTGCTAATCATGTGTAGTGTAGTGTAAGGAGGCCCAATCCTAATAGTGGGATAAATAACCATTTTTCAATCCTAATAGTGGCTGCCAAAAATGGGATAAATAATCCCACCATTTTTTTTTGATATAACCATTTTTCAAGGGAATATTAATCCCACGTCTATGGGACTATTTTTGAGTCTCTCGACTATAACCTAGTCTGATGTTGTCACCAAACACAAGATTGGGATATATAATCCTAATCCCAGTCCTAAATGCGTGTAACAAGCACGGCCTTACTAGACAATTTTAGTAATGAAAACAAGGTTAGACCCATCCCAACTCTTTTGCATGCAGAGGTAGATTATGTATCACGAATAATCATTATGTTTTGTAGTTATTACACACAATGATCATTTTAAGACATCTAATTTATAATATGTCTTCTATTTAAAAAATGCTATTAATCTTTCCTAAAAAAATGGACTAACTTAAAAGAATGCCACCCTAAAAGACTACCTTTTTAAGAATACCCTTCTAAAAGGCTCTTTTCAAAACTAATTTCTTTCAAATATGCCTCTTTAATTAAAAAAAGAAGATTTATTAAAAGTCCAAGTTACCTTCCTTCTTTAATTAAAAAGGTGATTTATTAAAAGTCTAAATTACCCTCCCTTCTCACTTTGTAATGTGATAAATTACTCCGATCATCGGTGTGGAGTGCAAGAGTGTAACCTAGTAGGTTTCAGAGCTAGAGCCTAGGTTTCAACATATTTTCATTTAAACCAAAAAGCACCAACTGGAGCAAGGTGTCGGAGCGTGACCTGGTAAGTTCCAAAGCTGGAACTCGCAAGGTTTGGGCAGAACCTTTCCAGGTTTCAACCTCTTTTCTTTGAAATAAAAACATGCCAATCCACTCTGATTGTTGGCATGAGGTGCCAGAGCATAACCTCGTAGATTCTAATGCTAGAACCTACCAGATTTCTACATATTTTCTTTGAAACAAAGATTATAGTCAAAGAGAGAAGAAAGCATAGAGGAGAGAGAAACAAGGAGAGAAGAGAGGAACGTAGACGGAGAGACAAGGGTCGCAATGGGAAATAAAGAGGAGAGAGAAACAAAAAAGAATCAGGAGATTAGGGTTTATTCTGATTTCCTTTTAACTAGGGGCAAAAACGTCAAATTATAAATCAAATTAAAAAGAACATAAATAATAAAATGATAGTTTTTTAAAGCTGAAAAAATGAGGGCGATGTTAACAAAGAGAGTTCATAAGAGGCATTCTAAATTTTTCAAAAAAAAAAAAAAATCTATAAAACTTTTATCTTAATTTAGCCATATCTAGCTTTTGGGCCATGTATAGTGGTAGGGTATTTTTGAAGATTGTTCGTAGTTTACGGAATTGTCTAGTGCCTCTGCGGCACACAATTTTTAACCCGGTGCATGTTTATGACAACATAAACTATATTGTCACCTTTTTTCCTTTGTATCCTTTTGTTTTTTGCGCAATTGTCATTATAAGTGCCAAACAATTATGTGTAAATAAGAGTTAAATGTCCCTAGTTTATTTACACATTTGACCAGTATAGATTTCATGCAAATAACAAATCCCGCATCTTGAAGCATATCTAAGATTTGTATTTTGGAGGAATAGTGCCACAAACCGCAGCCGTATTTGTTAATTTTTCATCTAGGGTTTTCTTGCTATATGCAGTAGAATAAATTTCTTAAAATTTGTTAATTTTAGGTAGGTATAATCTTTATTATGGAGTTTGACAATTCTCTGTGTTCAGAAATATGCCTGTCAGTAAAGACAACCGTTGTGTTGGAAGTTCCTTTTAGTTAGCCGAGGTACAGTTTATTAAGCTTTGTCCGACATGAATTAGAAAGTAAAGGTGGAGGGGCTCTAAGGCCTATATAAGGAGGTCAAAAACTTGCCTCCAGTTCACCTGAGTCAAAAACACTTTAAGCATTGATTTCTGGCTCTAGTTAAATTCCTTTTTTTATTTGTCTTATTTTTCAAATGTCACTAGGGACAAGAAGCAGAAAATGTTATTTCAAAGAATATGCTTGAATGGAGCAAAAAATTGTATTAAAACCAGAGTGCTTCATTTAAATTTTTATGAGGAGTCAATTGCAACCTGGACTAGAGTGCTTCATTTATACTGAATGATCACACAATAAAATAAGAAAAATCACATAGACCCGAAATTCTTTACAGTAAATCCGTATAGACCTTCCGAAAACTTATTTCTCTAATTTGAGTTGCTGAATTTAAAAAAAATTTCCTTCTGGGCTTTGGTGTTTCATTGTTGAGCTCATTGTTGTCGGTAATTTTTTTGTTTTGTTTTTTTTTTTGTTTTTTGTTTTTTAAGTTTGATTCTTCTTCAGAAATGGGTAAGTTGTGTGTATGAATTGATAGAAATGTCTAGCATCCTTAAATTTGAGGCAACTTCTTCTGTTTATTTTTTTGCTATATAAGAGAGAAGACTGTTGAAGAGATTGTAACACATCTCTTATGTGCTATAAGATTAAAGACACACATGTTAATATGAAAATATATATGTTTTAATGTGTTTTAAATGAGTAAGTAGCGCCACAGTGCTCTTTTTTGAGGCTACGGGCGGTAGAAAAGAAAAGCGAAGTGCCGCGGTGCCTACTCGAATTTACACCATCTTTTGGTGCAATGCAACTAGCGTCGTCGTTCCAAAAAGCTGGCAGCACGGTGCCCACCCAAGCTGATATGTATTCAATGAATGTGTGTTTTGAGTTGTTACGAAGCGGTGTATTTATTGGTTATATGTTTTCATATAAACCCGAATCCCTATTAACAATAACCATATCCATTGTAATAGATATAATGTTACATGAAGATATACCCTTACAATGTAAAAGTACCTCTACATGTGAATGGCTGCATGAGTTGTAACAATTATATCGGTTCAAGAAATGACACCCTTATCATCATCACACCTCTAGAAAATTTATAGGTTTCAATCATGTTATGGAACATAATATTATTGCTCGATATTGTATTCAAGGGTTCGTTATATCTTATGGAAAATTTGCTGTTAAACTCATTAGCAAACTTTGAAAAGTGAGGACAAATAAAACCTTTAAGAAAATTATTCATTATATGCCTCAAATCTATCTTTATTTCCAGAAATTCAAGCCTCACATTTCCTCCCTATAAACTCAAATACACCAACAGAGACTGTTGCATTATAACGTCAAACACTTTTCAGCTTTTAGTGAGGGTATTTGCAAATGGAAGTGATAATTTGTTATCTTTACCCGTGAAAACGCAATTGTCTAGGAGATTATTCAGGGCAAAAAATGGCTTGGAAAGAATAAATTCATAAAAAAGTTTGGAGATCAAAGCAGTGATGGCATCTGGTGCTATCAGGGTGGGAGATAAGACCTTAATGTGAAATATTGCTTCCAATATTCACTAATTTATTTATGACATTGTCTCCTTGTAGATGGCCTTTTCTGATATTGGACTGAAGAAATACTCCTACGCTTTTGGTACTTGATATATTCACATTTTTGTAGATGTGCTCAGCCTAATTAGTAATTGTACATCACTAACTGTTGTAATTCAGTTCAGTTCTTTTGCTTATCCATATGGTTGTTCTGTATAAATTTGAGTTCATTGTTTAATGGGGTATGTAAATGTTTTTATTTTGCACTACTCTTTAGAATAATATAATTTTGTACTAATTAGTAATTGTACATCACTAACTGTTGTAATTCAGTTCAGTTCTTTTGCTTATCCATATGGTTGTTCTGTATAAATTTGAGTTCATTGTTTAATGGGGTATGTAAATGTTTTTATTTTGCACTACTCTTTAGAATAATATAATTTTGTACTTGATTTTATTCCATTTTTTCCTTCAAAAGTTCTTTAATCTTTGACCAGGCATTAATCTTATATTGTTATCTTGGCAAAAGCTATGGTTTAAAAATATAACTAGGTTTCATGAATGAAATTGCACATATATTGTGATTCAAGACCATGGTTGTGAGGATAATCTGTTGACTGGCCTGCAAGCTAAACTGTATCGGTTGTGAGCCTCAACATTTTGGAGCTTTTATTATTGATTAGTGGCAGTCCTTGTTGCTTCTCACTTCTATATGTTTTGGTTGAATCAGTTGGACAGCTGTTGATGTTCCCAATACTAACAACAAAAGCTTTCCTTGACAGATTAAGAAGGCGATACGGTTGGCGGGAAGCTTTGGCAAGGAATTCTTCGTGTGATCAAAGAATCAATGAGAAGCGGGACAACAACAAAGCAAAGAAACATCCACGGTTTGATAAACAGTTACCCTTTTATAGAAATACTAGGATTTGAGTAGACTTTTTAGCTCTTATCAACAGGGGAAAAAAAGGGAAATGAGTAAACATCAGTTTTTTTAAACGAAGAAACTGTTATGGATCAAAATCTTTGCTCCTTTTAACTATTTTCATTTTGTGATGTTCTGCTTGCTAGGTTTCTTTTTGAAAATTTTCGTATGGCTAAGGCATTTAGAAAAGTGGTTTAAATCATCACTTTAGGTTTGAGAACTATAACATATGAGAGCTTTACACTATAACTTTTTATTGTAACATGTAATATTTTTATACTGTTTACATTTAAAACCATTGGTTTGAATTACTCTTCCAAACACCCTAGCATTCAAAGATTAATCAGTCTTGTTTCACCCGGCCAAGGGATTAACAAATTCAGGAGCATCAATTGAGCATATAAGGATGGACACAAGTAGTCTCGGGACAAACAGAAGTCGCAAGCCCATTCCCAAAAAAAAAAAAAAGAAAAAAGAAGAAGAAGAAGAAGAAAGACCTAAACGGATAGAGTCCAGGAAGTGTGCTTTTGGAAGGATAGGTTGGATGTCCTTCATCAATGCTTTAGTATGATTATGAATGATTTGGCTCTGGTGAAAAGCAGTAGCGTTAAAACAGTCAGTACTGGAGGCTGCAGTTTTGGCAATTGGTTTGGCGTGGCAAACGGCCAAGGATTTTGATTGGTCTACCTTTATTGTGCAGATTGATGCTCAGGTGGATGCTCTGGCCGTTACATTGGCCGCCCCTCCACCCAATTGGATTTGTGTTTGGCCCTCTTTCTATTGTGTTCATGATCCTGTCAAGGAGTTGCCTTCCTGGCATCTGATTGTTGTAGATGGATTACAATAAGTTGTAAAATAGGACTGCTCATGAACTGGTAAAATGTGCTTTTGGAACCAATACTATCGGCTCTGTGGTAGAGTAGATGGGGATGTCTCCCCTGTGTGGTATTTGCTATGGCAAATTTGGGTTGATAAAGAGGAATTTTCATGAACAAGAAAATAATAACGAGCAGAAAGCTCCAACTCAAGTACAGTATAGTATACGTATGTATCTAAATTTATATTATTGGTCAGACATTCTAGATCCAACAGAGCAATGAAATTAACAAAAATGCAAAAGTGATTGAAAAAGACGTTGGAAATTCAGCCCCCAAAAAAAAGGTCAAGAAATTACACAAAAAATATCAAGTCTATTACATTTACATCAAGCAATTTTGCTGAAATTGTCAGTGGTATTAGCTCAGATGGTGCTTAAAAAAATTTCTTAAAGAACGTTTTCTGAACTATAAGAAAGGCAAAAAAGATAAGGGAAACCAAACAAGTTAAAAACTAGTAAATGTGCAGAAAAGAATGAGAAAATTGATGAAGGAAACATGGACAAAACTTAAAAAGTAGGACCTTGAACTCCTCAACTCTAATATTCACACCTCTTGTTGATACGAATTAACAAATAACACCGTTTGAAGCTTATAATTAAGCTCACATGATTTAGTTCAAAGCATCCTCCCATTTCAATGGCAACATGACATTGAAATTTGCAACTTCACCTTTTTCTTTTTTTTTTAATTTCAACCTCCCTGAGTGAAATTTTGCAGCTTGAAAAAAACAACATATACACGATTCAAAAAACCAACAAAGTTGCTTGCTTTAACGCCTTTTCTTCAACTGAATTAAATAGAAAACAAAGTCATCTTACAACAAAGTCAAAAAAATGCCAAAAAAAAAAAAAACTAAACTCTTTATGAGGGATCTTTGTTACTACGGAGTCTATAAACAATTCGGCCTCTGGTAGAATCATAGCGACTAACCTCAACTTTAACCCTATCTCCAGGCAAAATCCTGATAAAGCTCTTTCGGATTTTCCCAGAAATATAGCCGATAATCATGTCGGCGTTATCCAATCGGATTCGGAACATGCCATTCGGAAGCGACTCCGTCACGAGGCCTTCCTGGCTCCACTTCTGCTGCTCCACGTTGTCCTTAGAGCCAGGCGCTTTCGCCCTCACCGCGAAAGGGCTCGGATTCTGTTTGGCTGCCGAGACAGTTGGGGTTCGGAGAGAAAATTGCGATTCTTGGTTTGCCGGCGAGGGCATTATGGGAAGACATGATTTTGGGGTTCTCAGCGAAAGAGGAAGATGAAAAAGGGCGTGTTCGAGCGACGTTGAGCTCCACATTTGGTTGAGATTGAGAGAGTGGATTCCAGCGGCTGGTTCCGTTTCGGATTGCGTTTGGGTTTTTTGAACTTTGCCTTTTAGGTCAAAAAGTAGACTTTTTTGCTTTGCAAAGATTTTTTCTTCTTTTTTTTTTTTTCAAAGGATAAAAAAAAAACTACCCAGTTTTATGTATCTCGAATTTTATCCCTCCATAATTACACAGTGTAATTTGAAGGAAGAATAAAAAGAAGGTTAAATTTTTAAAATTTAATATTAAGTTTTAAAAATATTTATTATAAAATAATATTTTTAAGACATTAATCACTTATTTACTAATTAAAAATATTTATATTGTAAATAAGTTAATAAGTAAATTATTTATATTTTAAATTTATTTATCGCGTAAATAATAATTTTTTACATTTTAAATAAAAAATAAATAAATTATTTATATTATAAATTTAATATTTATTATAAATATTCTTAAAACCTGCTGTTCAGTACACTTGCTTTAAAAAAGTACAGCTAACGTAATTTCTGCCATTTGAATATCAAAATTTTATAAAGACATTTTGAAAGAGGCTGTTTAACTTCTTTGCCTGAATTCCTTCTTATAAACTTTCATTTCACTCAAACATGTGTACAAATACAGTACCCTCTCATAAACTTTCATTTCACTCAAACATGTGTCCAAATACGATAAGAAAGACCATACAGATGGGGTGAAAGAAGGATAGCGAAAATGCCTCCTCAATACGAAAATCGTCAAATCTCTCTTCTACTACTGTGTCCTCAATCCACATGAGAGACTAGCTTTCACAACATCGCCCGTCCCCGGATTCCTGCAAAACCGTCAGTTAAATTCCAATGTTCGCCCCTAATTGAATGAATTATATATATATATAGTCTCAACTAAGCAACAAACTTCAATCATCAGCTCCCACTTTGAAAGTAATGAAAGTAGTTTAGTCAACTTTCTAAGGCAAGAGTCATTTCCTTTCTCGATCTGTAGTTTGAGTCTTAATTTAAGAGAGTAGAACAGAGTACAAGTAATTAAGTAGGAACATAAGATTTTGTAAATGGGCAAAAATAAATTATTCATTATAGACGGTGGATCTACAATCAAATATGAAAACACTAATTTGGATTGTTATAATTCTGTTCAAAGAACTTATGCCCTCAAATTACTGTTAATTGGACCTATTAGCTCAAATAAACACGCAAGATTAAAGCATTATAGATAAAATAAATAATGTTGTAAAAACAAGTATCACACGTAGGATTTATAGTTGTTTACTCTGTTAAAGAAGAGCTACGTCCACTGTAATTCATTATAATATTCTAGGTATAAATTTACAAAGAGAGCAGAAAGAAATGAGAAAGCAATTAGCAGAGTTTTTGTATACTTTTTTTTGTACCCTTTGTACACTGAAGCAACTATCTCTTTATATAAAGAATAAGGAGGAATCATGGCTCTCAACCGTCTAACGAAGTGGGATAATGCAATAATAGCAACTACAGGAGTGGGACACGTGTTGATCCACGATAGATCACAAGAATCGCGCCTCCCCCACGTTCCGGTCCTTGATCAGACGTGTTAGTAACCGCCAATTTGTGCTGATAACTGTCAACTCATGGCAATTGACCCGGTCGAATGAACACTTCGAGACAAGTTTGAATTAACTTGAGCGGTCGATGTAGCCCAAATGCTTACCGCGCACATAGAATCGAACCAATCGAACTAAACGAAACGTCAATTCTATTAGCCTTCCTCTTATTGATTGATTTACTTCGATCTATTCGACTCATTTTAATGATGGGGCATCTGGGCTTGTAGGCAATTTGCACCTGACTAAATTGCATCCCAACATTAATTGTCACTCATATTGTGGAGAACCTAAATATGTTTCTGTTAAGCTCACAAAAATCCAACCTGAAATTGATAATGATACTTGAAATTTTTTGACTCTATTCTTATTTACTAGTTTATATTAAGAAGTATAGAACTTAATTTAATACCTTTATGATTTATCACCCCACCTAGAAGAGGCGCTGGAACTTTAACATTGAGGCACTAGGTCGAGGAATTTCCAAAGAATACATCTTTAGCATCGTGGCGTTAAAAAGTTAAGGCCGCGATTCTATGTTGCGAATCAAATTCTTTTGTGTACTCCAATAAATAAAAGATTTCAGAGCTTATTTTTTGTAACTTAGAAAATATAGAATGAAGGAGGCCAGAGAAAAAGTCTAGAGAAAGTATGTAACTTTTCTCTTGTAAACTTTTTTATCATCATAGAGAATTATTCTGTAGTAGCTGAAAGTAGACGTAGCTCTCATAGAGGGTGAACCACTATAAATTTTGCGTTGTTCTTTTTTTTTCGTGTCATATATTTTTTGCTCTTGGTAGAAATTAGGGCTTCTAATTTACAACAGTTTAGTTAAGTACAATGTACTTTTGTAATTGAAGTTTTTGTAACGGAGATTATAAATAGAAGATTAAATAGAACATAATTTTTATTTAGAGATTTTTTCCAAAAAAAAGTTGCACAAATAACCTTTGAAAATATGCATTTGTTTTTGACAATTGACATATATTTTTGGGTCTAACTAATTTGAGATTTATGAAAGACACAATTTGGAATGCTTAGTTAATAAAACAATTATTCTTAGACAAAATATGATAGATTTTATGGGTATAGTTTTACAATGAGCAAAATAGAAAATGAAACAAATACATCAAAAAAAATATTATTTTGAAAAAAAAAAGAATAAAAAAGATTTGTTTTGGTAACACAATTTGTTTTTATATTTCGAATATATAATTTCTATAGATTCTTTTCAATATTTTTTTATTATTTTATCTTTTTCAAAACACTTATGTGTCATTATTACACTAGATTTTCTTTTGAAATTGACATTTAATAATTACTGAGTCAAAACTAAAATTTTGATTTAGTCCTTCAACCCAGGTAAAACTAAAAATATTGATATATATATATATATACACAAAAAAATTTGACCACAAAAGTAATGAAAAAACTAACCAAATATAAGTTAGAATTGGTCACAAATAATGAGATTATTCAAGAAAACTAATATCATAGGTTTAAAAAATTTATGAGAGATATCAATAAAAATGAAACATGTACAAAAAAAAAAAAAAGAAGAGAAAAGTTAGGGAACATCTTAGGTTAGAAAGCATAGTAGAGAAATGGACCACACAAAAAGAAAGAAAAATAAAATAAAACATCACAAAAGAAAAAAAAAAGAGAAAAAAGTAAATTATCAAATATAAGAGATAGTGGTAAGTAAATAGAGTTTAAAGAAAAAATAAATAAATAGAGACTACGGTAAAACATTGAAAAAGAAAGAAAGAAAGATATGAAAAGGTAAAATATCGAATAATAAAAGGGAAAAAAAATAAAACGTCGTTTTGTAAGAGAAAATGATATAGTTTTAAAAGGGGCGAAAATAAAAAACAGTAAAATGGTAGAGTTAAAAAAATATTTAAATATGAGATTATTGTAGACAAATAGAGTTGCCAAAAAAGTTAACAAAAAATTAATAAAGGGCAATAAAATCAAAGAATGGAGAAAAAGACAAAAAAAGAAACATAGAGCACTACTGCATGTGAGAAAAAACAAAAACAAAAACAAAGTATTAAAGATACAAATGAAAAAGGAGAGGGACAAAAAAACAAAGAGAAGAAAAACAAAAGAAAGTAAAAACGTGTGAAAAAATAGAAAAAGTGAAAAAAAAAGAAAAGCAAAACAGGTCATTTTGGATGACCATAAAATTAATAGTTTATAAGAAATGTACTCTTTTATTATAGTTTAAGGATATGTGCACATTTAATCTTATAACAATTTTTTTTAAATATGTATATAATTATAGAATGGAAAAAAAAAGTAGCAAAGTTTGTAAAAATACAAATATTTGGATTCAATCAAGTCACTACTATGGGCACCTGCCTTACCTAGGCACGTGTCTGTGATTGTTATTTTTTTCACCAACGTCTTAACAAAATTTACAGACAAAAAGTATTTATCACCAACGTCTTTTTTTCAGCTTTGGAAAGGGAAAGAAACCTGGAGAGTCTCTTTAGTCAGAACTATCATTTGCTCAAAGTCTCTTTCATTTTTTCCTTGCTTCATTTTCTCTTTCGAAATAAAACAAAGTTGAGAAAAGAAAAAGTAACAGAAAAAGAAAGAAAGAAAAAAAGAATCCTACTTAAGTCTTCAGATTATGAAACAAAATGAAAATTTCTTATCAAAATTCAGAAGTCTTGGCCTTCTTTTTTGTTTTTTCTCATTGACAGATCAAGAAAAAGAAGACTCGTGTTTCCCATCTCTTTTTGCATTCACCATTGCAATTACCAACTACCCCCTACATCGAGGTTAGTCCAAGCATCAGTACCAATTTGTGCTTTGCTTTTTTTTTCTTTCATTTTTTTTAGAGCTAAAAAAGATCTTCGGAAAAAAAAAACGAATATGGAGAAAAAAATACAAAAAATAAAATAAAAATAAAACAGATCTGTTCCTTTTCTTGAAACAGAAGAAAAAGAAAGTTCAAAAAAAGTTACTTTTCTCGAAGAATAATAATGAGAAGAAGAAATTTTGTTAGGTTACTGGATTTTATCAAGCTATTGAAGGAAATTTAGTTCATTTTGTTTACCTTATTTTTCTTTATCTAAGATTATGTTTAATATGCTAAGAATTAAAATTTTGTTGCTTTGTTTCACGTAATATTGGTAAATTTTATTGCATTGTGTATTTGATCATTGAGTTCATTACAACTCAGATTGTATTGATGAATTTGATTTGTATTTATCGCTGGCTATATTTATTGTGTATTTACAACTGTTCTAAAAATTTTTCCTATTCAATATGTTTCTTAAACGATGCCGAGTCGCAAGGCTCAACCTCCAAATCAAGAGGAGGTTCTCAATCTCAAATTGAGAAGCAGTTGACATGAGTAAATGTTAACCAGAACCAAATACGTTTAATTTTACCCAAAGAGCATGTACAAAAGTTTTCGGGTAAGGTTGGTGGAAATCAAAAACTGCAAATTGAGTTTAAGTTTAGAGCTCACAAATCCTATAGGTTCTCTTACCACCGTCAAAAGACAGGCAAAGTTTCGTATGTGTTCAAAGGGGTTGGCTCGATTTTATAAAGGAAAATAAGCTAAACGAAGAGGATAAAATATGTTTCCTTAAAGGTCCAAGTGGTGTTTTCAGGTCATCCACTATAAGAAACGAGTCCATTAGTAACGTCGCTAAAAGATTTATAATAAATGCTTATATAATTATTCATTTTCAACAATGAGACTTACTTTTAGTGCAAAATTGTCGCCACTAAGTCTATCGTGAAAAACTAACTACTTATGCCAGAAAATGCCAGTTGGCACTAGAAATAACTAGTTTTTAGTAACAATAATAAATCTTGACGGTTTCTAATCACTCCAGTTTTGTCGTGATTAAATATGAGTTTTGGTTTTTGTTTGAATTTATTTGCTTTAATTTTGTTAGTTTTAATTTGTTAGTTTATTGATAATGTTGTGTTTAGATTTTGTAAATATTTGGTTGTGTTTGAAATATGTTGTATTTAGATTAGATTATATTTATATTTGGTTGTGTTTATATTTGATGGTGATTATGTTTGTTGATATGTTGTGATGATTATATTTGTTGATATGTTGTGTTGAATAGATTAGTTTTGGAGTATATTTTTTCGAACATGTTGGTTTTGGAATATGTTGAAGTTTGTTTGAGTATGTTGAATATGTTAGGATATGGTGAATACATTAATTGTTTTGTTATTATGTTGAATATGTTGTAGAGTTTTTTTTATATTTTTATATAGTTGTTGTTTTTGGAATAAATGGTATATGCTGAATATGTTAATTATGTTTTGTTGTTATGTTGAATATGTTTTAGAAGTTTTTATATATTTTTTTTATATATGATTGTTATTTTTGTAATAAGATGTGTAAGTGGTTAGTAATTAATAACTTATCAAATATAAAAATAATAATAATTAAATAGGTGAGTTCTTTAAAATTAATAATTTATTAAACATAAAGTGATGGCATAACAATTAGAAATTAATAAATAATAATTAAGTAATAATTATTAATAGTAATTATTGATTAATAACTTGTAATTCATTAATAATAATTAATTCGACAAATGGTTAATAATTAATAATTTATTAATTATAATAATAACAATAATAAATAAATGAGTGCTTTATAATTAATAATTTATTAAAACAAAATATTGACAATAATAATTAGTAGTTAATAAATAATAATTATGTAATAGAAATTAATAATAATTATTAATTAATAAATAGTAATTAAGTAATGATAACTAATTAGCAAGTGGTTACTAATTAATAATTTATTAATTAAAAAATAATAATGGATGATTACAAACTGATTAAACATAAAAAAATAATAGCTATTCATGTAATAATAAAAGAAGAATTAAAACAAAGAATAATTATTATCTACTATTTAAGTAATAAAAATTAATAAGTAATGAATATAAATAATTTCATAAAATTAAATAAAAATTAAGGTGAAAATAATAAAAAATGGCTAGGCTTGAGAAAATTATATAATTGTGTAGAAAGTACAGTAGTACTATTTCTTGTGATATTCAAAAATTTAGTAGCAAGCGTACTACTAATTAAGGTTATAGTGCACAATCACTAAGAATCGTACGTGCATACGAGTTTGTTGCTTCTCATATATTACATTTCATTCTTAAAATAACCTTAGACCCATTCAAGAATCGGAGAATGGCTCACCGATTCTTAAATTGTTCCATTCGGATAGTTTGAGATTGTAATTTTACGTGTTTGTTACCTATTTCCACTCATGCTTTGGGGTAAATGTTTCAATTGTCTTCCTTAGTTCTTCGGGTGTATGACCTTCGATAGCACACTTAGAAGAGCTAAGGGGAGATGCTGCGGAGATTTCTACAAGAAAGGGGTGTTGTGGAATGAGTACCAAATGCGTAAGTTATAATCTTGAATGAGATAGGGGCTTTACTTTGTAGGATAAGGAGTGAAGGTGGATAATATATTTCCATACATACATCTGCATTATTTGTTTGTACATGTACTTTCTTCAGTGGATTACATATGTAAAGATATTGATTGACAAGAGTTGGACACATTTGAAAAATTGTCTGACGCCTGCATATTTGGATAGTTTAACGGCATTCATTAAGATTGCAAAAGTCATGTGAATGATAGTGGTCTTGTAAGATGTCCCTGTGTACATTGCTTGAATTTTCTATTGTAACACCTAGATACTATCAAAGTGCACATATTTGACAAAGGATTTAACATATTGTATACCAAGTACATTCATCATGGGAAGTAGAGAAACCACTACAAGCACCGTTAATGATGTGTCGAAACCATCCAATGAGATGTTTACAATATATCAAGATGTCGTCGGCCATGGGAAGTTAATGGTTTTGAGTGTTTGAAATATTGGTTCGATAATGCAGCGTAATTTTAAAATTTTTATTAATCACATAGAAAACAAACTCATGATGCTATAAAAAATAGATTTAATTTAATTTAACGTACTTGTTGAAGACCAAAAAAAACACTTCTGACCGAACAATTCTTCAAGAATGAATCTCTTCAAGAATGAATCTTTACCGTCAGATCTTTAATGTTATTCTTTTCTTTCAGACTGTTGTGTGTGTGGGCATAACTTAGCAAATCTCCACCACAACAACACTCTTTTCAACTAGACTATGTGCTAGAGGAACTATGAACACTAAAGGTGATGAACATAGCTTTACTCTCTAAAATTACACTATAGCAGTCTAAGAATAAATGAAGACCTTAGGTCTCTATTTATAGAAGTAATTAGAGGCATCAAAAGTTTATCAAAATTAGTGAGCTAGCATTGGGACCCGATGGACATATATTATCAAGTTCAAATAATAACAGATAAATTAATCCCCTATTAATTATCCGTTTGATTATTAACTTTAGTGTCTCTTCAATACAGACCCAAAGTTACACTTTCAATAATATACCATATCACGAGACTCCTAAAATATAAGTCTTGTCCATGTCCTCTCACTTATATGTACCTCATAAGTTATCCATAATTGGATGAAGAACTTAGTTCTGTTTTACTTTCTGATTATTTTATTTCAAAGTTTTATTATTTCGCCATTAGAAAATTTGTTTTTTTATGATACATACAAAAGGAATATCATATGGTTACCATATGTATCTACATAATTGAGGCCTCGTTATACTTTCCAATACCCAAATAATGCCTTTGAAAGAATAATATTAACTCTTTATTAGAAAGTTATGGATTTCATGTTTGTAGATTATGCTCTCAACAAATATAGGTTGCATATCCAATATATCGACAATGGAGCCTTCGTTCATCAGAACTCTTGACTTTGGTATATCAAAAGATACAAGTGATTAAAATGGAGTCATGAATTCACTATAAGATTCAAATGGCACATAAATGATTATCAAAGAGAATTGATTTAAGTTAAACGAAAAAATTATTAAATCAACTCAACTTTAGGTCCAGTCTAGTGTGCGATCATTATTAGGTCTACCACACTAATATGTCTACCATGGAGTCAATCTGCTCCAATAACCATGATAAGCCACCTCCCCAATTAGTCATAGATCCTTATTACAATCATATCATATATAAAGTGCCCAACTCTATACATAGACCACAGACTATATATTTAGGATATTAATCTCCGAATTGGATCTTTCCGCATATAAACTCCATATATTCCTAAATCTAACATTTGGTTCTAATAGTCACGTATCACATGTTTGCTAATATATAATCATTGATATAATAGTAATATGAAGACCACGATTAGAAAAATGAAATATTCGCATTATTATTTATTTCACAAAAAAAGTCATAAATACAATCAAAGAATTTATTCCTTGGGGCACTAACCCTAAGTGAGTAAATGTGACATATTGTGCATCCAATACCTTCCCTTGACTTCCAAAGTCATAGTAAAAGGATAGATAAGGTCGTCCTTATATGCTAATTAGTATAACCATCACACTACCACTCTGTAAAGCTTTTAACAATATGATATATCTTATTGATATATTTACTCTTCTCGTGATATCTTGAATCTTTGGTATTATCTATAGTCACAATATTCTACAATGCAAAACTATAGATTTGTCCGTACCATAGACCAAATTAATATCTCCATGGAAATATCCTTATCCACACAATTTCCTATGACTCCTTTGTTGGAATAAAATATGAAAAGACAGCAGAAGGAACAGATCGTTGACAAACAAAAATTTTCTAAAACTTTATTCATCGGGAATAGCTATATAATTTTAATTAATAATAAAAAGCTTTGGGAATTTTTACCAACCTTTTGAAGACCTGTCAGGGTATCTTAGCTTTCCTTTTTAACATCACGATCTTCGAAGCTAGGCCTCTACACCAATGGAAAGACACTTGGGCGTCAAACTGCAACAATGGATTTACCTGACACTTTTATGGATCTACTATGTACTCAACACATGAGATAGCAGTTCCTTTTTTTCAGAGAAGAACTCTCAGTTTTTCTCTTTAAGTATTCTTCAAAAGTTATGTGAATGATAGATCTCTACTTTTTTATATCTGAGCAATTAGTTATATTTAATTAATTTTTGATTTATTTTAAATCAAAAATAACCAACATATCAGATATATGGGAAAATGATATAATCTACATGATTCTTATCTCTTTTTTTATTATTAAAAATTGAATCACATTTCAAGGTGATTCTATAACTTTTATATATATACACACTCACACACATAAGCTTTACGCTTTACTTTTTTTTAATAATATATATATATATATATATAAAAGTTTAAATGTTTAAACGTAAACAAAATATAAACAAATTCAAAAACATAAATGTAATATATATATATATATATATACATATAAAATAAATTCCTATAAAATTCAAAAATAAATCTCATTTATTTAAGAATAGATTTAAATTAATTAATTAACTAATGCTTAGTTAAATAGGACAACATTTATCACATTATATTATGTGTCACGAAAAATATTTTTCTGTATCACATTAATATCTTAAGTGTGAAATAATTAATTTGGTATTCAATAATTCCAAATTAAATATGTATAATTCATTCTATGCATTAAATCTAATATAGTGTTATAGAGGTAGCATTGGGGATCTATGAACCTATAACCCAAGCTCCAATAAATTTGACAATTAATTAAACTCTTTAATTAATGTGTCAAATTTATTAGTTTCAGTGTTACTTCACTAAAAACCTAAGATTAAACTCTTAAGATTATAGTGAAAAGTACTTAAAGAAAATTAGCAAGTAGTCCATTGATAAAATCATTACATATAAGTCAGTCCTCCATAAATAGTTCATAACAAGAGCTAGGTTCAATTTCCATTCTCCTCGCTTATTACATCTTTATTCTTGAGTTCTAATAATTCTTTAATGAATAGTTAATTTAAAATCTTATTATGAACGAGTGCTCTACTGTTTAAACTTTAAATCATCACTCAAAAGAACTATTTTTCTAACTTCCATAAGGAAGGAATAAATTCCATATTTGTATAATATTATTCCCAGCTATTTATTATATTATTTTCCAAGATGCTAAGTTATGATTTGTGTTTAGACAAATCTTGTCATGCAAGTTAAAAAACATAATAAGATAAATAGGAGTCTAATAAATACTCAGGATTAAACTGTCAAATATATGATCATCATAGTGATAAATTTGAATACCGTATTGGTAACATATGATTATTAGAGATTCATAATTTATATGGTCTAGTCCTATATAATCTCATTATATAAAGTACCTTCAATCCAATGTCTCTACATTAATAGCATGGATAAGACTATTTCATTCTAAATGAAATTGAACCGTATTTGTAATATTTAATTAAAGATCTCAAACTTTAATTAATTATTACGAACTATTTAAATTATTATCTATAAATTTTATGTCTAAGCATATAACACTTATATGCTAAATTTATAGTCACATAAATAATCATAGAATTTTCTTGATGTTTATAAAAATATTCATAATACATATAAGCAATCAAAATAATTATAAATGTCACTTTATTTATTTATTAACAATATGTATAATGTCATAGCTTTTAGGGTACCAAACCCAACATCCTTAATTGCAACCGCACTTCCAGCCTTCATGGTAGAATAATCAATACAAAATTGTTTTATAATACTCCAACTATGACTCTACTGCCTAGTGTAAAAACAGACCCCAAAGTTAATTCCCTCAAATCCTAATCTGACTAAAAGTTAAGTTCCGTGTATCCTACAGTTGTTAGGTCCTTTCTGGAATACGCTAGCATATAATGCCTCTTTCTCCTAAGATACTTGTGTTATATGCTTGGCTGCCTGTTAAAGTTTTGGCCTTAGATTTGACCAATAGCGACTTTTTATCTTAATCTATAACAAATATTCAAACTTGTACAAAGCATAACATATATGATACTCCCACTGCCAAAGCATAAGGAAATATTTCCATGTATTCTCCCTCTTCTAATGTTTGAAGACAATCACCCCTGGAAAGAAATGATTCTATACTGAACAGGTTAAAAAACCTTTTCTTGGAATCTCGCTTTACAAACCTCTCTAGAACTTTATCTATGTAAAAGTTCTTTAGGATAAAGCTATCATTTTGTTCTTACTATTGCATAACAGTTTAAACCAAAGGAAATAATTAGCTTTTTTTAAAAAAATGCTTTAAGTCAAACTATTTGGATAGCCAAATTTTGACCAATGACTTTGTCCCTACATCATTCCTAATGAGTAGAATATCATTCGTATAGAATACCAGAAAAACCACCTAATCAAACCTTATGTTCTAAGATCAAAAAGCTGTTAGAAAACGAGTATGCAACGGAATGTTAAAAATTTAAAATTAGATTATTTTCTAAAACACAAGTTTGACATGCTATATACATAGATTAATCTGATCTTACTAACCTTTGTATGCCAAAGAGCTCCTGCAATCAGTGTAGATAAGACGTTTCAGAAGAGCCTTTGCCAACTAGTCTTCTTTGCTATTCTCTATCTACGATCGGAGTGTGTGTGGGCACACGTCATACATCCTAGGTGACTCTCCTTCCAACCAATTGAGAAGACACAAAGCCAAGGTTTGAGATTCTGAACAATAGCCCTCAGGGAGTTTCGGAGTATTAACATTAAAGAACTCACTCTTAACTTCTCAATTGATCGAATAATTTAGAAAACTCACCCCTATTTATAGAGGTTAGACCTAGGGTTAGTCATTATTAGATAAAGCCACAAAAATTCAAATTTGGATAAACTTTTGATAAAATCGCATCAAAAACATATAATCAAATTATCGTTAGATTGGCAAGCCAAATTAACAAATCGGCCTGCTAAACTTACCCCATTAGTAGGCCGAACTAACGGATCGGCCTACCAACCTTGCGATAATATGATCCCTAAGAATCTGTTATTTTCCACCCAAGATTCTTTAGATAAAGCCTTAGTTTTAATTCAAATAACCCAATAAAGAAGTTATCTGATTAAAACAGTCATATCTGGATAATCTTAAGGAAAATAAACATTCATGCTAATTCAACAAGTTTATCTTGAATTAACTTACAAAATTAATTCAATCGATAAATAGAATGAATTATCTGATCTTATCGAATTAATTTATTGGTAAAGTACACTGTATCATTACAGGATTTATTACGAGCTAGCAAAGGGGACCTCATGGACCTATATAGTTCAAGCTCCAATAATTATAAAATAAAATATCCCAGATACATATTTTATAATTATCAACTCTAATGCTACTCCACTAAAAGCTTAGAGCTACACTCTCAAACTATATAAACTTACGAATCTTCAAATTAGCCAAGTATCCATGACATATCATGATATGTTGTATCTCTAAAGGATATTCATAATCTGCTTAAGGATAAATTTTATTTTACCTTTCTAATTATTTTTATCTTACATTCCGTTATCTCACCATTGGAAAACTTACCATCCAAAGATAGTATACCATTCAGTTGCACCTATACATCTAAATGGTTGAGCGCTCAAGTTTTCTAATTACAAGATAACGCATATAAGAAAATATCATTGACTTCACCAATGGAGCTATGGATTCCATATCTATAAATAATAGGTCTGCGCTATCAAGAGTCATGTCTCCAACATACCGGTATATGCACCACACAAAGTCAAGATGTCACCCTTTAGTACATCAAAAGACATAAATTAAAATAACGGGTCCATTAGTCATTTTAGGATTAAGATACAACTCATATGATTGTCTAAAGTGAATTGATTTACACAGATGGAATTATTACTCCCAATCAATTCTAATTTATGTCTTGATCCAACACATCGTCACCTATGACAATGAATTAATGTTTCTACTCGCGAAGTCTAACTCTAATGGCCAAGACAAGCTATCTCCTATCAAGGATGTAGACAACATGACAATCTTAGCATGAATAAAGTGCCCAACTTTATTCCCTCGCTTGCAAATCTTATGATTTAGACTATCACCTTTAGAATCATGTCTTCCATATAATCTGTCCATCATATGCCTAATCTTAAAGGTTTAGACTAGCAGTCTTAGACTTTTATTTACTTCTCATAATTCATTAAATATAAGCGTAAAGAGGACAACATTTGGTATATGAATAACAAATAAATTCTTTATTGATAAAATGTCTCCAAAAATATATTACAACATTTTACTCCTTAAGGCATACATGTCTAACAATCTCCCACTAGCACTAAGTGAGTAAATATGACATATCACGCATCCCTATAGCTTCCACATGCCTCTCGAAAACCCTCGCAGTTAGTGTCTTTATGAATGGGTCAGCTAAATTGTCCTCAAATGCGATTTTGCATACATCAACATGCCCACCATTAATGAAGTCCTTTATCACATGATACTGTCGATGAATATGCTTACTCTTCTTATGAAATCTTAGTTCCTTAGCATTAGCTATCACTGTAGTGTAATCACAATATAGCGATACTGTCTTATCCGTGCCAAGAACTACCTCAAGATTCCCAAGGAACTTATAGAGCCACACTGCTTCATCTGAAGCATCACTAGCTGCCACATACTTGGCTTACATCGTTGAATCTGAAATGCAATCTTGTTTAACACTTCTCCAAACAATGGCACCATCACCCAGAGTAAATACAAAACCAGAAGTTGATCTCCTCAAATCTGAATAGGATTGGAAATCTGAGTTAGTGTATCCTAAAGGTGTTAAATCCTCACCCAAATACAAAAGCATATACCCTCGAGTCCTTTTTAGGTACTTGAAAATATGCTTGACCGCAACCTAGTGGTCCCAGATTCGATTGAAACCAACTTACAATCCCGACAACATAACTAAGATCTTGTTGTGTGCAAAGCATGGCATACATGAGACTACCCATTACTGAAGTATAAAGCACCTTTTCCATGTATTCTCTTTCTTCATTAGACTTTAGAGAGTCTTTATTAGAAAGAGTAATTCCAGACCTAGATGGTTGCCCCTTTTCTTGGAATCCTGCATTGCAAACCTCTTAAGAATTTTATCTATGTAAGCTACTTGACATAAAGCTATCATTCTGTTCTTCCTATCCTAAAAGGTTTAGATACCGAGAACATAATTAGCTGCACTGAAGTCTTTCATGTCAAACTACTTGGTCAACCATAATTTGACCGATGACAACGCCCCAATGTCATTGCCAATTAGCAGAATGTCATCTATATAAACCAGTAAAAAACCACCTTCCTATCTTTAATGTGTTTGTAAACACATGGTTTGTCCACATTTTGTTCGAACCCATAAGTCTTGATCACCTAATCAAATCTTATGTTCCAAGAACGAGAAGTGTGCTTAAGTCTATAAATTGACTTTAGCAACTTACAAACCTTACCATCCTGACCATTAGCCTTAAACCCATTTAGCTGTACCATATATGTGGACCCGTCAATATAGCCATTTAGAAACGCCATCTTAACATCCATCTACCAAATCTTGTAGTCAAGAGCGGCAATTATGGACAAGAGAATGCGAATGGACTAAAGCATGGCTATAGGCAAAAAGCTTTCCTCGTAATCGATTCTTTCCTTTGCGTGTATCCCTTAGCTACTAGTCTAGCCTTATAGGTTTCGACTTTTCCATCTGCTTCTCTCTCTTTCTTGTAGATCTACTTACACCCTACGGGTTTTACCCATTCGGGAAGATCCACAAGATTCCAAACCCAATTAGTCTCCATAGACTTTATCTTAGTCTTCATGGCTTATGTCCAGAGTTTTAAACCAACATCCCCTATAGCCTTTTCACAAGTGTAAGGATCCCTGTCATGTTCATCTAATTTAGCCAAAAAGGCCTCACTATTGAACATATACCTCTCAGGTTAACGTCTGATCCTCCTACTAAGCCAAAGCCCCTTAGGTTGTTGTTCGGTTGTATTTTCTATATTAATTGGATTGGTTTTTACTAGAACCCTTGGAGTGATCGAATCAATCCCCAACTCATCGAGTACCACTTTACTTCGAGGCTTAAAGTCGTTCATGTAACTTTCTTCGTGGAAAGTTGTATTTGTTGAAACCACAGCTTTATTTTCCTTTGGATTAGAAAAATAACCCCCTTCAGTCCCTTTTGAATATCCTACAGACACACAAACTTTCAAACATGCTTCTAACTTATTTGCTTATTTGTACAGGACATCAGCCGGATATGCTCATATGTAAATATGGTTTAAGGATGTCTTCTTCCCCGTCCACAACTCATGAGGAGTTTTAGGAACCGATTTGGAAGGCACATTGTTCAAAAGATAACATGCAATTTGTAGTGCATATCCCCAAAAAGATAAACGCAATGACGAATAACTCATCATGGGCTTGACCATGTCCCACAAAGTCCTATTCCTTCTCTTAGCTATGCTATTCTGCTGCGGAGTGCCCGGCACAATCAAATAGGATAAAATCCTATTCTCTAATAAGTGTTCCAAGAACTCATTGAAGAGTTATTCACCACCTCGATCGGATCGAAGTGTCTTTATTGGTTTACCTAATTGCTTTTTCACTTCAGCCCGTAACTCACTGACCTTATCAAAAGTTGGCTTTTATGATGCATTAGGTAAACATACCCATACATTGAGTAATTATCAATAAAAGTGACAAAGTATTTATATATTCCTCATGCCTGGATGTTTATGGGACCACAAACATCACTATGCACAAGTTTTAGACCCTTTTGGCCATATTGCCCTTAGAGCCGAATAGTCTTTTGGTCATTTTGCCTTCCAAACAAGATTCACATTGTGTTATTGTCACGCCTTGAAATTCAAGGTGTGACGTGGCATATTAATTAGGTTAATTAAACCAATTTTTAATGAAAATCTCCAATTAAATATTAAAGGTTATTTTGAAAATGCAATAGTTAAAACCTTTTTTAGAGCGATTATCATTAATTAAAGCGAGCAAAGAAGAATGAAATAATTAAAATAAGTAAATACGAGTCAAGCCTTGCTGGACCCACATAAGTGCCCACACATGGTATCGACAATAATGAATTACAACTACAGTCCAATACAAGAAATAAAATTTAAATATTACATACCTTAATTTAAATAAAGAAATGACCTAAACAGAATTCCTATGACTCACATATTGCTCTGTTGCCTCCTAGTTGGTCCTAAGCTACAATCCACTATAAGGGAAAGGTTTTAAAAACAAATAAAATTGTGAGCAGAAGGTTCAGTAGGACTAAGTTTAGAAAACATTAATTCTAAAAATAAATTTTGCATTCATTTAAGAAATATAAAATACAATAAATGAAATTTATTAATCAGACCCTTACCATTAATCCAATTATTCATCTAGAAGTGGTCTCATTAATTAATCTTTTGGCAAAGCCATCAAATCATCAATGTAGTGGCCCAGTTGGGTTTCGGGACCTGCCCCCAAGGTCGCACTCTACACGGTCCGATCTTTGTGTATGGCATCATGCCCTAATGTACTTATATTCTTATTAAAGTCTCATGTTACCGGATATTCCTGTTTATATTCATTATTCCATCCATTATGATCCTCTCATTATCCAACAGTTAATAAAATAAATGATACAATCATTTCAATCGTTTTTTTTAAATCATTTTGAAAGAAAACATTTATGTGGCCAAATCTCTTTTCAAAACATAGCTACCAAAGAAAAGAGGTATAGAGTCCTACATCAATATCCCACACTGATCCTTAACACTGTAGTCTTGACCCATTATACGTTAGCTCCACGGAATTGCGAACAACCTTAAAGGTAAATTAAGTTCCATCAATATCTAACTTAAAGTATTCTACACTACTATGTTATTTTACGGTGTCTTGGTATGCCTTTTATAGTCAAAAAAAGTCTTCTTCTAGGTTTTAAATGGTGAAAACAGGTGAAAACAACAAATTTCGTAAAGTTTGGTCGGCCTATCGAACTCATCTGTCTAGCATGCCGAACTACACAGTTCGGTCTGCCAGATGTACAGCACCGATCTGCCGAACTAGCCCAGGTTTTGCCTGCCAACGATATGAATCTAGCATGCCGAACTCATAAGTCTAGCCTGCCGATGCTCATGATTGGCCAGCCAAACTAGAAAAATATAGGGACCCGAGACTTCAAGTCTCGGCCTCCCCGAATCCAAAATTCCATTTCTAACCTATTTTCTCAATTCTCAGGCGTGGGAAATGTTCATAAATGGCAGAAAAACATATAAAAACACTTTTTAACGCTTTTAAACAAGGTTTACATAAAAATTTCTCAAAATTTTCAAAAAGGGAGAAAGGGGGGAAAACTTGATTTAATCCAATTCCGATCCAATCAAACCTAGGTTCTAGATGATTTGAGTCTCACAAACTTAGATTAAGGGTTTTCTAAGCTCAAGGAACTTGGATTATAACATTTCAAGAAAATTAAAAATTTTGGGAAAAAGTTTGAAATTTGAAAACTTAAAGTAACTAACCTCAAATCAGAGCTTAAAATCAAGTTTATGGAGACTCATTCTCATTCCTAGGCTTCCAATCCAGCTGAGGAGAAAAGCTTGAGCTCAAATTTTGAATCAAAACTTTGAGAGAGAGAGAGACAGTGTGAGAGGGAAGGGAAGAGCAGAGAGAGAACAAGAGAGAGAGCTGAAAGAGTGTTGGCTGAAGAGTGAGGGAGAGAGAGAAATATATAGAGGAAAGTTGGGTGGTTTCTCAACTGTAAAAATCATGTCCCGCACATGGTTTTTCAAACGGTACATATTGGGTATTTGACAAATTGTTTTGTTTAAAAATTCAAATTAACAAATAAAAATAACTAAAAGTGAGGAGAATTTAAAAATACTACAAAATATTTAAATTAAGTTCAATTACGTTAAGGCATATTAATTCACCACTTTTCCTACTAATCTTACTTAATTAAATTCTAGTTGTTACAGGTATAGATTCCATTTTTAGGTGACTTAAAGGTCCATCTCTTACCAACCTTTGAATCCTATTCAAGCTAATATGACCTAATCGCAAATGTGAAAGATAGGTCTTATTAGAGTAAGAAGTCTTAAGTCTTTTATAGTTATTATCATTAACCTCAGTGTTAAGCAGTAAGTCCATCTTAGGTTTGATGAAATATAGATTGTTTTGCATTGATCCATCACAGATAAAAGATTTATTTTTACGAATCACCACTTTATTATTAAAAGAAAATGAATAAGAATCTTTAAATAAACAAGCTATAGATATTAAATTCCTTTTAAGTCTAGGAACATAAAAAAATCTCACAAAACTAAAATCCTATAATTATAAAAATAAAGATCGATGTCTCCCACTGCTTTAGCTAACGCCAAGGATCCATCACCTATCTAAAGCATGAAGTCTTCATGTAGCAGACTTCTCGTTTCTTGGAACCCCTAGAAAAAAATAGAAACATGATTAGTTGCTCTAGAATCTATGACCTAAGTGTCACTTTAATTCCTCAACCAAACAAGTTTCAATAACCAGAAGATCACACCTACCTCCTTGAGAAAGGAAGTCCTTGCAATCTTCTTAATGTGACCGACCTTCTCACAGTAAAAGCACTTGAGCTTCTTTGAGTTCTTCTTTTTCTTCTTCTTATTCTTGCCCTTTGCAGGAATAGAAGACTTCCCGTTCTTAGCCTTTGCTTCCTTTCATTCCTAGGGTTAGGATTGGAACCGAATGCAGCCGCCAAGTTAGCCTCACCACCTACAGGAGTTTCTTTGATTAGATTTTTGAACTCTTGTAACTACTTCATCAGCTCTATTAAGGTCACATCTTGTCTATTGCTCAAATTGTATGAAGCTTTAAACAAGATGAACTCTTTTGATAGAGTCTCAAAAACCATAGTTATTGTGACTCAGCATCGATATCAGCTCCATGGGCTTGAGCCTCAATGAGGTAACCCATGACTAACATCATATGCTCCTTCATAGGAGTCCTTGGTCTTTGTTTGTAGTTCAAAAGTTTCCAAAGTGCCCCTTGTCATTTTGTCATGGCTTGGACTCCAAACATATCTTCAAGATTATCCATGATCTGCTTCACAGTCTCATAATCTTCATGTTGAGCCTGCAGTGTGTTATTCATGCTAACCATAACATAACAGCGGGCCTGATTGTTAGCATCTTTCTAGCGATCGTACTCTTGGATTTGCTCATTACTAGATTCCTTGGTAGATTCAGGAGGACACGGTGTCTTTAGCATGAATTTTAGTTTGTCAAAGGAAATGACGATGTTCAGGTTCCTCTTCCAATCATTGTAATTCTCACCAGTTAATTGGTTTTTATCAAGTATCGAAGATAAAGTGTTTTTAGACATTTTAATCTATAATAAAGATCATATATCAAATATAAGCAAACATTCCATAATAGTTAAGCAAGATAACACAATTAAGTAAACAAGCAATTGTGTTTATGTGTCAAAA
Organism: Artocarpus heterophyllus; assembly: GCA_025403435.1. Taxonomy (NCBI): domain Eukaryota; kingdom Viridiplantae; phylum Streptophyta; class Magnoliopsida; order Rosales; family Moraceae; genus Artocarpus; species Artocarpus heterophyllus. The sequence continues at coordinate 16,774,169 of CM046330.1, forward strand.
CCTTGAAAAATCAAAACCTTACAATGATAATTCCTAACTCAGAATTCAACAAGTCGCCTAACGAAGACTTGTCAAATTCAATTAGGAACACAGATCTCCTTCTATTAATACAGGCTATCTAGGACTCGTTTGATCTAGCATATATTAATAATCATTTTCTTTGGTCATTAATTTTATTAATAGAGCTCCTAGGGGAGGTTAATAATAAAATTAACTTGAGTCTACAACCATCGTTTCAACTATTTTATCCATGATCTATAATCACCACCTAGGGGTGTGCAATGATAAATTATGCTAAAATAAATTATCCTTTTGGAGATCTAGCTCGGTACATGATCAAATCCCTTCCTAAGAGTTGGGACCACCATGTGCTACCTATGGACCAACGATGGAAGCCGTAGGTCCTCTCTTTGAAAATCTTCTCCCACTCAATCTTTTGAAAAGCTAAGGTTTTATTTTAAAAACATGCATGAACAATTTTTAATGAGCGGCACTCCCTATTCTATATGACATGTTATCAATATACGTGGAAAATCATATTATAATGTAGACAAGCAAAGCAATCATGCAAAGCTACACAACCGTAATATTATGGTTCCATCCTAGAGAAAAGAAATTAAAGATTACAAGAGATCAATTGAAATATATTATCGATTCTTCATCCTTGTATCTTCAAGTTGTATCCATCTTCATGTGGCATCCATCTTCAAGTCCTCAATCCTGCATAGATCAAATACTTCACTTTTCCGATCATGACAAAGTTTCATGTTTCTTAGAATCATTTCAAAAATAAAGTCAAAACTGCACCAAAAAACTCACCTTTTCTGAAAAACCCCAACTCTTTGCTGGCCTGCCAATCTGTCTGATCGACATGCCGATTATCACCAATCGGCCTGTCGAACTTGACAGTTTAGCTTGCCGCCAGAGCTGGTTGAAATTTGCCCTATGGACGGCTTGTCGAACTGGAGGTTTAGCCTACTGGTCTGTGACCGTCGGCCTACTAAACCTAAAGGTTCAGCCTACCGACTGAGCAAAACTCACTTTTTTTCATAAAACAGTTTTTACGCAATTTTTCAATCTTATTTCAACAACTCAAAAACATAAAAAAATTTAGAGACTCAGGAAAAAACAATGGAACTGCTACCATCAATCTTCTAGATCCATCTTTGCCCCAAACGATTATTTAATTACAAAATTTTTACAAATTCAAAATGAAATAATAATTCCTAGACAATAATGTTAGACCGCTATCTAATAACATGAAAAACCTAGATACACATTCTCACCTCTAAGAAACCATAATCGGCACAAATTAATTAATTAACAAATAATTAAATAATAATTTAATTAATCATAATTAATTAATAAATATTCACTATATAATCTCATGACAACATATAAATATATACAAACCTTAAAGTGCCAACTCTCTAAAAAACAATTAAATTCAAGCATAGGAGAGATCAACATCACATAAATTACATATATAACATGGTCATAAACTTGTAAATTTACGTAAAAACCCCAGCTCTGATGCCAATTGTTAGAAAACGAGTACGCAATAGAATTTTAAAAATTTTAAATCAAAGATTTTTTAAAACACAAGTTTGACATGCTATACATAAATTAATCAGATCTTACTAACCTTTATATGTCGAAGAGCTCTTGCAATAAGTGTAGAGAAGAACGTTCCAAAAGAGCTTCAACCAACTGGTCTTCTTTGCTATTCTCTATCCACGATCGAAGTATGTATGGGCACACATCGTATAGCTCTTCCCATGTGACTCTTTTTCCAACCAATTGAGAAAAACCAATGCCAAGGTTCGAGATTGTAAACAATAGGCCTTGGGGAGTTTTAGAGTATCTAACACTAGAGTACTCACTTTTAAACTTCTCAACTGATCTGAATAATTAAGAAAATTCACTTCCTATTTATAGAGGTTGGACCTAGGGTTAGTCATTATCAAATAAGGTCTCAAAAATTTGAATCTAGATCAACTCCTAATAAAATTGCATAAAAAATGAGTAATCAAATTATCGTTAGATCGGCAGGCCAAACTAACAAATCAACCAAGTGAACTTACCCCATCGACAAGCCGAACTAATGTATTAGCTTGCCGAACTTGCGAAATATGCTCCCCGAGAATCTTTTATTTTGCACCCAAGATTTTTTGGATAGAGCCTCAGTTTTAATTCAAATAACTCAATAAAGAAGCTATCTGATTAAAAGAGTTATATCTAGATAATCTGAAGGAAAATAAATATTCTCAATAATTCAACAAGTTTATCTTGAATTAATTTATAAAATTAATTCAACCAATAAACAGACATGAATTATCTGATCCTATCGAATTTCAGCCAATCTAATAATTTAACATAAGTCACCAATTTATTAGAAAAGCACACCATATCGTTACAGGATTTATTATGAGCTAGCAAAGGGGACCTGATGGACCTATATAGTTTAAGTTCTAATAATTATATAAAATAATATCCCATATACATATTTTATAATTATCAACTCTAACGCTACTCCACTAATAGCTTAGAGTTACACTCTCAAGCTATATAAAATTATGAAGCTTCAAATTAGCCTAGTATCTATAACATATCATAATGTATCGTATCCCCATAGGATATTCATAATCGTCTTAAGGATAAATTCTATCTTACATTCCTGATTATTTTTATCTTACGTTCTGTTATCTCACCATTGGAAAACTTACCATCCAAAGACAGTATACCATTTGGTTACACCTATGCATCCAAATGGTTGAGCACTCCAGTTTTTCAATTACAGGATAATACATATAAGAGAATATCATTGACTCCACCAATGAAGCTATGGATTCCATATCTATAAATAGCAGATCTATGCTATTAAGAGTCATGTCTCCAACATATAGGTATATGCTCCATCACAAAGTCAAGATGTCACCCTTTGGTACATCAAAAGACATAAGTCAAAATAACGGGCCCATTAGTCATTTCAGGATTAAGATACAAATCATATGATTGTATAAAAGTGAATTGATTTGCGCAGATAGAATTATTAATCCAAATCAATTCTACTTTATGTCTCGATCCAACACATCGTCACCTATGACAATGAACTAATGTTTCTACTCGTGGAGTCCAACTCCAATGGCCATGACAAGCTATCTCCTATTAGGGATATAGACAACATAACAATCTTAGCATGAATAAAGCGCCCAACTTTATTCCCTCTATTGCGGATCTTATGATTTAGACCATCACCTTTAGAATCATATCTTTCACATAATCTGTCCATCAAAGGCCTAATTTTTAAAGGTTGAGACTGACAGTCTTAGACTTTTGTTTGCTTATCATACATTCTTCAAATATGAACATAAAGAGGACAACATTTGGTATATGAACAATATATAAATTCTTTATTGATAAAATGTCTCCAAAAACATATTACAACATTTTACTCCTTATGACATGCATGTCAAACAAAAGCTTGCTATAGCCAATCAATTGACTTAAGCAACTTGCAGACATTATTCTCTTGGCTATTTGCCTTGAACCCGTCTGCTTGTACCATATAGATACTTTTCTTAAGATTTCATTTAAGAATGCAAACTTGACATCCATTTGCCTTATCTCATGGTTGAGACAAATAACAATGTATAAAAGTGAGTAGATAGATTTTAGCATCATTGTAAGTAAAAAAGTTTCATAACCAATGTCCACTTTCTTCTTGTATCCCTTTGCTACAAGTTTATCTTTAGGTTATAACCTTTCCAACTGTTTATCTTTTATTCTTGTAACACCCAAAGACTTAAAACCCTCCAAGTGTTTCTACAAGTTTCTAGTCCTAATTGGATGCTATAAACTCCAATTCAATGTTTATGACTTTTTGCTAGAGTTTTGCATCAACATTCTTTATAGCTTTGCAATTTGAAGTGAGATAACTATCAAGATCAGAGACCTCAGCTTAAAGGCTTCATATTAATACTTGGCAGGTTGATAAATGACTCTCTCACTATGAAGAAGCTTACTAGGTTATTGATTTTATATAGGTTTCTCTACTACGTTTGGAATTCTTTCCATATCAAAAACCTCTAGACTGATTCAATCAGACCATAACACCTCCAGCACCATATTGCTTCGAGTCATAAAGTCTTGCATGTAACTTTCCTAAAGGAAAGTTTTATGTGTGGAAACCAAGACTATATTTTCCTTTTGGCTTATGGAATAATCCATCTTTTATCTTTTCAGGATGTCTTACAAATATACAAACGTCTAAACAAAATTCTAACTTCTGAGGTTTTTTATCCAAAATATATCCCGGATCTCAAGAAATGCTTTAGTCGGAATATTGCTTTAAAAGATAACATGTAATTTGTAGTATATCTCCCAAAAACGATATAGGAAATATAGTATAACTCACTATGGACTGTACTATATCTAATAAGGTCACATTTCTTATTTCCGTTACTATTCTGTTATGGAGTTCTTAGTGTAGTCAAATAGGATGGAATCCTATTTTCTAACAAGTGTCTTATAGACTTCTTGGAGAGGTGATCTCCACCTCGATGTAACCAAAGTGACCTTATAGATTTACCAAATTCCTTCTCCACGTGCCAACGCGTTTATGTGAACACAAACGTCGGTGTGCACTAAGTCTAAGACTTCTTCAGCCTAATTTCTTTTAGCTCTAATGATCACTTTGCCCTCCAAATAAAACTCAATGTGGTAACATTTCCACCTCCAAGAAACATAGAAAACCATACATTACCAACCTTTGTATCTTGCTAAGGTGTGAATGACCCAATCGTAAGTGCAAAAGATACGTCTTATTAGATTAAGAAATATTAGCCCTTTTAGTGTTATCTTATTAGTTTGAAGTCAAGTAGTATGTACAAATTTAGTTAATAAAGTAACGGTTTAATAAAACCTAAACTTACCATCAAAATAAAGATGTACTTTTCCCACTACTTCACTTAACCATAATACCCATCATTAACATGAAACTCCTGTCAAGCATATTTTTCATTTCCTATGCATAGAAACACACACATGATTAGTGGCTCTAAAATCTATGACCATAATTCCTTAGAATCTTCCACTAATAAAATTTGAATATGCAAGAGATTACCCATATCTCCTTATGCCTCCCAAGCTAGGAGATCTTTGTAATCCCTCTCCATGGTGAAAGCACTTAGCTTTCTCAAGATCGTACCTATTGGCTTGTTCTTACTTGTTCTTCTAGCCTATTCATTATTAGGATTTAGAAAAACTAGTAACTACCAATATTACTTCAACACCTCTTGAACTAGTGTTCCAACCTTTAAGCCCAATCTCAAAAGCTTAGAGACCTTTTATCATTGTTGTCAAGGATGAGTCCTTTAACAAAGTACTGAAGATTATCTCTGTTTTAGGTGTTAGCATCAACGTTGGCTCCATTTGATTGAAGGTCAATCAAATATCTAAGCATAGAAGGTATACATGTTTCTAAACAGTAATTCTAGCCTCGTGCTAACAATTCATGAGATTAATAATAACTGCTTGTCTGACCAAGATAACTTAGGCTAAAAACATATCCTTTAGGTTATCAATGATCTATCTAGCAGTCATTTAATCTTCATGTTATTCTAAGAGATCACCTGATGTGTTCTCTATAGCAACACGCTATCTCATTAGAATTTTGGTTAGCGACTCTCGGCTGGAATACCCCATTAGGATCAATACCCTTAGGTTTCGATTGATAAGGTTTGTTTAGTATGTATTTATATTTCTTGCATTTTAGGTTTCTTTCCAATTGTTAAAGTTATACCGCTTAGGGTATTTATTAAGTATCATATATAATAAGCTAAGTGACATTTTCTATAATAAATAAATGTGTGTATATATATATATCAATAGTAAGCAAACATAATAGCATTCGGTAATATAAACATACAAGAATGCAATTATGCCTATGTGCAAAATCTTAAAAACACAAACATTACTGCGATAATTCCTAGCCCTGTTCATGTCATCTCCCTTGGGTAATCAAACATAAACTAGCCTAAAATATGGATCCCATCCAATTAGTATACCAATACTAACTACAGGTTGTTTTGGTCACAAATTTAATCAAAGAGCTCCATGGGGAAGTTAATAATTAAATTCCTTGTAAGTGTATATCTTATGATCTATGACCTATAAATTGTCATCTTGGAGCGCACAATCATGAATCATGCCCATAGACATTTTTGTTTTGGAAATCCAATCTAGTATGCCGCAATTGGTGAACAAACCTTCCTTGGGGTTGACGTCACCTGGTTTCACATATGGACTAACAATGGAGACTGTGGATCCTATCTAAGGACCCTCTCTTACTTAATTTTTTAAAAGAACAAGATTTATGTAAAACATAACCAATTTTATGAGTGACACTTCCTATTCTACATAACATGTTATCAAATATATGGCAAATCATATCATAAAGTAAACAAACATGGTATCAAGCATAGCAACAAGCAATATGAATAAATGGCCGTAACATTATAGCTCCACCCTATAGAAAAGAAAAAAAAGACCACAAAAATAAACCGAAACATATATCAACCTTCACTTTTGCATCTCCTCCATGTATTTGTCTTCATGTCTTTTGATTTTTTGAATAATCCTTTCCAATAAAATTCCCAAAATTTTGTTGAGGATTTTTTCATCATAATTTGACCACAATAGGTTAAATTATCTCTAGGGTTCCCAAAATTAATTTATCCATAATTTTCTCCTTTAGAAAATTAATAAAATTATTCAAATAGTTTTACCCATAATTTTCTTCAATAGAAAATGAATAAAATTATTTTTTTTAATTTTCCTACAAGATTATGGGTTTGGTAATCACTATAGATCCAAATTTCAAATTTAAATCTTATCAAAATAAAATCTAGTTTCCTAAATTGAATTACAAAATTCAATTCTAGCTTTTTGAATCCAATTCAAACTTAAGATTTTATTTATTGTAAGCTTACTTTTGATTACAAGTGTGTTTGAAAAATCAGTTAAAACTTGAAGTTAAAATTTGAAAATTGTAGTATACGAGAGCTTTATACTGTAGTAAACTTTTACTTTTTACTGTAGCATATAAGAGCTTTATACTTTACAAACTCTAACTTGTTTTTTTTAAAGATTTGCAAATGAAGTCTACAATAGATCAAAAATAAATTTTCTAGATTTCAAATAATTTTAGCATATCTAAATGATTAATAAAATTATTTAAATAATAATAAGATAATAACTTCTTCATTAAAATTATCACTCATATATATATATATATATTTTATATATTACATATAATAACATATATTATATCATTTATATATATAATATATTATTAAAACAATGCAGACCCGTGAAACATGAAACACCCGCGCCCTCAAATGGCACGAGTTTGCACACTTTTAGGCCAGCAAAGGGTTGGCCCAAGATCCCACCTAGTTTCTGCATAGGCCAGCTAATTGTTGGCCCATTAAAGCTTGGATGCTACATTCGCTTGTTGGCCGAGACTAGCAATTCTACACAGTGTCGTGCACTGTATTGCAGAATGTTTTGGGTATCCCAAAACTGACAGTGTCTAAATTGTTTCATGAAAATAGTTCAAAACAATATATATTCCTAGAAAATTCTTAATGCCAAAAATTCAAAAAATAAAATTGTAAGGTCTTTAATAGAATGCTCCATTTTCATGTCCCGTCTTCATTGAATTGAATTATATAGAAAATCCTAAACTATTTCTGGTTTACATAATTCTAAGAAAGTAATAAATTTTAAGCGATAATGATAGACTGTGTCATATTATAATTACAATTCCATAAATAAACCCTAGATACATATTTCTAAACTCTAAAGAACTATAACAGACAATAATCAAAATTAAATAAATGATAATAATTACCATTCACCATAAATTCTATGATAACAAAAATTTCACATAAACCCTACACATATTAATTTCACATATAAAGTGAGAATTGAAAATTGGGTCATATAAATGTTGGAAAAAGAGGGCGCAGTGAAATTTTAAAAATTTTACATCAGAGTATTTTCCAAAACACAAGTTTGACATACTATATGCATAAATTAGCCAGATCTTACTAACCTTTGATTGCCAAAGAACCCTCGCAAAGCGTGAAGAGAAGTAACATTCCAGAAGAGCCTCAACCAACTGGTCTTCTTTGCTATTCTCTATCCACGACCGGAGTGAGTGTAGGCTCACACGTACAACTCTTCCACCAGGGTGACTCTCCTTCCAACCAATCAAGAGAACCCAAAGCTAGTATTCGTGATTTGTGAACAAAAGCTCTTAGGGAGTTTTCAGATTCTCACCAGCAGAGTATCACTCTTAATCTCTTAATTGATCTGAATAACTCTTAAGACTTACTCCCTTTATATAGAGGTTGAGCCTAGCGTCCGTCCTTATCAGATTAGGTCTCAAAAAACTCAAAACAAAATCAAGTTCGGATCAATATCTGATAAGATCCACATAAAAACGCGTAATCTTATCCTTCGCTCATCGACAGGCTAAACAGACTGATGGGCAGGCCGAACTGCCGATAAAAAATCTCTGCAAATCTTTTATTTTTCACCTAAGAATCTATAGGATAAAGTCTCAGTTTTAATTCAAATAACCCAATAGAGAAGTTATCTGATCAAAACAACTTTATCTAGATAATCTCTAAGAAAATAAATGAATTCCCAATAATTCTACAAGTTTATCTTGATCTAATTTATCCAAAATTAAACCAACCGATAAACAGACAAGAATTATCCGATCCCAATAATTCAACAAGTTTATCTTGAATCAATTTTATCACAAAATTAATTCAACCAATAAACAGACATGAATTATCTGATTCTTCCAAAATTTAACCAATCTGATAAATCCGACATAAGTTACCAATTATTGAAAAAGCACGTTGTATCGTTACAGGATGTTGTGAGCTAGTAAAGGGGACCAAATAGACCTATATAGTTCAAGCTCCCGATAATTACGAAACCCAATATCCTTGATATACATTTCATAATTATCAACTCCAACGCTATTCTACTAAATGCTTGGAGTTGCACTCTCAAACTACATAGAATTACGAAGCCCGTATAGCTAAGTCTCCATGACATATCATAGTGTATCGTATCCCCATATGATAATCCATAATCGGCTTAAGGACAAGTTTTGTCTTACCTTCTCGATTATTTTTATCTTACGTTCCATTATCTCACCATCAAAAAACTTACCATCCAAAGACAGTATACCATTTGATTACACCTATGTATCAAAATAGTTGAGCACTCTAGTTTTCCAATTACAGGATAACGCATATAAGAGGATATATTACTCCTAAAGAGGAGCTATGGATTCCATATCTATGAATAACAAGTCTACGCTATCAAGAGTCATGCCTCCAACGTATCGGCATGCATACCACTATTAAGATGTGGGTGTCACCCTTTGGTACATCAAGAGACACAAGTCTAGACAACGGGCCCACTATTCATCTCAGGATTAAGATACAACACAAATAATTGTCTAAAGTGAATCGATTTGCCGAGACAGAATTATTAATCCAAATCAATTCACTTTATGTCTCGATCCAACACATCGTCACCTATGACAACATGCAATATTTCTATTCACGGAGTCCACCTCCGATAGTCAAGACAAACCATCTCCCAATAGGAATTAGACAACATAACAATCTTTACATGAATAAAGCGCCCAACTTTATTCCCTCGATTGCTGATCTTATGATTTAGACTATCACCTTAAGAATCGTGTCTTCTACATAATCTATCCATCATATGCCCAATTCTTAAAGGTTTAGACCGACAGTCTCAGACTATTGTTTGCTTAACATACATTCAACAAATATGAACGTAAAGAGGACAAGATTTGGTATAATGAATAAATTCTTTATTGATAAAAATATCTCCAAAAACATATTACATTTTTTACTCCTTGGGGCATACATGTCTAATAATAATTTATATCTATAACATAATCATGAGTTCGCTTTGATACCAATTGTTGGAAATATCAGTTCGGTGATGTAGTGGAATTTTAAAATTTTTATTAACCACCTAGAAAACTAACTCATGATGCTATAAACAATAAATTAAATCTAATTTAGCGTCCAAGTTAGATACCAAGAATAACACTTATGACTGAACAATTCTTTAAGAAGAAATCTCTACCATTAGATCTTCAATGTTATTCTTCCTTTAGACTATTGTGTGTGGATACAACTCAGCAAATCTTCTCCACAGCTACACTCCTTCCAATTACACTATGTGTTAGAGGAACTATGAGCACTAAAAGGGAATGAACATAGCTCTACTCTCTAAAATTGCATTATAGCAATCTAAGAATAAATAAAGACCCTAGGTCTTTATTTATAGAAGTAGTTAGAGGAGTCAAAAGTCTATCAGGATGAGGAGAGAATTTTTTTCTCTCCTCCCTAGGCAGTTGGCGCCACCCTTGGGAGAGTTATCTCCAAAATTTCAACCAATCACAAAAGTAGGGATTTGTGATTATTTACATTATTTAGGATAACTTCAATTCAAACAATTTAATTTAAATTAGAATTCAATTGTTTAAAATAACTATCTAAGTTAAATAATTGAGAATAATTATCCTTCATCCTTAATTCAATTTCAACCAGGATTTAGATTAATTATTCAAATACTGAATTTAATTAATTAATTATCCAAAATCCTAGCTACCAATTTGAATAATTATTTTCTAGAATTAATTAATATATGTCTATTGTATCCCGTCAGACATATTAATTTGACTCGTGTATACTTCCGACTTACCCGTGGTAATCTATATTTGTCCAATCCATCATAAAGAAATCAGTGAGCTAGCATTAGGATCCAATTGATATATATTATCAAGCTCTCATAATAACATATAAATCAATTCTCAATTAAATATCCGTTTAATTGTTAACTTTGGTGTCTCTCCCCTATAAACCCGAAGTTGCACTTTGATAATATACCGTATTATGAGACTCTTAAAATATAAATCTTGTCCATGACCTCTCATATTATATGTATCCCCATAGGTTATCCATAATCAGATGAAGGGCTCAATTCCGTTTTACTTTCTTATTATTTTATCTAAAAGTTATATTATTTCACTATTGAAAAATTCAATCTTTTTATAACACATATAAAAGGAATATCATCTGGCTACCATATGTATCCAGATGACCAGGGCCTCGTTATATTTTCCAATACCCGAATAATGCATTTGAAAAGATAACATGAACTCTTTCTTAGAGAGCTATGGATTTCATGTCTGTAGATTATACTCTCATCAAATATTACCAACAATGGAGCCTTTGTTCGTCAGAACTTCTACCTCTGGTATATCAAAAGATACAAGCTACAAACATAGAGTCATAAATCCACTTTAGGATTAAGATGACACATAAATGATTATGAAAGAAAATTAATTTAAGTTAAACAAAATTATTATTAAATCAATTAAACTTTAGGTCCAATCTAGTATACGACGACCATTAGGTCTACCACACCAATGTGTCTACCATGGAGTCAATCTACTCCAACAACCAAGATAAGCTACCCCCTCAATTGGATGTAGATCCTCATTACAGTCTTATCATGTAAAAGTGCCTAGCTCTATACAAAGACTACAAGCTATATAATTTCGAATATTAATCTCCAAATCGGATCTTTCCACATATAAACTCCATATATGCCAAATTCCAAGATTTGGTTCTAATAGTCACGGATCATATGTTTGCTAATATATAATCCTTGATATGATAGTAATATTAGGACTATTATTAGCACATGAAATATTCACATTATTATTTATTTCACCAAAAAATCATAAATATAATCAAGGTATTTATCCCTTAAGGCACTAATCCTAACACCAAGGAGATGCATATAATTGATGAAGGCCTGCACGGAGAACGCAAGGATCTCTTTAGTGAGCTGAAGATGGAGTTGTATCTAGGTATTTTGAAGACTTTGACTTTGAACTTCTTGGTTAAACTGATGTATTTGAAAGTGGAGAATAATTGGATGAATAAGTCTCTTAACCAGATCTTCCATGTCTTCAACTTCCTGATTCGTATTATAAGGCCCAAAAAGTTAAAGAAACTTGGCTTAAGATACGAGTCAATTCATATCTACAAATATGATTGTATGTTATTTTAGAAGGAGAATGCTAATTTGAAAGCGTGCTCTATATATGATGAAAGTCGATGAGTAGACAAAAACACGAAGGGAAAGAAAGTACCACACAAGGTTTTAAGGCACTTTCCTTTGAAGGACAGTTTGGAGTGATTGAATGCTTCATGTCATGCTATAAATGACATGACATAGCACCATTGAGATCGATCAAGAGATGAAAGGGTGATGTGACATCATGTTGAATGTAAGGCTTGGAAAGATTTTAATAAAATTACCCAAATTTTATGAGTGAACCTTGAAATGTTAGATGAGGGTTAGCTATCGACAAATTCACACTGTTTGGAAAAAGGAGTACTCTATACAGTATATGATATGTGGTTTTAACTGCTTATAATCTACCTCCATTATTATGTAGGAAGAACTCATACTTAATGCTAACTCTATTGATTTCTAGTTCAAGATCTCCTGGAAAGGATATGGATGTCTTTTTTAGACTGCTTGTGGATAAGTTGTAAGAACTATGGTCTAATGGGATCTTTGTTCATGACACTACTTCTAATTCTTCCTTCAAATTGCAGGTGGCTTTATTGTGGACTGTTAATAACTTTCTTGCTCATAATAGCGTATATGGTTGGATTGGTCAGGTTTACATAGCATGTCTAAAACGCAACGATAAAACCCTGTCAAGATGTTGCAAAAGTAAAGTTTGTTACATTAGCCATCGAAAGTAGCTTCCAGATGACCAAAAAATAAAAAGGTGTAGAAAGTTTGACAGAAAAGTTGAAAGAGATCATGCACCGCGCTCAAAGTCGACAGAAGAACTTTTGAACCAATGAGACATGTTCGTGTTAGGTTGTCAGGCAAACACATGAAATTTGGAGGTATCTAGAGGAAGCACGATCTGAGTGGGTTGAACTAGTTGAAGGTCAGTATATTTTAGGAGTTACTATATTGGTCATCAATCTTATTACAATAGAATCTGGATGTTATGCATATAAAAAATAATGTATATGATAGTTTGATAGTGACCCTTTTGAACATAGAAAGAAAGACAAAAGATACAAACAAAGCATAAAAAGATCTAATAGACATGGGTGTAAGACATGAGTTGCATTTGTACAAGGATGGTGATTGATGGCTGAAACTGCATGCAAGTTACACTTTGGAGTTTGCTAATAGAAAAAAAGTTTGTGATTTTATTAAATCAATTAAGTTTCCAGACAAGTTTGCCTCCAATTTGAGAAGAAATGTTATGGACTCAAGCAGTATGTTAACTAGGTTAAATCTCATGATTCTCATGTGATAATGTAACTATTGTTGTCAATAGGGATTCACCCTTTTTTAAAAAAAGAGAATCGTAGAAATGATTACAAAATCATGTAATTTCTTCCAAGTCATGTGCACTAGGATATTAAACACCACAAGTTTGGAGAAGACCCAAGAAAGTATTGTGATGATATTGTACAAGTTAGAGACTATCTTCTCACTTTTTTTTTTTTTTGATATCATGGTTCACTCAATATTGTACCTTCTAGAAGAATCAGTGCTTAGGGGCCTATTCACACAAGATGGATATATCCATTTACTTAAGTAGTTTGTTAGAAATTGGGCACGACCTGAAGGTTCTATTGCTAAAGGATATGCCATAAATGAAGCTTTGACTTTTTGTGCTATGTATTTTAGTTGTGTTGATACAAGTTTTAATCAACCAAAAAGAAACTAGGCACCAAATGATCCATCTCGAAAGTGACAGTTGTCTGTATTCTAATACCCATGTCGTCTAATTAGGAAAGTAACAGTCACAACATTAGATGTGGCCACAAGAAATAAAGCAGAGTGTTATATACTAAACAACTATTCAAAAGTTGAAAAATACATTGTATATTCTATCTACTTAACCTATTTCTTTGTAATATATTTTACATCTTACTTGATGTGTATTAAACACTTTATTTTATATAATCGTGTAGTGAGCACATGAGGAAACTACAAGCCACTAGACATCAAAACTTGAAAAGTCTAAGAAAAAAGTTCCCCCAATGGGTCTGCAACAAGATAAATGAACCTATTATATTGGCTTTTAGTATGCATATTTAACTTTAATAATTTAAATATAATACTACATTAAGATTTTTTTCGGGCAAATGGTCGTAGATGTATGATCTCTACCAAATTAACTCTTTGAAGGCCACTGATGAGTTTTTTTGCTTTGGTATCAGGATCCAACAATTCGATACTATCATACTCAGGTTTTGTGGTAATCAGAGCGGTGTATGCATACATGGAATAGAAGATTCTAAATTTTATGGACAGTTATAGGAAATAATTGAACTTTTGTATATACGTGATTGTTTAGTGGTGTTATTCATGTACAAGTGATTTGATACCAACTCGTTGAGAAGGAGAATGCAAGCATACAAAATAAGAAAAGCATTTTTGTGAATGTTCAGTGGTATAAAGGTGTTTCTTTCATACTTGCATCTCATGCACAATAATTTTTTTACACCAACGACTTATTCAACAATCCAAATTGGAAAGTTGTTGAACACCTCTAGCATTAGCATATTTGGGATATACTTGATGATGTTGAAAATGAAGTTCAAGAATTGCAAGACAACAACTCTTCCAATATCAATCTAGAGGTCGAGTAACCTGAGTTGGACTCCTTGATCTTTAGTCGACTTGATGTTGCCTTTAATGCTGTCAAAGATTATGCTCTCTTGGTACAGTCCGAGGGGATGGCATGCATTTCATTGACGATGATGACCCAATAGAAATCAATTACACATTAGAGGTCAATGATATATTTGAGGAGTATATTGATGATGAGGTGTCTGAGCATGAAGCTAAGGAAAGACAATGAACAAGATTCTTCTGACCACATTGCTTGCACTAGCAATGATGATTGAGCCTTTTTATATAGTTTCATCTTACAAACTTTGAAACTTATACTAATAATCATTTCAAAATATAATTCATAAATTGATCTTATTTCTTATTATTGCATGCAACATGTCTACGCAGGTTGCTACGTGTGCTAGATCAATTTAGGGGAGCTAAGCCTCCATCGAGATACGAGACTACTTTACAATCCCAAAGTCAGTTGGGTATGAATTTCAATATTTACGTGTTTTTTTTCACGTTCTTACTGATTTTCTTTAACTCATAAACCTTAATACTAGTTTCCTCGTGCTATAGGGGGGTCAGGGAGAGTCTAGGATGATAGACATTGCAAAGTAGGTGGCACTTAATGGAAAGTGTCATGTTTAGTTTGCTTAGACAAATGACACGATAAAGGCCATTGGGGACTTTGACGCATGGTTTCAAAGCATCGTTGAGGTGCATATGAAGGATTGCATATCCCCTTTTTATAACACTAGAAGTTCCATCCCACCGATGGATAAAAATAAGAACCCTTGCAGCATGATGGTAACAGCTTTTTTATTAATTC
Organism: Artocarpus heterophyllus; assembly: GCA_025403435.1. NCBI lineage: Eukaryota > Viridiplantae > Streptophyta > Magnoliopsida > Rosales > Moraceae > Artocarpus > Artocarpus heterophyllus. Next base: position 16,789,806 of record CM046330.1, read on the forward strand.
AATATTCTTTTTTTTGTGTGTGGAACTTATAGTATAACTTGTTTAAAAATGTAGGAATGGTTTGAGATTGCACACATAGGTGAGATTGTTGCTTACATCAACCATGAGGCTCAAAAAGCGCTACCAAAATTTGAAAAATGACCTTAACAAGTACTAGAAAAAATATGATCCGGATATTCTGTTTGAAGCTGTTAAGAATATGGAGCACTAGTAGAAATGTTGTGAGCAGTTTGGCTCGTCCAAATTTTAGGTTTGTTTCCCCATCAAATTTTTTTTAATATATTTCACTTAATAAAATGCGTTGTAAAAGCGTAACTTTATTTACAGGCCTGATCACAAACAAATGCAGCAAATTGCAAAAAAGTAAGATGGTCAACCTATTAGGGGCAATCATCTTATTCGCAGCATTGACACAAAAAGGTAAGATACTCTATGCGGTTTTATTGGATAATTATTTTATAAACAAAATATTAATAATTGAACTCTAATATCAAATCAACGTTACAGATGAACCCCAATACATGCCAGCTATAGTCCTTGATCGATAACTGGTGTGATCAACATTATCCTCAAGGATGCGGACACTACACATGTAAATAAATTATAGTCACCTCTTTAAATAAAATGTTATTTTATAAATTGTTAATTAATAATTTTTTTCTTCACTCTTAATTATAGGGTGGATGGTTCAGAAGAGACAAATGCAAACAACGTAGGCCACATCTGGCTCTTCTACCCCTATTGTCAACAAGATTGCCATGCTTATAAATGTTTTGGGTATGTGTATGGGTCATCGAACCAGAATGTGACCTAGATTGAGTGAAAAACAATCAAGTTCTAGTTCTACATCTTCTGATTCACAATCCAGGCAAACCTAATTATCTATAGAGGTGCAAAACTGACTAACACAAATGTATACGAGCAATGTGGAGCTAGTTAATCAAGGGAGGCAAACCAACCCCAGACTCACTATTAACATAGCTCCACCCCCGGCGTGTATAGTTCCTCATGCTCATGAAGAAGAGGAAGAAGATGAAAAAAAAATGTAAACTTAGGGGGATTAGACATTTTGTATATTATTTGACTTCTACTTTTTTTTTTTTGCTATGCTATTAGCACATTTAGTGTGTTTAATTTTATTTTATGTTACTTGACATTAATTGTAGGATTTTTATTAATTACCATCGTATTAAGTCATCTTAATCACATTTCAATTTATATTTAATTTTACAAAATTAATAAATATTTTTTAATAAAGTAATTAAATTAGAATAAAATCAAAAAAATTAATTGTTTAATTGCAATTTATTTATTTTTTTCATTTAGAAAAAATCAAAAAGAAAATTAGCGATGACAAAATTTATGCAAAAACCTGTCGTCGCTAAATCTCATTCAAATTTAAAAATTTTTAACAATGACGATTTTCAAAAATGTCATCGCTAAATTTTATTGAAGATGTCATCCACTCATATTCAAGATATTAAAAAATAGCGACGACATATTATCACAAAACTATGTGTCGTCGCTAAAAAGTTTTAGCAACAAATTTTTGACGACAACTTTGTTGTCATAAAAGTTTTTTTAGTGATGACACCTTTTAGCAAGGCTTCAATTCTTGTAGATTGGTAAAGAGGACTTTGTGACACGCTTCGTTGAGGAATTAACATTAGGCTCCACTACTAAGGACGATGATATTGTTAGCAAAATATCATAGAATAACAAACAAGAATGATATTATTAATGAAAAGAAGTCCAGATTGGCACATGTAGCTTAAGCGTGAAGAAGGGAGAGTTACCAAGTGTAGGTCTTGTATGGCAACACAACTCCAACATCTTTGAATCTGGTGCTAAGCGCTCCAATGAAGCTCTCTTACATCCTCATTTTAACCCAACAGAAGAACATCATGTTACACACTCAAGTCCAGTGGGCAAATTGAAACGGACTGTTGGTGTCACCCAAAATATTTTTCTTAAATGGCGAACGTTTGTAGTATAGAAAAGTTATATTATCCACAAGGAGGTGGGAAATTTATAATTCAGGAGATTGATAAAAATAAACATTCAAAAAGGCAAGCTATTTTTCAAAACAAAGTTTAAAATAAAATAAATATTTTTTGTGATTTTTTAATTTAAAATATAAAATTAAAGTGGTGAAACTTTAAGAGTCTCTTGTATATTTCGTAACTAGTATGGCATTTTAACCCCAAATAAATAATTATCTAAAGTATTTGATTTATTATATCTTTTCTCATTAATTGCAAGCACATTTACTATTTTTATAAGTCAATCTAAAGCGACAATATAGCAAACTATAACGCATTCAGAATTTTCCTATAAAAGATAGCAAAATAATCATCCCTCACTAATATATTGTTGCACTAATTATGAAAATTATAATTGCTATTGCAACAATTATAATTAACATAATTTTAGGAGAGAAAAATAATAACAAAGCAAATTTGTTATATTCAAATGGAATAAATTATTGTGTTAATTCCGACAACACCTCGTTTTATTAAATAGTTTAAGAATTCACTATGACATCCTCTGTCGACAATAAATTGAGCATTACCAAGCATTTACTATGCCAGTCTATGTCTATAATGCTGCAAAATTTAACTTAATAAACAAGCATGACTTCAGTATTATTAATATTAATTATGCAACATAATTAAATTACATAAAAAAAACAATGACTGAAATTATACAAGAATTGGGCAGCATAATAACATTAACAATATTGATTAAAAACATAGAAATATATTTTATTCCATAAAAATATAAGCATTACAACACAGATATAGAGTCAAAATCCATACCAGAGTACTATACATACAAGATCATCTCTCTACCTGTTAGACATGTATGCCCTAAGGAGTAAAAATGTAATACGTTTTTGGAGACATTTTTATCAATAAAGAATTTATTCATTTATATATACCAAATCTTGTCCTCTTTACGTTCATATTTGTTGAATGTATGATAAGCAAACAGTAGTCTGAGACTGTCAGTCTGAACCTTAAGAATTGGGCATATGATGGACTGATTATGCGAAAGACACGATTCTTAAGGTGACGGTTTAAAACATATGATCCGCAATCGAGGGAATAAAGTTGGGTGCTTCATTCATGTAAAGATTGTTATGTTGTCTATATCCCTTTTGGGAGATGGTTTGTCTTGACCATCGGAGTTGGACTCCGTGAATAGAAACATTGGTACGTTGTCATAGGTGACGATGTGTTGGATCAGGACATAAAATGAATTGATTTGGATTAATAATTCTGTCTCGGTAAATTCATTCACTTTAGACAGTCATTTGTATTATATCTTAATCTTGAGATTAATAGTGGGCCTGTTGTCTCGACTTGTGTTGTTTGATGTGCCAAAGGGTGACGCCCACATCTCAATAGTGGTATGCATACCGGTACGTTGGAGGCTTGACTCTTTATAGCGTAGACTTGTTATTCATAGATATGGAATCCATAGCTCCTCCTTACGAGTAATGATATCCTCTTATATGCGTTGTCCTGTAATTGGAAAACTGGAGCGCTCAACCATTTGGATACATAGGTGTAACCGAATGGTATACTATCTTTGGATGGTAAGTTTTCTAATGGTGAGACAATGGAGCATAAGATAAAAATAATCGGGAAGGTAAGACAGAACTTGTCCTTAAGCTAATTATGGATGATGATATGGGGATGCGATGCACTATGATATGTCATGGAGACTTAGCTACACGAGCTTCGTAATTCTATAAAGTTTGAGAGTGCAGCTCCAAGCTTTTAGTGGAGTAGTGTTGGAGTTGATAATTGTGAAATGTATATCTGGGATATTGAGTTTCATAATTATCATGAGCTTGAACTTTATAGGTCCATTTTGGTCCCCTTTGCTAGTTCACAAAATCCTGTAATGACACGGCGTGTTTTTTCAATAATTGGTGACTTATGTCAGATTTATCAAATTGGTGTAAAATTTGTAAGAATCAAATAATTCATGTCTGTTTATCGGTTGAATTAATTTTGTAAGAAATTAGTTCAAGATAAACTTGTTGAATTATTGCGATCAGATAATTCTTGTCTATTTATCGGTTGTTTTAATTTTGGACAAATTAGAACAAGATAAACTTGTAGAATTATTGTGAATTGATTTATTTTCTTAGAGATTATCTTGATAAAGTTTGTTTTGATCAGATAACTTCTCTATTGGGTTATTTGAATCAAAACTGAGACTTTATCCTTTAGAATCTTGGGTGGAAAATAAAAGATTCGCAGAGATTTTTTCTCGGGAGTTCGGCCTGTCGGATGACGTGTTCGGCCTACCGATGGGGCTTGTTCGGCTTGCCGATCAGGATGTTCGGCCTGCCGATCAGGCTGTTCAGCCTATCGATCAGCGAGAGATAAGATTACCCGTTTTCACGTGGATCTTATCAGATATTGATCCGAACTTGATTCTGTTTTGAGTTTTTGAGACCTAATCTGATACATACTGACCCCAGGACCAATAGCTATATAAGGGGAGTGAGTCTCATGATTTACTCAGATCAATTGAGAGATTAAGAATGATACTCTTCTAGTGAGCATCTGAAAACTCCCTAAGAGCTTTTGTTCATAAATCACGAACACTAGCTTTGGGTTCTCTCTATTGGTTGGAAGGAGAGTCACCGGTGGAAGAGCTGAACGTGTGAGCCCACACTCACTCCGGTTGTGGATAGAGAATAGCAAAGAAGACCAGTTGGTTGAGGCTCTTCTGGAACGTTACTTCTTTACACAAGTTGCGGAGATTCTTCGGCACACTGAGGTCAGTAAGATATGTCTAATTTATACATATAACATGTCAAACTTGTGTTTTGGAAATTACTCTGATGAAATTTTTTTTTAATTCCGCTGTGCACTTTGTTTCCAACAATTGGTATCAGAGCCATGGTTTTTACATAAATTTGCAAGTTTGTGATCATGTTATATGCATAAATTTTGTGATCTTAATCTCTCCTATGCTTGAATTGAATTTTATAGAGAGATGGCGCTCTAGGTTTCTATATAATATATATGTTGTCATGGATTATGTGGTGAATGTTTATTAATTAATTATGGTTGATTAAATCTTTGTTTGATTATTTATTAATTAATTAATTCATACCGATTATGGTTCCTTAGTGGTTAGAATGTGTATCTAGGTTTTTCATGTAATTAGATGGCGGACTATCATCTCCGTCTAGGAATTATTATTTATTTTAAATTTATAAAATTTTGTAATTAAATAATTATTCAGAGAAGACGGATCTAGAAGACGGATTTAGAAGATTGATGATGGCGCCCCCAGGTATTTCCTGAGTCTCTAATTTTATGTTTTTGAATTGTTGAAAATAAAATTGATGAATTGCATTAAAATTGTATTTTCTGAAAAGAGGGTTTTCTGCTCGGTCGGCATGCCGGACCTCATAGTTCGGCAGGCCAAAGGTCGCAGATTGACAGGCTGGACGTGTGGTCCGGCAGGCCAACAGTGGGGCAGAAATTTGGGTGCTCTGCCGGCAGGCCGAACCTTCATGATCGGCAGGCCGATCACCCAGATCAGCCTGCCGACTGAGAGCTGCCAAGTATCCAGAAAAGGTGCAATTTTTCTGGTGCAGTTTTAATTTTATTTTTGGGACGATTCTGAGAAACATTAAATTTGGATATGACCGAAAACATGAAGTATTCGATTAATACGGGATTGAAGACTTGAAGATGGATATTACATGAAGAAGGATACAGCTTGAGGATTCAAGGATGAAGAATCGATAAATGTCTCGAATATTCTCTTGTAATCTTAGTTTTCTATTCTCTAGGATAGAACCATAACATTACGGTTATTATTATTTTGCTTGTACCTTTGCTTGATTGCTTTGCTTGTCTACATTATAATATGATTTACCATGTATATTGATAACATGTCATATAGAATAGGAAGTGCCGCTCATATTAAAATTGTTCATGCATAATTTTAAAATAAAACCTTGACTTCAAAAGATCGAGTGGCAAAAGGTTTTCGAAGAGAGGACCTAAGGCCTCCATCGTTGGTCCATAGGAAGAACATGGTGGTCCCGACCCCTAGGAAGGGATTTCTATCATGTACCAGATTGGATCTCTGAAAGGATAAGGTATTTTAGTATGATTTATGGTTGCACACCCCTAGGTGGTGATTATAAATCATGGATAAAATATTGAAACAGTGGTTATACACTCACGTTAATTTTATTATTAACGTCCCCTAGGAGCTCTGTTAATAAAATTAATGGCCAAAGAAACGATTATTAGTATATGCTAGATCATACGGGTCCTGGATGCCATATATTAATCAGGAGGGGATCCGTGTTCCTAATTGAATTTGACATGACTCCCCTAGGAGCTTGTTGAATTCTGAGTTGGAAATTATCGTTGTAAGGTTGTAATATTTTCAAGGTTTTGACACATAAACACATTTGTATGATTTTACATGATTGTGTTATCTTACTAAATTATTATATATGTTTGCTTATGTTTGGTATATGATTCTTTATTGTAGATTGAAAATGTCTAAAAACGCTTTATCATCGATACTTGACAAAAACCAATTAACCGGTGAGAATTATAACGTTTGGAAACGAAACCTGGACATCGTCCTATCCTTTGAGAAACTGAAATATATACTGACAACCCCTTGTCCGCCCAAGCCTACAGGAGACTCAAGTAATGAGCAATTCCAAGCGTACGACCGCTGGAAAGATGCTAATGATCAGGCCCGCTGCTATGTTATGGCTAGCATGAACAATGTACTGCAGGCTTAACATCAAGATTATAAGACTGCGAAGCAGATCTTGGATAATCTTGAGGACATGTTTGGAGGCCAGGCCATAACAAAACGGCAAGGGGCGCTTCAAAAACTCTTAAACTGTAGACAGAGACCGGGGACATCTGTAAAGGAGCACATGATGTTGGTCATGGGTTACCTCGCTGAGGCTCAAACCAATGGAGCTGACATCGATGCTGAAACTCAGATGACTATGGTCTTTGAGACTCTGTCTAAGGAATTTATTCCGTTTAGAGCTACTTTTAATTTAAGCAATAGACAGGATATGACCTTGACAGAACTGATGAAACAGTTATAGGAGTTTGAACGGCTGATCAGGGAGTCTCCTGCTGGTGGTGAGGCCAACATGGTAGCTGCTTCTGGTTCCAATCCTAACTCAGGGAATGGAAAGAAGCAACGGGCCAAGAATGGGAGGTCTTCTATTCCTGCTGCTACCAAGATCAAGAAGAAGAAGAAGAACCCAAAGAAGCTTAAGTGCTTCTTCTGTGGTAAGGTCGGGCATATAAAGAAGCATTGCAAGGACTTCCTTTCCAAGGGAGGTAGGTGTGATCTTCTATATTTAGAAACTTGTTTGGTTGAGGAATCCAGTGACATCTGGGTCATAGATTCCAGTGCAACTAATCATGTTTGTGTTTCTCTGCAGGGATTCAAAGAAACAAGAAGTCTACTACGTGAAGACTTAACGCTTCGGATGGGTGATGGATCCTTGGTCTCAGCGGAAGCAGTGGGAGATGTCCATCTTTATTTTGATAATTATAGGAATTTAATTTTGCGAGATTGTTTTTATGTTCCTAAATTTAAAAGGAATTTAATTTCTGTATCTTCTTTATTTAAAGACTCCTACATGGTATCTTTTAATGAAAAAGTGGTGATTTGTAAAAATAAATCTTTTATCTGTTCTGGATGGATGCAAAATAATCTATATTTTATCAAACCTAAGATGGACTTATTGCTTAATGCTGAGATAAATGATAATGACTCAAAAAGATTTATAACTTCTCACTCTAATAAGACTTATCTTTGGCATTTACGCCTTGGCCATATTAACCTGAATAGGATTCAAAGGTTGGTAAGGGATGGACCTTTAAGTCACTTAAAGGTGGAATCTATACCTCAATGTGAACTTGTTTGGAGGGTAAAATGACCAAAAGACCGTACGGGTCTAAGGGCAATAGGGCCGAAGGGGTTCTAGAACTTGTGCATAGTGATGTTTGCGGACCAATGAACATCCGGGCACGAGGAGGGTATGAGTACTTCATCACTTTTATTGACAATTACTCAAGATATGGGTATGTGTACTTGATGCACCACAAAAGCGAAACTTATGATAAGTTCAAGGAGTTTCGGGTTGAAGTGGAAAAGCAATTAGGTAGACCTATAAAAGCACTTCGATCTGATCGAGGTGGGGAATACCTTTCTGATGAGTTCTTAGGACACTTGTTAGAGAATGGGATTTTATCCCATTTGATTGTGCCGGGCACTCCGCAGTAGAATGGCGTAGCAGAGAGAAGGAATAGGACTTTGTTGGACATGATTAGGTCCATGATGAGTTATTCATCATTACCTTTATCCTTTTGGGGATATGCACTACAAACTGCATGTTATCTTTTGAACAATGTGCCTTCAAAATCGGTCCCTAAAACTCCTCACGAGTTGTGGACAAGAAGGAAGACATCCTTAAACCATATTCGCATATGGGGATGTCCGGCTCATGTCCTGTTTAAGGATCCGAATAAGTTGGAAGCACGTTCAGAAGTTTGCGTGTTTGTAGGATATCCAAAAAGGGACTAAAGGGGGTTATTTTTATAACCCAAAGGAAAATAAAGTCGTGGTTTCAACTAATGCAACTTTCCTTGCGGAGAGTTACATGGACGACTTTAAACCTCGAAGCAAAGTGGTGCTTGAGGAGTTAAGGGGTGATCCGTTCACTCTGCAGGTTTCGAACGAAACCATTCCGATCGGTGTAGAAAAACCAAACAAACTTGAACAACAACCTCAGGGGCTTCGACGTAGTGGGAGGATCGAGCGTCAACCTGAGAGGTATATGTTCAATGGGGAGGTCTTCTTGGCTGAACCGGATGAACATGACAGGGATCCTTATACTTACGCAGAAGCTATGGAGGATGTTGATTCAAGACTCTGGACAAAAGCCATGAACATAGAGATAAAGTCTATGGAGACTAATCGGGTCTGGGAGCTTGTGGATCTTCCCGAAGGGGTAAAACCCATAGGGTGTAAGTGGATCTACAAGAGGAAAATAGGAGTGGATGGAAAGGTCGAAACCTTTAAGGCTAGACTGGTAGCTAAGGGTTATACGCAAAAGGAATAAATCGATTATGAGGAAACCTTTTCGCCTGTAGCTATGCTTAAGTCCATCCGAATTCTCTTGTCCATAGCTGCCGCTCTCGACTATGAGATTTGACAGATGGATGTCAAGATGGCTTTTCTGAATGGCTATCTTGATGAGTCCATTTATATGGAACAACCAGACGGGTTCAAGGTCGCGGGTCAAGAGGGTAAGGTTTGTAAGCTGCTAAAGTCTATTTATGGACTTAAGCAGGCTTCTCGTTCTTGGAACATAAGATTTGATCAAGTGATCAAGACTTATGGGTTCTCACAAAATGTGGATGAACCATGTGTTTACAAACACATTAAGGATGGGAAGGTGGTTTTTCTACTGCTCTATGTAGATGACATTTTGCTAATTGGCAATGACGTTGGGGCATTGTCATTGGTCAAATTATGGTTGACCAAGCAATTTGACATGAAGGACTTAGGTGAGGCTAATTTTGTTCTCGATATCCAGATCTTTCAGGATAGGAAGAACAAAATGATAGATTTGTCTCAGGCCGGCTACATAAATAAAATTCTCAAGAGGTTTGCAATGCAGGATTCCAAGAAAGGTGGGCAACCATCTAGGTCTGGAATTACTCTTTCTAAGAAAGACTCTCCAAAGTCTTATGAAGAAAGAGAATACATGAAGAATGTGCCTTATGCTTCGGCAGTGGGTAGTCTCATGTATACCATGCTTTGCACACGACCGAATATTAGCTATGCGGTCGGGATTGTAAGTTGATTTCAGGCAGATCCAGGACCGAACCATTGGGTTGCGGTAAAGCATATTTTCAAGTACCTGAGAAGGACTCGAGGGTATATGCTTGTGTATTCGGGTGAGGATTTAACTCCTCTAGGATACACTGATTCAGATTTTCAATCCTGTCTGGATTCTAGGAAATCGACTTTGGGGTTTGTGTTTACTCTGGGTGACGGTGCCATCAGTTGGAGAAGTGCAAAGCAAGATTACACTTCGGATTCAACGATGGAGGCCGAGTATGTGGCAGCTAGTGATGCTTCAAAAGAAGCAGTGTGGCTCCGCAAGTTCCTTAGGGATCTTGAGGTAGTTACTGGTATGGATAAAGCGGTATCACTGTACTGTGATAACAGTGCAGCGGTAGCTAATGATAAGGAACCAAGATTTCACAAGAAGAGTAAGCATATTGATCAGAAGTATCATGTGATAAAGGACTTCATTGAGGGCAGGCATGTCACGGTGTGTAAGATCGCGTCAGAGGGCAATTTAGCTGATCCATTTACGAAGACACTTACTGGGAGAGTCTTTGAGAGGCATGTGGAAGCTATGGGGATGCGAAATTTGTTGTATTTACTCACTTAGTGCAAGTGGGAGATTGTTAGACATGTATGCCCTAAGGAGTAAAAATGTAATACGTTTTTGGAGACATTTTTGTCAATAAAGAATTTACTCATTTATATATACCAAATCTTGTCCTCTTTACGTTCATATTTGTTAAATATATGATAAGCAAACAGTAGTCTGAGACTGTCAGTCTGAACCTTAAGAATTGGGCATATGATGGACTGATTATGCGGAAGACACGATTCTTAAGGTGACGGTCTAAAACATATGATCCGCAATCGAGGGAATAAAGTTGGGCGCTTTATTCATGTAAAGATTGTTATGTTGTCTATATCCCTTTTAGGAGATTGCTTGTCTTGACCATCGGAGTTGGACTCCGTGAATAGAAACATTGGCACGTTGTCATAGGTGACGATGTGTTGGATCGGGACATAAAGTGAATTGATTTGGATTAATAATTCTGTCTCGGCAAATCGATTCACTTTAGATAGTCATTTGTATTATATTTTAATCCTGAGATGAATAGTGGGCCCGTTGTCTCGACTTGTGTCTTTTGATGTGCCAAAGGGTGACACCCACATCTCAATAGTGGTATGCATATCGGTACGTTGGAGGCATGACTCTTGATAGTGTAGACTTGTTATTCATAGATATGGAATCCATAGCTCCTCTTTAGGAGTAATGATATCCTCTTATATGCGTTGTCCTGTAATTGGAAAACTGGAGCGCTCAACCATTTGGATACATAGGTGTAACCGAATGGTATACTATCTTTGGATGGTAAGTTTTCTAATGGTGAGACAATGGAACGTAAGATAAAAATAATCGGGAAGGTAAGACAGAACTTGTTCTTAAGCCGATTATGGATGATCATATGGGGATGCGATACACTATGATATGTCATGGAGACTTAGCTACACGAGCTTCGTAATTCTATAAAGTTCGAGAGTGCAGCTCTAAGCTTTTAGTGGAGTAGCGTTGGAGTTGATAATTATGAAATGTATATCTGGGATATTGGGTTTCATAATTATCATGAGCTTGAACTTTATAGGTCCATTTTGGTCCCCTTTGCTAGCTCACAAAATCCTGTAACGACACGGCGTGCTTTTCCAATAATTGGTGACTTATGTCGGATTTATTAGATTGGTTTAAAATTTGTAAGAATCAAATAATTCATGTCTGTTTATCGGTTGAATTAATTTTGTAAGAAATTAGTTCAAGATAAACTTGTTGAATTATTGCGATAAGATAATTCTTGTCTGTTTATCGGTTGTTTTAATTTTGGACAAATTAGAACAAGATAAACTTGTAGAATTATTATGAATTGATTTATATTCTTAGAGATTATCTTAATAAAGTTTGTTTTGATCAGATAACTTCTCTATTGGGTTATTTGAATCAAAACTGAGACTTTATCCTTGAGAATCTCGGGTGGAAAATAACAGATTCGCGGAGATTTTTTCTCGGGAGTTCGGCCTGCCGGATGACGTGTTCGGCTTATCGATGGGGCTTGTTCGGCCTGCCGATCAGCGAGAGATAAGATTACGCATTTTTACACAGATCTTATCAGATATTGATCCGAACTTGATTCTGTTTCTAGTTTTTAAGACCTAATCTGATACGGACTGACCCCAGGACCAATAGCTATATAAAGGGAGTGAGTCTTATGATTTACTCAGATCAATTGAGAGATTAAGGGTGATACTCTTCTAGTGAGCATCTGAAAACTCCCTGAGAGCTTTTGTTCATAAATCACGAACACTAGCTTTGGGTTCTCTCTATTGGTTGGAAGGAGAGTCACCGGTGGAAGAGCTGAACGTGTGAGCCCACACTCACTCCGGTTGTGGATAGAGAATAGCAAAGAAGACCAGTTGGTTGAGGCTCTTCTGGAACGTTACTTCTCTACACAGGTTGCGGAGATTCTTCGGCACACTGAGGTTAGTAAGATCTTTCTAATTTATACATATAACATGTCAAACTTGTGTTTTGGAAATTACTCTGATGAAATTTTTTTTTTTAAATTCCGCTGCGCACTTTGTTTCCAACACTACCTCACCAGACTCTTTACACCAATTTAGGTATTATTTTATTATTTTTAGTAGAGTCAAAGGACTACCCTAATAATACCTCCTCCTAAAAGGGGTATTGCTAAGTCTAACTCAGCAGAAACAAAGACAAAGAAAGAGAAGAGGGAAATTCCCCTGTTGAGGTACAAGGGAGGGGGTGAAGCATCCCTTATTTATAATGAAAATTTTTTCACTATTCATATTATTTTATTTATTTTTTTCTTTTTTCTTTGGTTAATCAACCGCCCCTTTGTTAAGAATCCACGTGACATATATATATATATATATATAATTTTTTGATGATGTCATGTAGACGCAATGTTCATATAGGCACTATTTGTATTTATTGCCTATTTTTGCATTGTTTTGATTCGTTTTTCTTTCATATTTCAAATCTAATATTTACAAATACACTAAAATTAATTATTTTACAAACAAAATATTTACAATAATATTAAAAATATTTATTTTATAATAAAACACACAAAAAATAATTACAAACTTCTTAAATTCTAGTCTCTTTTGTTTATAAATAAAATTTTTAAGACTTGAAATATTTTTACAAATTACTAAAAATATTATAAAACATATTTACAAACTAAAAACACACTATCAAACACATTAAGACTCAAAAATAAAATTATCAGTTATTATTTTTATGGTTTTGATTATTTATAGACTAAACTCATATTTAATGCACTAAAATGACTCTAAAAATTACCAAAAATATTGTTAAACATAAAACACATTAAAAACACATTTTTAAACATATTTACATACTAAGTAACAAAAACACTAATTAACACAAAAATACTATTAATTAGAGGATTTGATGAGAAATAAAAATATATAGAAATGATTGAAGCTTTGAAAAATGTACACGTTTACGATCTCATCAAAGACACATGTCCTCTTGTTGGCATGGGAACTGAGTCAAAGAGAATTAAATATACATTGAAGCCCCTTTTTGTTATCAAACCCAATCCCAATAGTTGCTCTCAATAGTTCAGTTCCATGGCATCCAAAAATTGATGATGTGGCGCCCAAATGTGTGTTTGGCAAATTTTGTCACTCCGAATATTACCTAAATTTTCTATTTGCTTCAAGCCTATATCAGGACCCTTTCAAGGTATTTAAGGGATGCCTAATCCTTCAAACTAGAGAATCTAAGAGAAATACACATGCAATTTTTATCAACATTTATTTTTCTTTTTAGTTTAAAAATTTGTTTTCAACAAATTCAAGAGAGAAAACAACTTGAAAATCAAGAAGAAGAGATTGAAGATTGAAAAGTCAAACTTGAAGAATTGTGACAACTCCACATGAGTCTTTCTTTCTAAGTTTTCTCATCTTTTATTTTATGAATTGAAATGTTAAAACTCTTGACTTTTGTTTATTTAGTTTTTATGAATTGTTTTTTTCTAAGGCTTTGATGTAGCTAACACTATAATAATTAATTTTTTTTTAATTTTGCAGGCAAAGAATTTATTTTCTCCAAAAGTTATTTATTCATGATTGTTGTTGATTTTACAACTTTTAATGCGTTTAAAGATCTAACCAATATTTGAATTGATTTGAAGACCTATATTAAAACCCCAAAAGAAGATATTTGAGAATAGCTTATAAAATTAACCATAAGTTACATGCGACATCAAAAAATAATAGTATGACTCGCGTGAACATTTAAGAAATCCATAAATTATATTGAGTCTTTAGGGTGATGAAATTCATATCAAGCAATAGTAGGTTTATATGCTAGAGATAATTTTAATATCAGCCGTAGAATGAATATTAAATAATTAAGGATTTCTCGCTCTAACACATGGTTTAATAGGCAATCGTAGTGTAAATAATGAATTAAATTAAATTAATTTTGGTAAAATCGGATGCCCTACTCTTTTATTTATTGAATAGTTTCTTTTATATTTTGTTTTATTATTTTCTATTTTATTTTTGGTTGTTCAAATAATTTAGAGTTAATCAATTTGGTGCTTAATTGATTAAACACAAGCCTCATAAAAATAATACTTCTCTCAAAAATACTTTATTGTTTATTGTGATTCATGCATTTACGAAAATTCAAATCACAACACAACAGGGATGGGATCAATATAAAGTCAAAAAAAGAACGGTAAAATTTAACCATTGGATTACTTCAACCATTTGTTGAAGTATAAAACTTATTCTCCCTTCTATATAGGTTAAGGATTACTCTTGCGTTATTTTTCAGATTCTTTTCGGCGTTGTATATTCTTCTAAAAAACTATTTTAAGTGGAAGATGAACTATCATGCTCAATTTTTATGTTAAAGAATGCAAAATTATTGGTGCACTCTCTTAATTTTTTAAGGGAAAATTTCAATTTAGTACTTTATTATATTGAAATATGCATTTAATATCTTATGTTTTGAAATATTTTATATTGATATCTCAACTTTTAAAAAATCTTTTTTAGTACCTAGAGGCTTTTTTTGGACACAAAAAGACACAAATACCCTTTGTATAATTGATTGAAATTTTGAGTAAAAAAAACCAAAATCTAAAAAAAAAAAACCTCAAAAATTCCAATAAACCCAAAACTCTATGGTTCCCAACCCTTTCTCTCTCTCATCCTCATCCCTAAAATATACCATGCCATCAAGCTTTAAGGAAAAAATCCTGAAAATCTACCATATCCATTGAATTGCCATTGCTCAATTTCATCTCCCCTAACTCCTTCGCCTTCTTGATTATGCTGTCCACCTTTTGCCATCCTGGAAAGCCTCCATGATCGCCTCCCACCGTCGTGGCTTCCTAACCAGATTCTTGCCAGCTACTTCTTTAGAACCTCGATTTCTTCTTTGCTACACTCCTTCTTCTCCCACCATTCCTCTTCCTACTCTCCATCCTTCTTCGATTCTCTCATCATCACACTCGTAACTGCTAGGGTTTCTGATCTAAGCAAGGCAGAAGAACAATGTTGTTTTTGGAAAAATCTATTTTTTTTTTAATTTTTGTAGCGAAAAGAGGAAAAAAAATGGAATTGATTTTGGGAAAAATAATGGAGCAGATGAAGAGAACAATCATGGCCGATAATGAAGGAGAACTCTTCTTCTTCGTAGGCAGCTTGAGCTCGAGAGGCTGGGTGTTTTTCAAATCAATCCATGTCTGGGTTTTTTCATAACCACAAGCATGAATTTTTTGAGTTTTTTTTTTTTTTTTTTTCTGAATTTTGGGTTTTTTTACTCAAAATTTCAGTTAATTATACAAAAGAATATTTGTGTCTTTTTATGTCCTAAAAAAGGCCTTTGGGTACTAAAAAAAGATTTTCTAAAAGATCAAGGTACCGATATAAAATATTCCAAAATATAGGGTACCAAACGCATATTTTGATATACCACGGGGTACTAATCTAAAATTTTCCCTTTTTATAACTTAGAGCCTTTAGAATACTATGGAAATCCAATTAATACTTTAAAGAGTTACATAGACTACTTTGGAAATAAAGAAACAACAGATGGCATATTCTTCCACAAGGACAAAACCTAAAGCAAGAAGGGTACTAAAAACATGAAGAGCCATACTAATTTGAAAATCATATCCCAGTCTCACTAACATTAGAAACATTCTCATACACACTGGGCCCTCTAAACTTAAATGGAAGGATGCAACGACCTCCAAATAGTTGACGCAAGTAGAAGATTGTGGCGAAAAGAAGACTTCCAAAAGGGATTTTCACATCCCATGGAATTGAGACTAACTTGAAAGCGACAGCAGGGTTTTGAGCCCGGTAAAGGGCATATGCATGAGGCAACAATCGGACAAATGTTGTTCCAATGTGGAAGAAAGAGGATAGAGCCTTCTCTCTGGAATCCCCGAATGTGTTCAGAAGGATCTAGGGCAAAAGAAAGGCATCCAAGAGCAGATCAGCATAGGATTTCTAGGCATCCCAGATGGGGTTCTCCTTGTAACTTGTAAAGAAGGCCAAGGAAACCATGACGAGATCATGTTTTCTCTTTCTCCATGTGAAGAAAATACTTAAAAAAGCACGTCAAGCATACAATGGTAAAGACACTAAAAGAGCCTCATTCTCAGCAATTTGAAGCCAACTTCGGTTCTCATTGGATGATCTCGCTGACCATGTGAGCTGTAGAAGGCTCCATTGCAACAAAAACAGAATCCCTGCTGTTACACCTTCAGTTAATACTTTGGCTTCAAGCCATCCACCACTTTCAATCAACATATTTTGGCTCTCAAAACTTTTCATGAGCATGGATTTCAAGTCCATCAAAAGAGGTATAGCGTAGGCCAAAGTTAGAGTTGCCATCATGGTAAAAGAAACAAAGGGAAGCACATCAGGATTCCTTCTGAGGTGAAAGAATTGCAACACTACAAAAACACAAGCAAGGGAGTTGGAGACCACAACCATGATAATCTCCACATCATACCTCAAAATGGACTCTTGTACTTCAACAAAGAGATAAGCAGCCGAGGACAAGTCCAAACATTTGAAGTGAAGGGGGTCGGGTTTTTTTCGCTTGCTTTCTATTATTCCCTTGATATAGCCTTCACTATCCTCCAAATTTGAGATTTGGAATTTGACAAGAATCTTGCAGTTTACCTTGTTGCTATGTGCTGATACATGTCCACAGCCTAGCATGCACAAGCTTCCTGTTGTGGCATCATAGGCCCCTTCAGTAGAGATATCCCATGTCTCATTTGATTCCCTTGATATGTTGAATAGGCCTGCTCCATAGCTAATATTGATTGGGTTTACATAGTTGAAGGCTTCTAAAGGTTCTTCATTTGCAAAACTTGAGTTCGAGATGCGGTTTTGATACCAACGGCTGTGATAGAACTGACTCCCAACAGGGAGGGGTTCAGCATATCCTCTTGCAATTTTTCTTGTAGCCCTTTTAGCAAATATGTCAAACCTCATATCATTCGAAAATGCACTTGGGTATGTTTCTCCCTTGTTCTAAGCAGGCTTTTTTCTGGGGCACCACTTTCTTACCTTGTCAATCTTTGTGTACTCGTACTTCAAGCCTGGAGCCCCTACCAAAAGTCTATCTAAACTTTCAAACTTGATCTTGTCAATGGAACCCAAACCCGTCACAGTTTTGTTGTTCCAAATATGTCCCACAATGCTACTAGTGTTTCCAATTGTCCAAATTGTGGGGAATTGAAGGATAAATCTTGTTGAACAATCTCCCACATGAGCCTCAGCCCAAGAATCTGTCACATTTAGAAATCGGCATGGCACAATGAACAACTAATTTTTCTTTGCATCCTAAGTCCCTTACCCAACTAATGTTGTCATGAGATCTAAGGTTTTGTGGTTCCAGATATCAACAGTACTACTTAGAAGCTCTATTAGAAATCGTAGCCTCGTTATAGTTTCTTCCCATTCAATTTCACTGAGCAATACAACACTGGGAAGCTGGTCCAGAGACGGATTACACTTCTTTTCAGAACTAGCAATGCAATGGCTTGCATATTTTAGGCTCAAAGTCCTAAAGAATATCAATGAACATAATGGCCTTGGCAAAGAATTAAATGGAAAAGATTATAGAGTTCTAAAGATTATAGAGCTTAAGAAGGAATATTCAGTGACTCACCTCTTGGGTAATTACAACCCTCCCCAATTGTTGAGGGTGAGCTCGGCGCCACCGCCGAGGAGACGAACTTCGGCTGGTCGGCTAAACAACTCGACAGAGTTACCAAGGAGCTAACTACCGATCCCGACGACAATAGACATTGCATTCGAGGTGCTTTTTAGGGCCTCCAGGGCCTCACCTCCAAAGGTTGCCACCTCGGGCTATCCGCCGGTTCGGGTCGGAATATTCTCATTCACAAGTGGACTGCTACTCGCCACTACAGGACAACAAATGGCAATCAACTCACCGTCTGATGGAAACCAATCTAATGAGACTGTAAAAGTGTGTATTTTACAGGGCTTAAATCATTTACTTATGCTTTTATTTCTCATTAAATCCTCTAATTAATAGCATTTTGTGTTAATAAGTATTTTTGTGTCTTAGTGTGAAAATGTGTTTAAAAATGCGTTTCTAGTGTGTTTTTATGTTTAATAATATTTTTAGTAATTTTTAGAGTCGTTTCGGTGTGTTAAATATGTGTTTAGTTTGTAAATAGTTAAAACTGTAAAAGTAATACGGTTATTTTATTTTGAGTTTTAGTGTGTTTGATAGTGTGTTTTAAGTTTGTAAATATGTCTTATTATATTTTTAGTAATTTCTAAAAATATTTTCAAGTCATAACAATTATATCTGTGTCAAACCGTAAGAGACTGAAAATTTTAGGAGTTTTTATTTATTTTTATGTGTTTTAATGTAAAATAAATATTTTTAATATTTTTGTAAATATTATGTTTGTAAAATAATTAATATTAGTGTGTTTGTGATTTTTAGATTTGAAATCTGGAGGAAAAACGGAGCAAAACGACACCAAAACGGATAAAATCGGACATTAAATGCATCAAAAAGATATAGAAAATTTGAATTTAAATTAAATGGGACACGTGGCAATTTCCTGACTGTTGGATTCACTGCCAGATTAATCGTGACCGTCCGAGGATGAGACGCGTGTCATCGCGTCATCCGGTGCGCCAGCGTAATCTCGTAGTGCTATGCACGTGTCATTTTCTGATTGGCGCGTGCATCACACGCGCTGACAAGCTACAGACACGTCAGAAGAGCATCTCAGGCCACGTTGGATCTCGTGCGGTCGACTCCACGTGCATCCGTCTTCCTAGCTGTTCGATCAGCTGACAAAGACCAATCTGACGGCCTCGAATCTCGGTCCCACTTGGGCCCATTCTCGAGCGCATTTGGAGCTGTTGGATCTGGTGATCAACGGTCACGATCAGTCCATTTTAGTACTGCTAGATGTCGCGTCATACGGGATTACAAAGGAAAATCTGCACACTCGAGAACGCGGATAAGCGTAAAAGAGGAAAAGGATCAATATGATCTGAATTTGTCAACTTTCAACAGGAAAAAATAATAATTGTGAATCTTAAGCCCCTATAAATACTGAGGCATTTGCCTCAGTTGAAGCACCCCTCTTACAGTATAGAAATACTGTTGTAATAGTTATAGTTTAGTTTTTATTTCAGTTTTCAGTCTAGTTTCTTGTAAAATATTTTTCTAGTTTATGTTGTAAAAATTATGCTCAATAATATTAGTAGTACTTTATTAATTATGTCTTTTTAAATTTCTTTTTAGCTGAGGGGAGAGGGGAAAATTCTGGCAAAATTATCTTAAAATATTTTTGGTTTTTTTTTTTTAGTTTTCTAAGCTGTTGTAATACCAAAATATTTTCTTAGAAAATTTAGAATTTCAATATTTTCTTAGCTAGAACTCTACCAAAATTACAGTTCTGATTTATCGACGACATAGACTGGCACGGATAATGCTTGGGAAGACCTTGATTACTCATAGACAGAGAATGGCTCGGTAAATGCTTAACTTACTATCTTGGTTGTTATTTTAGTTAAGTTATGTTGAAATGCTGCTTATTTATTAAGTTGTGTTTTTGCTACATTATAGACATGGAATGGCACAGTAAACGCTTGGTGAATCTTGATTTATTGTCGACATAGGATGGCATAGTGTATACTTAAACCAACTAATAAATAAAAAGAGAAACTAAAATATATTGAAGATAATTGTCAAAATAGAACCTTTGAACCTCAGTCATGTTATTATTGTTGTTTTACTTCTTTAAATTGTCATTATTATTGTTGTTACTCTGCTTAAGTTACTATTTGCATTTCTTGTTATTAAAGTTTCAAATTGTCAAAATTTAAAGATGAAAAATGTTATAAAAATGTGTAAATATTGTAAATACATTCTGTGAATAATAAATATTAATCCTCAAATTTTTCAACTTAAATAAAAAAGAAAAAGTTAATATAATATATGTACTGGAACTGAATAAATCCTTCTCTGTGGGTTCGACCTTGGTTTCACCGAGTAAATATTACTTGAGACAACCTTATACTTGGGGTTAGTTTAGAATGCGTAAATAGACATAAGATCAAGTTTTTGGCGCCGTTGCCGGAGACGGTATTGTTTTCAGTGCAGTATAATATTGTGTAATATATTTTCTTTTTCTTTTTATTTTTCTTTTATATATTACTAACTCTTCTTTTCTTTTGTTTTATTTCTTTTCTTTTATTAATATCTTCTGTTTTGCAGGTATTAAGTACTGTTCACGTATGAATCTGCATGCATTTTCTGTAAGTTACTATTTGTAGTAGTTACTATTCACATCACTATTTTAATATTAAAAAAATTAAAAATATATATATATAAAATAAAAAAATCAAAAATAATAATAAAAAAAATTTATTTTCTCTCATTTCTTCTGTAAAATATTTATTTTGCTAGTTTTAGGTTTTTGCCTTAGAAATAAAACTTCATAAAATTTTAGATTAGGTTTTCCATAATACTTAATAAATAAATTGTGTTTTTGTGAAAAGTATTTTTTGAGAAAGTTTTGTTTGGGGACTGGTACTGGTTCGGAATTCTTTCCCGTAACCGGTTCACTTTTGGAGATTCTCCTAACACCAGTCATTCCTGGAACGTTGTTCTGTCAAGGAGATTGGTTCTTAAGGAACCTTAGCACCACCGATCTTTCCTGGGGACATTCTTGAAAAATATAATTCGCAAACTTCACAAAATCAATAAGGCAGATACTTTTCATTCACTAGTCTACTCTCCCTGAGTGGAGAAAAGCTTAGTATTTGTCTATAAAATTTTGTAAATATTTAAATAATTCGTATGCCAGGTTGGTTTCGTGAGTCTAATAGTCGTAGGTTAGTTAGGAAAAGTTTAGAACCACATTTCATCTCTGTTGTGTCTTCAAATTCACCAAAAATGGCTGATGATGAAAGTGTTCATAATGAAAATATTGTTAATCAACAAATCATCAGTCCTGTTGTTCGCTCAATGAGAGATTATTTGCAACCACCCCGTGAATCCACTCCATCATGTTTGGTTTTTCCTCTCAATGCTCATCACTTTAGGTTTAAACCTGGGATGATCAACTTGCTTCCCAATTTTCATGGCTTAGAATCTGAAAATCCATATCTGCACCTTAGAGAGTTTGAAGATGTTTGTGCTACCTTCACTGACCAGGAAGTTTCAAATGAAATTGTTAAGCTTAAGCTTTTTCCTTTTTCTTTAAAAGACAAAGCTAAAACTTGGCTTACTTCTTTAAAACCTAGGTCAATAGGTACATGGCAAGAAATGCAAACTGAGTTTCTGAAAAAATTCTTTCCAACACATAAGACTAATGCTTTGAAAAAACAAATTCAAAATTTTTCCCAAAATGCAAAAGAAGTTTATTTCCAATGCTGGGAATGATTTAAAGATTTGTTGAATTCTTGCCCATATCATGGTTTTAAAAAATGGCGTTACATTAGTTTTTTTATGAAGGCTTAACTCCTGAAACCCGTCAATTTGTTGAAACAATGTGTAATGGAGAATTTCTTGATAAAGAACCTGATGAACCGTTAGATTTCCTTGAAAATTTGGCTGATAACTCTCAATACTGGCAACATAGTAATTCTGAAGGCTCCATTACATCTAATCTTGCTAATGCTCAAAGAGGTGTCCATCAACTTAGTCAAGAAAATGATCTAAGTGTTAAAATTGCATGTTTGACTAAAAAGATTGAAGCCATGGAACGAAGGAATGTCCAAGAACCCAAAATTGAAATTTTGTGTAGTGTTTGCCAAACTCTAGGACACTCAACTTATGAATGCCCAACTTTTAAGGAAGAGTCCCATGAACAGGTGAATTACACAAATCAATTGGACCCACCTAGAAAGCCATTTCCATCCCCACATTCTGACACATACAATTCACAATGGAAAAACCATCCCAATTTCAGTTGGAGAAATGATCAACCACAACAGCAATATCAACCACCACCACCACTTCCACCACAAAAATCTCAAGGCCGTCCACTATTTCCATCAAATTCTCAAAATTTTCAAAGGCCTCCATAAAATTTTTCTGGAAATCTCCAATCTCGAGTCAAAACTCTTGAAGACACTTTGCAAACTTTCATTCAAGCTCAAAAATCATTCATTCAAAAATGGGAAGTTCATAACACTTGCACTTCTCAAGACATTCATGAAATTAAAGAATCCATTTCTAAACTCACTTCTTCCCTTCGCATTCAAGAAAAAGGCAAATTTCTTGCTCAACCTGTACATTATCCATCTGCAAATGAAATTGCCTCTTCTAGTTCACAATCACAACAAGAAACTGTTAATTTTGTTACAACTCTTCAAAGTGGAAAAACTGTTGATAAAACTAATCTTTTAAAAGATCATAAAGTTAATTCAACTTTGAAAAGTGGTGATCAAATTAATAGTGATAAGGAAAATTCTGAAAAAGAAAAGAGTGTTTCAAGAGAGAAATTTGTTCCAAAGATTCCATTTCCTCAAGCTTTGCTTTCAAAAGAGAAGTTTGACAAAAACGCTGAAATTTTTGAACTGTTCAAACAAGTCAAAATTAACATTCCACTTTTAGATGCAATCAAACAAGTCCCTTCTTATGCTAAATTTTTGAAAGATTGTTGTACAATTAAAAGAAAGCATAATGTGACTAAAATTGCATTTTTAGCTGAGAATGTTAGTTCCATCATTCAACATGATTCATTATTGAAATACAAAGATCCTGGTTGTCCCACAATTTCTTGCATCATCGAAAATACTCAAATTGAACATGCTTTGTTAGACCTTGGTGCTAGTGTCAACCTCTTACCTTATTCTATTTATCAACAATTAGGTCTAGGTGAACTAAAGCCAACTTCTATCACACTTCAACTAGCTGATCGATCTGTAAAAATTCCAAGAGGTGTTGTCGAGGATGTGTTAGTCCAAATTGATAAATTTTACTACTCGGTAGATTTCATTGTTTTGGATACACAACCTGTCACAAATTCAAATGTTCAAATTCCTATCATTTTAGGTCGTCCATTTCTTGCAACTTCTAATGCTTTGATTAATTGTAGAAATGGAATACTAAAATTATCTTTTGGAAATATGACCTCAGAATTCAACGTTTTTAACATGGCACAATCACCCTCTAGAAAATGTGAACTGAACATTGTTGAGAGCAATGCTTCTGGAACGTTTGTTGATCCTTTGGCTGATTTGGCTAATTCTTTTGATTCAAATGTTCCACCCAAAATTGATAACCATCCTGTGAATGTTTTTGACCAATCTCCTGAAGCTAAAAATTCAAATTTTGAAGCTGAATGTGAAAATGAAGTTTTTGAAGAAGAACCTGAGGATGAGGTGATGGGTGACACTATGGATGACCTCATGTATGATCTCATGGATGAAGAAAAATTTCAACAAAGATTCTTTGCAGTTGCTGGCAACTTAACTTTTTGAGAGACTATCTTTTGGGAAGGTTTAGAGCAACTCTTCCAACAGTCATCAACATTGACGATTCTGACTCCGAACCAGAAACTGAAATCATAGTTATAGATTAATGTTTGTATTGTATTTATGTTTTTGTATTTGTTTGTTGTATCTTTATTTTCGTTGTTTTTCTTAAAAATCAGAAAAATAATTTCAAAAATTCATTAAAATGGCAGAAATTATGGAGGTTATAATCAGCACGATTAGTTGGTATTTTTGTATCAACGGCCTCTAGAAAATCATTTTAATGAAATAATTTTCAATGAATTTTTTTGAATTTTAGATCTTTGTAAAAAAAAAATTGAAAAACTCAAAAACACAAAAATATTTTCATTTCTGAGTAATCTGTTAGGTTACCTTTCTTTAGCCCATTTTAGTTCAGCCCATTATTCCCGCATGCGTCTGTATAGTCTTCCCCGTGTCTGAACAAAAATCTACCCCTTGTCTATAAAATCTGTTACTGTGCATCTAAGCTAAAAAATCTTTGTTCTTTCTCTTTCTAAATTTCTTGTTCTCTCTCTCAAATTCTCTCTGTCTTCTTGCTAAAATTTCAAGAAATTCTTCAAGACTCTTTCAAAGTTCTTCAATCTTTCAAACACTTTTTCCAGAAAATCTTCAATCTCCTTTTCTTCTGCTTCCACAAAAATCTTCACAATTCTCTCTCAAACTCTTTCTTAAAGCTTTCAATTCACTCTCAAGAATCTCAATTCCTCAATCATGGATCCAAAAAATGAGCACTTAAAGAAATTTTTCCCTTCACTTTCTCAAAGAGAAATCAGAAAGAAGTACAAAACTAGAGTCACTCGTCTTTGGGTACTTTCACATTTTAAGCTTCCTATTGATATTAAGATGTACATAGAAGGTTTTGTTCATTCAAGTGATGTAAATAATGTAGGTTTGCCTGGTATGGGTATAAGTCTATGTGCTAGAAAAAGAAGAGCTTGTCGTATGGAGTCAAAATGTCATAAATGTTCTCGTCAAACTTGTTCTAAAAAATGTCCCTCACCTGGTTTCGTATCTAGAAATAGGGAAGATAAAATTCAGTTCTGTAAAAATGGTCTTAGGAATGAAAACTTAAAAGATCTCCAAGTTTCTCTTGAGTCCCATCCAAGTGGATACGTTTGGGAGGCTATGAAACAACTCTGGCCTCAATTTCATGTAGAAAAAGAACGTCTTGGGAATCTGACGCTAAAAGACCCAACTGTTTAGTTTGCGAAAATGTTAGATGAAAAACAGACTCAAGATCCTTCTATTTCAAAACAAGGTCTGTAAAGTATTTTTCTTT
The DNA here is from genome assembly GCA_025403435.1 of Artocarpus heterophyllus. Taxonomy (NCBI): domain Eukaryota; kingdom Viridiplantae; phylum Streptophyta; class Magnoliopsida; order Rosales; family Moraceae; genus Artocarpus; species Artocarpus heterophyllus. The sequence goes on from CM046330.1 coordinate 16,815,082, forward strand.
GTTTCTTTGTGTGTTTGTCTTAAAAAAAATTAAAAATTTATTCGAGGTATGATCATGGTTTTAATGAAAAATCATCAAAACGGCTGAGTAACGGAATTTCTGGAAACGCGTTTTGATGAACAAAAGTATTCTTTAATTCATTCTCGAATAAAATTTCATCAACAAAAAGATTTTTATTTTTGTGATTTATACAGTTGTTGTTTAATAATTGTGATCGTACCGTTTATCTTATAATAATAATATCTTGACTTTTCTTCTTTTGTCATATGCATAATTTTCTTCGGTAGGTATCTTGTGTGTCGTGTAAGATAAGCTTTGCTTCGAATTTTAAAATTTAGTCCCATTTGTCAAAAGTTGTACAGTAAAGTCTAGTTTGTCAAAAGGTTAATAGTGTTGTCAGGTACAAGTTGTCAAAAAAATTCTGTAGGTGTGTCACATTTATCTGTCATTGTCTGTCATCACAGTTGTCTTTATTTAATTTTACCCAACGTTCTCTTTAGGTGTCTATAAAATCCTTTTAGTTCTTAAGTTTTTCTCAGAGCGAATTTGTAAGATAGAGTCAGTAAAAGAAAAAAAGAAAAAAAGTCTTAGTCTTAGTAATTATCATGGATTCCTCGTCCTAGTCATCTTTAAAGTTCAACAAAATCTGCGTGTTTTGTGGTTCTAAATCAGGAAAGGGCATTGATTACATAGAAACTGCATTTCATTTAGGCTATGTCTTGGCTAAGAAAAAGATAAACCTTGTCTATGGAGGAGGTAGTCTAGGTTTAATGGGTACTGTCTCTGCTGGAAGATGTTCTGGAGGTACTGGAGCTTTAGGTATTATTCTAGGTGTCCTCGCTCAAAGTTGTTTATGTGGTCCTACCATTGGTGTTGAAAAAATAGTTGCAGGTATGCTTGAGCGAATAAGAGACATGGAGTTTGCTTCTGATGCTTTCATTGCTTTACCTGGAGGTTTAGGAACTCTAGAAGAATTTTTTGCCATTGCTAGTTGGAAATTGTTATGACTACACTCTAAACCTGTTGGTTTGTTAAATATAAATGGTTAATTTGACAGTTTGCTTAGTTTTTTAGATCATGTTGTGGAACAAAAGTTTCTTGAGGAGTCAGGAAGAAAGATTTTTATCTCTGCCACTACTGTAGAGGAATTGCTCGAAAAAATGCACGTCATTGATCCTGAAACGGACACTACAACATCAAAGTTCTACGGAAAATGCAAACGAGATTGGGATCTTTCTCTCTAAACTCTACCTCTTTTAGTTTTACTTACAACATTATTGTTTTTGTCTTTGTTTATGCATTTGTCTTTGAATAACCGCCCTTGTAAGTATATGTTGTTAGTCTTCTTACTTAATCTTGTCAAACATTGGGAACAGTGTTCAATTTAGGTTGGGGGAGAAGATTGTGTCAATTTTTTTCTTTTGTGATTGAATCTGGGACTAGTTTTAAAAACCAAGCGCAAAAAAAAAAGTGTGCTGTTTGTAAGACTTTAAGATTCATGTGTTCATAGGTCGAGATGGCTGAGTGAAGGTTTTGTCCTGAAACGCGTCTCGATAATAGTCCGAAAATGAAGTCCTTTGTGTTTGTAAATTCTCATCTCTGCATCTTTCTTTTGTAGCATGCAAGTTTGAAGATGGCTGAGGTAAGGAGTATTTAATATTCTTGAAACGCATCTTCACCTTGGTAGAAATAGCTGAGTAATAGAGTGACTAGCATTCTTGAAACGTGTTTCTACATGATTGTAAAAACTGTGTGTTTGCATTGCATTTATTAATAAAACAAAAAAAACTCAAAAAAAAAATTAAAAATCTAAAAATATTTTGGTGATTTGCCTCTTGTCCAATGACGATATCAAGATTATAGCATTTCCATGACTTAAGGTAAATTTTAAATATTATTTAAGTTTATGTTAGTTTTTTTAGTTTGCCATATGTTTAGGATGAAATTTTCCCAAAGTTTGAACACTTAATCTTGCACTATGATTTGTTATATTAATTTAGAGACTGTTTATGTTAGTATAATTTGGTTTATTTTTATAAAATCTTATAGCTTGTTTAAATCCCTCTTGAGGCGAAATCCTAGATAACACTAAGTTATAGATATAATTTAGGCCATATTTGGATCGTTTGAGCCTTTGAAGCTAATCTATTTACATTTTATATCCCTAGTTACCTCGTTGTGCTTAATGTTCTATTTTCTTTGTTACCCATATATTTAGCCTAGCCTTTTTAATAAATTCATAATCCTTTTCTTGTACCTTTCATTCATAAGGCATTTGTTCTTTCAAGTGAAATCGGATTTATGAGGTTAGGATGAGTTAGGAATATCTGCTACCTCTGTAAAATATGTACGTTTATTGTAACTCTTCAGTTATTTTGTATTTCAAAAAAAAAAGAAGAAGAAAGTTAAATAAAAAGTGGTTGACAAAGGAAATTTCATTTCGAGTTCAGGATTGTAAACTTTGGGAATTGGATTGTACATTTTAAAGGTTCGGGATTTTTGTAAGTGTCTTATGGGTGAACTAAGCCTCAAATATATCTTCCATCATACCTTTAACCCAAGCCTTACATTACAAGCCAAATAAAGTCCTAAAGGTCTTTAACAAGGTGTTATTCTACATTAGTGGAGAGAGGGATGAAAAACAAATTTATAAGAATTTATTTAAATAAATTAAGATATATTAATATAAATTTATCTGGTTAATATGCATTGATTAGTAATAGAAATTCACACACACAGAGAGGAAAATTCATCTTAAATAATTGACGAACTCTAGAAATGAATCATAACTTAATTAGTGTTTACATCTTTACTTTGAGGCATGAATATGAGATAAACCCTGAGGAAAATCAGTGAGGAATCGCAAGTAAAAAAAAAATCTTTTGTCTATTTTAAGTTTTATCGCTTTAGTTGCTAGAGACTAGCAATAAGCTGGTTGGGGGGTGTAATGAGACTGTAAAAGTGTGTATTTTACAAGGCTTAAATCATTTACTTATGCTTTTATTTCTCATTAAATCCTCTAATTAATAGCATTTTGTGTTAATAAGTATTTTTGTGTCTTAGTGTGAAATGTGTTTAAAAATATGTTTTTAGTGTGTTTTTATGTTTAATAATATTTTTAGTAATTTTTAGAGTCGTTTCGGTGTGTTAAATATGTGTTTAGTTTGTTAATAGTTAAAACCGTAAAAGTAATGCGGTTATTTTATTTTGAGTTTTAGTGTGTTTGATAGTATGTTTTAAGTTTGTAAATATGTCTTATTATATTTTTAGTAATTTCTAAAAATATTTCCAAGTCATAAAAATTATATCTGTGTCAAACCGTAAGAGACTGAAAATTTTAGGAGTTTTTATTTATTTTTGTGTGTTTTAATGTAAAATAAATATTTTTAATATTTTTGTAAATATTATGTTTGTAAAATAATTAATATTAGTGTGTTTGTGATTTTTAGATTTGAAATATGGAGGAAAAACGGAGCAAAACGACACCAAAACGGATAAAATCAGACATTAAATGCATCAAAAAGATAAAGAAAATTCGAATTTAAATTAAATGGGACACGTGGCAATTTCCTGACCGTTGGATTCACTGCCAGATTAATCGTGACCGTCCAAGGAAGAGACGCGTGTCATCGCATCATCCGGTGCGTCAGCGGAATCTCGCAGTGCTATGCACGTGTCATTTTCTGATTGGCGCGTGCATCACACTCGCCGACAAGCTGCAAACACGTCAGAGGAGCATCTCAGGCCGCGTTGGATCTCGTGCGGCCGACTCCACGTGCATCCATCTTTCTAGCCGTTCGATCAGCTGACAAAGACCAATCTGACGGCCTCGAATCTCGGTCCCACCTGGGCCCATTCTCGAGCGCATTTGGAGCTATTGGATCTGGTGATCAACGGTCACGATCAGTCCGTTTTAGTACTGCTAGATGTTGCGTCACACGGGATTACAAAGGAAAATCTGCACACTCAGGAACGCGGATAAGCGTAAAAGAGGAAAAGGATCAATATGATCCGAATTTGTCAACTTTCAATAGGAAAAAAATAGTAATTGTGAATCTTAAGCCCCTATAAATACTGAGGCATTTGCCTCAGTTGAAGCACCCCTCTTACAGTATAGAAATATTGTTGTAATAGTTATAGTTTAGTTTTTATTTCAATTTTCAGTCTAGTTTCTTGTAAAATATTTTCTAGTTTATGTTGTAAAAATTATGCTCAATAATATTAGTAGTACTTTATTAATTATGTCTTTTTAAATTTCTTTTTAGCTGAGGGGAGAGGGGGAAATTCTGGCAAAATTATCTTAAAATATTTTTGGTTTTTTTTTTTAGTTTTCTAAGCTGTTGTAATGCCAAAATATTTTCTTAGAAAATTTAGAATTTCAATATTTTCTTAGCTAGAACTCTGCCAAAATTACGGTTCTGATTTATCGACGACATAGACTGGCACGGATAATGCTTGGGAGGACCTTGATTACTCGTAGACAGAGAATGGCTCGGTAAATACTTAACTTACTATCTTGGTTGTTATTTTAGTTAAGTTATGTTGAAATGCTGCTTATTTATTAAGTTGTGTTTTTGCTACATTATAGACATGGAATGCCACAGTAAACGCTTGGTAAATCTTGATTTATTGTCGACATAGGATGGCATAGTGTATACTTAAACCAACTAATAAATAAAAAGAGAAACTAAAATATATTGAAGATAACTGTCGGAATAGAACCTTTGAACCTCAGTTTTGTTATTATTGTTGTTTTACTTCTTTAAATTGTCATTATTATTGTTGTTACTCTGCTTAAGTTACTATTTGCATTTCTTGTTATTAAAGTTCCAAATTGTCAAAATTTAAAGATGAAAAATGTGTAAATATTGTAAATACATTCTATGAATAATAAATATTAATCCTCAAATTTTTCAGCTTAAATAAAAAAGCAAAAGTTAATATAATATATGTACTGGAACTGAATAAATCCTTCCCTGTGAGTTCGATCTCGGATTCATTGAGTAAATATTACTTGAGACAACCTTATACTTAGGGTTAGTTTAGAATGCGTAAATAGACGTGAGATCACAATCCATCGATGGAGGGACGTGACACTTGTCACCTACTGCCTGACATGCCTTGATGTAACACTCGGGTTGTGGGCAAAACCCACCTAACACCTGATCCAGGTGGTGGCCTATAAATATGACGCATTTATTGTTGGAAAAAAGGGTGCGTAGCGGAATTTTAAAATTTTTATATCAGAGTAATTTCTAAAACACAAGTTTAACATGCTATATGTATAAATTAATCAGATCTTACTAACCTTTGTGTGCCGAAGAACCTCCACAATCTGTGAAGAGAAATAACGTTTCAGAAGAGCCTCAACCAACCGGTCTTCTTTGCTATTCTCTATCCACGACTGGAGTGAGTGTGGGCTCACACGTACAGCTCTTCCACCGATGATTCTCCTTCCAACCAATCGAGAGAACCCAAAACAAGTGTTCGTGATTTGTAAACAAAAGCTCTCAGGGAGTTTTCAGATTCTCACTTAGTAGAGTATCACTCTTAATCTCTCAATTGATCTAAGTAACTTGTGAGAATCACTCCCTATTTATAGAGGTTGGTTCTAGGGTCAGTCCTTATCATATTAAGTCTCAAAACTCAGATCAATATCTGATAAGACCGCGTGGAAACGTGTGATCTTATCCTTCGTTGATCGGCAGGCCGAACCACCTGATTGGCAGGCCAAACAGGTCCCATCAGTAGGCCGAACACGTCCATCAGCAGGCCGAACTGCCAAATAAAAAATCTCGTGAATCTTTTATTTTCCACCTGAGATTCTATATGATAAAGTATCAGTTTTAATTCAAATAACCTAATAGATAAGTTATCTTATCCAAACAACTTTATCTAGATAATCTCTAAGAAAATAAATCAATTCCCAATAATTCTACAAGTTTATCTTGATCTAATTTATCCAAAATTAAATCAACCGATAAACAGATAAGAATTATCCGATCCTTACAATTCAACAAGTTCATCTTGAATTAATTTTATCACAAAAATTAATTCAACAGATAAACAGACATGAATTATTTGATTCTTCCAAATTTTAACCAATCTGATAAATCCGACATAAGTCACCAATTATTCAAAAAGCACGCCGTGTCGTTACAGGATGTTGTGAGCTAGCAAAGGAGATCAAATGGACCTATACAGTTGAAGTTCCTAATAATTATAAAACCTAATATCCCAGATATACATTTCATAATTATCAACTCCAACGCTACTCCACTAAAGCTTGGAGCTGCACTCAAGAACTACATGAAATTACGAAGCCCGTATAGCTAAGTCTCCATGACATATCATAGTGTATCGTATCCCTATATGATAATCCATAATCGGCTTAAGGACAAGTTCTGTCTTACCTTCCCGATTATTTTTATCTTATGTTCCTTTATCTCACCATCAAAAAACTTACCATCCAAAGACAGTATACCATTCGGCTACATCTATGTATTTAAATGGTTGAGCGCTCCAGTTTTTCAATTATATGATAACGCATATAAGAGGATATCATTACTTCTATAGAGGAGCTATGGATTCCATATCTATGAATAACAAGTCTACGCTATCAAGAGTCATGCCTCCAACGTACCGGCATGCATACCACTGTTAAGATGTGGGTGTCACCCTTTGGTACATCAAAAGACACAAGTCAAGACAACGGGCCCACTATTCATCTCAGGATTAAGATACAACACAAATGATTGTCTAAAGTAAATCGATTTGCTGAGACAGAATTATTAATCCAAATCAATTCACTTTATGTCTTGATCCAACACATCGTCACCTATGACAACGTGCCAATGTTTCTATTCACGGAGTCCACCTTCGATGGTCAAAACAAACCATCTCCCAAAAGGGATATAGACAACATAACAATCTTTGCATGAATAAAGTGCCCAACGTTATTCCCTTGGTTGCAGATCGTATGATTTAGACCATTACCTTAAGAATCGTGTCTTCCGCATAAACCGTCCATTATATGCCCAACTCTTAAGGTTTAGACCGACAGTCTCAGACTATTGTTTGCTTAACATACATTCAACAAATATGAACGTAAAGAGGACAAGATTTGGTTATATAAATAAATTCTTTATTGATAAAAATGTCTCCAAAAAATATTACATTTTTACTTATTAGGGCATACATGTCTAACAATCTCTCACTTGCACTAAGTGAGTAAATATGACAAATCTCGTATCCCTATAGCTTTCACATGCCTCTCGAAGAATTTCCCAGTAAGTGTCTTTGTAAATGGATCAGCTAAACTGTCCTCTAACGTGATCTTGCACACCGTGACATGCCCGCCCTCAACGAAGTCCTTTATCACATGATACTTCCGATCAATATGCTTACTCTTCTTATAAAATCTTGGTTCCTTAACATTAGCTACCGCCGCACTGTTATCACAGTATAGTGATACCGCTTTATCCATACCATGAACTACCTCAAGATCCCCAAGGAACTTGTAAAGCCACACTGCTTCTTTCGAAGCATCACTAGCTGCCACATACTCGGCCTCCATCGTTGAATCCGAAGTGCAATCTTGCTTAGCACTTCTCCAACTGATGGCACTACCGCCCAGAGTAAACACAAAACCCGAAGTCGATTTCCTAGAATCCAAACAGGATGAAAATCCACGTCAGTGTATCCTAGAGGAGTCAAGTCCTCACCCGAATACACAAGCATATGCCCTCGAGTCCTTCTCAGGTACTTGAAAATATGCTTTATCGCAACCCAATGGTTCGGTCTTGGATCCGCCTGAAATCGAATTACAATCCCGACCGCATAGCTAATATCCGGTCATGTACAAAGCATGGCATACATGAGACTACCCACAGCCGAAGCATAAGGCACCTTCTTCATGCATTCTCTTTCTTCATAAGACTTTGGAGAGTCTTTTTTAGAAAGAGTAATTCCAGACCTAGATGGTTGCCCACCTTTCTTGGAATCCTGCAATGCAAACCTCCTGAGAATTTTATCTATGTAGCCGGCCTGTGACAAAGCTATCATTTTGTTCTTCCTATCCTGAAAGATCTGGATACCGAGAACAAAATTAGCCTCACCTAAGTCCTTCATGTCAAACTGCTTGGTCAACCATAATTTGACCGATGACAATGCCCCAACGTCATTGCCAATTAGCAGAATGTCATCTACATAAAGCAGTAGAAAAACCACCTTCCCATCCTTAATTTGTTTGTAAACACATGGTTCATCCACATTTTGTGAGAACCTATAAGTCTTGATCACCTGATCAAATCTTATGTTCCAAGAACGAGAAACCTGCTTAAGTCTATAAATTGACTTTAGCAACTTACAAACCTTCCCCTCTTGACCCGTGACCTTGAACCTGTCTGGTTGTTCCATATAAATGGACTCATCAAGATAGCCATTCAAAAAAGTAATCTTGACATCCATCTACCAAATCTCGTAGTCAAGAGTGGCAGCTATGGACAAGAGAATCCAGATGGACTTAAGCATGGCTACAGGCGAAAAGGTTTGCTCATAATCGATTCCTTCCTTTTGTGTGTAACCCTTAGCTACTAGCCTAGCCTTAAAGGTTTTGACCTTTCCATCCACTCCTCTTTTCCTCTTGTAGATCCACTTACACCCTATGGGTTTTATCCCTTCGGGAAGATCCACAAGCTCCCAGACCTGATTAGTCTCCATAGACTTCATCTCTGTGTTCATGGCCTCTGTCCAGAGTTTTGAATCAACATCCTCCATAGCTTCTGCGTAAGTATAAGGATCCCTGTCATGTTCATCCAGTTCAACCAAGAAGACCTCCCCATTGAACATATACCTCTCAGGTTGACGCCCGATCCTCCCACTACACCGAAGCCCCTGAGGTTCTTGTTTAGGTTTGTTTGGTTTTTCTACATTGATCGGAATGGTTTCATTCGGAACCTCCGGAGTGATCGGATCACTCCTTAACTCCTCAAGCACCACTTTGCTTCGAGGTTTAAAGTCATCCATATAGATCTCCTCAAGAAAAGTTGCATTAGTTGAAACCATGACTTTATTTTCCTTTGGGTTATAAAAATAACCCCCTTTAGTCCCTTTTGGATATCCTACAAACACGCAAACTTTCGAACGTGCTTCCAACTTATTCGGATCCTTAAATAGGACATGAGCCGAACATCCCCATATGCAAATATGGTTTAAGGATGTCTTCCTACTCGTCCACAACTCGTGAGAAATTTTAGGGACCGATTTTGAAGGCACATTATTCAAAAGATAACATGTGGTTTATAGTGCATATCCCCAAAAGGATAAAGGCAATGATAAATAACTAATCATGGACCTAATCATGTCCAACAAAGTCATATTTCTTATCTCCGCTATGCCATTATACTGTGGAGTGCCCAGTGCAGTCAAATGGGATAAAATCCCATTCTCTAATAAGTGTTCCAAGAACTCATCAGAAAGGTATTCCTCACCTCGATCCGATCGAAGTGCCTTTATGGGTCTACCCAATTGCTTTTCCACTTCAGCTGCTTTTCCACTTCAGCCCGAAACTCCCTAAACTTGTCAAAAGTTTTGCTTTTGTGGTGCATCAAGTACACATACCCATATCTTGAGTAATAGTCAATAAAAATGACGAAGTACTCATACCCTCCTCATGCCCAAATGTTCATCGGTCCGTAAACATCACTATGCACAAGTTCTAGAACCCCTTTGGCCCATTGCCCTTAGACCTGAATGGTCTTTTGGTCATTTTACCCTCCAACAAGATTCACATTGAGGTATAGATTCCACCTTTAAGTGACTTAAAGGTCCATCCCTTACCAACCTTTGAATCCTATTCAGGTTAATATGACCAAGGCGCAAATGCCAAAGATAAGTCTTATTAGAGTGAGAAGTTTTAAGTCTTTTAGAGTCATTATCATTCATCTCAGCATTAAGCAATAAGTCTATCTTAAGTTTGACAAAAATATAGATTATTTTGCATCCATCCAGAACAGATAAAAGATTTGTTTTTACGAATCATCACTTTTTCATTAAAAGAAACCAAGTAGGAGTCTTTAAACAAACAAGCTACAGAAATTAAATTCCTTTTAAATTTAGGAACATAAAAACAATCTTGCAAAAATAAATTCCTATAATGATCAAAATAAAGATGGACGTCTCCCACTGCTTCCGCTGAGACCAAGGATCCATCGCCCATCTGAAGCGTGAAGTCTTCATGCAGCAGACTTCTCGTTTCTTTGAACCCCTGCAAAGAAACACAAACATGATTAGTTACACCGGAACCTATGACTCAGATGTCATTGGATTCCTTAGCCAAACAAGTTTCTAAATATAGAAGATCACACCTACCTCCTTTGGAAAGGAAGTCCTTGCAATGCTTCTTGATATGCGCAACATTCCCACAGAAGAAGCACTGGAGCTTTTTTGGGTTCTTTTTCTTCTTCTTCTTGCTCTTGGTGCTAGCAGGAATAGAAGACTTCCTATTCTTCGCCCGTTGCTTCTTTCCATTCCTAGGGTTAGCATTGGAACCAGAAGTAGCTACCATGTTGGCCTCACCACCCGCAAGAGACTCTCTGATCAGCAATTCGAACTCTTGTAACTGTTTTATCAATTCCGCCAAGGTCATATCCCGTCTATAGCTTAAATTAAAAGTAGCTCTAAACGAAATAAATTCCTTAGACAGAGTCTCAAAGACCATAGCCATCTGAGTTTTAGCATAGATGTCGGCTCCATTGGTTTGAGCCTCAGCGAGGTAACCAATGACCAACATCATGTGCTCCTTTACAGATGTCCCCGGTCTCTGTCTACAGTTTAAGAGTTTCCGCAGAGCCCCTTGATGCTTTGTTATGGCCTAGCCTCCAAACATATCCTCAAGATTATCCAAGATCTGCTTCATAGTCTCATAACCTTGATGTTGAGCTTGCAGCACGTTGTTCATTATAGCCATAACATAGCAGCGAGCCTAATCATTAGCATCTTTCCAGCGATCATACTCTTGGAATTGCCCATTACTTGAGTCTCCTGTAGCTCAAGAGGACAAGAGGTTGTCGGTACATATTTTAGTTTCTCAAAGGACAGGACGATACCTAGGTTCCGTTTCCAATCATTATAGTTCTCACCGGTTAATAGGTTTTTGTCAAGTATCGATGATAAAGCGTTTTTAGACATTTTTAATCTACAATAAAGAATCATATACCAAACATAAGCAAACATATAATAATAATTTAGTAAGATAACACAATCATGTAAAAACATACAAATGTGTTTATGTGTTAAAACCTTGAAAATATCACAAACTTACAACAATAATTCCCAACTCATAATTCAATAAACTCCTAGGGGAGTCATGCCAAATTCAATCAGGAACACGGATCCCTTCCTGATTAATATATGCCATCCAGGACCCGTATGATCCAGCATATATTAATAATCATTTTTTTGGCCATTTATTTTATTAACAGAGCTCCTAGGGGAGGTTAATAATAAAATTAACATGAGTGTATAACCATCATTTCAATATTTTATCCACAATTTATAATCACCACCTAGGGGTGTGCAACCATAAATCATGCTAAAATACCTTATCTTCTCAGAGATCCAATCTGGTACATGATAGAAATCCTTTCCTAGGGGTCGGGACCACCATGTTCTGCCTATGGACCAACGGTAGAGGCCTTAGGTTCTCTCTTCGAAAACATTCTCCCACTCAATCTTTTAAAATCAAGGTTTTATTTTAAGGATATGCATGAACAATTTTAATATGAGCGGCACTCCCTATTCTATATGACATGTTATCAATATACATGGCAAATCATATTATAATGCAGACAAGCAAAGCAATCAAGCAAAGCTACAAGCAAAATAATATATAACTATAATATTATGGCTCCACCCTAGAGAATACAAAACTAAGATTACAAGAGAATAATCGAGACATATTGTCGATTCTTCATCCTTGAATCCTCAAGCTGTATCATTCTTCATGTAATTACATCATTAAGTCTTCAATTCTGTATGAATTGAACACTTCATATTTCCAGTCATATCCAAATTTATTGTTTCTCAGAATTGTCCCAAAAATAAAATTAAAACTGCATCGAAAAAATTGCACCTTTTTTGAAAATTTTCTAGCTCTTGATCGGCAGGCCGATTTGGGTGATCATCCTGCCGATCATGCTCCATCGGCCTGCCGATCAGGAAGATCAGCTTGCCGACTCATGAAAGGTCGGCCTGCCGCCAGAGCCACCTGATTTCTGCCCCACTGATGGCCTGCTGAACCACAAGTCTGGCCTGCTGATTTACGACCACCGGCCTGCCAAACTATGAGGTTCGGCATGCCGACCGAGGAGAAATCTCCATTCCAAAAAATACAATTTTAAATGCAATTCATCAATTTTATTTTCAACAATTCAAAAACATAAAATTAGAGACTCAGGAAATACTTGGAAGCATCATCATCAATCTTCTAGATCTGTCTTCTAGATCTATCTTCTCAGAATAATTATTTAATTACAAAATTCTTACAAATTTAAAACTAAATAATAATTCCTAGACGGAGATGATAGTCCGCCATCTAATTACATGAAAAACCTAGATACACATTCTAACCTCTAAGGAACCACAACCGGTATAAATTAATTAATTAATAAATAATTAAATAATGATTTAATCAACCATAATTAATTAATAAACATTCACCATATAATCCATGACAACATATATAATATATAGAAACCTAGAGTGCCAACACTCTATAAAATTCAATTCAAGCATAGGAGAGATTAAGATCATACAATTTATATATATAACATGATCACAAACTCGTAAATTTATGTAAAAAAAACCATGGCTCGGATACCAATTGTTGAAAAAAAGGGTGCGCAGCGGAATTTTAAAATTTTTATATCAAAGTAATTTTTAAAACACAAGTTTAACATGCTATATGTATAAACTAACCAAATCTTACTAACCTTTGTGTGCCGAAGAACCTTGGCAATCTATGAAGAGAAATAACGTTCTAGAAGAGCCACAATCAACTGGTCTTCTTTGGTATTCTCTATCCACGACCGGAGTGAGTGTGGGCTCACACGTACAGCTCTTCCACCGGTGACTCTCCTTCCAACCAATCGAGAGAACCCAAAGCAAGTGTTCGTGATTTGTCAACAAATGCTCTCAGGGAGTTTTCAGATTCTCACTTAGTAGAGTATCACTCTTAATCTCTCAATTGATCTAAGTAACTTGTAAGAATCACTCCCTATTTATAGAGGTTGGTCCTAGGGTCAGTCCTTATCATATTAAGTCTCAAAACTCGGATCAGAATCAAATTCAGATCAATATCTGATAAGACCGCGTGGAAATACGTGATCTTATCCTTCGCTGATCGGCAGCCCGAACTACCAGATCGGCAAGCCAAACAGGTCCCATCGGCAGGCCGAACACGTCCATCTATAGGCTGAATTGCCGAATAAAAAATCTCGTGAATCTTTTATTTTCTACCTGAGATTCTATAGGATAAAGTATCAGTCTTAATTCAAATAACCCAATAGAGAAGTTATGTGATCAAAACAACTTTATCTAGATAATCTCTAAGAAAATAAATCAATTCCCAATAATTCTACAACTTTATCTTGATCTAATTTATCCAAAATTAAATCAACCGATAAACAGACAAGAATTATCCGATCCTTACAATTCAACAAGTTCATCTTGAATTAATTTTATCACAAAAATTAATTCAATAGATAAACAAACATGAATTATTTGATTCTTTCGAATTTTAACCAATCTGATAAATCCGACATAAGTCACCAATTATTGGAAAAGCACGCTGTGTCATTACAGGATGTTGTGAGCTAGCAAAGAGGACCAAATAGACCTATATAGTTCAAGCTCCCAATAATTCTGAAACCCAATATCCCAGATATACATTTCATAATTATCAACTCCAATGCTACTCCACTAAAAGCTTGGAGTTGCACTCTCGAACTACATAGGATTACGAAGCCCGTATAGCTAAGTCTCTATGACATATCATAGTGTATCGTATCCCCATATGATAATCCATAATCGGCTTAAGGACAAGTTCTGTCTTACCCTCTCGATTATTTTTATCTTATGTTCCATTATCTCACCATCAAAAAACTTACCATCCAAAGATAGTATACCATTCGGTTACACCTATGTATCCAAATGATTGAGCGCTCCAGTTTTCTAATTACAGGACAATGCATATAAGAGGATATCATTACTCCTAAAGAGGAGCTATGGATTCCATATCTATGAATAACAAGTCTACGCCATCAAGAGTTATGCCTCCAACGTACTAGCATGCATACCACTGTTAAGATGTGGGTGTCACCCTTTGGTACATCAAAAGACACAAGTCAAGACAACGGGCCCACTATTCATCTCAGGATTAAGATACGACACAAATGATTGTCTAAAGTGAATCGATTTGTTGAGACAGAATTATTAATCTAAATCAATTCACTTTATGTCCTGATCCAACACATCGTCACCTATGACAACGTGCCAATGTTTTTATTCACGGAGTCCACCTCCGATGGTCAAGACAAACCATCTCCCAAAAAGGATATAGACAACATAACAATCTTTGCATGAATAAAGCACCCAACTTTATTCCCTCGATTACAAATTGTATGATTTAGACCATTACCTTAAGAATCGTGTCTTCTGCATAATCTGTCCATCATATGCCTAATTCTTAAGGTTCAGACCGACAGTCTCAGACTATTGTTTGCTTAACATACATTCAATAAACATGAACGTAAAGAGGACAAGATTTGGTTATATAAATAAATTCTTTATTGATAAAAATGTCTCCAAAAACATATTACATTTTTACTCCTTAGGACGTACATGTATAACATTTATTGCCTCCTAGCATATATATGCTCCTTCCCACCTAACAAGCTCTCGTCCACTGCCGAGAAACCCCTGCCTTGAGCATGAGAGAGCCATTGTTTGTTGACTGACACCTTTTCTCTCACCTCTGTAGCACCCTTCCTCTTGTTGTAGGTACACCCGACCGGGCAGAGGCGAGCCGGGAAGAGCTAGACACCATGCACAGCCACACATAGTGTTGATTCGACGTCGTACCTCGGTAAGCATCAACATTTTGGTGCTAGAAGGAGGGCACCTACGCCTTCACTCAAACACCAGCCACAACAACTCCGAGGACCGAGAGGGTAACTTGAGGAAACGCCCGAGATGACATGGCCTGACAGGAGGGGTCGGGAGATGTGCAAAATAGGCAACAAAATCTAGTTGCCTAGGACCCCATCCGAGAACTTACAAATGTTGTTTGGATTCTCACACAACAGCTAGCACAACAGGCTCAACATCAGGCCATGCCTGCCTTACCGCCTCTAGCCCCGGCTGACCAGGCTAGAGGTCGGGTAGGACGGGATGAGGTAGACTACAGAGAAGCCAATTTTGAGCACTCAAGAGGCTTCACACATGGTGTCTAGCCCAATAACAGACTCGTGCAAGAAGGCCGTCTTGGCCCTCAGGCAGCGTGGGTTTCGTCACCCCAAGGTTCCCAGGCATCAGTATTTGACCGGTTAGGGCGCCGGGGAGAAGCACCCCTGAACCACCAGGTGGGGGTGGGCGACCACATAGAGGGTGGAGAACCCTACAGGATTGAATGACCCGAGGACACAAACAGTCACCAGTTCTGGGCATTGCAGCGACAAATCAATGAAATCCAAAACAACCATTTCGGTTTGGATGATGTTGGAGCCCTGGACCCACCCTTCCCAGATGTTATCATATGAGCCCCTATGCCGCCCAAGTACAAGGTCCCATAAATTAAGGCCTACGATGGGACTGCGGATGCTGCCGAGCATGTTGAACTATTCCAAGGACACATGCTCCTTTAGAATGCCAGCGACGTGGTGATATGCAAAGCCTTTTTGTTGACATTAACTGGGCCAGCTCGACAATGGTTCCGAAGACTTGAACCAGCCTCCATCACTTCTTTCCAGCAACTCACCGATGCCTTCTTGGCAGCCTTCTCCACAACGAAGATGCAGAGAAAATAGATTACATACCTACATGCCGTCAAGCAAGGGGACGATAACATCCAAGACTACATCAATCGGTTTACCCGAGCAGCTCTAGAGGTCAAACACATTGAAGATGAGACCCTCAAGCACATTTTCATAGGGGGTCTCTGAGACGAAAAGCTCACTTGGTCGTTGGCCTTCGAGCAGCCAAGCACGTTTTCACAAATGCTCGGCTATGCATAGAGGTACATCGATGCCTCGGAATACATGAAAAGCCACAGGGAGGAGGCCAGCCCTAGTGGGACAAAGAAGGACAAGAAGCAAAAGAAGGCACCAGAGCAGACCAGCGTCGAGCAGAATAAGAAGCAGAAGAAAGAGAAGAAACTCAAGAAGCCAAAAAGGCCAACCGAGAAGTTCCAAAGCTATACACCCCTGGTAGTGACCATTGATGAGGTGCTCACGCAGGTAAGTGGCAAGAACCTACTGGTACCACCGCCCAAGCTTAGGGGCAGCAAGGTAAAGCGGGATCAAGCAAGGTACTCTGAGTTCGACAAGGATGTGGGACACCACACTTGTAAATGCATTCAGCTGAAGGACCAGATTAAAAGATTGGTCTGAGAGGGACATTTGAGGGAATTTTTTGAGCGAGTTATAACTCTGAGCTCCACCTCAGGAAGGAATGAACCACTTAGCCGAGACGCGCCAAACCGCCCACAAAACGACAGTGGGAACACCTTGAAACCCTTGAATATAGTTCACACGATCTTCGGGGGGTCTGTCACCAGGGACACGTCGAGTGGGCGCGGGCGGGCGTACGTCCGAGAAGCTAGGCTGGTCGAAAGAGGCGAATTTATTAACATGTCCGAACATGTTAACAAGATTTGCCACCAAGAAGATACTCCAATCACATTTACCAAGGAGGAAGAGGACAGACTGATTCATCCACACAACGACGCCCTCGTATGCGAGCTGCACATTGCCAACAACATAGTGCGGCGAGTGCTGATTGATAATAACAGCTCAGCTAACATCCTTTTTAAACAAGCGTTTGACAAGTTGAAGATCAACAACGCTACTGTAGTGCCGGTCCAGACCCCATTGTATGGCTTCATGGGTGAATACGTTTGAGCAGTGGGGAAGGTGAGTTTGTCTGTGACCTTCGGTGAGGGTGCTGCTCGGGTTACGCGCATCGTCGACTTCCTAGTCGTCGACAAACCTTCTTAGTACAATATCATAATGAGCCGACCAACATTGAATGCATTAAAAGCCGTGGTCTCTGCGTATCACCTGGCGATGAAGTTTTCGCTCATCTTAGAGGGACTCCCGAGCGTGCTACGCCAATGCCGTTAGAGCGGTGTTGGCTCAACGGTTGAGCGATGGTCGACGAGACAGACCTCCCTGCCGACTTGGTGCCCAAGATTCTTTCTGATCTTGACCCCCGACTGCCAGAGGAAGAGGTGAGAACCACCCCAGTCGAGGACTTACTGCCATTCAGTTTACACCCCACGAGGCCCGAACGCATCGTCCAACTCGGATCCCAGCTAAAACCTAAGATCCAGGCTGACCTGGAGGGACTTCTTACTAAGTATTGGAACGTTTTTACATGGTCTCATGAGGACATGCCCGGCATCGACCCGAGCGTGATCTGTCATCGGTTCAATGTCTGACCCGATCATAAGCCTGTGATACAAAAAAGAAGGGCTTTTAATCTGGAGACATACGCTATCATAAACGAAGAGGTCTAGAAGCTCCTCAAGGCGGGATTTATCAGAGAGGTCAAATATCTAGAGTGGCTGGCAAATGTTGTCTAGTCAAGAAAGCGAATGGGTAGTGGCGAGTCTGTGTAGATTACACTGACCTGAACAAGGCCTGCCCTAAAGACTACTTCCCACTTCCCCAGATCGACCAGCTCATCGACACAATGGCTGGCCACGAGCTACTAAGCTTCATGGATGCTTATTCCAGATACAATCAGATAAGGATGACTGAGGAAGATCAAGTGAAAATGGCTTTTGTTACTGATTAGGGACTATACTACTATGTAGTAATGCCCTTCGGACTAAAAAATACCAGGGCTACCTACCAGCGCCAAGTTAATAACATGTTTGCTCGGCTGATCGACAAAACGATGGAGGTCTACGTGGATGATATGCTAGTTAAATCTGTATGAGCAGTGAATCACATGACTAATCTCCGAGCAAGCTTCATTATACTCTGGGAATATGGGATAAAACTCAACCCGACAAAGTGCACGTTTGGGGTTAGCTCAAGCAAATTTCTTAGATTTTTTATCAACCGACGAGGAATAGAGGTTAACCCAGCAAAGGCCCAAGCATTATAGACATGCACTCACCCCAAACTATGAAGGAGGTGCAGAAGCTCACTAGCATGATAACGACTCTCTCCAAATTTGTCTCCCAGGCTACTGACAAGTGCCATCCGTTTTTTAAGGCACTCAAGGGGAGGTTTGAGTGGAGCAGAGAATGTGAGGAAGCTTTTCAGAATTTGAAGAAGTATTTAGCCACACCCCTACTCCTATCCAAACCTTTGCCCGGAAAAGTTTTAACCTCTTATCTAGCCGTGTCTGAGAAGGCCGTAAGCTCAATTCTAGTCCAAGAAGAAGACGTAGCCCAAAAGTCAATGTACTATACCAGCCACGTGTTTTAGGGTGTCGAGGAGCGGTACCCCCCACTTGAGAAGTTGGCCTTCACATTGTTCACTTTTGCTCGAAAGCTATGGCCTTACTTTCAAGCCCACACCATACAGGTTCCAACCAAGTTTCCTCTCCAGCAAGTCTTACAAAGCCCGAAAGTATCTAGCCAGATGGCCAGGTGGTCGGTGGAACTCGACCAGTACGATGTTTACTTTGTGCGAGGACAGCCATCAAGGCTCAAGCCCTTGCGGACTTCATTGTCGAATTTACTGATGTCGAGCAAGGCAAATTGTTGGCAGAGAAGGCGCCAGTAAAAGTGCCAGATGCCCCCAGATGCAGCGAAGATTGCACCACCTCGGAGTCAGAATGGAAGCTTTACGTTGAAGGATCTTCTAGCATGGAAGGATCAGGTGCTAGGCTGATATTAATAAGCCTGGATGAATACAAGGTGATCTACGCACTCCGATTCGACATCAAGGCCTCAAACAACGAGGCAGAGTATGAAGCACTCTTGGCCAGACTTTGAATTGCCAGAGATCTTGGGGTAGACCGCATAGTCATTCACAACGACTCGATGGCCGAATGGACTCGATGGCCACATACTTACAAGAGATCAAGCTACTGCTTAGACAATTCAAGTCATACTTGTTCAAGCAGATCCCCAAATCAAAAAACTCGAAGGCCGACGCCCTTGCTCGGCTAGCCTTGGGCCTCGATGATAACGACCTGGCTTCGGTTCCAATCAAAAAGTTGCTCGAGCCAAGCATACACAAGGAAGTGACGAATGTAGCCGAGGAACTCAAGACCACTTGGATGGACCCTATCATCCGATACCTGACCACAGCCAAATTGCCCCACGATTGAGAAGAGTCATGTCAGATACGCAACAACTCAGCCCAGTATTTAATGATCGGTGGAAAATTATATAGACGGGGCTACACCATGCCATGTTTAAAGTGTGTAGGCCCCAAAGAAGCTGAATACCTAATGAAGGAGATCCACGAAGGCCTGTTTGGTAACCATTATGGGGGGCGATCCTTGGCCTAAAAATGTCTTCAGTAGGTTTATTACTAGCTGACCATGGAGCAGCATTGCAAGGATTTTGCATGAAAATGCCTCAAATGCCAGCAATTTGCAAGGGTGCCCAGACACCACGCTGAGCCACTCACCTCAGTTACGTCAGCGTGGCCATTTGCCAAGTGGGCCACTGACCTGATCGGACCCCTCTCGTAAGCTCGATCACAATTTAAGTATTGTATCATGGCCATAGACTACCTCACCAAATGGGTTGAAGTAGAACTATGTACCAACATGACTGAAGCAAAATGTACCAGCTTCATATGGAAGAACATCATTTGCTGATTTGGAATCCCACACATGATCGTGACCGACAACGTTAAATAATTCGAGTTCTCTAGTTTCCTCCGCCTATGTAAGCAGCTCGACATCAAGAAGGTTTTCTCGTCTTCGAGCTATCCACAGAGCAACGGGCAAGTAGAAACAGTAAACAAAACAATCAAGGACAACTTGAAGAAAAAGCTCGAATGCCTCAAGGGAGCATGGATTGATGAGCTCCCAAAAGTACTCTAGGCTTACTGAACGACTGCCCGAATAGCTACTGGGGAAACCTCGTTCTCCCTTGTGCATGGGGCAAAAGCTGTCATTCCGGCTGAGGTGGGATTGCCAAGCTTCAAGATTGAACACTACGAGGAAACCCAGAACGTCGAGATCATGATGTCTGAACTGGACTTACTCGAAGAAAAAAGGAATCGAGCCGTAATTCGCAATGCTGCTCGGAATCAAGTCGTTGCTTGGTACTACAACAAATGGGTCCAACTGAGGAGTTTCAAAATCGAGGATTTGGTACTGAAAAAGGTCACGGTTCAGTAGCCCAGGTTGGGGTTTTTTGGTCCAAAGTAGGATGGGCTGTATAGGATCGTCGACATCATTCGGCCGGTCATGTACTATCTATCCAACATGGAGGGAAACCAGCTCGGCCATCCTTGGAATGCCGAGCTCCTTAAAAGATTCTTTTGCTAAATCAACGCTAAAAATCTTTTTGACCTTTGGCTATAATTCTTTCATAACTAGGCCTATTGAATAGGACTGGAATGTAAATACTGCACATCAATGAAATGTAAATTTCCTACACCGTTTCATCGAACAACGTGTGTCTAAGTGAAATGCTTGACCCAAACAGGGATACCATAACTCCAGCCCGAAGGACTAGACAATAACTCTCAAAGAAGGAGAGTCATCCTAACTAATCGGACTGGGGGGCTGATTGGTACCTCACCAATTGTTAAATCTATTGTCGTATAGACCGCGCAATGAGTCACCTAGCATAACTATGCCCGACCAATACTAGACTTGCAAAGTTTTCACAAACTTAAACAAGTCTAGAGGTGATAGGGTATAGGGTACTACATGCTGTTGTGCTCTACCCGACCGAGAAAACAGGGATATCCTCCCTGCTCGGATTAACTCGGTAATCACCGAGACAACACACTTGGCATCAATAAAAATTGAAAAGACAGAAGCTCAGAAAACGTAGTTTAGGAATGCCCCTCCTGAGGAGTATCCAACTTGTTCGAATTGCTAATTCAATTTCAAGGTCGAGGTCTATGCTAACTCGGTAAAGACAAAGGCTTAACTATGTCCCCGAGAAACCCCTCACCCAAAAACTTGAAAATATCTTTTCGACAACAATTGCACTTGGAAAATATTAAAAACATAATATACAAAAAAATCCAAGATGAGATAAACTTGGGAGAAATTAAAATATATTCGTGAGTGGTGGTAGGAAGGTACAGTTAATTGGGCATCTCTCGAGCCCGGCCAAAAATAAAACCAAAACAACAAAAAAGAAAAAGATGGCCTAAGCCTGGGTCTCATCCCGGCGTCACCTTCCTCGCCTCCACCGTCGTCGGTGCTCTGCTCATCCCCGTTGTCGTCGCTATCCACTTCGACAACCTCCTCGCCTTGCTGTTACTGAGCAGCACCTTGCTCTGGCTCAACTATGAGCGACCAGTCGAAGCCCTTAGCCTCAGGATGCTGCCAAATCAGATGATCTCGAAGGTCTGTCATGCCAAAGTAGTAGTAATTGGTGTACTCCGAAGACGCCTTGAATTCCTCCACGGCTTATGCAAGACGATCGGGGAGCTCCTCCAAAAATGGTCGGTGCTCGGCCTGCAGAGCCACTAGCTGCTCTTTGAGCCAGGCAGCCTTGTCCTTAGCCTGCCCAACCTCCTTTAATGCCTCCGCCTTGGCCTGGATGGCATCCTCCTTGGCCTTCCGAGCTTCCACTTTGGCTCGAGAGAGAGACATCTTGATTTGGTCTAGCTCGATGTTCTCAGCACCGAGCTGCCTCTAGACTCCAACTTGTCGAGGAAAGTCTTCTTATGCCTCTCCTTCTCCTTGTTGAGTTCTTTTAGCCCAGTTGAGTAGGCCATGTGTAGGAAGGCACTCGTCTGAGGAAATATTAAAAAATAAAGAAGAAAGAAGGCTTCAATGCTCACCAAAAAGTAAAGGTAAAGAGGCTCGGGTTGGACGAGCACTTACCTTAGCGACGGAGCAGAAGGCAGCGTAGGAAAAGCCCTGAAAATCCTCCCCTCGGAGGTTCACCAAAAAGTCCTCCTGGGGCACTGCGTCCCTAAGACGATCTAGGATGGTCTGGTGGTAGTTCGGGCGTCTTCTCGGGGGGTCTTGTGAAGGCACCATGTTGGTAGCATCGGCGGGCGAGGTCTCACTCGACGAAGCCCTAGTCCTCGGAGGCTGAGGTGGCTGCTCTTGAACTATAGTGGGTACCTGCTCGGGTCACGGGGGAAGCTCTGTCGTCAAAGTTCGCTTGCGCTTCCTCCCGACCTCCACGGCCTTGCCTTTCTTCTTCCTAAGGCTCTCCATAAGAGCCTGCCTCTCAGTAGTTGTACACGGCTGTGAAGACATTTCTGCAAGCCAAAAACTCCCCAAGTCAAAATCAGGTCGGCACATATAAAAAAAAAATCAACTCAAGGCTCACCTTCGATCTGGAGCTGGCGAGACAGGTTAATGAGTCAGATCATGTCCTCGAGGTCCTCATCCTCCAAGGGTGGCCTTGCATCGAAGGAGCCACTCAACGAGTCCTTGAAACTAGAAGATGATGGCTCCCTTGTTGGCCACCTGGATCAGGAAGTGCTTGGCCCCAGGATGTCCACGGCGCCTGGCCTTGCGACTATCACCTACCTAGCTGACCGGGCAGGACGGATCGATGGGGGATTTATTCTGCTGGGTTCCCCGAACTAGCCATAACCGGAAAGAGTCTCCTTCCCGAGCAAGAAGGACTGTTGCCTGGTCGCTTCTGGCTTCTCAAACAGGTCTTCGACCGCCCTGATCACATGGCTAAGTGCCCAAGGTTTTTAAACCACACGTTCCCTTGTTTGAAAGTCCTTGGCACAAGCTAGTCGGCAGGGACGGCCTCACCGGCCCAGGCTAAGTAATTGCCCTCGACATAGAACCACTCGTATTTTTAGAGTTTGTCTGAGTCAGGGTTGCCCAAAATAAAGTCTTTCTTAAAGCCGGTGACATAATACCATCCGGACTACCGAGGAAGCTTCTTCATTTTGTACACTTGTTTGAATGCTTCCAATGGCATCTCAGTTGCTCGGTGGTACCTCCATAACATGTACATCCCAATCAGTGACCTGTAACTGTTCGGTTTCAGCTGAGCCGGGCACACATTAAAGTCATTAAGTGCCTGGCGGAGGAACGGATGGAATGGGAGGCGCAGCCTAGCCCTAAAAAACTCGACCTAAAGTGTTATACACCACTCGGGAGGGTCCAGGGGCAAATCGTTCTCCTCGGGCAGGATAAGGGTCATGTCATCCGGGATGTCAAACTCGGCGCACAGGTCCTCCAGCCGAGACTCCGTCATAGAGCTGATATAGGCCGCTGCCGAAGTCTGTCCGGGTCGGGTCACCCTATAAGCGGTCACCCCCCAAACCCGGGTGACTCGGACCTGCTCGTCCTTTTCTATTTCAGGCTGTTCAGGGGATATTTGCTCCAGCCGGCCAGCCCTATCCCGCTCAGGGGATATGCTTTCAATGTCCACCTCTACAACAGGCGATCTGGCCTCTAGGCTACTTTCCAACCAGGAAATGTCAACATTCTATGAATCTGACACATCACTCATTTTTCGTGCTTCTTGGGAAGTTACTTGATCGAGCTGTGGAAGTTCGGGAACTTGAAGTTTTCGGTCTAAGAAACTATAGCTCAGTAGCTAAAAAACTCATGGATGCAAAATCTGATCTTAATCGTGTGAAAATGACAAGAAGAAAGGCCCTATTTATAGGCATTTCAGGCAGGAAATCTAGATGTGGAAAATGAAAAGGCACGATGATTACGCTTGACACGCGTAAGCAACACGTGTCCCCCGATTGATCTGTGCGACCTTTCGTCTCACACTACTTCGGAATACCGTTTGGTCTTCTTTCTCTATTCGACCTCACCCACTCGGCGTAGTCCACCCAGTCGGACACAGACCAGGTGAACTGGGGGCTAATGTTGAGGGTGAGCTCGACGCCACTGTCGAGGAAACGAACTTCGGCTGGTCTGCTAAATAGCTTGGCAACCAATGAGCTAACTACCAACCCCGACGATAATGGACGTTGCGTCCGAGGTGCTTCTTAGGGCCTCCAAGGCTACACCTCCACAGGTTGCCACCTTGGGCTATACGCCGGCTCGGGTCGGATTATTCTCATTCACAAGTGGACTGCTACTCGCCACCATAGGCCAAGAAATGGCAAACAACTCACCGTCCGATGGAAACCAATCTATCGATAGAGGGACGTGACACTTGTCACCTACTGCCTAATATGCCTTGATGTGACACTCGGGTTGTAGGCAAAACCCATCTAACACATAATTCAAGTGGCGGCCTATAAATATGACGCATTTATTGCCTCTTAGCATATATATGCTTCTTCCCACCTAACAAGCTCCCGTCCTCTGCCGAGCAACCCCTGCCTTGAGCATCGGAGAGCCCTTGTCTGTTGACTGACACCTTTTCTCTCACCTCTGAAGCGCCACTCCTCTTGTTGCAAGTACACCCAACCAGGCAGAGGTGAGCCAGGAAGAACTAGACACCGTGCGCAGCCGCACGTGGTGTTGATTCGACGCTGGACCTCGGTAAGCATCAACACCAATCATGCAAAGCTTTCCAGAAGATTGTGACCAAAACCCATGTAGCCTAACCCTCATGGAAGAGGTTCCATAAGAATCTACATGCTGAAAATACACAGGATTCGAATAGTAAGACCGACAAAGCGTGAGATTCCTCCCATGGTAATATGTTCTGCCTCTATAAACTATCAAATTTCCTTTAACACCGAACAAGCCTTGGACATCTGTTTCATAGAGACCCCACAAGCGGAACACGAGAGTTTGTGACCTCATACATCAGTCTTGTGTTTGTAACATAAGGGTCACCAGTGGGGTAGCAACTGGTATGTCATGGGAAATAAATCGGAGAGGCAGTGAGGCCAATAACTTTCTGGGTTGCTCCGGGGCAAATGAAGCACAGTGATCGGAATGTGAGATTGTAGATGAAGCACTAGTGGTAAAACATGAAACAAAGTATGAGGACGAATAGAAAGTGACAACGAAGAGAGAAGCCATGGATAACTATTGACATAGTATCCCCTCTTTGAAGAAGAGGTGTTATGCAAGTAGTTCGTAGAGACAGCCATCAAAATGGTTTCAATGATTCTCTCTTGTGGGAAAAAAAGATGCATAAGGGGTATAGTTGAAGAAGCAGACTTGGAAATAAGTAATATAATGTCTAAAATAGTCTAAAAGCGTGTGGCATTCCGAGCCTATATTGTCAATTTTTACAAAGAAACAATGATATGCATCATCACAGAATGGAAGGTGACGTATAATTTTAGCTTCTAACGGGGCAAATTACAAATTTTTATAAAATATACATACAAATGAAAAGGAAAAAAATATCATATTTTGCAGCCTCCTACTCTCAACTATGTGTGATTATCACCGCTACTAACAAAATGACTCGGATACTTAATGTGTGTACGTGTGTAGTGGTGAACATCACAACTGATGATTAATAACTATATCCCTACAAATTGTTATATACGTCTCAGCAGGCATCAGTTTTAGGCATGTCTTTTTGCTACTAACTTCTCTTTTATCGCCTCTAACAGAACTCAATGACTTGTTAGTTTATGGGCACAACACTACCGGCCGGCAAGGAATTAAAGAAAAAATGATAAATATGGTGTTTGTTTCTGTTAAAATTTTCCATTGTTTTCCCTATTTGTCCTCAAAATTTGTACGTTGTACTAACTCAAGCATGTGTTTTTAATAAAGAAGATCAAGTTGGCGGCCTTTGAATGTGATCAGTGTTTGTTTTTCTACATTTAAATATTATGGTTGACTTGGGAAGTTGAGTTCCCTCATCAATTCCGTCGAAAACACGACGGACAAGAAAAACAACACAACGACGCTGTTTGGAATAAAGAGGAAGATGTCTTATTGTGAGAAGGAAAGAATAGGTAGAACAGAATAATATGGAAGATGTCAAGGTCCACGTCAACACAAAGACTTGGGAAAATCTAAATGATGAGGAGGAAATTATATGTTAAAATGAAGTTAATCCTTTTGAATTGAAAAATAAGAGCATTGATACCAACTAGTGAAATCGACTTCTAAGAAAAGAGAAAGAAGCGAGTAAACATAATCACTGATTGGACCAAGCACAGCAACAATGTGAACTGGTATTGTTCATTCCTTACATCAATCTTATCCAAACAGCAATTTGTTCACTTAAAATATATATATATATATATATATATATATATTCAATATAGGAACATCTTCTCCTCTATTTTTTTTTTTTCTTTTGAACCTTCGAGGAAAAACCCAAGAAATTTCGCTGGTTTTGTCACCAAAAGTGACACAATTTAAACTCTTGCGCCCTCTTGTTAGCTGCAATATATCAAACATTCTAACCCTCCTCCACGGGCCTTCTAAGCAAGTTGCTTATCAGCCAAATTACGTGTTCTGACCGCATTTAGCTACTTACCCTTCTACTATTCTGCGCATCTTTTTTTTTTCTTTCTCATAAACTCATTTACTTCTAATTGTTTGCCTTACACCTATCCCTAAGCTGCCATTACCACCTTTCCAATTGGTACCGTTCAGCATACTCATCACGTCAAATGCGAGAGAACAAAAGAAAACAAGGAACTTACAAGATGCTTTAAATCGAACAAGAATCACGTTAGCGAAAAACTTGCTATAATTTAACACTAATTTCAGCTTTACAGTTTTGCAGTAAATATGCCTCTATTACCAACCATTTTAGCTCTACAAGTAACTGAACTCCAGTTCCATGAGCAGCGACTTAAACCCTGTAATCCCATCCATATTTTGATTTATGTACAATATCTGAAAACGCATGTCCGGAAACAGAGGGAGGGATATACACAAAATATTCTCTATAAATTAGGTCTAGACTTAATGAATTGAAGAAAGAAGCCTATGTTTAGAATGTTTTCAAATCAAACTAATCAAACTACTCATCATGAAATTGGTTGGAAGCATTCATGGAGCAATCTGAGACATCCTACCCGATTTCTTGTTCACATTCACGGTTGGTGAAAGAAATTTCTCACAGTCCTCAACTCCAATTTGAGAAAATTCCTTGACAAGCATATTCATGCATCCGGCCAAAGAGTCTTTGAACTGGTATGAGCAGCTCTTGTCGCCCTCATCGACATCCTGAACCCCACCTTTGACCAAGCATCCAACTTGAGCACCATCGATGTATGCTTTACACGCAACCAGAATATCATGGGCACGGTTGAAGAAATGTCCCATTACAAAATCCTCAAAATGCTGAAACGAAACAAAATTCAAGCCTCAATACTTGGATGTTGAACAATATAAGCAACATACATGTATGTATGGTATATGCAGAAATAAATAAGCCAAATGAAATTGATGGTGAATTTTTCCATGACAAATGTGAAAAATGAAGGGCAATAAGTAAAAAGTCACATAGTTTACCTTTGGCGGTCTCTTAATCGAGTACATCATTGTCCGCAAAGACAGAATAAATATGTTCTCATTGTACTGCAGGGACCTCGTTTCACCAGCTACTGACCCACTCATTTGTGCGTGTCCAGGCTCATTGAAATAGGGTTTTGTATTCAAAATCAGCCCTTGTATAGACACCAAAACTTGCAACATGGTTGATGTACCTGGGATCCACTTCTCATTCTTATCGCCACTCCAGGTATTAAGAAGACTGAGGCATACTTTTCCAGTATGGTACAAATTTGGATTTAGTCGAAGGCCACCAGAGTGATAATAGACATGCTGGAATAGTAAAACTCCTATTAGTCTAATGATGAAAAGAGACGCAAAAAGAACGACTCAAACTCAAGGACTGATAAATACCGGTGGCACATTGGGATAGTTGCCAGGGAAGAAGACATCAAAGAAGAACAAACCATCATGGTATGGAGTGCCCTCTGCTCCAACAATGACAGCTCTCAAAAGATCCATTCTCGCCTCATAAACCCTGACAAATATAGTATCTGTCGACACATAAAAAGTAGACAGGAAGAATAACCAAAAAAATTAATATCTTTCATAACCTGGATAGAAAAAAGAAAAAAAAAAGATATATTGAAGAAAGGGTTGCAAATGAATAATCTAAAGCTTTATGATAATCATTCTACAACCACACTGTTCATGTCTCAACTCTAAATTTCCCTTATAAAAACAATCAAGAAGAATCCCCAAATTGTTATTTGCAGCCGATTGAAAAAAAGAAAAAAAGCAAGCTATTTTCAAAATTCAAATGCAAAGACCGGAAAAAAAAAAAAAAAAAAAAGAATGATCGTGCAACAAGAAAATTCCCTAGCTAGTGCATAAGAGAGACATAGGGCACAAAGGACTCACCAGGCAAATCGTTCTCCAATATTTTCCATTCCTCCTGGATTCGCTTTGCCCAATTCTTCGATGACTGTCAGAAAGAGAGTAAACAAAATAGTAGCAGGTATAGAATGGAAATCTAAAATAAAAGAGGAAAATAAGGCATGCAATTCCTCATCTAAAGTCTAAACTCACCTGCTTTAATGAAAAACCATTGCTAGTATAGTGATGGTCAAAATGATCATCAACGGTATCGAATTGTTTGAAAAGCCCAAATTTCCTCAGAACTTCATCTCTATCCATTTTAGGGGTTTCTCCAACACTGTTTGTTGAACTACCTACTGCAGCATCATTCATTGGACTATGGTGAAAATTTCCCAACCATGGGTATATATCTGCTGTGTCTTGAGCATGATATGCCGGACCCAATGGAGGATAAAAACTTGAATGAGAAGTATTGTTGAAGGAAGATGGCTTAAAATTAGCTTCGAAAGGTGTATATGACCAATGAAGAGAAGACTTCACTCCATTAGGAACCTTTGGCATGTCTATATACATAGGAAAGCTAGGACTCTGCATGATATTTGTACCAGCCAGTTTCCTTATGTTGTCAGGAATATGAGGATTCCAAAAAGATGGCTCAACTCCAAAAGGGACCTTCATCGCTTCTAACTTATTTACAGAATCATAATTAGTTGAAGTACTCAAATTAAGTTGCTTCTTTCTACAATGGAAAGGTCTTCGCCACCGAGATTTAGATGTCACTCCAAGTGGAACATTAGGAGCAGCCCCTCTATGTTGCAAAGCGCTTACCTTCTTTTTACTTTGGGAAGATTGAGTATGCCAAGGTGGTGATACTTCCACTTCACCAGGGTGACTTGTAAAATCCATATGGATTGGCAAGTTTGTGCTACTCCCAGAGGTTTGATTCATGGTGAAATGAGAAGGTTCTGAAAATAAAGAAGAAGAAGAAGATGATGATGATGACGACGATGAAGAATTGATCCCATGGAGACCAATAGTACCCGATTGTATTGGAAAGGGCATTTGAACAGAAGTACTTCCAGAACTAGGTTTCTTTTTACGTTTTGGAGGATCCAACACAAAAGGAATTGGTGCTTCTATTCCAGGAGGAATATTCACATTATCAAAGTGAGCTTGCAACATGGCATACTCATCAACATCCATAAAATCTTCAGAAAACAGATCAATATCATCATTGTCATCGTCACAAGATGCATCGGAACCCTGACCCTCAAGGTTGATAACATGGTGCGCAGGTGGGACAAAAGGCTTAACAGCCTCAACACCATTTAGTGATCCAAATGCTTCCACACCAGTGAATCCAAAAGTATCGACCATAGCTCCCTTAAATGATAAAAGTAACATAAATTAAACATGAAGAGGATTGTTTCAGCTAAACTAGACATCTATTGTTCAATGAAAAGATACAAATGAGTAAACTTTCATTTAAGTTAATCACAAACCTCAACTGAATGATCAATATATTCATCGGTAACAAATTTTATTGCCTTTCCTTTAACATCTTTATCATCTATCTCACCAAATAACATGAGGTCAACATTATCTTCCTCTTGGTCAATTTCAATCACATCATGCCGCATAACCTAGGAAAAAATAAAAAACACTTAACTTAAAATTGCAGGAAAAACATAGAATCTTCTAATTAGACCTTAGAAAATTTCAGGAGAACCAAAAAAAAATATTGAGAGATGGAACTTAAAACAACACCAACAATATCAGGAGATGATGAAACAGTGATACAATGACAAGTACTTTTTCCAGTGATACTTATTCTGCGAGGGACTATAACTATTAGAATGCATCTACAAATAGTGTTTCTCCAAACATTCTTAGTTTGCCTAATTTATTGATGATATAATAGAACCAATATAGCCTATTACTAGCCAAGAACTCACGCATTCCACCCATGGAACTGAGAAACTGTAGCACATACAACCACTTTACCAGCTCGAGATTTTCATTGCAAAGAACATGTCAACGCAGATGCTAGTAAATTAGAGGAGAAAGCACCAGTAGTCACACAATTAGATGTTTCCAGATGGAAAAGGAGAGGGAAACCATCAGATTTGTATTAAAATCTGATGACCTACGCCCAATACACCAACTCCACAATACTAAAATTAATAACGTCAAAAATGACATAGATAGGACAACTCTTGTGTTCCAATCAGAAAATAAGGATCAACATAACTTGTCCCAAAAGTTTTTAAATGCTAGATAAATAGCCAACAATGCAAAACAGGATAGCACAAATTCAAATCCTTTCCAATGTGCCCTACACTCTTTAAACCACCACATTGATTGATTGGCAAATGGGTCAAGCGGCAAAAATATTTTAACAAGATATAACTATGGAACGAAATAGAGGAAAAGAGGTCAATAATCCCGTCATAAACATAATCCATTCACAATAATTGGTAACAGTACCATATTTCTTGGATTTTCTTTTGAATTAAAAAAAAAGGGAGAGAGACAACAACAGGTATCAAGAGAGACTAGAACATCCCAAATCAGTTGGCATCCTTTAGCAACTCTATCCCCTATCAAGTTGTCTACTCAAACATTATTAAAGATATACAAAAACCTCTCAAGAAAGAACCCAATGTGAAAACCTCTAGATGGAAAAAGAGTACATTAATCCTTTGCACGGATAAAAGGACAATTAGCTTTCTTAACATCTCATTGGCGAAATTCCTAGGTATATAATGCAGAAGAAAGTCTTCAAAAAATTATTATTTTATTATTATTTTCTAATACCCTCTAAAATCCTTGAACAAAACAGGAACTATATCACAAACATGAAAATTCCTATAACCAACATGAATCGGAAACCTAACAGTAGACAAATAAAAATTATAGATATCACCAGAAATGTGTGCGTTTGTAAAGCCTCAGCTTTTGCAAAGCAAACAATATTATGCAACAATCTCCCAATCAACGAATACTTGCTTTACCAAAACCCATGAATTTTACCCAGCAAAATTTTTTATCAAAAAAACAATCAAAACAATCAGCTTTAACCAAGTAGGAAAAAAGAGAAAGTTTTGATCGAGTCCAACAAAAGAATCAAGAATTCGAGAGAGATAGCAGAGACTTTGATTTACGAAATTGAACAAAATTAATAAAGAAATTAAAAGGGGGAATATGATCGCGAGGTACACCTCTTTGTGTTTAAGCATTCTGGGCGGCCTAGGGATTGGAGGAGGCGGGATTTCGACGACGTCAGGATCCATGGAGGGGGAATCGCCGCGCCCTGGGGAAAATCGCGTCCTGTTTGGAGAGCGAGAAAGTGAGGGAAAAGTGAAGAGACGATACGATGAAAGAAATGGAAAGAGCAATGTGAGGTTTTTTAAAACACCGTGAGTGAAGAGAGAGAGAGAGAGAGAGAGAGTTAGAGCAAAAAAAGGAAAAAAAGGAAAAAAGAGAAAGACTCGGAATTCTGAGACATACCTGGGCATCGGCGGCGGCTTCATCAATCGGCTAGGGCTTGATACGTTCAGAGAAAATGAAAAGAAAAAACAATGAGCTGAGAATCTTGGCTTACGCAGCTTGGCTCGGCCTAAAT
Source organism: Artocarpus heterophyllus (assembly GCA_025403435.1). Classification (NCBI taxonomy): domain Eukaryota; kingdom Viridiplantae; phylum Streptophyta; class Magnoliopsida; order Rosales; family Moraceae; genus Artocarpus; species Artocarpus heterophyllus. The sequence goes on from CM046330.1 coordinate 16,847,330, forward strand.
AACCAACATAATTTTATAAATGTCCCCTTTTAATTTTTTTTTTTTATAAACACACGTATATACTTTTTATAGCACAATTTAATATATAATTTAATAGTAATATGGTATAAATTTTTCTAAACGTGACATAAATAAACAAAACTTTTAAAAGCGTAATATAACATGTAATTTTTTTAAAAATTTTTTGTATCTTTATAGGTTAAAATCACACTAGTTATAAAACTGTAAATTTCAATTTAACATATAGTATATCTTTTAAAGTAAAACCTATTGTTTTGTTAATAATATATTGTAACCTAAGATTGCTCAAAATTGGCCCTTACATTTTCCTTTCGGAGGGAGAATTATGATTTTTTTTATTATAATATAATAAACTCTCACATGGAAAAATGATAATATAATAATGAAGTGGAGAGAATTTTGGCTTGGTGGCTTCGCGCCTTTTGCGAAGAAGGGATCAACATTGGCTACGACGACAAGCAAAGAAGGGTTGGGGACTTTAGGGCAGTGCCTTTTCTTTGCAGCATGCACACGTATTTCCGCATAATTTACTGATTATGCGACTGATAATTATGCGATGGGTTATATATGTGGGTCCCAGTTCAGTAATCTCCTGCTTTGATCAGAGAATTCTAACCGCAGAATATGCAGACCTTTGTAGTTGCTAATTGGATGACAAGGCAGGAGAAGAGCTCGGCCAAGCCTTAGCGACCAAAATACTAAAGAGTTGACTGACCAATAGAAAGACAAGAGATTTTTTTTTCAAAATTTGATAAGTGGACCAGGATCCGTCAACGGCGGGGATCAAAAGGGGCCCACGGTTTTGGGTTTAGCTTAGAGAACGGTGGGCCCAGTTTTGCTTCTTTAGCCTTTATGACTTGATGACTCATCATGAGCAATGAGAGAGCCTCCACGTGTGAAACTCAGTCATAGCAGTGGGCCCACGCATGCAGGGGAGCCACGTGGATGAATTTTCTCGTTTGGGAAATGTCTTAAATTGCTTTCCTTATTTGGTGTGGGCAAAGACAAGTATATTAAAAATAAAATTCTAATTGATTCTTTTAAGCCAAAACAAAACAAAAAAAAAAGAATTCCTTAATGGATATCTAAGGATCTGTTCGGTAAATAAATTTGAATTAGTGATTTGATTTGAGTTAGAGTGATTTGAATTAGGATTTTAGTTAGTGATTTGAATTGTTATCTGAATTGGTGTTTAAATATGCATTTAGGCTTTAATCTGAGTATGAAATAAAATTAAAATTTGTATTTGAAGAGGTAATGAAAATAATTTTTAATTTATTAACAAATCTAATAAAATCTTAATGTTAATGATCTTAAAAAATATGCAATATGGATCTGAATTTATTTCTCTCTTCACTAGGAACGCAATGAAAAAAGAATCATCTCAATTGGATATCAAATGAAGAAGTTATGATTTTTTTCCTCAAATATAAGAGAGAGAATTTTTTGATTTGAGTTAGTGTGATTTGAATTAGGATTTGAGTTAGTAATTTGAATTATTATTCGAATTGATGTTTGAATGTGCATTTAGGTTTTAATCTGAGTATGAAATAAAATTGAAATTTATGTTTGAAGAGGTAATAAAGATAGTTTTTGATTTATGTACAAATTTGATAAAATCTTAATGTTAATGATCTTAAAATGATCTTAAAAAATATGCAATATGGATCTTAATTTATTCCTCTTTCATTAGGAACATGGTGAAAAAAGAATCATCTCAATTGGATATCAAATGAAAAAGTTATGATTTTTTTCCTCAAACACAAGAGAGAGAATTTTAGTTTTTACTGTAGCAAAAGATATCTGAGTATCAAAAGTTTAAAGGGATGAGAACTCTAAAAACTTAGATTCTTGATACTCAAATGATTCAGATTTTGGGAGAAACAAATGCGTATCCGAAGAATTCTTGATACTCGAATCCAAATTTGAGTATATTGAGTTTAAAGAATGTATAAAACAAACATACCTTTATTTTTTACTATAGCAAAAATATCTGAGTATCAAAAGTTTAGTTGGGAATAAGAACTCTGAAAACTTGGATTCTTGATATTCAAAGGATTTAGATTTTTTGGAAAACAAACACGTATCCAAAGGATTCTTGATACTCGAATCCAAATTTGAGTTCATTGAGTTTAAATAATACTCGAAATAAACATACCTAAAAGTATCATACTCGTGAGCATCTTTCTTTCAAATCATGCACAAAAGAAAAAAAAATGATTTTAACCAAATTTAATGATAAAAAAAGTAACACTTTGTTTATTGAAGTTATGAATTAGGAGCCGTTTATTAGTATATGGAGCTAATTTTTTATACTTTGAGTTTAAAGAATACTTTAGATAGATATTTGTTTTTTAAAATTTAAATCAAATGAATTTTTTAAATTCAAGTTTTTAAAGTTCTACTTCTCCTTAAATTTTTTAAACTCAGATCAGCTTGCTATAATAAAATCTCATATTCTCTCTCCTATATTTATGGAACAAAAATCATAAGTTCTTTATTTGATATCCGATTAAGATGATTCTTCTTTTATTACATTCCTAATAAAAAGTGAATAAATCAATATCCATATTGTATATTTTTTTAATATACAATAAAATCTTATATTCTCTCTCCTATGTTTGTGAAACAAAAATCTTTATTTAATGTCTAATTGAGACGATTCTTCTCTCATTGCATTCCTAATTGAAAGTGAATAAATCAAGATCCATATTGTCTATTTTTTAATATCATAAACATTAAGATTTTGTTAGATTTGTTAATAAATCAAAAACTTTTTCTACTATCTATCCAAACACAAATTTCAATTATATTTCCCATTCAGGTTAACACTTTAAAATACACATCCAAACGTCAATTTGAATAGCAATTCAAATTAGATAATTCAAATCATAAAACTCAAATTAAAATAATCCAAATCAACACAATTTGAGTCCATTTATCAAACAAACCCTTCAAATTTACTATTGTACCCCTCATGCTTTCCGCTTTTTTCCCCGTCGTGAATAGACCTTTTGGTGGGAGGTGGGTCTCATTCAGATTGTAATTGCATTTCGTTAATTGAATAACAAAAATCTATTATTGAATCAAATATAATTTCTGCCACAAAAGACAATGCTCTTTTCCTGTTTATCTTTTCTTGTAAATTATGGAATATTGTGAAGATAGGTCCTTTTTCTCTTTTGGGTTAAATATTGGAACAGGGTCCCCTGTGCTTTTGACAATTTTTCCACCCTCATTTTATTACCATTTGTTATTTCCCAAATTGCTTTTAGGGACTCAAAATCTTGTCAGTCGATAGGCAGACGCTCTTTTTATTTTTTTATTTTTGTTTTTTTTATTATTATAATTTTTTTTTGTTTGTTTGTTTGCATTGGACTACTTTCACCAACCTAGGGCATTAGCTACCACGCATGTTCAAGACTTGTCTTCAGCCCCTCCTTGTTTTTTTTGGTGGAAGTGACTTGTCTTCTGGGGTCAGGTTTTTGTTTTTTTTTTTTTTTTCTTGCTGAAGGTTTTTTGCGGGTCAAGTGTAACTGATTTTCGTTATAGAATTTATCCGCTTGTTATGATTTGCTGGTCAAGTTTAACTGATTTTCGTTATTGAATTTACCCGCTTGTACGCTTCATAACATTAATATTTATGTGCTGGACTTAGTTATAGACTTCTGAAATGTTTATCCAAAATTTATTTTAACTAAATGCTACACTTATAGAATTTTTTTTTAAAAAAATACATATGGGATTTGAGCATGATTTTGACACAAACCAATGGTTCTCATCTTGTCAAATTAACGTTAACCAAATTGTCATGCCTGTGTTTTTTTTTTTTAAAAAAAATTATATGGTTACTTTTTATACCAAAAGTCCATAACACAATTTTGCATTTTAAATACAATTTGAATTATCTTTTTCGCCAAAAAACACATTTACTTCCGCTCTCTAAAGAAAAGTTCTATTAGGGTTTTGTATTTTTGTGTGCGTCGCTCCCCTCTCACTCCCGAGCAAAAGGCCGACGTTGGCTCTAGTTTGACCGTCGATGCTCTGGCCTAGGGGAGAGGGTAGCTGTGGAGGGTTCCCATGTGGGGGATGTGCAGTGAGGGCTTCATGTCGACTGTTTATGGATCTAAGAAGCTCGCTTGTTGAGGAAATATTGGTCTGTGGGGGGTGGGGATGTGCTTGGGGTGGTCGGAGTTGGGAGTCAGAGCCGCTCTCCTTTGGCGGGGGCTGGTGTGATGAGTGTTTTGGCTCTAGGTATTTAGGCCATGAGACCTTGAGATCGGGTGATGAAGGAGGTGAGATGGGCTTGTTCCTTCATGGGGAAGGAGATTCGACGCGTTCGAGAGGTGGCTTCTACCTTGATGCGGCTTTATTGTGACCAGGGTTGCTCTAGCTGTGGCGGATCTGGAGATGGCGAAGGATAGTGGCTAAGGAGGTTGGGATTGTGGATATAGGCTCTTTGGCTCTGTCGGGTGTGTGCTCAGCCTCAGCACGATGGGCTGTGATGGGGGTTCTGGGGCTTGCTTGGCGGTTCTGCATTAACAGCAGTCATATCTCCTTAGTGTTTTTAGTTTTCCGTTTAATAAAAGTATTGATGTTTCCGCCTTTGTTTGGCTATTTGTGTTGTTTTTATGTTTAGGTTGCAATAATAAGGTGGTTTCTCCACCTTCGGGACGGTTTTTGGCCGACAGTTCTAGTTTTGTGCGGGCGTTTAGTTCCGTTAAAGTTGTCTCTGGGCGATGTAGATGGTAACCTTTGTGCTACTAGGTTTTGCTCTTCAATCAATTGAAAGAATCCATTGATAGTAACGGCTCTGTCAAAAAGAGCTTTACATATGCTTGATTTCAATATACTAAAGTACTTTCCTATTATTGGTGGAGCTATTCAAAAAAACTAAAAAAACTGAAACCGATAAAAAAACCCGAAAAAATTGATTTTAGAGAAAAAACCGGCAAAATGGGTCAGAAACCGACCGCCTATGCATTTTTGGCGGTCAGTTTTCGAAAGCCTTTTTTTGGTAGGTCGATAACCGACCGACCGACTTCTCCAACCTTTAAATCTCTACATGTGCCTCATCGCGATATTAGCTAGTTGATATATATGTTCCGCTGCATTTTAAACCTTTTGCATTGAACTTGTATTAGCTAGTGTCAAACTTGCAAAGCTTTGAGTATAAGAAAGTAGGGCCACGTGTGAAAACCTGACAGACTCAGATGTATAACAGATGTTTTACAGTAGCTTCACTCAACCCTATATGACTATGTGGCAAAGTTACTTTAATATTTTGTGTATTGATTTTGTCACTGTAAAGTTGATCCAGAGATCAATCACAGAGCTTCTATTATAGAATAGTGAATTTATATGTTTTAGGTATATTAAGAGGCGTGTGTTATTACACCTTCTTGCAATTTATCATTTCTTTCTCAGATCGTATTAGATTATTTTGAGACTTATTAAATTATAACAATTGAGTTCTATTTCATTTAATTAAAAGACAAGTTTACGATCTTATTTATTAGCATGCATATAGAGCTAATTGAACAATTACTTTTCCTTAGTATAGTGGGTTTTCAACAGATTGAGTTTTATTAGAAAGTTTTAAGGAGTTCAAATGCTAGATTACTTTCAGTATCCTGATTCGTTACTCTAGTCGAAAACCGACCAAAACGACCGTCACAAAACCAACTGTTGTCTATCAAAAATTGACTAACTCTCTGACTATGTAGTCAGTTTTCAGTTCATTAACTCAAAACCGTTCACTGTCGGTTAAAAAACCGACCAATCAAAAACCGACGAAAACCAACTGACAAACACCCCTAATTATTAGGCCTCTAGCATACGTTTTCTCATTGAGTGTCATCAGAATTTACTGATGGATCCAGTCTCATTGGGGGGTTTCATCCCATGTGTTACAGGGTCTTTTATCATCTGTATTGTCTTTGTAATTCTGATTTAAGTTTAATGAAATTTCTCTTTGTAGAATATATATATATATATATATCTTTTTTGCTTATAGTATTAGATGTATGGCCTCTCTTTTCTATTTATTTTTTATCTCTTTATTTTTTGTTTCTTTATATGAAAAATTGGTTTATAAAGTCAGGAAAAAGGTAAGAAACAAAATAATTCTCCATTAGTGGAGAATTTCGATTTGCACGGTTGGATTTTGATCGGATAGATGACATGATATGATTTCGAAGGTTAAAGTATAGACTTGACTGTACACAATCTTATTCTTTTTTTTTTTTTTCTCCTTCTCATATCTCATTTCTCTCTCTTTCTTAAAAAAAGCCCCTCGCTCAGATCTCTCCTAATTTCTGTCTCTACCTACCTTCTTGGTCTACCTTCACTGCCACTGGAGAGCCATCGTCAGATTAACACCCACTATGCCTCACCTCCACGGCGGCCCTCCGCGTGACCACCCACCTGCACCATCTCAGGCGTTGGCCTTCACATCGCTACATGTCGGTCACGACAAATATCGCATCCCTGTGAATCGCTTGTCGCATTACACAACCGTTCCTCACCCACCACCACAGTCTACGCCTCATACTTCATGCACCTCGATCCTCCGCAAACCCATCACCATCTGTAAGCGGTGGTGTCGCGGCCCACGGCCTCACACCTTCAGTCTTGGTTTTGCCTTCATTTTTGAAAATTATGTTGTATTTTTTAGATTAATTTATGTATTAACATGTTGTATTATTTATAAAAACTTATGTGTAATTGGTTTAACTTTTGACTTATGATATTAGTTTGATCTTTACATTAATTTTTGAATCAATGAGCTTTTCAGAATATTGAGCATTGAGCATTGATTTGGTTAAGAAAATTTGGGGAAGTCATTGTTGATAGGAATTTTAAGCTTGGTATGGTACAGTGCATTCTTCGAAGGTCTGGGCCTGGGTCATGCTGGGAGAGGTTAAGGATAGTGAAAAGATTTGGGTGAACAGATCTGGTTATATTGCTCACATGGGTTTGCCAGTCTGGGTTTAGGAAGAGTTGTTTTGTTTTTGGTTGTATTACACTTGATTTTAGTTTCTATGCATTTGATTCGGGTTCCCATTAGAATTTTGTTTAATTCGTTTGTTTATTTGGATTCCATTAATTGCTCTTTTAAAGGGAATCTTAGAATTTGAAAAGGGATTTCTTTTTTGAAGGTGTAGGAGAACGAAATTTGTGCGATTAGATGCAACTTTTAAAGCCAAATAGTCGGGACCTACATACAATCTTAAACAATTTGAGCCATAGGATTATTCTTCACCGGTTACATTACACTTGATTTTAGTTTCTATGCATTTGATTCGGGTTCCAATTAGAATTTTTTTTAATTCATTCGTTCCTTTGAATTACATTGATAGCTTTTTTAAAAGGAATTTTAAAATTAAAAAAGGTATTTTTTAAGTTGTAGAAGAACGTAATTTCTTGTGATTGGATGCAACTTTTAAAACTAAATAACCGGGACCCACATACAATCTAAACAATTTGAGCCGTAGGATTATTCTCCATTAATAGAAAATTTTAGCATTCTTTACTCTAGACTTGTCCAAAAAAGTATTAATTTACTGAACTTTGAAAAAGAAAGAAAATTTGAGTAGGTCTGTTGATGTTCCTATGCTAGCCAAAGACTCTAGCCCCGCACGCTTTGGTAATGCCTTTGCATTTGTCAAAAGCAATGGTGCAAAGTACAACAATTGGACTAAACTGTATTTGGCAAATGAATCAAAAAACAATCCCTCTACAATTTCCCTTGCTGCAAGTAAAGGTTGCTTCTCCCTTTTCCACTCACCAAAACAAAAAAAAAAAAAGAAGAGAAAACGTTACTTCTCCTTTTCAAATGAACAATAATGTATTTTGTTCATTTAATTAAATCTTTGCCATGCAAGAAAAACCTTCATATAACGATTTTATAGAAATTGTTAAAAACACGAAAGGATGGATTTTAAAAATTTTTCTAAATCATCGGGAGCTTTATCATGTTGTTATATAAAATAATTTCGATCTTCTGGAATTGTTCATATTTTTTAGTACAAACAATTTCAGAAGATGGAGCATTCCAAAACCTTTCTAGTCTTCCTTGCTAATCTTCTCTCTTTAAATTAATTGGTCTGTTAACATTAATGCAGTGACTCTACTTACCTGACTGTAACTTAACTAACGTAAAATACTTAAATTTGTGGAATATTTTCTTCCTTTCTAAAATGAAATAATAATTTCTTACAATATAAAAATCCTAATTTCATAAAACTTTTCTTTTAAAATGTTTCTTCTTAATTTAAATCAAAATCTTATAAAACAATTCTAAATTAAATATCATTATAAATTCTTATTTGAAATTTACGTATTTGTATTGCACTTTCTATTGCAACATTTTAAATCTTAAAATTTTTTAAATTAAACTTGTGTGACTATAACCTTAGTCTTTAAGAAGAACTTGAGTAACACCATTTGAACATAATACATACATAATCCATAGAAACCATATTGCGGAAATTAAAATTGCGTGAGCGGCATGCATTCTCATCTTCACCTTTCGTCTGCCACTAGTCACTGCCTATTAAATGTTGCTAGGAGGTTTCTCACTCCCAAAATGAAGATAACTCAATGAGATTTTGCTCAGCAAGTAGGAAATTATGCTCGCAAAATAGAATTGAAAAACATTTAATAAAAGCATGCATGAATATCTTGTGTTTGCTTATAGATTTGTTTTATGCTTAATCATTTAAGCCTTATCTTATAATACTAAATGGGCCTGGGTATTCGTACTGGTTTTGCACAATACTTGGAAGCTTAAGGTTCATGAGGTCTCCAACGACACCAAGATCATAACTGAACTATTCTGAACATAATACCTCCCCGTAGGTATATATGACACCCTTAACTTATCTTGTCATATCTGTTTCACTTATATTATAATGTGTATATACAATATGACATGCTACTACATAACATCATATATCATATAACATAAACAAGCTTAATTGAATGTGAGTAAGCGGTCTAATTTGATATTAGATGTCTCATATACTGCTCATGGCATAATCTTATTATAACATGACATGGCATGACATAACAAAATAAATCATAATTATAACATAACTTAATAAGACATATCATGATGTGATGTAACATAACTTAGAATAACATAACATGACAATACATATTATAACATAACACTTAACATGCATTTCATAATTTTCATAAATCATATAAAAACATTTTAATTTGAAAACTATAGTTTACATATTGTAGGCGAGATTCCTACTTGCTGGATTCCGAGTTAAGCGGTTCCAGTTGTATCTTATTGGTTCTATAGTCCAAGAAGCACCCTTAAGAATGGTCCTAGAGGGACTATGGATGGATAGAGATGTTTCCTAGAGAGAGCAAGTTGCTGAAAATGTCATTCTAGACTCCATTAATCTGGTCTGCCTCACCTTGATCTACATGCAATTAGTGCCAGATAATTTTTAACATAGTAGAATTTGCTCGAACGGAGGGCATAGTTACACTCAGAACATTGTTATAAGTCAAGCTTGGATCATCGATTGGAGGTCAAGATCATGAAACCTAAGGCTCACAAGAAACCGGCCAACCGTAGCGGCACGTGTGGCTGCTTCGAGCATTGGCTGATTCTAAAACTTTGACTCCTAGTAGTTCGTAACCTGCTAAGCTTGATGGTATGGTCAATTTCACCAAAATCCACCTCTAACATAGAAGATCGGGTTCAAAGTTCTTGATGAAAAATGACAACTTGATCGACAGTTGTTTTGACAGTTATGGCATGAAATTGGTCAAGGTTTCCTTCCTCAAGCTCCTCTGAATGTTTTAGAAGTGTTGATGCATCTCAACTCTGCCTAGAATGGCATACTTGAGCCTACGACAGTGGTGCACGATGGTTTATCGTCTTCTCGAGAAATTTCATGCAATTGAAGGAGGGGAAACTTTCCTCGTGATGCCCAAAAACTTTCCCCTTGATCAATTTGGATCGACACTATAGGAATTGACAAAATCAATAATCTTCTTGGTGGTTGGTGACGACGGTCATGGAATTCTAGCAATCCATGGCTTGGTCATGAAATTTGTGGGGGGATTTTGTTCCTTGCCTCTCTCTAAACATGTTGATACTGTTGACCACACCGTGCATTGAAAATGGCAGATATAACAGTAGCACGATGGTAGAAACAGGTAACTCTATCGTGGTGGTTTCGACTAAAATCAGCTGGAAAGATCTGTACTGTTCTCTTCGTCTCATCGATCTAAGCATGAAGAGACCGGAATTATGTTGATTGGATTGCAAAGAAATCTAGCCAAAAAGAAAGTGGGTTTCCGCGGCTTTGACTAGCAAGTATGGGCTGCTTCGATGGTTTTGAACTCAACTCGCCACAATCTATCCTTTGGTGAGAGAGGTCTCGAAAATGGGCGTTGGAATCTACACTAGAGTTGGAGGAGATTTTTTTGTTGGCTGATTGTTTTTTGTGCATTGGTATTTATGGACACTGTTCTTGGTCCTTGAAGTCTAATTTGTGTCATGATTGGGTTGATCAAATTTTTGATCTGTAAACTTTCAAATTTTTGCTAACATACTCGTACTTCTAAAATTGTAATATTCTTCACCTTTCTAAAAATAAATAAATAATTTCTAACGGTTTCATTGCATAATCATCTTACTAAGATTTATACACTGTCATCAAATCACTTTCATAAATCGAAGCATATTCTCTAGATTCCATGATTTTACTAAAATACTAAACCTTAACATTTTTGTCTTAAAAATCATTGAACTATTTTCACCATTTTTTTCCTCTTTGAAGAATAAAAATCTGTATTTAAAAGATTTAATAAAATCTCAAAATTCGATCCTTTATTCTCATACAATATTTTCTTTGATCAAATGATTTTTCGCAAATTATAAAATTTGAGCCGCTAAAAATTAATAACTAAAATTCACATCCATCTTTGTAATTTTTTTTGGTGTATTTGTACTTATCATAAAACATACTTAGAATTCAAGTATGTCGGTATTCTAAAATTCCTCAATTTTATGAAAAAATACTAAACCTCTCTTCTTTTTTCTTTTCTTTTTCATATGCATAAAAATCTGCCATTTTTAACTCAATAGAAACTATGTTCTTGCACTATCTAGACATACTATAGACTTCTAATTCTATCAAAAGAATAATGGTCATAAATTATAATAGTTTTCATCAATTAAATTGACTATCTGTAAGTTAATTTAAATTAAATTTGAAACTTGGCGTAATTTTATGCTTTATAGTAAAACGTGAAGTACTTATACGAAAATGTGGTTTATGGGTCCATATCCAAATTTTGATTATTTTTGAACTTTCTTTAATTACAATATGGATTTAAAATTAATCCACTTGTGATATTTTGCCTTAGAGGCTTGTGAAATGCTTGTGGACTCCATGAACTTTTATTATTGTTGTTGTTAGTTTTACGTAATTATTAATGCGTATAAATAACTAGCTGTGCCTATATAGGATATTGTCAATTCTCAAATTTTCAATAATCCTTATGGCTTAAAATTCTATTCGTGCCTTGTGATCTTCCACAAAATTGAGATCAATCTTGTATTCATAGATATTATGCTCACCATTTCTAAATTATGGTGTTGAGTTGTTGATCATTATTGATCTTAATTTTGTCTTACTAAACTGATATCATGTAGGAATTTCGTATAATTATATTGAGTTGAAAATTCATTTCTATAAATTAATCTCAATTTATATATTCTAATTAGGATACTTATGAAAACCTTTGCTTTAACTCATATACAAAATTATTCAATCACAAAAGCTTAGTTTAGCACACCGAATAATTATTTTTAATTATCAAGGCATTCTATCATTTTGTTATATGTCTCATACATGAAGCACAAAAAATTGTGCATTATAACATTATTTATTACCAAAGTCTTATACTCATTAAGATTTTAAAAAATGCACGTTCATTGAGAAAATCCATGATTATAAAATCGTGATTAAGTCTTAATTTAAACCTATGAATTTTCCAAGTGTTACAGAAGGATTCTAACTTTGAACTGAATTCTTCCATAATTTTGCACTTAGAAGCTCTAAACTTTTACTCCCTTTTCGACCATTAAAACTTATTCATCTTCTTGCACTTCTCAATTCTTCTTCATTATCTCTTCGCATGGTTTTTCTTAGCTCTAAAGGCGTGAGCAAAGAAAACTCTAAATGTGTAGGCCCCAAAAAATACTAAAAATGTTAAGTGGAGTTTAATTCAATAAATTAATTAATTTATATTAGTTACATCCATCTTGTTTGTGGGCTTGACTTAGTTACTTAGCACATTTCATTTTCAAAACATATAGGGGAATTTTCAAATATAGTCTTTGGAAATTTATTTTTTATAAATGCCGCACGTGTTTAAATATGATTAAACTTAAGATAGGTAATGTAAGTGGCAAAGTGACATAACCTTTTTTAATGTGGCATAAATAAACATTTTTCAAAAATTTAGAATAACATGTAAATTTCAATAAGCTATAAAGCCATTTTGGGCCAACCGCAGGCCTAACCAAGTGAGTAAATTAGGGAGAAAATTACATGTTATTCACACTTTTAAAAGTTTGTTTATTTATGCCACACTTAAAAAAAATTACGCCACACTATCATTAATATTACATGTTAAGTTGTACTACAAATAAACATGTGTGGAATTTATGAAAAGTAAATCTAAAAAGTTGGCATTTATGAAAATTCTCCTAAATTAGGTGCTATACCACTTCTTTATTATCATTTTTGTGTTCCACAACTTTTTTTCCCTCCTTTGATTTATACTATTTCTCCTAACCAAAAAGCTTATAACACCCTTATATAACACTTGTTTGCCAACCTTAACAAAAAAAACTCATGACCAATTATGTTTTTATACTCTTTGGGAATGCTATGATTCAAATTTTCTAATAAAAGTCCTAAGATTTGGAAACCATGCTACCGAAGTAGTATTTCTCAAATTGACCCTAACCTAGCTATTGACCACTTTCCTCCTAATGGGCTTTTATATGTAAGTCTGAAGTCTTTATTTGGACCACTTTTCCAACTTTGAGTTTTTGGGATTAAAAAGGCCCTTCTTATGTCTGACAATACCTATGGACTTTGATTCCGGGCTCTACGTCAAAAGTACTAGGAATACCACTTTTAACACGCACTAATTTAACCATTTATTTTCTTTAAAATCTTGAAATTCATAACTTTTTTAATGATTAAAATTTAATAAGGGGGGGTTGTAGGATTGACAACAGGTGCAAAGGACAGAGGAGTCGGCTTCCAAGGAAAGGAAAGACATTGAAAACAATGACGGACAATGATAGATTCACGGTTAATTTAATCTTTAAATTTTTTTTAGAAATAATATGTTTCAAATGCTCTCGTAAAAATGATAAATTTGAAAACAGTACCACAGAAGTGAATTCGACAAATTGATGCTTCAATTCTTTTACTTGTGCACTTGGCACATTTGACCTTCTAAGATCCATTTTTCCTCTTTTTACCATCGAGTCTTTGTGAGTTTACAAGCCGTCCTGACTTAAAACTACATTTTCCATCTTTACTTGCAAGATTTTGACATTTTTATCCCTAGTGTTATCAATTAGAGGTCCTTTTATTTTAAACGCTTAACATCTTAACATCTCGTTAAAACTCATTACTATGCCTTAGGAGATGTGATTTTACAAACCCAGGCAACTAGGTTTGCAAAGAGTTTTGAAAATTATATTTTTATCCAATAAATAGCAGGTTTGAAGTGGATAACTGGCTTCAAAATATTCACAGTGAATCCTTTCACAAAAAAATATTCAAAGTGAATAACATATTTATTAGGTAAATAATTTATTCACCAGAAGTAAATAGATTATTTTAGTAAATAAGCTATTTACTTCATATATTTTAAAACATGTTAGTTATTTCTGTAAGTTTAAAAATAATAGGTATAAAAAAGTGAAAACAAATGTTATTAACGGGCAACTATCAATCCGATTCCCGCAATCCAAGCTACAAAAGGAAGATATATATGAAAATGTATGCAGGAATATATGCTCTAGAAAGTTCCCCAAGCTATTTTATATAAGCCAGGATTTCTCAAAAGAGAAAAAAGTGGGGAAAATATCCATCAAAATGTAACTCGAGTCTTCCTTTTCCTTTTCTTTTTTTCCCTTCTCTTTCTTCTTTTAATTTCGTTTCTTGTTCTCAGTTTTTTCAATGTCTTAATTTTTTCACAACCATACAAACAATGAAATGGACACGTTTGGAGTAGAAAGTAAGGATTGAAGAGGACATTCATGATATTTCATAGTTCTTTTTTCTTTCCCCACTTGTGGATAGAAAGGTTGAAAGCATTAATATAAGGCTCTACTTCTTCTGACAAATATTTGAAAGTGAAGTTGGCTACTTGTGGAAGCAATTGCTAGAAAATAATGACCAGCAAGATTTTGTTTGCTTTGAGCTCATGAGAGGCGGGTCAAATTTGTTCATCTCAATATATGTACAAGAATATCAATAGATACATTTATTTTTTATAGCAAAAAAAGGATATATATGTTTGAGTATTTTGCCAATCCATCCATATTTTGACTCATTCTATTTTAATTTTATTTCAAGATTTTTAAGTGGAAGAGAAACTCAAAATTAAATAAATAGTGAGACAAGAGAACTGATATTTGAGATCACTAGTACATCCTAACTAAGTTGGTACTCACTAATAAATTCATCCTCTATCAGACCTTCAGATCAAATATTATGTATCTTCTCTAACTATAGAGGGTAAATTCAACAATTAGATTTGTTCAAAGGGCCAATGATTGCTCTTGGAAGTCAATTGTGTTAGTCGATTCATATTGAGTCGAATGTTACAAGAACAAAGGTAAAGTGCAACAAAGTAAATAAAACACAAATTTATGATAGTTCACCTCTGGAATAGAGGCTATATCTTCTGTAGGATGTTGAGACATTTCACTATATAGAGAAATAATACATTGATCGAGCAGTAAGAAAATGATAGAGAAGGAGGAAAGTTTTAGAAAAATGAATACAGTGTGTGCAAATGGTAGGATCGTCTCGTATTAATAGGGAATGAATTTAGCCTCTTAGTTTATTGATTCTTGGAGTGATTCTATGTTGATTGGAGAAATGATGGTTTCTTAGGAAAATTTCAAATTAGTACCCTCGGTTATATCGAAATATGCGTTTGGTACCTATGCTTTGTAATATTTAATATCGATTACTTGACCTTTTAGAAAATCATTTTTAATACCTTGGAGCTTTTCTTTAGGTCACAAAAAGACAAACTTACTCTTGTTATAAAATATAAACAGTTGACCAAAAATTTTTAATAAAAAAGCCCAAACACTGAAAAAGAAAAAGGAGTTAGATCTCCCAAGTCCTCAATCTTGATCATCATTTCCTCTATTTCCTTTCTCAACCTCTTGTTCTCTGCCTCCAAGCCTTCGATTCAATTCGAAGCTCTCTTTAGCTCAGCTTCTTTTTATGAAATCTCATTCTCGAGCTCCGAAACAATGGCAATGGACTCTTTAGTAGCTTAGGCTAGAGAAGCTCCGTCTTCAAGCGAGACTCTCTCTCTACAAGCTCCTCCACAAGGGTGAGGAGCTCTATCACATCCAATGGCTTAGGCTAGACATGGGCGGAGGATCAAGGAAAGTAGAAGCCGATGGATCATGAGAAAACTACCTTCTGAGAACACAGTTTGGTCACCGAGCTTAGAGATTGCTGTGGCAGTTTTGCCAATGGTTCTGACTTCGAATGGGTCGATGATTTCTGAAAGCCCATTTCCATCTTCACCTTCTTAACCACCATTGTTGGGAGATGTGGAACATCGTGGCAGAGAGGAGACCTTCGACTACCGAGGTCAGGGAGCGAGCTAAGTCGGGGTGGAAGGACGGAGACACCGCTGGTGAGCTGGATTCAACTGGAGCTAGAGGCAGGGGAGAATAGAGACCTAAAACTAGCAACGACAAACTTTTTTCAGATCAAGACGAAGAAGAGGATTAAAGAAGATGAAGAAGAAGATTGGGGCTTTTTTTTTTTAGATCAATTTTTTTAGTGTTTGGTTTCAGATCATTTTTTTTTTCATGAATCGGGTGATAAGTGGGCAAAGAAGATGAAGGAAGATGATTTTATTATTGTTGTTTTTTTTTTGTTTAATTTAGGAGATCTTGAAGTGAAATGAAAGAGTTGGGACTTGAGAGGTCTAACTCTATTTTTTTTTTCAATTTTTGTGTTTTTGATTAAAAAATTTTTGTTCAACTGTTTATATTCTATAACAAGGGTAAGTTTGTCTTTTCTTGTCCCAAAAAAGACTTTGAGGTACTAAAAAAAATTTCTGAAAGGTCAAAGTACCAATATTAAATATTACAAAATATAAAGTACTAAACGTATATTTTGATATAACAGAGGATACTAATTTTAAATTTCCCCTAGTTTCTTTGTTTGATTCTAATTAACTTTTTCATTGGCTTGAGGCTGCTTCTTCTCCAAACTTGATTTGATTCTTGCCTTTATTTATAGTTTTGGTTAATATAATCTTAGTGGGATCTAAGAATGGTCATTTTCTAATTCATTCCAGTGGGACTGGCTGATTTCCTATTAACTATCACCTCCAATTGAATTGTTTTCTCCAATCGGCATAATTTAGTCGATGCTTCCACTTGATGGGCTCACATGTCTATGGCTCAAAATGAAGTGCTATTTTTATTACCCCAACACTAACTAAACAATTAAGGTTATACATAAATAAATAAAGCACATAATTAAACAAGTGCTTAGCTCGAATTTTATATAGACTTTTAATTTTATGTATCTTGTCTCTCCTCGTGGAGTCACATACAAGTCCAAGAGAGAAGTGTACCATTAAGACTACAATTATTTTTTTATTTTTATATGTGAAAGTTCAGTTTAGCTCTAATTTGATAAGGAAGATTATAGTTGTGCCTTATATATCATTATTTGATAAAAAGCATCTCTTATATTTTTCATAGTGTGCTTACATTGAACTTTTCTATTATGGTCTGCTTTTGCTCTAGTTTGCCTTACTATTCTATGCTTTTCTAAGAGAGAAAAATGAATAGAGCTGCAAATTGTATAAAAACAGGATTAAATTAATTTATTAAGAAATTTGTGCCGTTGCATAAGAAAACTAAAAAAGTTATCATTGACAGAAATTCTGACTATGAGAAGATTACAACAAAAACAATATGGTCGCTACAATTCGAAAATTAACCAAAGGTAAAAAGTTCAACGTTTAGTGACAACTTCTTGAGGCTTAACAACAAAAAAAGTCTTGGTCTTCCTCTAACTAAAAGATGTGACAAAACAAGATTCAGCACCAACAACATTTTAATTTGTCATCCCTAAAAGTCTTTTTATTACAACAACAACAACAACAATTTTTATGTGTTTGTTGAATTTAGTTAAAATTTTAAATATTTCTTATTTTGAATTCTTCTAGTTTAATTAATAAAAATTTGATTAATTCAAGTATTATCATTAATAATTTGAGAGAGAATAATTGATATTAGAGCCAACTACATTATTTTAACTCCTCTACTTAAAATTTATTAATAAAAAAGACAAGACAAGAAAATAAGATCTGCCCAAAGCTACACATCGAGCAAAAAAAAAAAAAAAAAAAGTAAAGCAAGCCATTTAAAGGAAAGGAAAAAAAAAACGATTTTTGTATATAAAGAAAATTAAACACTAATGCAATACATAAAGGAACAATTGTCATGTTAATTTAACCTATGACTAAAACACAACACGTGATGAACCGGAAGAGGTTATATATGGCTTGAACGTTGGATTTGGATCAGCTGTGCTGTGGTGCTTTATAGAAACATAGGAGAACTAGAGGGTTTGGTTTGAAAATATCCCTAGTTTAAATTATCATATCGATATTAATACGTCAATTTACATACTTTTTAATTCATATGTTAAATGATTTTGATTACATCATCTAATATTTAGAAACATACACTACAGCATTACCAATAGGCCACACCATAAATATACCTAAACATGTAGGGTCGTTTCGTACACCTTTTGCTTGTGCATTTAGTTAATGGAAAAAGATAAACAAAAGTTGTAGCATTTCACTAGTATTTAAAACCATACTTTTAAAAGAAGTTAAATAGGTCAAAATGGGTGTGAAATTTTTAATACTTAACAAAAAATGTTAATATTGAAGTTTATAGTATAATATAAGCACTCTGGTATAAGTTTCAAAAGCTATTTTAAAAGTGTTTTTTTTAGAAACCTTATTTAATGTCTATAACAAGAAGCACTCTAGATAGATCACCAAAACACATTCAAAAACAGTTTTTGGATTCAAAAAGCCGAAAACAACTTTTAAAAATCCCTCCTAAATAGGCCCATATACATGCAGGATGCTAGAAGATTTTACCTATTCAAAAGGGAAAAGATACTTGTATCTTTAGAAGAATATGATCTGGAAGGGAATGTTTAATTTGATGGCTATTATGTGATTTAGATGTAGAAAACTTCTAAAAACCTAGAGGAGTTTCTTCTATTCTTCTTGTAAACTCTCAAAAACTAAAGTGATCATTCAGATTCCCTAATCTAACTACCAACAATTTATTTGTCAAATCTTTTCTTTTCATTGACACAACATGAGTTTGCATTCTTTCACTTTGAAAGATAAAAATTTCAAAAAAAAAAAAAATCATTTCAACTTCATATGCAGGATTTGATACCAATTGAATTTGTACGAGTTCTCCCACTTAATTTGATGGTTAGAATTTGGCCGAATTTATGCTTTTACTTGAGTAAAAGGATGTTAAAATTCCTGCATATTAGCTACATATTCTGCCTCAAAGAAAACGTCATGAAATATGCATATAAATAAGTTAAGACGAGCTATATTTTACAAATACACATTGCTAAGTGTAAAGTATATTATACTATTTTTCAACTAAATTACGTAGGACGGTCCTAGCTTCTTTATATAATTTCGTGTTTGTGTATGTGCATTTTTAATTTTGTAAGACTTGATAATAACGTATGTGCAACCAAAATAAGCCACTCCTAGTTCAATCAAGTGGTTGGGTGTGCACTGAGTGCATGCGTGTGTCATCAGAGTTCGAACTTGTTTGTTTCATTTTTTTCTTAGTAAAATAGGATTCACAGGCCCTACACAATATTTTTAAAAAAACATACCATTTCAGAGGAGACAATCCAAGTAATTACAATAAAAAATTTTTTTTGCTTAAACATAGTGAATTCTTCAGCTGACATGAGGCATTTTTCCCTGAGCTTTATTGTTTACTATTTCCACGTCTTGAGAAATTAATGGACACCAAAGTTGTTTGTTACACTGTACAGGTTGATTTTTTTATTTATTTATTATTATTATTTTTTTTTTTATAGAAGAGTGGGAGGAATGCTACCATTTTCAAGTAGGACTCAATGTGACTCAAACTCTGGTGGTCTACCAAACAGCTCGACAGAGTTACCAAGGAGCATACTACTGACCCTGATAATCTAGGAAGTCCTATTAGAGGTGTTTCTCAGGGCCACCAGGGCCACACCTTAATAGGTTGGCTCCTCAGACTATGTACCAGCTCGGGTCGAACTATTTTCATTTGCAAGTGGACTGCTACTTGCCATCACAGACCAACAAATGGTAAACAACTCACCGTCTGATGGAGGCTAATCCATCGACAGAGGGATGTGACACTTGTCACCTGCCACCTGACACGCCTTGATGTGACATCCAGGTTGTGGGCAAAACCCACCTAACACCCTATCCAAGTGGTGGCCTATAAATAGGACACATTTATTGCATCTTGGCATGCATGCTCCTTTCCACCTAACAAGCTTCCGTCCTCTGCCGAGTAACCCCTGCCTTGAGCATTGGAGAGCCCTTGTCTGTTGACTGACCAATTTCTCTTACCTCCAAAAAGTGCCTCCTCTTGTTGTAGGCATACCCGATCAGGTAGAGACGAACCGGGAAGAGCTGGACACCGTGTGCAGCCGCATGTGGTGTTGATTCGACGCCAGACCTTGGTAAGCATTAATATTTTGGCGCTAGAAGGAGGGCGCCTACGCCTTCACTTAAAGACATCAACCACAGCAAGTCCGAGATCGAGATGGTGACTCGAGGGAATGTCTGAGATAATACAGCCCGACAGGAGGGGTCGAGAGATGGCTGAGACCGGAACTAAAATCTGGTTAGGCCTAGGGGCCGCCACTGGGCCACGAGGCCCTGGTCCGGGGGACAGGGAAGCACGGCCAGGGTCGAATAAGTGAATGATCCAGTTGCCCAGGACCTAATCCGAGAGCTTACAAATGTTGTTCGGATTCTCACACAGCAGCTCGCGCAACAAGAATAACGTCAGGCTACACCTGGCCTCCGACCTCCAGCCCCGGTTGACCAAGTCAGAGGTCGAGCAAGACAGGATGTTGCCGACCCCAATGAAGCCGATTCCTAGTGCTCGAGAAGCTTAACACATGACGTTTCAGCCAATAAAAGGCTTATTTAAGAAGGCCGGCTTGGTTCTCAAGCAGCACGGATTCTGTCACCGCAAGGTTCCCGAGCATCCGTATTTGACCAACTAGGATGCCGGGGAAAAGTGCACCAGAATCGTCAACCCAGGGTAGGCGACCGCGTGGAGGGTGGAGCACCCTACAGGGTCAAACTGCCTGAGGATACGAACAGTCGTCAGTTCCGGGAGTTACATGCCAAATTAACGAGATTCGAAACACTGCTTTGGCTTGGATGACGTAAGAGCCCTAGATCCACCATTTCCTGAGGCTATAATACGGCCCTTATGCCGCCCAAATTCAAGGTCCCACAAATCAAGGCCTATGATGGGACCGCAGATGCAGATGAGCATGTTGAGTTATTCCGAGGACACATGCTCCTTCAGAATGCTAGTGACGCAGCAATGTGCAAGGCCTTTTCATTAACACTTACTGGGCCAGCTTGGCAATGGTTCTGGTGACTCGAGCCAGCCTCCATCACTTCTTTTCGGTAGCTCGTTGATGCATTCTCGGCGGCTTTTTCCATGACAAAAATGAGGAGAAAGGAGATCATCTACTTATACACCGTCAGGTAGGGAGACAGCAACGCCCGAGACCACATTAACCGGTTTACCAGAGTAGCTCTTGAGGTCAGACACGTCGAAGACGAGACCTTCAAGCACATTTTTGTAGGGGGTCTCTAAGACAAAAAACTCACTTCGTCATTGGCCTTCGAGCAGCCGAGCACATTTTTGCAGATGCTCGGCTACGTGCAGAGGTACACCGATGCCTCGGAGTACATGAAAAGCCGCAAGGAAGAGGCCGACCCTAGTGGGATGAAGAAAGAGAAGAAACAAAAGAAGGCGCCAGAATAAGACAATGCTGAGCAGAGCAAAAAACAAAAGAGGGCAAAGAAGCCCGAGAAGCCAAAGGCGCCGATCGAAAAATTTTAAAGCTACACACCTCTGGTAGCGATCATTGATGAAGTGCTTGCTAAAGTAAGCGGCAGGAACCTGCTGGTACCGCTGCCTAAGCTTAAGGCCAGCAAGGCGCAGTAGGATCATACCAAATACTGTGAGTTCTATAAGGATGTGGGATACCATACCCGCAAATGTATCTAGCTGAAGGATCAGATAAAAAAACTAGTCCGAGAAGGACTTTTAAGAGAATTCGTTGAACGAGTATTAACTCCGGTGTCTACCTCTGGAAGAAACGACCCGCCATGCCGAAACACGCCAAACCGCTCATGCAACAATGGGGGAAATACCTCAGATCCCCCGAATATTGGTCACATGATTTTTGTAGGGCTTGTTACTATGGACACGTCAAGTGGGCGGCGGGCATACGTCTAAGAAGCTTGGCTGGTTGAGCGTGGCAAATTCATCAATATGTCCAAGCATGTGAACAAAATTTGCTACCAACAAGACACCCCGATCACGTTTACTGAAGAGGAAGCGGACAAGTTAATCCATCCGCACAACAACGCCCTCGTATGTGAGCTGCACATCACTCACAACATAATGTGACGAGTGCTAATTGATAATGGTAGCTTGGCTGACATCTCTTTAAGCAAGCTTTTAATAAGTTGAAGATCAACAATGCCACCATGGTTCCGGTCTAGACCCCGCTATATGGCTCCTGCCTATGACCTTTGGTGAGGGTGCTGCTCAGGTCACTCGCATTGTCAACTTCCTAGTCGTCGACAAACCCTCCCAATACAATATCATAATCGACCGACGAACGTTGAATACACTAAAGGCCATGGTCTTCATGTATCACTTGGCCATGAAGTTTCCAACAGAGGATAGAGTTAGAGTAATCCGCTCATCTCAGAGGGACTCCTAAGCTTACGACGCCAATGCTGTCAGAGTGGCGTCGACTCAACAGTTGAACGTCTTGGTCATCCATATGGTCGACGAGACAGACCTTCCTGCCGACCTGGTTTGACAATGCTTTTCAATCTTGACTCTCGACTGCCTGAGGAAAAGGTGAGAGCCACCCTGGTCGAGGACTTGGTGCTGTTTAGCCTGGACCTTTTACATCCTGAGCGCATAGTACAACTCGGATCCCAGCTGTGTCCAGAGATCCAGGCCAACCTTGAGGGGCTCCTTACCGAGTATCGGGACGTGTTCACATGGTCTCATGAAGACATGCCCAGCATTGACCCAAGTGTAATTTGTCATCGGCTCAATGTCTGACCTGATCATAAGCTGGTGATACAGAAGAGAAGGGCTTTCAATCTAGAGAGATACGCTGCTATAAATGAAGAGGTCCAGAAGCTTCTCAAGGCAGGATTCATCCAAGAAGTCAAATATCCAGAGTAGTTAGCAAACGTCGTTCTCGTCAAGAAGGTGAACGGGAAGTCGCAAGTTTGTATTGATTACATCAACCTAAACAAGGCCTGCCCGAAAGATTGCTTCCCACTTCCCTGAATAGACCAGCTCATCAACGCAACAACCAGTCACGAGCTACTTAGCTTCATGGATGCTTATTCCGGATACAATCATATAAGAATGGCCAAGGAAGATCAAGTAAAGACGGCTTTTGTTACTAACCAGGGGCTATACCGCTACGTAGTAATGCCCTTCGGGCTAAAGAATGCCGGGGCTACCTATCAGGGCCTAGTCAACAAAATGTTTGCTCAACTGATTGACAAAACAATGGAGGTCTACGTGGATGATCTGCTAGTCAAATCTGTCTGAGTAGTGAACCACATGGCTGATGTTCGAGCAAGCTTTGATATTCTCTAGGAATATGGGATGAAACTCAACCTGATGAAGTACGCATTTGGGGTCGACTTGGGCAAATTTCTCATATTTTTGCTCAACCAACAAGGTATAGAGGTCAACCCAGTGAAGGCCCAAGCAGTCATAGACATGCACTCTCCTCAGACTATAAAGGAGGTACAGAAACTCACCTGCATGATAGCGGCTCTCTTAAGATTTGTCTCCTGTGCTACCGATAAGTGCCATCCATTTTTTAAGGCACTCAAGTAGAGGTTTGAGTGGAGCGAGGAGTGTGAGGATGCTTTCCAAAATCTGAAGAAATATTTAGCCACACCCCCACTCCTGTCCAAACCTTTGCCCGGAGAAGTTTTAATTGCCTACCTAGTCGTATCTGAGAAGGCCATAATCTTGGTTCTCATCCGAGAAGATGACGAAGTCCAAAAGCTAGTTTATTACACTAGTCATGCATTCCAAGGTGCCGAAGAGTGGTAATCCCCACTCAAGATGTTGGCCTTTGCACTGGTCACTTCTACTCAGAAGCTACGGCCCTCTTCGACAAGTTCTTTAGAGTCTGAAAATATCAGGCCAGATAGCCAAATGGTCGGTAGAACTTGGTTAGTATGCCGTTCACTTTGAGCCAAGGATAACCATTAAGGCTCAAGCCCTTGTGGAGTTCATCGCCAAATTTACTGACGGCAGGCAAGGCAACCGTTGGTTGAGAAGGCACCAGTAGAAGTGCCAGACGCCCCTAGCTATAGCGAAGTTTGCACCACCTCAGAGCCAGAATGGAAGCTTTACGTTGATAGATCCTCCTGTGTAGAAGGATCAAGCGCCGGGCTAATATTGATAAGCCCAGACAGGTACAAAGTAATCTATGCACTTCGATTCAACTTCAAGGCCTCAAACAACGAGGCAGAGTACAAAGCGCTCTTGGCTGGACTTCGAATCACCAGAGACTTTAAGTTAGATTGTGTAGTCATCTACAGTGACTCGATGCTCACCGTCCAACAAGCAGACCCAATGGCTGCATATTTACAAGAGGTCAAGTTGCTGCTTGGACAATTCAAGTCTCACTTGTTCAAGCAGATCCCCAGATCAAAAAACACGAAGGCCGATGCCCTTACTCGGTTAGCCTCGGGACTAGGCGACAGTGACCTATCTTTGGTCCCAATTGAAAGGTTAGCTGAGCCTAGCATAAATAGTGAAGTGGCTAGTGTAGCAGAGGAACACATGACCACATGAATGGACCCGATCATCCAGTACCTGACCACCACTGAATTGCCCGATGAACGAGAGGAGCCATGTTGGATACGCAACAACTTGGCCTGGTATTCGATGATCGGTGGAAAATTATATCGACGAAGCTACACCATGCTATGTCTGAAGTACGTCGGGCCCAAAGAGGCCAAATATCTAATGAAGGAGATCCATGAAGGCCTATGTGGTAACCATTTTGGGGGGTGATCCTTAGCCTAAAAATTTCTTCGACAGAGCTATTACTGGCTAACCATGGAGCAAGATTGCAAGGATTTTATGCAAAAATGCCTTAAGTGTCAGCAATTTACATGGATGCCCAGACACTGCGCCGAGCTGCTCACCTCTGTAACATCGGCGTGGCGATTTGTAAAATGGGCCATCGATCTGATCGGACCCCTTCCTCAAGCCTGATCACAATTCAAGTATTGCATCATGGTCATAGACTACCTCACCAAATGGGTAGAAGTAGAGCCGTGTACTGACATGATCGAAGGAAAGTGTACTAGCTTTGTGTGGAAGAACATCGTTTGTCGGTTTGGAATCCTACATACCATCGTGACCGACAATGCTAAACAATTCTAGTCCTCGAGTCTCCTCTGCCAGTGCAAGCAACTCGACATCAGGAAGGTTTTCTCCTCTCCGAGCTATCCATAAAGTGACGAGCAAGTCAAAGCGGTAAACAAAACAATCAAGGACAACTAGAAGAAAAAGCTCGAGGGTCTTAAGGGAGCATGGATTGACGAACTCCCAAAAGTGCTTTGGGCCTACTGAACAACTACCCGGATGGCTACCAAAGAGACCCCATTCTTACTTGTGTATGGAATGGAAGCTGTCATCCCGACCGAGGTGGGGCTACCGAGCTTCAGGGTCAAACACTACGAGGAAATTGAAAATGCCGAGGTCATGATGTCTGAGCTGGACTTACTCGAAGAAAAAAGAAATAGGGTTGCAATCCATATGCAGTCTGGAATCAAGTTATTGCTCGGTACTACAATAAGTCGGTCCGATCGAGGAGCTTCAAATTCGGAGATTTTGGTGCTAAAAAAAGTCACAGTTCAGCAGCCCAAATTGGGGTCTTTTGGCCCAAAGTGGGATGGACTATACAGGATTGTTGGAATTATGCAGCCAGGCACATACAAACTATCTGACATGGAGGGGAACTTGCTCGGTCATCCTTGGAATGCCGAGCTACTGAAGAGATTCTTTTGTTAGTCGACGCTAGAAACCTTTTTGACTTTTGGCTATATTCTTTTTGTAACTAGGCCTATTGAATAGGACTAGGATGTAAATACCGCATATAAATGAAATGTGAATTCCTACACCATTCCATCGAGTAATGTGTGTCTAAGGAAAATGCAAGACTCGATGAGCGATACCATAACTCCAGCCCGGAGGACCAAACAATAACTCTCGAAGAGGGAGAGTCGTCCTAATTAACCAGTGCGGAGGGCTGATTGACACCTTGCCAACTGCTAGTCTGTTGCTGTACAGACCACCCAACGAGTCGCCCAACATATCTATGCCCGACCAACATTAGACATGTAAAAGTTTCTGTAAACTTAAACAAGTCTAGGGGGGCGACAAGGTATAAGGTACTCACACACTGTTATGCTCCACCCGATCGAGAAACATGGCTTCCCTGCTCGGATTAACTCGGTGGTCATCGAGACATTAAACTCGGCATCAATATAATTGAAAAGATGGAAGCTTGGAAAACTATGGTTTAGGAATGCCACTCCCAAGGAGCATCCAACTTTGTTCGAATTCCTAATTTAATTTCAAGGCCAGGGTCTATGTTAACTTGGTGAAACGAAGGTTTAACTACTTTCCTGAGAAACCCCTCACCTTGAATTATGAAAATGTCTACCGGAGAACAACCGCACTTGGAATATATCAAAAGCATAATATAGAAGAATCTGAGGAGCGATGAACTTAGGAAGTATAAAAAATATGTTCATAAAAAGTGGTGGTCGGGAGGTACAATTAACCGGGCACCTCCCAAGCCCGGATAGACAAAAAAACAAAAACAAACAAGACAACTTAAGCCTGGGTCCTATCCGCAGCATCATCTTCATTGCCTTTGCCACCGTCCTCGTCGCTGCCACCGCCAATACCTTGCTTGTCCCCATTGTCATCGCCGTCCACTTCGATGACCTCTTTTCCTGGTTCCTGTTGCTGAGTAGTGGCCTATTCGGGCTCGACTATGAGTGACTAGTCAAAGCCTTTAGCCTCAGGGTGCTTTCGGATTAGATAATTTCAAAGGTCCGTCATGCCAAAGTAGTAGTAATCGGCATACTCCGAAGTCGCCTTGAACTCCTCGATAGCCTGGGCATTTTGGCCAAGGAGCTTCTCTAAAAAATGTCGGTTCTCCACCTACAAGGCTGCCAGCTGGTGTCTGAGCTGAGCTGCCTCGTCCCTCACTTGCTCGGCCTCCTTCCTTGCCTCCTCCTCCTCGCTTTTAGGCTGGTTGGCTTCTTCCTTCGCCTTCCGAGCCTCCTCTTCGGCCCAGATGAGAGCCTCCTTCGCTAGCTCAAGCTCGGCGTTCTTGGCGTCGAGCTCCTTCTCAATCTCATCCTTTCCCAAAAGGACCTTATGGTGCCTCTCTTTCTCTCGGTTGAGCTCCTTCAACCCAGTTGAATAAGCCATGTGTAGGAAGGCAGATGTCTGAGGAAGACAGGACTTGTCAGCATGCAACAAAAAGGAAAGGAAAAAAGAAACTTAGTGGTGGGATGAGCACTCACCTTGACAGCAGATTGAAAGGCTGCATTAGATAGGCCCTTGAAGTCATCTCTCCAGATGTTTACCATGAAGTCCTCCTGAGGCATGATGTCCTTGATGCGCTCGAGGATGGTTCGGTAGTAGTTTGGCCATCTCCTCAGGGTGTCTCCCAAAGAGGGCATAATGGTTGTGACAGCGGTGGGTGTCTTGCTGGACGACTCCCTGGTCCTTGGTTGCTGGGGCCGTAACTCTTGGATTACTATGGGGGGCTGCTCGGATCATGGCGGAAGCTCCGTCCTCAGAGTCCGCTTGTGCTTCCCCTCGGTCTCCATGGCCTTGCCTTTCTTTTTACGGAGGCTCTCCATGAGAGCCTATCTCTCTTCAGCTATGCTTGGCCTAGAAGACATCTCTACAGGGATCAAAATCCCCAAGTTAGAACAAGGTCGGCAATCCAAAAAAAAAAAAAAAGATAGAGAGAAAAAGAAAAGAAAACTCAAGGCTAACCTCTGATCTGGAGCTGGCGTGACAAGTACAAGAGCCAAATCATGACCTTAAGGTCCTCGTCTGCCAAGGGTGACCCGCGATGAAGGAGCCACTCGACGAGTTCTCGAAGCTAGACGATGATGGCTCCCTCGTCGGCCACTCGGATCAGGAAGTGCTCAGCCCTAGGACATCCATAACGCTTGGCCTAACAACGGTCACTTGCCCAGCTGATCGAGTAGGTCGGATGTTCGATGGGGGATTTGTTCCACTAGGTTCCCCGAACCAGCCATAACCGAAAAGCGTTTCCTTCCCGAGTAGGAAAGATTGTTGTCGTGTCACCTCCAGGTTCTCAAGCAGGTCTTCAACCGCCTTGATCACGTGGCTCGACACCCACAGCCTCTTCAACCATAGGTGTCCCTGCTCAAATGACCTTAGGACACGCTGATCAACGAGCACGACCTCACCAGCTCGGGCTAAATAATTGCCCCTGACATAAAACCACTCGTGCTTCCAGAGTTTGTCCGAGTTGGGGTTGCTCATAATGAAATCTCTCCTGAAGCCGGTGACGTAATACCACCTGAACTACCGAGGAAGCTTCTTCATCTTGTACACTTGTTTAAATGTTTCCAATGGCATCTCAGTTGCCCGGTGGTACCTCTATAACATGTACATCCCGATCAATAACCTATAACTATTTGGATGGAATGGGAGGCGCAGCCCAGCTCTGAAAAACTTGGCGTATAGCATTATACAGCCCTCAGGCGGGTTTAGGGGTGAATCATTCTCCTCGGGCGCGATAAGGATGACATCGCCCGAGATGTCAAGCTTGATGCATAGATCCTTGAGCTGAGACTCCGTTATGACGTTGGAGGAAGCTACTACTGAAGTCTACCCGGGCTGAGTCACTCTATAGGCTGTCACTCCCCGGACCCAAGTGACTCAGACCCTTTCGTCCTCCTCGATTTCGGTGACCTACTCAGCCTCCTCTGCTACCTCCTCGGCCCCCCGCTCCTCATCTGAAATGTCGACAGTAGTCCTGCCCATGATTTGGGTAGGGGCCCCGGAGCTTCGACCAGAAGTGCTCAGGACATCGCCTGCTACCTCCAGCTCGACTCGCTCCCAGGCAGTAACCTAGGAGGAGCCTACGGCGGCTGCCCCAATGTAAGGGTTTTTGCCCTTGTACAGCCTTACTGGGCGCTCCCCATCGAGCAGGTTGAGAAACTCTTGCTCGGGGACAGTCTGGGAGTCGACCCTCAATATTTGAGCCAACCGACCAGCCCCATCTTACTCTGGAGACAATATTTTGATATCGACCTCCGCAGAAGACGAGCTGGCCTTAGGATTGCTTTCAGACCAAGAGATGTTGACATTCTGGGAATCAGACACGTCACTCATTTTTTGTGCTTCCCAAAAAAATTACCTGCTTGGGCTGTGGTAGCTTGGGAATGTAAAGTCTTCAGGCTAGTAACTAGAGCTCAGCAGCTAAAAACTCAGTGGGTGCGAAATCTGGCCTCAATTGTGTGAAAATAACAAAAAAAGGCCCTATTTATAGCCATTTCAGGAGGAAAATATGGGTGTAGAAAACAAAGGGATGTGATAATTACACCTGTCAGGCGACGCAATTAGCCGTAGGGCGACACGTATCTCCTAGATAACCCACTCAAGCCTTTGTTTCGCACCACTTCGGGATGCCGCTTGATCTTCCTTCCTTAGTCGACCTCACCCACTCGACATAGTCCACCCGGACGGGTACCGACCAGGTGAACTGGGGGGCTACTGTTGAGGGTGAGCTCGACGCCTTCGCTGAGGAGCCGTACTCTGGGTGGTTGGCCAAATAGCCCGGTAGAGTTACCAAAGAGCATACTACTAACCTCGATGATCCAGGAAGTCTTGTTCGAGGTTCTCCTCAAGGCCACATAGGGTTGCACCTCAATAGGTTGCCTCCTCGGACTATTTACCAACTCAAGTCAGATTATTTTCATTTTAAAGTGGACTACTACTCGCCATCACAGGCCAATAAATGGCAAACAACTCACCGTCGGATGGAGGCCAATCTATCGATAGAGGGACATGACACTTGTCACCTGTCACCTGACATGTCTTGGTGTGACACCCGAGTTATGGGTAAAACCCACCTAACACCTGGTCCAAGTGGTGGCCTATAAATAGGATGCAATAAGCATGCATGCTCTTTCCCACCTAACAAGCTCCCGTCCTCTACTGAGCAATCCCTGCCTTGAGCATCGGAGAGCCCTTATCTGTTGATTGACCCCTTTCTCTTACCTCCAAAGCATCCCTCCTCTTGTTGCAGGCATACCCGATCAGGCAGAGATGAATCGGGAAGAGTTGGGCACCGTGCGCCGTCGGATCTCGGTAAGCATCAACAACTCCTTTTATTTTAACTTTGGATTAATTTTTTTAAGGGTCTAAATTATGACTACAATTGCTCTGAGTCACCTGCTACTAATTTTTATTATAAACAGTTGTAAATTAAACTATTAAAAATTTAATTTAATGGTTACAGTGGCACATTTTACCAATATGATCAAAATATTTGTCATACTATAAAAGCTTCTAGAAAGAAAAAAACACACACATTAAAGGGAAAGGAAAAAAAGTACATATTATTGAGAACGTAGTTGTCATCCTCTTGAGAAGTGTGAACTATTGAATTCTATTTTTGGGTTTAGACCAAAACAAATTGTTTTCCTTTTTTGATAGTATTTAGAAACATAAATCCAATCGAGTGTTTAAATTAAAAATGTTGTAACAATTCAAATTTTATGAAAAAATATTAACACAAACTTATTTTTTGTTTCATGCCTTGATTCCCAATTGGATAGTTTTTTTCCTTTCTTTTTCCCTGATTATTATTATTTTACAACTTTTTTCCTTTTCCCTCAAATCTTACATATTTTTAAATTTGATTCATTTTTTTTATTCATTGTCAAATATTTTTTTTTATAATTCTCTAAAATATTATATATCAACTTTGACCTTCATAAATACTTTTTTTTTATAGCTGCCCTGTTTAAATATCTCTTTTCTCAAAAATGCTTTATACCTATTTAAATAAGTGTTTTAATTTAAACATGTTTTTTTAAATAAAATAATTTGCTTAAAAGTGTCCCTACCTAAACGTTTTTACATCCTATACTCTAAAATATTATTACATCAAAAGTGATCCTTGTAAACATATATTTTTTTGCTCGCTGTCCCCGCTAAAATAATCTTTCTCATATGTGCCTACTAATTTTTTTTTTCTGCAACTTTCTTAACTAATATTTTTGATAGACGTATGTTCTCTAATTTGCCTAATTTAAATAATATTTTCAAATGTGTCCCTAGTTAAATATGGTCTTCTTTTCTGCACATAAATATGCTCAACCAAAAGACATGTTTTAGTTGGAACATGTATTTCGATGATCTAGTTATTGTTTATTCTATTTCAAATGCGCATTATGATTTTTTTAATTTTCCTTTTTAAAATAATTTTCTCAATTGGGTTCCTATGTAAATATTTTCTTCTTGTAATTGTCTTAAATAATATATTATTTTTTTTAAAGTGTGGTACGTATAAATACTTTTTTTCCCTAATTGTCTTACTGAAATAATATTTCTTAACCCTATCAATTGATATTTTCTCAAATGTGTACATCTTAAATAATTTAGTGTTTAATTAACCAAACTAATTATTCTTTTTGTTAAACGTGATCTACTTATTTTTTTTTTCACTACACTAGGCTCTTACATTAGTAGACAAGACATTAGACGATGGTCATAAAAACTATCGTTTAATCTAAAGTCATAATAGCTTGTGGACATTAGACGATAGTTATAAATCGTTGTCTAATATGATCAACCCAAGTTGGAATTTGGCACGAGGCATGTATATTAGACAATAGTTTCTATCTAAAACTGTGCTCTGATGTCTATACCTAAAAAAAAAAAAAAAAAAAGAGGTGTTATTTTGGTCATTTTTCCAACAGTTGGCCTAATATCCCGTGATTTCATTTTTTTGTCTCACAATTCACTATTTTTTTTGTTATAATATTCAACACTTGAAAAAATAAATAATTATAATACGTAAAATATTTAAAATAACTATAAATTAAACAAAAAAGTTAAAAAATTAATCATTCAATTTTAAGTTATTAAAAAAAATTTAACACTAATCATTGTTATTTTCAATGAAATAATACTTCAAATAAAAATACAATAAAGTTTGCGTTGAAACATTGAGGGAATGAAATACGACAAAACAAAATATAATGGCAATGTCTTATGAAATTGTTCAACTAAAACATATAATAACATGTACAGATTGCTTTTTCCTTTTACCTTTATTAGTGTTATCAACACAAGTCCATTCAATATCTAAACACAAATTGTGAATCATCAAAAATATCAACCTCCTCCACCAATGACAATCCTTGGCTAAAAGATGGAATATCACTGCATTTGTCATTATCCTCATCCTCATCCTCATTACTATCACTAATTACTCTTGGCTTTATCGGCATGACTAATGACAACTCCCAATCTTTAGGACTGGTGGTATAGAAGACTTGTTTAGCTTGTGATGCCATGATGAACAGATCATTCTTGTAACCTAATATTCTAAAGTCTGCTACAATAACGCCGTCATTATCAACCTTCACATAGTTATTGTTGGCCCACTTGCACTTAAAAAGAGTTACTTGAAATCTGAAATAGTCAAGTTCCTAAATGTCGTCAACATAATGATAGTAGGTCATTGTTCCATACATAAGATTCTTGTTTTTTTGTAGAAGAAACATGCATGAAATCGGCACGAAGACACATACCATTGTTTGGTTGGTAACGCCCCAAAATGTGTTTATTCTTCTTTGTAAACGGCGGACGTTTGTAGTATAGAAAAGTTGTCATATCCACAGGGAGATGAAAATCTGTAACTTGAGAGATTGTTAAATTAAACGTTCAAAAAGGCAAGCACTTTTTCAAATCAAAGTTTAACAGTAAAAGAAATATTTTTGTGATTTTTTTATTCAAAATTTAAAGTATAAAATTAAAACGGTGAAGCTTTGAGAATCCCTTGTATGTTTCGCAACTGATACGGAATTTTAACTCTAATAACTAATTATCTAAAGCATTTGATTTATTATATCTTTTCTCATTAATTGCAAGCACTTTTACTAATTATATAGGTCAACCTAAATCGACAATATAGCAAGTCATAATACGTAAGGGTTTCCCTATAAAAACTAGCAAAATAATCATCTGTCACTAATGATTTGGTGCACTAATTATGAAAATTATAACCGCTATCACTCAATTATAATTAGCATAATTTTAAGATAGAAAAGATAATAACAAATCAAAATTAATATATTTTTATGGAATAAATTATTGCATTAATTTCGGCAGCACCTCGACTTATTAAATGGTTTAAGAATACACTATGCCATCATCTGTCTACAATAAATCAAGAATAACCAAGCATTTACTGTGCCAGTCTATGTCTATAATGCAACAGAAACTCAACTTAATAAATGAGCATGACTTTAATATTATTAATATTAATTATGCAACATAATTAAATTACATAAAGAAAGCATGACTGAATTTATGTAAAAATTTGTAACCTAACAACAATAACAATAATTATTAAAAACATAAAGATATAATTTATTCCACAAAAATATAAGCATTATAACACAGATATAGAGTAAACACCCATACCAAACTACTATGCATACAATATCATCTCTCTATCTCACCAGACTCTCTACACTAATTTAAGCATTATTTTATTATTATTTTACCTAAAAGAGTTACTGCTGAGTCTAACTCAACAGTAGGAAAAGAAGAAAAAGGGCCAAGGCCAGAAAGAGGTGTGTCTCAACTGAGGCAAATGCCTCAGTATTTATAGAGGCTTAAAAATCACAACTTGCCATTTGTAATTATATTTTTTCCCTGTTGAAAGTTGACAATTTCGGATCATTTGATCCATTTTCTCTTCTTTTTTTCACACTGAGATTCGCTCTTTGATATGCAAATTTGAGTTTGTAATCCAATGTGACGCAGACCAGACAGCACAGAACAGGCACGATCTGAACCGTTCAAAGCGTGATCTAACGGTTGAAAAGTGAGCGAAGGATGGGCCCAGGTGGGACCAGTGGGGCCGAGATTTAGGACCGTTAGATCAGTCTTGGTATTCGCATCGAATGGCTGAGAGAGTGGCTGCACGTAGACATGAACGCACAAGATTTCACGCAGGCCGAGAATCCCTCTGACTCTCTCTGTAGCTTTGATCACACGCGCCAATTACAGGTTGACACGTGGAATCCACGACTGAGACACGCTGCTTCTTCGACATGTGTCAGCGTTGACGCTTCTCCTCGGCTGACGCATGGCATGACGTCTACAGTGGATGGAAGGACGAGATTCGTTTGGCAGCTGATCCGAGGGATGAGAAATCGCCACGTGTCCCTAAAAATTCAAACTTGAATTTTATTCATCTTTTTGATGCATTTGATGTCCGATTTTATCCGTTTTGGTGTCGTTTTGCTCCGTTTTTCCTCCATATTTCAAATCTAAAAATCACAAACACACTAATATTATTATTTTACAAACATAATATTTACAAAAATATTTATTTTATATTAAAACACAAAAATAAATAAAAATTTCTAAAATTTTTAGTCTCTTACGATTTAGCACAGATATAATTTTTATGACTTAGAAATATTTTTAAAAATTACTAAAAATATAATAGAACATATTTACAAACTTAAAACATACTATCAAATACATTAAGACTCAAAATAAAATAACCGCATTACTTTTACGGTTTTAACTATTTACAGACTAGACACTTATTTAACACACCGAAATGACTCTAAAAATTTTATTAAACATAAAAACATATTAAAAACATATTTTTAAACATATTTACACACTAAGACACAAAAACACTTATTATCTCACAAATGCTATTAATTAGAGGATTTAATGAGAAATAAAAGCATAAATAAATGATTTAAGCCTTAAAAAATGTACACTTTTACAGTCTCATCACACCCCCCAACCAGCTTATTGCTAGTCTCTAGCAATTAAAGCGATATAATTTTGAAATGATATATTGAATATTCATATAATGAAATCCATTTAACTATAATTTGACTTATCTAACTAGATAGACTAACAAAACAAAAATTTTATTTGAACAATTTATATGCTATTTAACAAAATGTATATAAGCCAAACTTAGTGTAGAAAGGGATAATGAATAATTATGAAGTTTCATCCAAAACTAAGAATAAAATTATTATGATACTTTGCTTGAAATCACTCTTGTAGACAACAACACTTCAAATTTATTTACGAGAACAATTAAAAAGCAGAAACATAAAATAAAAATATTTACAGACTTTACAATTGTGGATAGTGCAATGTTTGGCTCCCTTAAGCTTTCTCCATAACCCATTTAACGAGCTTTAGGTCAGTGACTCTCAGATCAGTTGGCCTAAGGTACTAGGTGTTGTAGCACCCTTTAGAACTTAATTACTCCAGCTAAAGAGGCTACGAAACCAAACTTATCCAACTTTATTCATTTACATAATTACACATTTTATTTATTTACAATCATTTTTTTTCTTTTTTTTTAATTTTATTTGCTTTTCTTTTTGAAATATTGCTGCCTTTAATTGTTCATCTTCATAAAATAACAAAACTCAAATATTCAAAGCTTGGACTTACCACCACAATTAAGATTATAGTGAGTGTGTGAAAAGAATGGCTTGCAAACACTTTGAAAAATAAACACATAAAAATGTTAAATAAAACTAAAGTTTTGAAAGTGTATAAAATTAAATAATTCAAAGAATAGAAAAATAATATTACATTAATATGAAATTCAAAAATCAAAACAAAATAATAACACATTAATTACTAAGAAACTAATATTTACAAAACATTTTTTTTATTTTTCTTTTAATTTTATGACAAAAAAATAACACACAAAAATGAAAAATGTACAAGAATCTGGAGCAAAATCAAGAAAATTGGGCAAAATTGAAAAACTTTTGCACAGTACAACGTTGAAGCACAATTTTTAAGCACAATTTTGAAGTACAATCTTCATGCACAACTTTTAAGCACAACCCTCTCCCCCCAACCTAAAATATACGTTATTCAAAATGAATAAAAGAATGGTGAAAGCAGCAAAAATATTACCTGAATCAGCACAGCTACAGAGATGATCTGTAGCAAACTTAACAAACAAAAACTAAAAACTAACAAAGAAAAACACACATTTTTTTGTTGAAATTTATTTGAAAATCCAAACCAATTGCATTTACAAAATTAAACTTATTAGAATGCGTCTCGAGAGAAAACAATTTAACTCCTTAACTTAGCCATTCGGAACAAATTTAATTAATAGCCTTCATTTTAAATTTTCAGAACAAATCTCATTTTTAATTTTTTTTTTAAAAAGAAAATCAAAATAGCACACAACAACACACAAAAATATATTACAAAATATATTACACAGAAGGGAAGGTAAAGATATTACTTGAAAAGTGTTTTCCCATCGCTTGATGCTCAGAAATCAGCAAATCTTTCTTTCAGCTCCTCCTCCTAGTGGACAATCGTCAAAGAGCGGCTTTCTCCCATAGTAAGTGTCAAAAGACACCACGTATGGGTCTTGTGTGAACATGCCCTCAAGATTGGCAAAATTTAAAACATTAAAACACATGCAACTTAGACTCATTTTATATTCTTGGTAGGTCCTTAAAAATAATGCTAGAGACAGTGGAGGAGGTGTTGGCCACATAGGATCTTGGTAAAAATGGTCTTTGGTGAACTCTTGTGGCAACTGAGGTTGAGAATCTAAGACTAAGGGTGATGATTGTTCTTGTTCTACAACTAAGTCTTTATTCTCTTCCTCACATTCCTTTCCTAAAAGTTGTTCCTCAAAATAGGTGGGTTCTAAAGTTTCTTCAATGATTTCTTCCGCACCTAAAGAATCAAGATGATATTCAAGCCTATCTAGTTCTATTCTTGCCATGGTTTCCATATATTTGTCTACAGTTTCTTCCAATGTTTTTAAGGTTTCTTCTAGATTCACCATATTTGGGTCACTATATGTTTCTTGCAGTTTAAAATTTGACTCCAAAATTTCGGGTTGAGTTTCAGGCCAAGGTTCCAAAAAATTTGAATTGTTCTCCCAAAATAAATTGTTCCTAGAACTATTCAATTTCCAATAATCATATTTGGCCATATCTTCTAACATATAATAGGCTTCGTCGATACATAATTGGTAAAAAACTGTGGTACCATCTCCTTTCTCTACCCAATCTCTTGTTTCAGGACTTAACCCATATATAAAAATTTCTAAATAATAATCCCTAGAAAAACCATGGTGAGGATACAGATCTAGCAAGTCTTTATATCTCCACCAAGCACTATAAAATGGTTCTAAGCGTTGTTGGGAAAAACTTAAAATGAAATGTTAATGAATTTCCCAAAACATTTTTTTTTATTTTTTTAAATTTTTTTTAATCTTTTTTTTTGGATTTTTTAAAGAAAAAAAATTTTCAAGCTGAATAATGCTCAATTAATTGGATTCCTAGATTGTTGGGGGGTCACAGTGGACACGCTTAGAATTCCCAACTTTCTTAGACAAGGGTGTTAGCCTTATGGCCGTGAGATTGAATCCCAACGGTGGCCTTTTTGACAGAATCTAACAAATTTTACAACTACCCAAACTTGCAGAACAAAAGACGGGATACAAAGCTTTTCTTTATCCGAAACAAATAAAGTAGTGAGTGAAAAGCATCCGTCCCCTTTTTTTTATTTTGATTTTTTAATTTTTTTGTTTTTTTTTTTAATTTTTTTTTTCTTAATAATAAACACACAAATTAAAAATGCAAATAACTAAAATAATATTTACAAAGGATAAGGATAGATTACTTACCTATTTTTTCGTTTAATTCAGCAATCTGACAGAGCAACGGCACCTCCCCGGCAACGGCGCCAGAATGTTTAGTGGTAACACCCAAAATGTGTTTCTTTAGACGGCGGACGTTTGTAGTATAGAAAAGTTGTCATATCCACAGGGAGGTGAAAATTTGTAACTCGAGAGATTGATAAAAATAAACTTTCAAAAAGGCAAGCACTTTTTCAAATCAAAGTTTAACAGTAAAATAAATATTTTTGTGATTTTTTTATTCAAAATTTAAAGTATAAAATTAAAATGGTGAACCTTTGAGAATCCCTTGTATGTTTCGCAACTAATATGAAATTTTAACTCTAATAAATAATTATCTAAAGCATTTGATTTATTATATCTTTTCTCGTTAATTGCAAGCACTTTTTACTAATTATATAGGTCAACCTAAATCGATAATATAGCAAGCCATAATGCAGTAAGGGTTTTCCTATAAAAACTAGCAAAATAATCATCTGTCACTAATGATTTGGTGCACTAATTATGAAAATTATAACCGCTATCACTCAATTATAATTAACATAATTTTAAGATAGAAAAGATAATAACAAATCAAAATTAATATATTTTTGTGGAATAAATTATTGCATTAATTTCGACAGCACCTCGACTTATTAAATGGTTTAAGAATACACTATGCCATCATCTGTCTACAATAAATCAAGAACAACCAAGCATTTACTGTGTTAGTCTATGTCTATAATGCAACAGAAACTCAACTTAATAAACGAGCATGACTTTAGTATTATTAATATTAATTATGCAACACAATTAAATTACATAAAGAAAGCATGACAACAATAACAATAATTATTAAAAACATAAAGATATAATTTATTCCACAAAAATATAAGCATTATAACACAGATATAGAGTAAAAACCCATACCAAAATACTATGCATACAAGATCATCTCTTTGCCTCACCAGACTCTCTACACTAATTTAAGCATTATTTTATTATTTTTTTACCTAAAAGAGTTACTGCTGAGTCTAACTCAGTAGTAAGGAAAAGAAGAAAAAGGGCCAAAGGCCTGAAGGAGGTGTGTCTCAACTGAGGCAAATGCCTCAGTATTTATAGAGGCTTAAAAATCACAACTTGCCGTTTGTAATTATATTTTTTCCCTGTTGAAAGTTGACAATTTCGGATCATTTGATCCATTTTCTCTTCTTTTTTTCACGCTGAGATTCGCTCTTTGATATGCAAATTTGAGTTTGTAATCCAGTGTGACGCAGACCAGACCAGCACAGAACAGGCACGATCTGAACCGTTCAAAGCGTGATCTAACGGCTGAAAAGTGCGCGAAGGATGGGCCCAGGTGGGACCAGTGGGGCCGAGATTTAGGACCGTTAGATCAGTCTTGGTATTCGCATCGAATGGCTGAGAGAGTGGCTACACGTAGACATGACCGCACGAGATTCCATACAGGTCAAGATTCCCTCTGACTCTCTTTGCAGCTTTGATCACACGCGCCAATCATAGGTTGACACGTGGAATCCACGACTGAGACACGCTGCTTCTCCGACATGCGTCAGCGTTGACGCTTCTCCTCGGCTGACGCGTGGCATGACGTCTGCAGCGGATGGACGGACGAGATTCGTTTGGTAGCTGATCCGAGGGATGAGAAATCGCCACGTGTCCCTAAAAATTCAAACTTGAATTTTATTCATCTTCTTGATGCATTTGATGTTCGATTTGATCCATTTTGGTGTCATTTTGCTCCGTTTTTCCTCCAGATTTCAAATCTAAAAATCACAAACACACTAATAGTATTATTTTACAAACATAATATTTACAAAAATATTTATTTTATATTAAAAAACACAAAAATAAATAAAAACTCCTAAAATTTCCAGTCTCTTACGGTTTAGCACAGATATAATTTTTATGACTTGGAAATATTTTTAAAAATTACTAAAAATATAATAGAAAATATTTACAAACTTAAAACACACTATCAAATACGTTAAGACTCAAAATAAAATAACCACATTAATTTTACGGTTTTAACTATTTTCAGACTAGGCACTTATTTAACACACCGAAATGACTCTAAAAATTACTAAAAATTCTATTAAACATAAAAACACATTCAAAACATATTTTTAAACATATTTACACACTAAGACACAAAAACACTTATTATCTCACAAATGCTATTAATTAGAGGATTTAATGAGAAATAAAAGCATAAATAAATGATTTAAGCCTTAAAAAATGTACACTTTTACAGTCTCATCAACCATTATTTTGGACTAAGTGCTTCTCATATCTTTTGTGAGTGTAAAAGGTATAATTGTTTATTAAATACTAAGTATATCTCATGACTGTGAATGAGGGTCCTCTGGTCAACTTAAACAAGTCTTTTAAGACACCTTTGCTTCAAGACTCACGAGCCTTGTTATATATATGTGTTCATATCCACTCTCTAAAAGTGCGGTGGTCTTCATCTTGCAATCATTTCTCATTCCTCCATTTTTAGGATCCATATATTTTAGTTCTTTCATGTGGACCTCTATGTATACTTCGACTAAACGAGTATTGTACAAAACATGAAGACATGCCAACTCCCATTCCTTGTGAGAAATGGATGACGGAGTATCGGTAGACATTGCTTTTGGCTCAATGTTAACCTTCCTTGACAAACCGATTGCTTCGACATTGGACAAGTATTTTGAACAAAACTCCATGACTTCTTTAGCTATGTAATTCTCTATAGTTCAACTCTCTAGCCTATTTCGATTCTTAACACAACCTTTTAAAATTTTTAAGTATCTTTCAAAAGGGTACATCTACCTCAAGTACACCAACCCACAAAGCCTAACTTCATGTACTAAGTACACCGTTAAGTGAATCAGAGTGTTAAAAAAAGATGATAGAAAGTACTTCTCAAGCATGCATAAGGTCTTCACCAACTCTGCTTGTATGTATCCAGATTTATTGGATCTATCACCTTGGAGCATGTGGATTTGAAGAAGAATAAAACTTTTGTAAGTGTATATCTCACGTGCAACACAAGTGGCAACAATTGTTGCATCAGAGTGTGATAATCATATGTCTTCATGCCAACAAGCTTTAAGTCTTTCATTAACACCAAGTTTTTGATGTATGAAGAATAACCTTCTGGAACTTTTACCAAAGCAAATAGTCCACAGTACTTTATGTTGGAAAAAGAGTACATAGTGGAATTTTAAAAATTTTTTATATCAGAGTATTTTTTAAAACACAAGTTTGACACACTATATACATAAATTAACCAGAACTTACTAACGTTTGTATGCTGAAAAGCTCCTGTAATCAATGAAGAGAAGTAACGTTCTAGAAAAACCTTAACCAACTGGCCTTCTTTTATATTCTCTATGCACGATCGGAGTGAGTATGGGCTCATGTCGTTCAGCCTTTCCCTAGGTG
This sequence comes from Artocarpus heterophyllus, assembly GCA_025403435.1. Taxonomy (NCBI): domain Eukaryota; kingdom Viridiplantae; phylum Streptophyta; class Magnoliopsida; order Rosales; family Moraceae; genus Artocarpus; species Artocarpus heterophyllus. The sequence continues at coordinate 16,888,474 of CM046330.1, forward strand.
GCTCTCCTTCCAACCAATTAAGAAATACCCAAAGCTATACTTTGTGATTTATGAATGATAGCTCTCCAAGAGTTTTAGAGTCTCACTGACAGAGTCTCACTCTAGATTTCTCAATTGATCTAAATAATAATGAGACTCACTCTCCTTTTATAGAGTTTGGGCCCTGGAGTCTATCCTTATCAGATAAGGCCTCAAAAATTTGAATAAAAATCAAATCAAAATCAAAATCTGATAAAATCCACGTAAAACACAAGATCCTTTTATTGCCCAGTCGGCAGGCTGAACTGGTAGATGGGCTTGTCAAACCTCCTCAATTGGTAGGCTAAACTTAAAGATCCGCCCGCCAAACCTTTGATAAAAGATCCCTACAAATCTTTGTTTTGCCACATGATATTCTTGGGATAGAGACTCAGTTTTAATTCAAATAACCCAATAAAGAAGTTATCTGATTAAAACAGTCATATCTAGATAATCTCTAGGAAAATAAATATTTCTGATAATTCAACAAGTTTATCATGAATTAATTCTAAATTCATCTAACCGATAAACAGACATGAATGATCTAATCCTGATAATTCAACAAATTTATCTTGAATTAGTTTTACAATATTAATTCAACCGATAAAAAAACATGAATTATCTGACTTTACTAAATTTCAGCCAATCTAATAAATTTGACATAAGTCACTAATTATTGAAAAAGTACGTCGTATCGTTACAGGATTTTTATGAGCTAGCAAAGGAGAACAAATGGACCGATATAGTTTAAGCTCCTGATAATTATGAAACCCAATATCCCAAATACACATTTCATAATTATCAACTCTCACGCTACTCCACTAAAAGCTTAGAGCTGCACTCTCGAACTATATAGAATTACGAAGCCTGAATAGCTAAGTCTCCATGACATATCATAATGCATCGTATCCCTATAGGATTATTCATAATCAGCTTAATGACAAGTTCTGTCTTACCTTCCTGATTGTTTTTATCTTATGTTCTATTATCTCACCATCGAAAAGCTTACCATCCAAAGACAGTATACCATTCGATAACACCTATGTATCCGAATGGTTAAGCGCTTCAGTTTTTTAATTACAGGATAATACATATAAGAGGATATCACTACTCCTAAAGATGAGCTATGGATTCTATATCTATGAATAACAGGTCTATGCTATAGAGAGTCATGCCTCCAACGTACCGGCATGCGTACCACTATTAAAATGTGAATGTCACCATTTGGTACATGAAAAGACACAAGTCAAGACAATGGGCCTATTATTCATCTCAAGATTCAGATACAATGCAAATGTTGTCTAAAGTGAATCGATTTACCGAGACAAAATTATTAATCCAAATCAATTCAGTTTATGTCCCGATCCAACACATCGTCACCCATGACAATGTGTCAATATATCTATTTATAGAGTCCACCTCCGATGGTCAAGACAAACCATCTCCTGTTAGGGATATAGACAACATAAAAATCTTTGCATCATTAAAGCGCCCAGTTTTATTCCCTCGATTGCGGATCTTATGATTTAGACCGTCACCTTAAGAATTGTGTCTTCCATATAATATGTCCATCATATGCCCAATTCTTAAAGGTTTAGACTGGCAGTCTCAGACTTTTGTTTGCTTAATATACATTCAACAAATATGAACGTAAAGAGGAGAAGATTTAGTATATAAATAATAAATAAATTCTTTATTGATAAAAATGTCTCCAAAAACATGTTACATTTTTACTCTTTAGGGCATACACGTCTAACAATCTCCCACTTGTACTAAGTGAGTAAATATGACAAATCTCGCATCCCTATAGCTTCCACATGCCTCTCAAAGACTCCCCTAGTAAGTGTCTTTGTGAATGGATCAGCTAAATTGTCCTCTAACGCAAATTTGCATATCATGACATGCCTGCCCTCTACGAAGTCCTTATCACATGATACTTTCGACCAATATGCTTACTCTCCTTGTGAAATCTTGGTTCCTTAGCATTAGCTACCGCTGCACTGTTATCACAGTACAATGATACCGCCTTATATATACCAAGAACTACCTCAAAATCCCCATGGAACTTATGGAGCCACATTGTTTCTTTTGAAGCATCACTAGCTGCCACATACTCAGTCTCCATCGTTGAATCTGAAGTGCAATCTTGCTTTGCACTTCTCCAACTAATGGCACCACCGCCTAGAGTAAATTCAAAACCCGAAGTCGATTTCCTCAAATCCAGACAGGATTAGAAATCTAAATTAGTATATCCTAGAGGAGTTAAGTCTTCACCCGAATACACAAGCATATACCCTGTTGTCCTTCTCAGGCACTTGAAAATATGCTTGACTGCAACCCATTGGTTCAGTTCTGGATCTGCCTAAAATCGACTTAGACCGCATAACAAATATCAGTCGTGTGCAAAGCATGGCATACATGAGACTACCTACTGCCGAAGCATAAGGCACCTTCTTCATGTATTCTCTTTCTTCTTGAGACTTTGGAGAGTCTTTCTTAGAAAGAGTAATTTTAGACCTAGATGGTTGCCCACATTTCTTGGAATCCTACATTGCAAACCTTATGAGAATTTTATCTATGTAGCCGGCTTGTGACAAAGCTATCATTTTGTTCTTCCTATCCCAAAAGATCTGGATATCGAGAACAAAATTAGCCTCACCCAAGTCCTTCTTGTCAAACTACTTGGTAAACTGCAAGTTGGCCGATGACAATGCCTTAATGTCATTGCTAATTAGTAGAATGTCATCTACATAGAGCAGTAGAAAAACTACCTTTCCATCCGTAATGTGTTTGTACACACATGGTTCATCCACAATTTGTGAGAACCCATAAGTCTTGGTCACTTAATCAAATCTTATGTTCCAAGAATGGGAAGCCTGCTTAAGTATATAAATTGACTTTAGTAGCTTACAAACCTTACCTTCCTGACCCTTAGCCTTGAAGTTGTCTGGTTGTTCCATATAAATGGACTCATCAAGATAGTCATTTAGAAAAGCTGTCTTGACATCCATCTGCCAAATCTCATAATCGAGAGTGGCAGCTATGGAAAGAGAATCTGGATGGACTTAAGCATGGCTACAGGCGAAAAGGTTTTCTCATAATTGATTCCTTCTTTTTACATATAACCCTTAGCTACCAGTCTAGCCTTAAAGGTTTTGACCTTTCCATCCACTCTTCTCTTCCTCTTGTAGATCCATTTACACGCTATGGGTTTTACCCCTTTAGGAAGATCCATAAGCTCCTAGACCCGATTAGTCTCCATAGACTTTATCTCTGTGTTCATGGCCTCTGTCCAGAGTTTTGAATCAACATCCTTTATTTCCTCTACGTAGGTATAAGGATTCCTATCATGTTCATCTGGTTCAGCCAAGAAGGCCTCACCATTAAACATATACCTCTCAGGTTGACGCTCGATCCTCCCACTATGCCGAAGCCCCTTAGGTTGTTGTTCAGGTTCGTTTGATTTTTCAACACTGATTGGAGTGGTTTCTATTGAAACCCCCAAAGTGATCGGATCACTCCTCAACTCCTCAAGCACCACTTTGCTTCGAGGCTTAAAGTTTTCCATGTAACTCTCCTCAAGGAAAGTTGCATGAGTTGAAACCACAACTTTATTTTCCTTTGGGTTATAAACATAACACCCTTTAGTCTCCTTTGGATATCCTACAAACACGCAAACTTTTGAATGTGCTTCTAACTTATTCGCATCCCTAAGCAAAACATGAGCCGGACATCCCCGTATGTGAATATGGTTTAAGGATGTCTTCTTGCCTATCCATAACTCGTGAGGAGTTTTAGGGACAGATTTTGAAGGCATGTTGTTCAAAAGATAACATGTGGTTTGTAGTGTATATTCCCAAAAGGATAAAGGCAATGATAAATAACTCATTATGGACTTGACCATGTCCAATAAAGTCCTATTTCTTCTCTCCGCTAAGCCATTCTACTGCGAAGAGCCAGGCGCAGTCAAATGGGATAAAATCTCATTCTCTAATAAGTGTCCTAATAACTCATCAAAAAGGTATTCTCTACCTCAATCAGATCGGAGTGCATTTATGGGTCTACCCAATTGCTTTTCCACTTCAGCTCGAAACTCCCTGAACTTGTCAAAAGTTTTTCTTTTGTGGTGCATCAAGTACACATACTCATACCTTGAGTAATCATCAATAAAAGTGACGAAGTACTCATACACTCCTCGTGCCTGGATGTTCATCGGTCCACAAACATCACTATACACAAGTTCTAGAACCCCTTCAGCCCTATTGCCCTTAGACTCAAATGGTCTTTTGGTCATCCCTCAAAACAAGATTCATATTGAGGTATAGATTCCACCCTTAAGTGACTTAAAGGTCCATCCCTTACCAATCTTTGAATCTTATTTAAGTTAATATGACTAAGGCGTAAATGCCAAAGATAAGTCTTATTAGAGTGAGAAGTTTTAAGTCTTTTAGAGTTATTATCATTCATCTTAGCATTAAGCAGTAAGTCCATTTTAGGTTTGATAAAATATAGATTATTTTGCATCCATCCAGAACAGATAAAAGATTCATTTTTACGAATCACCACTTTATTATTAAAAGAAACCAAATAGGAGTATTTAAATAAGCAAGTTATAGAAATTAAATTCCTCTTAAATTTAGGAACATAAAAACAATCTTGTGAAATTAAATTCCTATAATTATCAAAATGTAGATGGACGTCTTCCACTGCTTCAGCTAAGACCAAGGATCCATCGCCTTTCCGAAGCATGAAGTCTTCATGAAGTAGACTTATCATTTCTTTAAACCCCTATAGAGAAACACAAACACATTAGTTGCACCAGAATCTGACCCAAATGTCACTGGATCCCTCAACCAAACAAGTTTTTAAATACAAAAGATCACACCTACCTCATCAGGAAAGGAAGTCCTAGCAATTCTTCTTGATGTGCCCGACCTTCTAACAGAAGAAGCATTTTAGCTTCTCCAGGTTCTTTTTCTTTTTCTTCTTGTTCTTGTTGTTAGCAGGAATAGAAGATTTCCCGTTTTTGGCCCGTTACTTCTTTCCATTCCCAGGGTTGGGATTGGAACCAAAAGCAGTCACGAAATTGGCCTCTCTACCTACAAGAGATTCCTTGATCAGTAGTTCAAACTCCTATAACTGTTTCATCAACTCCATCAAGGTCATATACTACCTATTGCTCAAATTGAATGTTGCTCTAAACAAAATAAATTCCTTTGATAGAGTCTCAAAGGCCATAGTCATCTGAGTTTTAGCATCGATGTCGACTCCATTATTTTGTGCCTCAACGAGGTAACCCATGACTAACATCATGTGCTCCTTTATAGATGTCCCCAGTTTTTGTTTGCAGTTAAAAAGTTTCCGAAGCACCCCTTGCCGCTTTGTTAGGGCTTGGCCTCCAAACATATTTTTCAGATTTTCCAAGATCTGCTTAGCAGTTTCATAATCCTCATGTTGAGCCTATCGCACGTTATTCATGCTGGTCATAACATAGCAGCGGGCCTGATCATTAGCATCTTTCCAACAATCATATGCTTGGATTTGATCGTTGGTGGAATTTCCCATAGGCTCGGGAGGACAAGGGGTTGTCAACACAAATTTTAGTTTCTCAAATGACAGAATGATGTCCAGGTTTTTTTCCAATCATTATAATTCTCATCGGTTAATTGGTTTTTGTCAAGTATCGATGATAAAGCATTTTTAGACATTTTTAATCTACAATAAAGAATCATATACCAAACATAAGCAAACATAGCATAATAATTTAGTAAGATAACACAATCATGTAAAAACATACAAATATTTTTACGTGTCAAAACATTGAAAATATCATAATCTTACAACAATAATTCTAACCTCAGAATTCAACAAGCTCCTAGGGAATCATGCCAAATTCAATCAGGAACACGGATCCCTTCCTTATTAATATATGCCATCCAAGACCCGTATGATCTAGCATATATTAATAATCATTTCTTTGGCCATTAATTTTATTAACAGAGCTCTAAGGGGAGGTTAATAATAAAATTAATATGAGTGTATAACCATCATTTTAATATTTTATCCATAATTTATAATCACCACTTAAAGGTGTGCAATGATAAATCATGCTAAAATACATTATCCTCTCTGAGATCCAACCCAGTACGTGATAGTCCCTTCCTAGGGGTCGGAACCATCATGTGCTACCTATGGACCAATGATGAAGGCCTTAGGTCCTCTCTTCAAAAACTTTCTCCCAGTCAATTCTTTGAAATCAAGGTTTTATTTTAAAAACACGCATGAACAAATTTTTAATTGAGCAGCACTCCCTATTCTATATGGCATGTTATCAATATACATGGCAAATCATATTATAATGCAGACAAGCAAAGCTACAAGCAAAATAATAATAAATAACTATAATATTATGGTTCCACCCTAGAGAATAGAAAATAAAGATTAAAAGAAAATAATCGAAACATATTATTGATTCTTCATTCTTGAATCCTCAAGCTATATCATTCTTCATGTAATTTCCATCTTCAAGTCTTTAATCTCGCATAAATCGAATACTCTGTATTTTGGGTCATATCCAAATTTTAATGGTTCTCAAAATTATCTCAAAAATAAAATTAAAACTATATCGAAAACTGCACCTTTTTTGAAAAAAATTTCAGCTATTTTCCAGCAAGCCAATCAATGTGATAAGTTGATTGGCCTACCGGTCATGACCCTTTGGCCAACCAATCTTTTTAGGTCAGCCTGCCTATCATGATACTTTGGCCTGTCGTCAGAGCCACCGGTTTTTTACCCTATGGATGGTCTGCCGAACTGGAAGGTTCGGCATGCCGACCGAGCAGAAATTATGCTTTTTAAAAAATATAGTTTCTAATGCAATTTATCAATTTTATTTTTAACAATTCAAAAACATAAAATTAGAGACTTAGGAAATACCTAAGAATGCCATCATCCATCTTCTAGATCCGTCTTCTCTGAATAATTATTTAATACAAAATTCTTACAAATTTAAAATTAATTAATAATTCCTAGATGGAGATGATAGTCCGTCATCTAATTACATGAAAAATCTAGATACACATTCTAACCTCTAAGGAACCATAACTGGCATAAATTAATTAATTAATAAATAATTAAGTAATAATTCAATCAACCATAATTAATTAATAAACATTCACCATATAATCCATGACAACATATATAAATATATAGCAACCTATAGTGTCAACTCTTTATAAAATTAAATTCAAGCATAAGAGAAATCAAGATCACATAATTTGTGGTCACAAACTTGTAAATTTATGTAAAAACCTAGGCTCTGATACCAATTGTTGGAACAATAGTGTGCAGCGAAATTTTAAAATTTTTTATATCAGAGTATTTTTCAAAACATAAGTTTGACACACTATATGCATAAATTAACCAGATCTTACTGACCTTGTGTGCTGAAAAGCTCCAGTAATCAATGAAGAGAAGTAACGTTCTAGAAAGAGCTCAACCAACTAGCTTTCTTTGCTATTCTTTATCCACAATAAGAGTGAGTATGGGCTTACGTCATTTAGCCCTTCCCCATGTGGCTTTCCTTCCAACCAATTGAGAAATATCCAAAGCTATAATTCGTGGTTTGTGAATAATAGCTCTCTAGGAAGTTTCAGAGTCTCACTGACAGATTCTCACTCTAGATTTCTTAACTAATCTGAATAATAATGAGACTCACTCCTATTTTATACAGGTTGGGCCTAGGAGTCAGTCCTTATGATATAAGGCCTCAAAAATTTGAATCAGAATCAAATTAGAATCAATATTTGATAAAATTCGTGTAAAAACACGTGATCCATTTATCACCAGGTCAGCAGGCCGAACTGGCAGATCGGCCTGCCAAACCTCCTCAATCGGCAGGCCGAACTTAAAGATCGGCCTACTGAATCTTTGATAAAAGATCCCTACGAATCTTTATTTTCCACCTAAGATTCCTAGGATAGAGAACCTAGTTTTAATTCAAATAACCCAATAGAGAAGTTATCTGATTAAAATAGTCATATCTAGATAATCTCTAGGAAAATAAATATTCCTAATAATTCAACAAGTTTATCTTGAATTAATTCAAAATTAATCAAATTGATAAACAAACATGAATAATTTGATCCTGATAATTCAACAAGTTTATTTTGAATTAATTTTACAAACTTAATTCAACCAATAAACAAACATGAATTATCTGATTTTACTGAATTTTAGCCAATATGATAAATCTGACATAAGTCACCAATTATTAGAAAAGCATGTCGTATCGTTACAGGATTTTTGTGAGCTACAAAAAGAGACCAAATAGACCCATATAGTTTAAGCTCCTGATAATTATGAAACCCAATATCCTAGATATACATTTCATAATTATCAACTCCAACGCTATTCCACTAAAAGCTTAGAGTTGCACTCTCAAACTGTATAGAATTACGAAGTCTGAATAGCTAAGTCTCCATGATATATCATAATGCATCGTATTAGGATTATCCATAATCGACTTAATGACAAGTTCTATCTTACCTTCTCGATTATTTTTATCTTATGTTGTATTATCTCACCATTGGAAAACTTACCATCCAAAGACGGTATACCATTTGGTTACACCTATGTATCCAAATGGTTGAGCGCTTTAGTTTTTTAATTATAGGATAATGCATATAAAAGGATATCACTACTCCTAAAGATGAGTTATGGATTCCATATTTATGAATAATAGGTCTATGCTATCGAGAGTCATGCCTCTAACGTACCAACATGCATACCACTATTAAAATGTGGATGTCACCCTTTGGTACATCAAAAGACACAAGTCAAGACAAAAGGCCCATTATTCACCTCAAGATTTAGATATAATACAAATGTTGTCTAAAGTGAATCGATTTACCGAGACAAAATTATCCATCCAAATCAATTCACTTTATGTCTCGATCCAACACATCGTCACCTATGACTGTGACGACCCGTCTTTTCGGGCAGTCACTTTACTTTCTTAAACATCGTTTCATAAACAGTAATCTTACTTACTTAGTAAGGAAAATACTGTAATAATTTTTTTTTCTTTAAACGTTCTTTAAAACTGATGCGACCTTTGTCGCTATTCAAGTTGAGACATCGCTCAACACTTGCCCTTAAAATCATTTCAAATCGTTTCTTAAAACTTAATAAGAAACACTTATTAAATCATAGCTTAAAACTTTACTTCATAATTCCATAAAACAGTTTGTAAACTGTATCTTAAAACTTTGAATACATTTCTTCAAACTCTGATTTTCTTAAAACTTCACAAACACTACGTTAAACAATGGAAAACATTTTCTTTGCATAGCGGAAGCAAACAGTGATGGTATCCATACTCAAATCTTCGCATCTGTCCTCCGCAGTACCCCGCTCTTCTAGCGGGTCCTATTGGTCACCCATAAATTACGTACAGCATGAAAACTTTTAATGAGCTTTTGCTCAGTAAGTTCAAACATAAACTCACAATTCATTTAATCATGCTTTAAAACTTTTCTCATAAAAACCTTTCTCTTGAAACGTTTTTCAAAAACATTTTCCATGAACATTTTTGAAAACATTTTTCATAAGCGTTTTCCATAAAACATTTCTAAAACGTTTTACATAAACGTTTTTCGTAAAGCATTTCTTGAACGTTTTTCATAAATGGTTTTCGTAAAACATTTCTTGAACGTTTATCTTAAAACGTCGTTCATAAACCGTTTCTTGAAAACATGAAAATGTTCTGCATAAACATTTATCGTAAACATTTTTCAGAATGTTTTCCATAAACATTTAACGTAAATACTTTATAATAAGGAATACAAGCAAATTCATAATGCATTATTCCAATTATGCTCAATTATTAACTTCAATTATGAGCATTTTATGAACATTTTATAAACTTAAATATTCCTTTCTTTCTCAACCTTTATTCTTGGAACTTCAACAATTTTCATCATATTACTGACATATTCCTTTACATTGTACACCACACTTCTGCTACACAACTCTAATCTTCAACATTTGAGCGCAGTTTCCATTCATCTAAAGGTAAGATAAGAAAAGTTAAAGAACAAGAAGATACCTCTCGTCAAAGTTTTATGGCGTAACCAACAAGTAGAAGAGGCAACGTGGGAACGGGAGGATGCAATGAGGAAAAACTACCCTGAATTATTTTGATTTTCGAGGATGAAAATTCTTAAGGGGGGTAGATTGTAATGACCGAGGAAATGTCATTAATGAAACCTAATATTTAATTGGGTTTAATTAATGAATTTATTCTTAAAAATGTAAAATTTTGTAAAAATAGTAATTTTTGTGAAAGTTACAATAAAATATGAATGAGCGGCATTGATTGCAAATTTTATGGCATATGTGATGCAATGGTGGATATTGTAAACTACAAATTTTATGAGTTTGATGACTCAAAGATTTGTGCATAATATCCATAAGATGAATTTTATGTCATAATTAATTGTGAAATTGTGATATAAGCAAATGGATGATTAGAATGTAAATAGGACATAGAGGTTGTCCTAACCCTAACCGGGGGTAGAAAGGAGGCCAGAGCAGTATAAGCATACTGCTAAATGAAAACGCAGATACGAAAAATATCACGATTGGCCTCCAAAAGTGAATGAAAAGTAAGATAAATATTTTTATACAGTCTAAGGATAGAAAGTACATTGATTTGACCACGACAGTATAGGAAAAATACTGTGTGGTGAAAAATTACACAGTATAAATTTTTAACTCCACAAAGTGGACACTCCTTGATTTTCTATTGGGCCACATGTCAAGAAAAGTGGCTCAATCACCTTGTGACACCTAGTGGTATACTCATGGGTTACCATGAGTCACCAAATGTGATAAGGATGCATTTATGGCAAGTTTATCACAATTTTTCTTTTCTTTCCTTTCCTTCCAAGCTCCGGCAGCCATAACCAAGACCTCTAAAAAAATTTCTCAGCCCCCAAACTTTGCAAAAATACCCCCAAACAAGTTTTACAAGCAAGTACAAGGATTTCCCACAAGTTTTAAGGTAAAATCCTAAACTTTTAATGGGTTTTCAAGGGATTTTTCATGGGTAAAGGACAAGAAATTAATCCATGGTATTTTTGTATGGAAAGGAAGCTTAGGAGGGAGTCTAAAGGGATTTTGAAGGCTTGAAACCAAAAGGGTGTTATTTTGGTAAGTTTTAAGTTTTAAAGTTTGAAATTTTATGGATTTTGTTTTGATTTTTATTCTTTCAAACCCATGAGGGGTTTTGAGCATGTATTTAATGGAATTTCATGTATATGTGATGAATGGAAAGTTTAAGTTGTGAAACTTTGGTTTATAGTACAAAACGACAATTTTTGCAAAAAGTATTATTTTTGTAATTTTGATTATAGACTTTGCAAAAGTGATGTTTGAGCATGAGAATGTCTTGATTAAGGCATGGAATGGTTTCTGCAGGGGTAGAATTGCAAGTTTGAAATAGATTTTTGTAAAAATGCCATAGGGACTAAATTGAAAGAAAAAGTTCCTTCTCGGCAGATTTGAAAAATAGTAAAAAATGCCCTTGTACAGTGAGATTTTGGGAAAATTTAAAACACAAAAGTTGTAGATTTTGACGAAACTGTTAGGTCAAACAAACGGTTTGTCTAAAAACTCAATTGTTTGTGAGTTTTTGATTTTTCAAGAATATGTTAAAAGTGTTAAATGGCAAAAACGTCATTTTTCAAAATGATTTAAGTTATGGTACCCTAAGTAAAAATGATCCTTGAGAAAAATAGGAAATTTTGATGCAAAGAAGTAAATTTTAGTCTCGGGGGTAAAATCGTCAAAATTTTCAGTTCAGGGACTAAACCACAAAGTTTTATGAAAACAGGGCATAATGAGAAATAAAGAGATTGACCCACTAGGATGTTATTTTGAAATTGGTATGTGGTTATTTTCATAAGAATAACGAAATCGAGCTCGGGTAGGTTAGTGGACCCATGAAGGCCAAAATCGTCATTTTTGTCCAATAACCCGAACCGCTTTGAAATGTTTCCAATAGGATAAAAAAATTACTAGAAAGGTTCCCGCCCTTTGTTAGAAATGATAGGGTAAAGTTAGATAGAAATAAGAAAAAACAGTGGTTTTTAGAGTTGTACATAGTAATGCAACTCAATTTATTAACTAACGGATGTTTCGTATCGAAACATAGTGGAATTTGGCTAATGGCTTTGTAATTGGCCAACAGGATCCTAGGAGTCTAGGAGAAGGGAAATCGAGGTTAAGTTGCCCGACATTCGCATCAAGTAAGTATCATTCCAACCTACAGTATGAAATGTAGGTTTAGAAAGAAATGTATGTATATGTATACCTGTGCGTATAATTAAGTGTAAACTTGTATGTTTGCCATGATATGAATACCTAGGGGTATAGTCATGTATGAATAATTGTGAGCATACGAATGGATACCTGTGTGTATAATATGTTATGTACCTGTGTGTACAATAATGAAAATGAGCATGTGTACCATGATTTCGTACCTGTGTGTATAATATGTTATGTACCTGTGTGTACAATAATGAAAATGAGCATGTGTATCATGATTTCGTACCTGTGTGTACAATGATAAATACTTGAGTATGTATAAAGTAGGTATCTGTGTGTATATTTTATGTTAAGTACCTGTGAGTACATTATGCTATATACCTGTGCGTATATTAATGTGTACCAGTGTGTATATAAAGTAAGTACCTGTGTGTATATGCTATGCAAGAGAATTTATGTTTCATGGATAATATGTAATTATCACTTCATGCATGGTATGTCAACCATAATAAATGGACTGGTAAATGAATCATCAGAAAGTAAGAAGAGTGTCGTACCGACTCCTGACTCAAGGAGAGTTTAAAGGATATGATATGGTCACGATGTTACGTAGACCTAAATGAAATTGCGCAATGGTACGAACACTTGGGCCCTAGTAAAGATAAGAAATGATAAGGATAAAGAAAGTTTATAAGAAAGCATTATTGATTCATACATTCATGTGAATATCCATGTGGGATTTATGGGACTTACTGGGAGTTAGTTCATTAAGTATTTCATGCTGTAGGTATTCCGACGAGAAGGTCAGAATAAGTTCAAATGGTGAGCTGGCGGAGGGGTGGATGGTGTGCAGATTGGGTATGGAGTCCGCTGCTGTAATGTTTTCCGCTGTGTATGTTTAAAGTTATTTTGAAATGAAATGTCTAAAAGAAAGATGTTGTAAAAGTAAAAGTATTAATTATGTAAATACAAGTAGGTGAAGGTATTTTGGGAGTTACCAAAGTTAATGTAAGTAAATTACTTATTTCCATTTAAAAAAAAAATTTCCTAAATTTTTGCCCTTAAGAACGTAAGAAAGAGTTTTATCACAGCCCAAAAAGGCGGGTTGTGACAATGACAACGTTTCAATGTTTCTATTTACGAAGTCCACATCTAATGGTCAAGATAAACCATCACCCGTTAGGTATATAGACAACATAACAATCTTTGCATGAATAAAGTGCCCGATTTTATTCCCTCGATTGTGGATCTTATGATTTAGAACGTCACCTTAAGAATCGTGTCTTTCATATAATCTGTCCATCATATGCCTAATTCTTAAAGGTTTAGACAGATAGTCTTAGACTTTTGTTTGCTTAACAAACATTCAACAAATATGAATGTAAAGAGGACAAGATTTGGTATATAAATAATAAATAAATTCTTTATTGATAAAAATGTCTCCAAAAACATGTTATATTTTTACTCCTTAGGGCATACATGTCTAATACTTTACTTGCCTTAAGAGGTCTACTTTTTTGGAGGTAAGTAAGTCTGAGTGCTCTTTTTCTCAGGAATTAGATCACCTCTTATATTCATGACAAAATTGAACCATGCATTGATATGGTCATTAGTTTTGCCAAGAATGTCAAGCAACGTACCCACCATTGATTTCCAAATGTTCTTCTCAAAGTGCATGATATCCAAATAGTGACAAATGAAAAGACTACTCCAGTATGGAAGTTGAAAGAAAATTGACTTCTTCTTCCATGGTCTTTCTTCCGCTAGCTCATTCTTCTTATTTTTTGATTTCCTAAAACCATTTTGATATTCCTCACCATCTCAAAACTTGGTGAACTGTCAAGGGTCTTACAGTTTGTCTTTCTTTAGTCATGCCATTAAATTCTTTCTTTTATTTATGATACAGATGGTTCATAGGCAAAAAATGTCTATGGCCATCGTCAACTATCTTCTTAGTATGCTCCAACCAAAATGAAGATGTCTCCATTATGTGAACAAGACAACCTATTGAACTCTTGACCGAGTACCTGGATAGGTTTTCATATTCAGTAAAGTCATTAATAGTCTACATCAACATTGCTCGGAGTGTGAAAGTTTTCTTGCAGTAAGCATCTTGTATACCACTTTCTTACAATCTCCTTAACTCATCTATCAATGGTGCCAGGTATATATCAATGTCATTTTCTAGTTGATTTGGTCTAGAGATTAACAAAGTTATCATCAAGAACTTTCGCTTTATGCACAAGTCCGGTGGAAGATTGTAGTTGATGATAAGTGCATATTTTGTTATATTTTTGTGTCACTTTTCCTTGCATTTATTGGCTAAGTTTTTGAGTAATCATATGTTTTTATTTTTATTTTGTGTTTTTAGGTATTTTAATTTTAAAGAATAAAAAGAAGGTGAAAAATGAAGATATTGTGACTTCAAAAATATCAATCATTCAATTTGGAGTCCAACAGAAGTCGTGGATCGCAAATTGAAGTTGAAACAGTTGAGAAATGGCAAAAATGACACCAAAAATTTACCCCATGTTGCAACCCAAGTTCTACTGTTGTATCCCCACTCCATGCTATAGCCCCATTTCTTCCTGCTGCATCACCATACCATGTCCCAGAAGTCTCCGTTGCATGGTCGCACAAGATGTTGCACGAGCCACACGTCCAACGCTTTTTCGATGCATTTTGGACCCAAAATCAGTGTTTTCATAGTTCTACAACCCTACCTATATAAGCCCCATTATAGAACTAAAGGGGGAGTTTTTTGGATGGAAATTTTTAGGCTTTGGAAGGGGAATAAGGAGGAGAAGAAGGGGAGGAGCCACAGGAGAGATCTCCGATGGAGGCAGCAGCTTTCCAGTACCAAACCCATTCTTTTCTCTCACTCTTTCTCTATTTTCCTTTGTAATTATGTTAATTTAGTTTTTATTTTGATTATGGGTGATTTATAAACCTTAAACTTGATTATGTATATAATCTTATGAATTATTTTCAAATTTCCATTTAAGATTGTTTGTGTTTCTCTAAAATTAATGTTTATTATGATTTTCTAGTTATATTTAGGTGTACAACTAATTAGGACTTAAGAATTGTATAATGCTAAGTTAGAATGCTTGATCCGTAATTGTTTTGCAATTTTAGCCATTAGTAGCAAATTATGACACAGTTGTGGTGAGGTTTTTGTGTGATTGTGAAGTGGAATACAACATAGGTTGAATGAACCCAGGTTCTATGTGTTTGTTGCCTAGATCAACCTATCTTTCTTAGTGTAATGCTTCCGTTAGATTGAACGTACCTTAGCTTCTTCCTAGATTGTTTGATGGAAATGGTTTAATAGAGAGCTTGTCTTATTAAATCTATACTACAAGGAAGGATTAAGGTAGTAGAGCTTTTCACTACTCAGTATCTACAGTTGTTAAATTTGGAAATAAATTCTATGATTATTTGTGTAATTAATATTTAGTAATTATGAATGATCCTATAACCAGTTTTAATTATTATTGTTTTATAATATTTAAATTATATTTTTTGTTTTAATTATTAATTTAGTAAAAAAAATCCAAAACCTCATGCCCTTTGTATTTAGTTTAAATTTAGGTTTTTAAAATTGTGAACTAATTAATTAGACCCAATTCTCTTTCAAAAACTACCTTTGTTCACCACTTTACTCAATAACAACTATACTATAACTTAGCAAAGTTTTATCTTTTGATGAGTCCTTCGGATTGCATCAGTTGACAAGAATGACTGGCCAAGAATTGTGCTTGGTATTTTAGTTACTATGTGGATTCATTCCATCAATAGATAAAGCAAGGCGGAGATTCCTTGGTTCTATACTAAAATTTGGTTTTTTCAAATTAAAAGTCTTCCACTATAGCGAATCGGCTAGATGTCTCAACATGCCATCATCAATCCTGTTATCATGGTACCAAGTTAAATCCATTGCATGATCTGCTTTTTGAAACAATCGCTTCAAAAGCGGTTCTAATGGAATGTACCATAACACCTTAGCTAATACACTTTTTCTTCCCTTTGACGGTTTCTTAGCTTTCTTTTACCGAGACTCATTATGCACTGGGCATTCATCTAAGTCTTCACATTCTTTCTAGTAAAACACACAATCATTCAGACAAGAATATGCCTTCTTGTGCTTCATTCTTATAGTACTCAACATCTTTTTAGCCTCATACATACTTGCTGACACTTTATTATTATCCGAAAATGTATCATGTAAAAATTTTAAAAGTTCTATGAAACTTGAATTGGGCCATCCACCCACTATCTTCAAATTCCATAATCTAATCAAACTAGATAGTTTGATATACTTTGAACACCTGTTGTACAATGGTGTCTCCGCAGCTTCCATCATCCTATCAACTAACTCCGGTCAGTGCATAAAGTCTTCTTCTATATCATTCATCATGTCAACCATTTACTACCATCATCATCCTCATCAATATGACTAACATGGCATTGGAAAAATAGTACGCAGCGGAATTTTAAAAATTTTATATTAAAGTATTTTTCAAAACACAAATTTGACATGCTATATGCATAAATTAACTAGATCTTACTAACCTTTGTATGCCGAAGAACTCCCGAAATCTATGAAGAGAAGTAACATTCCAGAAGAGCCTTAACCAACTAGTCTTCTTTGCTATTCTGTATCCACAACCAAAGTGAGAGTGGGCTCACACGTACAGCTCTTCCTCTAGGTGACTCTCCTTCCAACCAATCGAGAGAACCCAAAGCTAGTGTTCATAATTTATGAACAAGAGCTCTCAGGGAGTTTTCAGATGCCCACAAATAGAGTATCACTCTTAATCTCTCAACTGATCTGAATAACTCTTAAGATTTATTCCCTATTTATAGAGGTTGGGTCTAGGGTCAATCCTTATAAGATTAGGTCTCAAAAATTCGAATCAGAATCAAATTTGGATCAATATCTAATAAAATCAGCGTAAAAATATGTGATCTTATCCTTCACTCATCGGTAGCCAAACTACATAATCGGCAGGCCAAACTCACCCATCGGTAGGCCGAACCATCGAAAAAATATCTCAGCGAATCTTTTATTTTCCACCTGAGATTCTATAAGATAAAGTCTCAATTTTAATTCAAATAACCCAATAGAGAAGTTATCTGATCAAAACAACTTTATCTAGATAATCTCTAAGAAAATAAATGAACTCCTAATAATTCTACAAGTTTATGTTAATCTAATTTATCCAAAAATTAAATCAACTGATAAATAGACAAGAATTATCCTATCCCAATAATTCAACAAGTTTATCTTGAATCAATTTTATCTAAAAATTAATTCAACCGATAAACAGACATGAATTATCTATTCTTCTAAATTTTAAACCAATATGATAAATCTGACATAAGTCACCAATTATTGGGAAAGCACGTCGTATCGTTACAGGATGTTGTGTGCTAGCAAAGGGGACCTATATAGTTCAAGCTCCTGATAATTATGAAACCCTATATCCTAGATATACATTTCATAATTATCAACTCCAACGCTACTCCACTAAAAGCTTAGAGCTGCACTCTCAAACTACATAGAATTACGAAGCCCGTATAGCTAAATCTCCATGACATATCATAATGTATCGTATCCCCGTAGGATTATCTATAACCGGCTTAATGACAAGTTCTGTCTTACCATCCCGATTATTTTTATCTTACATTCCATTATCTCACCATCCAAAAACTTACCATCCAAGGACAATATACCATTTGGTTACACCTATGTATCCAAATGATTGAGCGCTCTAGTTTTCTAATTACAGGATAACGTATATAAGAGGATATCACTACTCCTAAAAAGGAGCTATGGATTCTATATCTATGAATAACAAGTCTATGCTACCAAGGGTCATGCCTCCAATGTACCGGTATGCATACCACTATTAAGATGTGGGTATCACTCTTTGGTACATCAAAAGATACAAGTCAAGACAACGATCCTACTATTCATCTTATGATTAAGATACAACACAAATGATTGTCTAAATTGAATCGATTTGTCGAGACAGAATTATTAATCTAAATCAATTCACTTTATGTCCCGATCCAACACATCGTCACCTATGACAATGTGCCAATGTTTCTATTCATGGAGTCCACCTCCGATGGTCAAGACAAACCATCTACCAATAGGGATATAGACAACATAACAATCTTTACATGAATAAAGTGCTCAACTTTATTCCCTCGATTACGGATCTTATGATTTAGACCATCACCTTAAGAATTGTGTCTTCCGTATAATCTGTCCATCATATGCCCAATTCTTAAAGGTTTAGACTGACAGTCTTAGACTATTGTTTGCTTAACATACACTCAACAAATATGAACATAAACAGGGCAAGATTTGATATAATAAATAAATTCTTTATTGATAAAAATGTCTCCAAAAACTTATTACATTTTTTACTCCTTAGGACATACATGTCTAACAATCTCTCATTTGTACTAAGTGAGTAAATATGACAAATCTTGCATCCTCATAGCTTCCACATGCCTCTCAAAGACTCTCCCAGTAAGTGTCTTCGTAAATGGATCAACTAAATTGTCCTCTGACGCGATCTTGCACACCGTAACATACCTGCCCTCAGCAAAGTCCTTTATGATATGATACTTCTGATCAATATGCTTACTTTTCTTGTGAAATCTTGGTTCCTTAGCATTAGCTACTGCTGCACTGTTATCACAGTACAGCGATACCGCCTTATCCATATTAGGAACTACCTCAAGATCCTCAAGGAGCTTGCGGAGCCATACTGCATCTTTCGAAGCATCACTAGCTGCCACATACTCGGCCTCCATCGTTAAATCCAAAGTGCAATCTTGCTTCACACTTCTCCAACTGATGGCACTGCCACCTAGAGTAAACACAAAACCCAATGTTGATTTCCTAGAATCTAGACAGGATTGAAAATCCAAGTTAGTATATCCTAGAGGAGTCAAGTCTTCACCTAAATATACAAGCATATACCCTCGAGTCCTTTTCAGGTACTTGAAAATATGCTTAACCGCGACCCAGTGGTTCAGTCCTAGATTCACCTGAAATCAACTTACAATCTCGACTGCATAACTAATATCTGGTCGTGTGCAAAGCATGGCATACATGAGACTACCCACTACCGAAACATAAGGTACCTTCTTTATGTATTCTCTTTCTTCATAAGACTTTGGTGAGTCTTTCTTAGAAAGAGTAATTCCAGACCTAAATGGTTGCCTACCTTTCTTGGAATCCTGCATTGCAAACATTCTGAGAATTTTATCTATGTAGCCAGCCTAGGATAAAGATATTATTTTGTTCTTCCTATCCCAAAAGATCTGGATACTGAGAACAAAATTAGCCTCTCCCAAGTCCTTCATGTCAAACTGCTTGGTCAACCATAATTTGATCGATGACAATGCCACAACGTCATTGCTAATTAGCAGAATGTCATCTATATAGAGTAGTAGAAAAACCACATTCCCATCTTTAATGTGTTTATAAACACATGGCTCATCCACATTTTGTGAGAACCCATAAGAATTGATTACCTAATCAAATCTTATGTTTCAAGAACAGGAAGCCTGCTTAAGTCCATAAATTGATTTTAGCAGCTTACAAACCTTACCCTCTTGACCCTTGACCTTGAACCCATCTGGTTGTGCCATATAAATGGACTCATCAAGATAGCCATTCAAAAAAGCCGTCTTGACATCCATCTGCCAAATCTCATAGTTGAGAGCGACAGCTATGGACAAAAGAATCTGGATGGACTTAAGCATGGCTACAGGTGAAAAGGTTTCCTCATAATCGATTCCTTCCTTTTGCGTATAACCCTTAGCTACCAGTCTAGCCTTAAAGGTTTCGACCTTTCCATCCACTCCTCTTTTCCTCTTGTAGATCCACTTACACCCTATGGGTTTTACCCCTTCGGGAAGATCCATAAGCTCCCAGACCTGATTAGTCTCCATAGACTTCATCTCAATGTTCATGGCCTCTGTCCAGAGTTTTGAATCAACATCCTCCATAGCCTCTATGTAAGTATAAGGATCCCTGTCATGTTCATTTAGTTCAGCCAAGAAGGCCTCCCCATTGAACATATACCTCTCAGATTGACGCCCGTTCCTCCCACTATGTCGAAGCTCCTAAGGTTATTGTTTAAGTTTGTTTGGTTTTTCTACACTGATCAGAACGGTTTCATTCAGAACCTCTGGAGTGATCGGATCACTCCTTAACTCCTCAAGTACCACTTTGCTTCGAGGTTTAAAGTCGTCCATGTAACTCTCCTCAAGAAAAGTTGCATTAGTTGAAACCACGACTTTATTTTCCTTTGGGTACCCCCTTTAGTCCCTTTTGGATATCCTACAAACACCCAAACTTCTGAACGTGCTTCCAACTTAATCCTTAAACAAGACATGAGCCGGACATCCCCATATGCGAATATGGTTTAAGGATGTCTTCCTACTCGTCCACAACTCATGAGGAGTTTTAAGGACCGATTTTCAAGGCACATTGTTCAAAAGATAACATGTTGTTTGTAGTGCATATCCCCAAAAGGATAAAGGCAAGGATGAATAACTCATCATGGACCTAATCATGTCCAACAAAGTCCTATTTCTTCTCTCCGCTACGCCATTCTACTGTAGAGTGCCCGACGTTATCAAATGGGATAAAATCTCATTCTCTAATAAGTGTCCTAATAACTCATTAGAAAGGTATTCACCACCTCAATCGAATCGAAGTGCCTTTATGGGTCTACCCAATTGCTTTTTCACTTTAGCCCGAAACTCCCTGAACTTGTCATAAGTTTTGCTTTTGTGGTGCATCAGGTACACATACCTATATCTTGAGTAATCGTTAATAAAAGGGACGAAGTACTCATACCCTCCTCGTGCCTGGATGTTTATGGGACCACAAACATCACTATGCATAAGTTCTAGAACCTCTTCAGCCTTATTGCCCTTAGACTCGAATGGTCTTTTGGTCATTTTACCCTCCAAACAAGATTCACATTGTGGTATAGATTCCACCTTTAAGTGACTTAAAGGTCCATCCCTTACCAACCTTCGAATCCTATTCAGGTTAATATGACGTAGTCATAATTGCCAAAGATAGGTCTTATTAGAGTGAGAAGTTTTAAGTTTTTTAGAGTTATTATCATTAATCTCAGCATTAAGTAGTAAGTCCATCTTAGGTTTGATAAAATATAGATTATTTTGCATCCATCCAGAATAGATAAAAGATTTGTTTTTACAAATCACCACTTTATCATTAAAAGAAACCAAATAGGAGTCTTTAAATAAACAAGTTATAGAAATTAAATTCCTTTTAAATTTAGGAATATAAAAACAATCTAGAAAAAATAAATTCCTATAATTATCAAAATAAAGATGGACGTCTCCCACTCTTTCGCTGAGACTAAGGATCCATCGCCCATTCGAAGCATGAAGTATTCATGTAGTAGACTTCTCGTTTCTTTGAACCCCTACAAAGAAACACAAACATGATTACTTGCACGAGAATCTATGACCCAAATGTCACTTGATTCCTCAACCAAACAAGTTTCTAAATGTAGAAGATCACACCTACCTCCTTTGGGAAGAAATTCCTTGCAATGCTTCTTGATATGCCCGACCTTGCCACAGAAGAAGCACTTAAGCTTCTTTGGGTTCTTCTTCTTCTTCTTCTTGCTCTTGGCGCTAGCAAGAATAGAAGACTTCCCATTCTTGGCCCGTTGTTTCTTTCCATTCCCAGAATTGTGATTGGAACCAGAAGCAACTACCAAATTGGCCTCTCCACCCGCGAGAGACTCCCTGATCAGCAGTTCGAATTCCTGTAATTGTTTCATCAATTCTGTTAAGGTCATATCCCATCTATTACTTAAATTAAAAGTAGCTCTAAGTAGAATAAATTCCTTTGATAGAGTCTCAAAAACCATAGTCATCTGAGTTTCAGCATCGATGTCGGCTCCATTGGTTTGTGCCTCAATGAGGTAACCTATGACCAACATCATGTGCTCTATTACAAATGTCCCCAGCCTCTACTTACAGTTAAGAAGCTTCTAAAGCACCCCTTGCCGCTTTGTTATAGCCTGGCCTCCAAACATATCTTCAAGATTATCCAAGATCTGCTTTACAGTCTCATAATCTTGATGTTGAGCCTACTGGCCATTACATAGCAGCGGGCCTAATCATTTGCATCTTTCCAGTGATAGTACGCTTGGAATTGCTTATTAGTGGAGTCTCCCGTAGGCTGGGGAGGACAAGGGGTTGTCAGCACATATTTCAGTTTCTCAAAGGAGAGACGATATCTAAGTTCTATTTTCAATCATTATAATTCTCTCCAGTTAATAGGCTTTTGTCAAGTATCGAAGATAAAGCGTTTTTAGACATTTTTAATCTATAATAAAGAATCATATACCAAATATAAGCAAACATATAATAATAATTTAGTAAGATAACATAATCATGTAAAAACATACAAATGTGTTTATGTGTCAAAACCTTGAAAATATCACAACCTTACAACGATAATTCCCAACTTAGAATTCAACAAGCTCCTAGGGGAGTCATGCCAAATTCAATCAGGAACACGGATCCCCTTCTGATTAATATATGTTATCCAGGACCCGTATGATTAAGCATATATTAATAATCGCTTCTTTGGCTATTAATTTTATTAATAGAGCTCCTAGGGGAGGTTAATAATAAAATTAACGTGAGTGTATAACCATCGTTTCAATAATTTATCCATGATTTACAATCACCACCTAGGGGTGTGCAACCATAAATCATGCTAAAATACCTTATCCTCTCAAAGATCCAATCTAGTACATGATAGAAATCTTTTCCTAGGGGTCGAGACCACCATGTTCTGCCTATGGACCAACGATGGAGGCCTTAGGTTCTCTCTTTGAAACTTTGTCCCACTCAATTTTAATATGTTCTGCCTAAGAACATACATGAACAATTTTAATATGAGCAGCACTCCCTATTCTGTATGACATGTTATCAATATACATGGCAAATCATATTATAATGTAGACAAGCAAAGCAATCAAGCAAAGCTACAAGCATGATAATAATAACCGTAATATTATGGTTCCACCCTAGAGAATAGAAAACAAAGATTACAAGAGAATAATTGGAACATGTTATTGATTCTTCATTCTCGAATCCTTAAGTTGTATCCTTCTTCATGTAATGCCCATGTTCAAGTCTTCAATCCCGTATGAATTGAATACTTCATATTTTTAATCATATCCAAAATTAATGTTTCTTAGAATTGTCCCAAAAACAAAATTAAAACTGCATTGAAAAACTGCACATTTTCTGGAAAAATTTATAGCTTTCGGTCGGCAAGCCGATCTGGGTGATTGGCCTGCCGTTCATGACCCATCGGCCTGCTGATCATGCAGATTGGCTTGCCGACTCATGAAAGATTGGCCTGCCAAACTAAAAGTTTGGCTTGCCGCTAGAGACTCCTGATTTCTACCCCGCTGATGGCCTGTAGAACCTCACGTCCGGCCTGTCGGTTTGCGACCATCGGCCTGTCGAACTGGTGGGTTTGGCATGCCAACCGGGCAGAAATTTCCCATTCTAGAAAATACATTTTTTTATGCAATTCATCAATTTTATTTCCAACAATTCAAAAACGCAAAATTAGAGACTCAAGAAATACCTGGGAACGCCATCATCACTCTTCTAGATCCACCTTCTCTGAATAATTATTTAATTATAAAAATTCTTACAAAACAATAATTCCTAGATGGAGATGATAGTTTGCCATCTAATTACATGAAAAAACTTAGATACACATTCTAACATCTAAGGAACCATAACTGGTATAAATTAATTAATAAATAATTAAACAACCATTTAATCAACCATAAATAATTAATAAACATTCACCATATAATCTATGAAAACATATAAAATATATAGAAACCTAGAGTGCCAACTTTCTATCAAAATTAAATTCAAGCATAGGAGAGATCAAAATCACGAAAATTTATACACATAGTATGTTCACAAACTCTTAAATTTACATAAAAATTGTGGCTCTGATACCAATTGTTGAAAAAATAGTACACAGTGAAATTTTAAAAATTTATATCAGAGTATTTTTTAAAACACAAGTTTGACATGTTATATGCATAAATTACCCAGATCTCACTAACCTCATACCGAAGAACTCTCGAAATCTATGAAGAAAAGCAACGTTCCAGAAGAGCCTTAACCAACTGGTCTTCTTTGCTATTCTCTATCCACGACCAAAGTGAGAGTGGGCTCACACTTACAGCTCTTCCTCTAGGTGACTCTCCTTCCAACCAATCGAGAGAACCTAAAGCTAGTGTTCATAATTTGTGAACAAGAGCTCTTAGAGAGTTTTCAGATGCTCACCAATAGAGTATCACTCTTAATCTCTCAACTGATCTGAATAACTCTTAAGACTTATTCCCTATTTATGGAGGTTGGATCTAGGGTCAATCCTTATCAGATTAGGTCTCAAAAATTTGGATCAGAATCAAATTCGGATCAATATCTAATAAGATCCATGTAAAAATGTGTGATCTTATCCTTCGCTCATCGGTAGGCAAAACTGCATAATCGGCAGGCCGAACATGAGGATCGACAGGCCAAACTGCCCAAAAAATATCTCAACGAATCTTTTATTTTTCACCCGAGATTTTATAGGATAAAGTCTCAGTTTTAATTCAAATAACCCAATAGAGAAGTTATCTGATCAAAACAATTTTATCTAGATAATCTCTAAGATAATAAATGAATTCCTAATAATTCTATAAGTTTATCTTGATCTAATTTATCCAAAAATTAAATCAACCGATAAACAGACAAGAATTATCCAATCTCAATAATTCAACAAGTTTATCTTGAATTAATTTTATCACAAAATTAATTCAACCAATAAACAAACATAAATTATCTGATTCTTTCAAATTTTAAACCAATCTGATATATCTGACTTAAGTCACCAATTATTGAAAAAGCATGCCGTATCATTATAGGATGTTGTGAGCTAGCAAAGGGGATCAAATGGACCTATATAGTTCAAGCTCCAGATAATTATAAAACCCAATATCCCAAATATACATTTCATAATTATCAACTCCAACGCTACTCCACTAAAAGCTTGGAGTTACACTCTCAAACTACATAGAATTATGAAGCCCATATTGCTAAGTCTCCATGACATATCATAGTGTATCGTATCCCCATAGGATTATTCATAACCGGCTTAAGAACAAGTTCTATCTTACCTCTTTGATTATTTTTATCTTACGTCCATTATCTCACCCTCGAAAAACTTACCATCTAAGGACAGTATATCATTCGGTTACACCTATGTATCCAAATGATTAAGTGCTCTAGTTTTCAATTATAGGATAACGCATATAAGAGGATATCACTACTCCTAAAGAGCAACTATGGATTCCATATCTATGAATAACAAGTCTATGCTACCAAGAGTCATGCCTCCAATGTATCGGCATGCATACCACTATTAAGATGTAGGTGTCACCCTTTGGTACATCAAAAGACACAAGTCAAGACAACGGGCCCACTATTCATCTCAGGATTAAGATACAATACAAATGATCGTCTAAAGTGAATCAATTTGCCGAGATAGAATTATTAATCCAAATCAATTCACTTTATATCCTGATCCAACACATCGTCACCTATGACAATGTGCCAATGTTTTTATTCACGGAGTCCACCTCCGATGGTCAAGACAAACCATCTCCCAATAAGGATATAGACAACATAACAATCTTTACATGAATAAAGCGCCCAACTTTATTCCCTCGATTGCAGATCTTATGATTTAGACCATCACCTTAAGAATCTTGTCTTCTGCATAATCTGTCCATCATATGCCCAATTCTTAAAAGTTTAAATTGATAGTCTCAGACTATTGTTTGGTTATCATACATTCAACAAATATGAACGTAAAGAGGATAGGATTTGATTTAATAATAAATTCTTTATTGATAAAAATGTCTCCAAAAACTTATTACATTTTTTACTCCTTAGGGCATACATGTCTAACACATGGATCTTCTCCCTCATTGACGATAAAATCGAGACTTTCTCACCATGCCATATCCATATTTGATAAGTCTGATCAATCCTATATCGATATAAATGAAACCTAACATCATCAAATGTTTGTTTTCTAATGTTTCTACAATCAACATAAGGACAATGAAGCATACTCCCTTTCACATTAGCCTTTGTAAAAGCCATAAAATCCTCAACCTCTTTCTCATATTGATCACTCATCCTATTGGTATACATCCATTGCTGCAAAATAAAATCAAAATTTACTCCATCTCACAACAAATTTATAACTAATCTCAAACAATTACCACTAAAAAATTCAGTTGCAAAACATAAATTAAATCTAATTAGCTAAATAAAAAATAAAACTAATAAATACAAAACGATCAATCAATTTTAATCTCATAATTACAAATTATAACCATAAATTAAACCCAAAACTAACATATTTATCAAGTTAATTATCAACAAAGTAAACAAAACAAAAATGAACTTAAAACTAACATATTCATACTATCAAGTTCAAACAAAACTCCCAATACAACAAACTAAACAGAACAAAAATAAACCTAAAGCTAACATACCTAAAATCAACCAAACTCTTAATGCAAAATGATAATAATACTAATAATAAAACTAAAAGTAAGAGTAAAACTAACACAAAAATTAAAACTAATAACCTTAATTAATTAACATAGAAACAAAACTAACATACCCAATTCACAACCTTAAGCAAATCCCTAAGCAACAATTCCATTCACAAATCCTAAATATAAAATCCTAATTACCAAATAAAAAACTTTAATACAAAATCTATTAAATAAATAACAATAAATAGAAAATAAACCACAAATTAATATAAAATAAACTAATAATTACCTATTAATGATGACAACTATAGACGCAATGGGTGGCAATGAAATGACAACGATGGCTATGGAGAGGCGAAGCAGTGGATGACGAGAGAGGGCGAACGATGGAGGCACTCGAAGAGAGAGGGGTTATGAGGACGGTGACACTTCGAGAAAGGGATATTGGAATCAAAGAAAAAGAGCTGCTAAGAGAGTTAGATTTTGATTTTCGAATGGGCGTAATAGTTAAAGCATATTAGACGACGATTTCTTAAAAACTGTCGCCTAAAGTAACGCATTAGATAATGGAAGCATACAACATTTAATGCTAATCAATGCTGCGCTATTTACGATGACGCTTTTTTAGAAAAATGTCATCTAATGAGCGTCGTCATGTAAGCGACTATTTCTTGTAGTGTCAAGGCTACGATGAATCAAGAAAAAGAAAATAAACTTTCATTTGTACAATATATTCAAACAAAATTCAACAACTGAATACGATAGCGTGTAATTTCAATTAGTAATCAACTAATAATGAAGTTTTGATACTTTATGTATGAAGCAGAAACTTTTATTGTATTAACTATTACGTCCCAAGTTGAGAAAAACTATCATCTTCTGGTGTTGGTTATATGCGTCCAGAATCACACGTTTAGATATAACAATTTAAACCGTGTTAATGTTTCAAATTTTTGTAATTGAGGAAAAACATATTTTTTATTCATTTTGCTTTTAATAATTTTTTCAGAGATAGATCAGTTATGTATCAGGCGAGTAGTGAAAGTCGTCGTCTCCAAAAGAGAAATGAAGTTGACACGAGAGGAGGATAGAAGGCCTAAGCACCTCCATTATTAAGATTCCTTTCGGACTCTTCTTGGGAGGCGTGTGCTCCTCTCATGCCTATCGGGCCCCACAATAACCTTATCCATTTGGGCCCCACCCACACGTCTCACGTCCTCCCGGCCAATTCCTCAATTGCCCATCTCCCTGCACCTCTATAAATTCATCCCCATATTGCACAGGTTGGAGACATATAGCAAAAGCAAAGAACCTCAAACAAAACCTTCCACAAGCTTTCTCTAAGAATTATTCAAACTTCCAAATCAACCATGTCGGACAAGTGCAGCAACTGCGACTGCTCTGACAGCAGCCAGTGCACGTAAGTCTAATATCTCTCTCTATATCATGAATATATACACATATATATATGTATGTGTATATACGTAAACGAGTTGGTTATGTCATGGTTATATTTTCAACGTAGTTATACGGCGCTCATATTGATCAGCATTGCTACGTGGTTTTTGTTACTATAATGCAATAACAATCTTTTCAAAAAGTCCAACCGGCTGTTACATGTATTAGTTTTTCAATTCTCATGTCCGTCTCTCTCTCTCTCTCTCTCTTTATATATATACACACACATATATGTACGTATATACATATGTGTTTGTATGTATTTATATATATATGTAGGTATGTAACACCCAAGCGGCTGATCTGTGTGAACTGTAACAAAACATGCTGACCACGTGTTAGTTTGTGCCCTCAAATTTTCAGTTTTTATGTGGAATTTATCTTGTAGTAGGAATTGTTAAAGACTTGGTTCCAACCCAATCTGGAGAAAACTACAATTTTTTTAAACTTTTTTTTTCTCTCAGATGTATAGCGTATTGTTTTATTGCATGGTTATTAAAATAAAGTATGTACTTTGTGGTTGCAGCAAGAAGGGAAACACACTCGTCATCGAGACTGAGAAGATCAGGTACTTCTCATCTCATACTTAAAAGCCGCATATTTATGCGCTTGGGTGTTTCTTTATCGACTAACAAATGCAAAAATAAGGCCATAATTAGTCTCATAATTTTCAGTTTTTATGTGGAATTTATCTTGCAGTAGGAATTGTTAAAGACTTGGTTCCAACCCAATATGGAGAAAACTACACTTTTTTTTAACTTTTTTTTTCTCTTAGATGTATAGCGTAATGTTTTATTGCATGGTTATCAAAATAACGTATGTACTTTGTGGTTGCAGCAAGAAGGGAAATACACTCGTCATCGAGACTGAGAAGATCAGGTACTTCTCATCTCATACTTAAAAGCCGCATATTTATGCGCTTGGGTGTTTCTTTATCGACTAAGAAGTGCAAAAATAAGGACATAATTAGTTTCATATGTCAACATGGATCGACCCTCTAAATCAGAGCAGCAGAAACAAGTAAATTGTGTTAGCCTGAGACCTAAAATCATCTGCTAATGTTGGATGGCTTGTTTCGTTACAGCTACGTGGATGCCGTTGCTGTGGATGGCCCGGCAGCTGAGCACGACGGCAACTGCAAGAGCGGCTCCAGCGGGGCGCTTGCGTGAACTGCACGTCAATGTAACAGTGATTTACCATTAATACAAGTTTTAAGTATAAATCATGTCACTGTTTGGGAGTCTATGTAATAATTTGTAATACTGATGATGAAATAACTGTCTTCTGTGAAACTTGTCTTTTGTCATGGTACTGTTAAAGAGTCATAAGTGAAGATGTGTCTGTTGGTCGTTGTTGTGTTTCTTTAAGTTTCCTTGTTCATGGCCATCTCTGTGGCCTAGTGTGGTTTTAAAGAAGTTTATTTTAGTATACTTCCTCTGTTCATATTCAATTACTTAGTTGTTTTTTTCTTTTCATATCTAATTTTGCTATTTTCAAGGGGGTTTTATCCTGCTACTCACAAAACATGTCTCAAGCTAGCAGACAGTGGGAAAAATCCGAGGGGATAAAAATGATTTTTCTTATTAAAAGCCCCGATATCAATTGAATATCCGCTTTTACTTGTAATGTTGTTGAGCGTTATATGGGCAGACGATACAAATTTCTTGCCCTTTTCTATGGCAGAACCTGAGAACTTGTGGAAGATAATTTTATTGCTTTGGCACTTCAAACGAGTTTGGAGATGACTTTCTCACATGTTATTGGAAATAATCAAACCAGCTTGGAGATAACTTTGACGAAGGTTGTTTCAGACGCAGTAACACTAACAAAATTAGTGTTGCAAATTAGAAGCTCTAATTCTACTAAGAACGAAAAATATGCTAACAAAAAATAAATAAGAACACATGAAATTTATAGTAGTTTACGCTCGATATAAGAGCTACATCTACGTTCAACCGCTGCGGAATAATTTACTATGATAATGAAAAAGTTTATAAGAAAAAATAGCACAAACTCTTTCTAGACTTTTTCTCAAGCCTCTCTGTCACTCAATTTCTAAGATTCACACACTCTATAAAGAAAAGAACCTAACCTATTTATTTATAGGTTTACAAAAGAATAGGTAACAAACTCTAAAAAATCGTATAATACACGCTCTAGGATGCCAACATGTGAATTTCTATAGCACCAGCGTGCGGCCGTGAGACTCCACGGGCGTTGAATCCTCTACATAGGGTGATATTTTGAAAAACATTGAATTTAGCTCCTCACTTCTTAATAATTAGATGAAAGGTCTTGCTAATCTAATAAGAACGCCTTCAAGAAGGATATAGTCTCTCATATGCCTTGTTGCATCCTGCTCATGTTGCTTGTGGAGTTCTTCTTTTTTTTCTTTTTTTTTTTTTTTGCAATGCAAGAGGGATTTGTTTTGGGTTGCATTTATTGCCCACTCGAAAAACAGCAATTGAAACTGAAAATTATGGAGTTCACATGGAAGTGATGACTTCGGATACGGCTGAAGATATGATTGAATTAGAATGTACTTCTGTCCTCATAGTTGCTCTACTTCCTAACGAAATGAGGACTTCGAATATATCCCGACTCGGATTCAAGTTCAGGTCAAATTTATTGTGTGCCCGACACCCTTCCTTTATTGTTTCCTGACATAATCTTATAGAACAATGGTTAAAGTTCAACACTGTAGCATATGAGAACTTTACACTATTCGAGTTCTAACCAATCCTCCCAAACACCTTTTTAAAATGCCTAGATGTCTAATCTTCACAAAATCTATTGTAGTTTTCAACTTATTGCATTAATATAAGACAATTATGTATCAAGAGATGAAGAAAGTGTTTTAAGTAAATAAATTTTGAGATGAATTTTTCATATTGGCTACGTAATTCTTCTCTTTTTTTCAATAGATGCTATTGGATTTGAAAGTTTCCTCTCAAATAAATGATCTGTACTTGTCTTTAAATAAATAATAAAAAAGAGTAGTAGTAGCCCACTGTAAATTCTCAATAATCTAAACTTTTCAACTCGCCAAAATAGCATTAGAATTGCGGGCACTGATCTTTCATCAACACATTTGAACTGAAAAGAACATGATATGCGGAAATTGATAACGTAGCGAAGAAAACTAGAGAAACCGAAATACGTTTCTAATAATCAATGTGTACCTACCGTTTACTTCATAGATGAAGACATGAAGTAAACAAAAAAAAAAAAAAAAATGCCAACATAAAGAAAACACAAACAAAATAAAAACATGAATGCTATCTAAAAGGCAAGAGAAAACGCCCTCCCTTGCATTATTCTTGAATTTGAAGATATCATTCTGTATGTTCTATCCTAAAACAAAAAAAGTTTGTATTCCAAAATTATTAAAACCCTTATCATGCAGCCCAACCATCACACCACTAAACATTAAAGCCTTCGGCACGGAGACACTTGCGATGCGCCTCTATCCATTTCGCGCAGGCTTCTTCCCCGTGCTCCACAATGCATTCGTCTCTCAGTTTCTTAGTCTCGGGACAAGCACAGCAGATCTTCTTCTTCGGCTTTGTATCTGGGCTAGGTTTATTGCCAGTTGATTCGCGGTTTAGCCGTGACCCTATTAAAGCTAAGGTAGATGAAGTATTCTCTGCTGGCAGGCCACCCATTTCAGAAGCCCTTGAGAATAGAAATTCTATCACTAAAGGAAAAAAAAGACAGAAGATTAGGGGAAAAACAATGTGAGGTTTTAAGCCCTTTGGAGTATGGGCCAATTATTTCAAGAAATTGCTCATAACAGAAGATAACACTTTCTCTTCTTTTTTTTTTTTTTTTTTTTTTCCAAAATAGAGATATGCAAAAAGGAAAAATGCAAAAATGTGATTCTTCTGCATAAAGCAATTAGAATTAAAGATTTTTCCTATTTCTGGCCATGAGGTCAACTCATCTAAAAGAAAGGACATTTAATCATTGGCAATCACAAGGAGACAGTGATCAACTTTAGAACATTCAGGAGAGACTTTAACAAAGTTCAGAATGCTCCAAAAGCCTCTTAGAACTTCAGAGGAAGCCCCGCTGATAAAAATGCCTTTCAGCAGACCACCACTACAACTCTAAGAAGTAATAACCAAGGGAGGTCTGTCGGGTATCGGTTTAAGTTTCAACATCATTTCAAAGATCTTTTATGCGTATGTTAATTAAATTTTTCATCACACCCTCAAAAGAAGTTAAAAAGTGATAAACTTTTTTAAGCGTTTCGGAAATTCTACCTTTCTACGCCCTTAAGAGGCCTTGATTTACAGAAGAAAGCAGAACCAACTACACACACTAGAGTGCTTGGACAGTGTGGTTAAAACTAAAACTTTTAAACTTAAAACTGTAGCATATGAAACCTTTATACCGTAGCTTACTTTTTCTGATCACTGTAGCATGTTAGAGCTTTACACTATTGCAATTAAAAGTTTTGCGTAGACTGATTTTGCCAGACATGAATTTAATTATATTCGAGGCTAAACTCGTCTTGGGCTTTCTATCAAACACATGGTGGGTGTTCGGTTTGACAAGTAAACAAAACACACAAACACGACAAAATATACTTAACGAACACAATTCGTAAAAGAACAAAAGCAAACAACCCCATCAATCAAAAAGGGCAAAAAAATAAAAAACGAATAACAGTGAGAATTTGGACGTATTTAACTGTTTTGTGGAACATAAGTCTTCTAACACTTCCTTATTTTTATCACAATATAAAACGAACAGAAAAGAACATTGAAAGTTCTAAATCCCATAACTCAGGTACGAAGTGTTTTTACCAAACAATTAAACACAACAATCTTAAACCCCAAAAGATTCTCCTTTCACGTAAACACCATATATTTTGGATATGTAAACAAAAGAAAGAATTGAAAGGGAAAAAAATAAATCAGTCAGAGTAACGGCAGCTCATGAGTATTTTGCCCGTATAGACAAACCTCGTAGGACCTCCCGGAATCAAAGAAACACCCAAAGTTTCAAGAACCAAAAATCATAACAATTTCATGAACTGAAAAACAATAAATTCCAACAGCAATTTAAAAGAACAAAAAACAAACAAACAAAGATGATTTTAAAGGATTTCACTACATAAAAAAGAAAAAGAAGTAAC
This sequence comes from Artocarpus heterophyllus, assembly GCA_025403435.1. Taxonomy (NCBI): domain Eukaryota; kingdom Viridiplantae; phylum Streptophyta; class Magnoliopsida; order Rosales; family Moraceae; genus Artocarpus; species Artocarpus heterophyllus. Next base: position 16,922,107 of record CM046330.1, read on the forward strand.
GAATAGTGGATATTGGGAATTGAAAACAGAATTGTGCAAAGAGAATGGAGAAGAACATTTTACCGTTCAAAGGACGCTGAGGAGCAACAGAATTTGCAACGCAAAAAAATGAGACTTTGAAAAGAGAACCGTATGAGAAATTGGGCTCGCTTTTATTGGCCTGTTCATTATTGGGCTTGTTTTTAGCCTTTACTTAGGCCTACACGAAACTTAATAAAAAAAAACAGAAAATTACATATCACACTTTTAAAAAGTTATTTATTTGTGATATGTTATGATTTATATTATATATTAAGTTATGTCATAAATAATATATGTAACATTTATAAAAGATACTCCTAATGAAAAGTCTTTGGTGCTTCTTTTTCAGCAATTAATTCTAAAACACAATTTTTACGTAATATTTCTTGTTTTTTTGTTTGACAATCTGCATCCTTAGTATTAATGATGAATTTTTATAATTTAATAAAATTCTTCATGTATTCATCAGGTGGTAACTTGAAATTAAAAGAGAGAGAGAAAGAGAGACATTATTTACAAAATGCTCCCTTCGTCAAAAGTTAAAACCTATAGAAAACCACTTATTATATTGACTGGTTGGATTCACGTAAGAACACATGTGAGACTTATGCCAAAGTTTTTTTTAGGGTAATTTGTTAAATGTAATTTTTTAGAGTTTTTAATATAGCTGTAAGGATTCACGTAAGAACACGTGTGAGACTTATGCCAAAGTTTTTTTTAGGGTAATTTGTTAAGTTAAATGTAATTTTTTTAGAGTTTTTAATATAGTTGTAATTGTTTATAACTACTTTCAAGTTATTAAATCTTTTTTTTTTTTTAAGATTGAATCCATTTTCAGAAATAGGTTTTTATTGTCATTTTCATTAAAAAAATTTAAAAGAAAAACAATGAATTTAGTTTTAAAACATGATATAGGAAGAAATAAAATATAAATGTTGACAGAATCGATGTACCAAAATAAAAAAAAAAAAACAAAGAAAGAATCATAACCTACTATTATACCAGCAAGAGGAAGGAAAAGAAGAGAGGAAAGAGAGAACAAATTTCTAATGCCCAGAGAAAAAACAACAGAAAGATTCATGTACGTGGAGAAGGTATGCTCATAAGCAAACTAGGAGAGCGAACTTGATCTCCTCTCTATTTAAAAAAAAAATGTTACAATTACATTTACATCATAATCCAACAATAGGGTTCTTTATTGAAATTGTTAATGCGCCACAAGAAGTCTTCTTCTTCTTCTTTTTTTTTCTTTTTTGGCAAGAGAAGTACTTGGGAAAGTTTCAAGGAAGAACTGATTTCTTGAATAGTCAAATGTAGTTTCTCTCTTTTTACCAAGATAAATGAGATTGAGGAAATTGTAACCTGCTTACTGCTGCAAAGGAAAAATGGAATATAGGAGTTGCAAAGTTGACCGAGCTTATTTGCCTCTATATTTAGTGACTTAAACATCAAAAGAAAATAGCTAAACATGTATATCAGATGAACAAAAGTAAACAGCCGAACAAATCAACTTGAATGGTGTATAACTAAGCAAATTAGAAATAGAAATAATATCCATAAACACAACTTGTAACGAGAAATTCAATCATGTCAACATAATTTATGAGGATTGAAATCAAGGCATAACTCAAATCGTGCAAGTCAAGTTGCCCCTGCTAAAACAATGCAGTTGACATGATATATACCAAGTACGGTAAAGAAAAAGAACATTAGCCAACTACACAAGCCAGTGCAAATATTCCAATACCTCGTTCAAAAGAAAAAAAAAAAAAAAATCCCACTACCAAGATCTCGAAACAGCTCTTTGATAGACTTTTATAGACAATCTTTTCAATGTTGGAAAGACATCAAAAGTTCTTCTTGGGAGGCAAATATCTTACCGCCTCATTGTCTTTAGATAAATAACTTCTAATTAGAAGCATATATTTTCTAAATGGAGTTTCCATTAAAATGTAACCGCATGCCTATCAACATCTTTGTAGATGATCCAGCAGAGCTTTCGTATCTCATGTTAAGATTTGCACAATTGCATGTCTTATAATTTGGAAACAAATGAAATTTTAAATATTGCTACTATACATCCTCCAAACAATCAAGTTATAGAAAGTTGATAATTTTATATCTGAAAAAAATAAGAAATTATTTAAAAACCCAATTGCTAGCATACACGGTGAATACAGTATCAAAAAAAGAAAAAAAAAAAACTTATGACTTGAGCCGGAAAATAGAAGCAAAAAAAGATGACAATTAGATTATCAACAACACACATAGGAACCTTGCAATTTGAATAATAAACTGACAATTGAGCAGGCCATGATTCGTGATTTAGGATTTAATAAATTCATATAGTTTTAGCAACCACCCTGAATTCAAATTCAGAACCAAAAAATCCCCAAAATAAAATAATATAGGAGTTGCTTAAATGAGATTTTATGGAAATAATTTTTAAAACACATAAGCACTAACCAAATCGGTAACTATTTCTAAATGCATTAAAACCGAGAATAGCTATGAAAAACCGACCCAAATATGGCAAGGAAAAAACCAAAAAATGAATAGACCATACAACTTAGCAAAAACCAACCTATAAATACAAGGAAAAAACAAATGATTTTACAGCCAAAAAAACACACCAAAGAATTGATCAAGAACTATAAAACAACAATACAATATAAAGGGACGTACCCATGTGAGACGAGAGACTTACCCAAATGAAGAATACAATTGACGTACATCAAAGGGAAAAAAACTATAGATGATCAAAAACCAGAAGAGAGAGATTTTTTAACTTGCATCAAATCAAAGAAAAACAAACATAGACGATTAAAAACCCCATGAAAAAATGAGAAAAAAAAAAAGAAACTTTTTTTTTTGACAATTTTCCTCCCTTAATGGCCTCTCTTGATCCTCACCAACCCATAGCAACGTGTTCTAGTCCAAAATGAAGATGGGAGAGCAGTGAGAAACGAGAAAGAAGCATGAGAGAAGAAGCGAAAAAGAAGTTGAAAAGAAAGGCAAAGAAAAGAAAAAAGGTTAAAATCATGGAAAAGAAAAAAATTCGAAACGATGTTGAAAATAAAGGCACAAGAAGCTATATCAGAAGCAGGCATGGAAAAGGAAAAAAAAAAAAAAAAAAAGCAGAAGCCAACAAAATAACTCAACAATTATAGAAATAGGCCGAAGGAATTCGAGCATATCAGAAGAAGGAAAATAAAAGAAAAAAAACAAAAGCAGAGCCGACAAAATAACTCAACAATTATAGAAATAGGCCAAAGCAGTTTGTACGATAAAGTAGACCAAAATTGAAAAAATGATAATATATTGGCTTAAAGTCTGATTTATTAAATTACAAAAGTACAATAGGATCCCTAAATTAGTTTTAGAATATGAAAATAGTTTGCTAGTTGGTTACAAATCTGTTACAATTCTGTTAGTATGCTATTGGTTGACTTATAGTAAGTTAATTAGTTAAGTAGGTTTATGTACATACTCTTAGTTCACGTGTATATAATGATGAATCCATTGTATTCAGAATACACAAGCAATGAAATAGATTCCAATTTTCTCTCCAGTTTTGTTGCATCTCTTTCTTGAAAACTCAATCTTCGCATCAACATGGTATCAAATGAATTCTTCGCTACTTCCTCCAATTTTCATCACTTCTGAACCAGTTCTTACTTCACGACAATCACGTTCATTTCGTTCCTTCCTTCCTTCATCATGGAAGCTTCATGATCTGTTGACTCGATTGTCTCCTCTGGCAACTCCGCCATTGAGATCCACTAAGCCCTACTTTCTTCATCATTCCGACAGCCCTGGTCTTACACTCATTTCACAACATCTCACCGGGGACAACTATGCTTCCTGGAGCCGTACGATGAAGATTGCTTTTTCTGTCAAGAGCAAGATCGACTTCATTGATGGTTCAATCACTAAACCAGATGGTACTGATCTCAATCTTTTCAATTCTTGGACTCGAAACAACAATATGGTCATTTCTTGGATTTTGAATTTTTTCTCCAAGGAAATTTCTACAAGTATTATGTTTTTTGACTCTGCTTATGAGATTTGGTTGGATCTCAAAGAATGTGTTCAACAGAGTAATGGTCCTCGAATCTTTTAGCTTCGTCAGGAACTGATCAATCATACTCAAGATCAAACTTCTGTGAGCATATATTTTACAAAATTGAAAACGATCTGGGAAGAATTAAGCGTTTTTAAGCCTATTTGTAATTGTGGAAAGTATACCTGTGGCGGTGTGAAAGAATTGAACTCCTATCATCAGATGGAGTACATTATAACATTCCTCAGGGGGCTACAAGAGTCCTTTGCATAGGTTCGCAGCCAGATACTGTTAATGGATCCTTTGCCCCCCATCAACAAAGCTTTTTCCTTGATCTCCCAAGAAGAGCGTCAAAGGACCATTGGCATGCCTATAGTTCTTGATCCTAACACCAACATGGCCTTTCATGTCAAGATTGATCCTTCCAAGACGGCTGCTGATTCAAGCTCTGGAACTCACAGAAATCAGAGGAAAGATAGACCATTTTGTACACATTGTAACTTTCATGGTCATACCATTGAACGATGTTACAAGCTTCATGGCTGTCCACCTGGTTACAAACCACGTCCAAGAAACTTGCACCCATCACCAAGTACTCCTAATGTGGTGGTTAATTAAGTTACTGATAAGTCTTTTCCTCTTGACAATGACAACAAAGAACATGACAATATGGGAGCTTTTCTTCAGAATCTTAACACTGCTCAATATCAGTAGTTGATGAATTTACTCTCATCCCACATGTCAATTTCCAATACCAACACAGATCAGCCAGGTAATAGTAGTACTTCCTACTCAACAGGTACTTGTTTTTCTATCTCACAAGACACTATCTTATCTTGCCAAAATTTTTGGATCATTGATTCAGGTGCTTCTAGGCACATTTGTTCAAATGCCCATGCCTTTATGAACCTGACACCTCTTAACAGTTCCACTGCCCATTTGCCTAATAACACAAGTATTAATGTGACTTCAAGTGGTGACATTAGACTCCATTTACAAATTATTCTCAAGAATGTTCTCTTTGTTCCCCAATTCAAGTTTAATCTTCTCTCAGTGAGTGCTCTTACCACTGACTCACAACTCATAGTGGCTTTCTTTCCTGATTACTTCACAATTCAGGACATCAACACCAAGATGATGATTGGTAGGGGTAACAAAATTGGTGATCTGTACATTCTTGACAATAACACTTAGACCACTCCTTATCTTGCTCATATCAATGCCGTCACTGCACGTGTTTGGCATAATCGCCTTAGACATCCTTCCTCAAAAAGATTAGATCTTTTGCAGCATCAACTGCAGCTCAGTGGATCTAGATTTGATGCATCACATCCATGCAACGGCACTTACCTTTTGTATCAAACAATCATTTGTCAAAGTTTCCATTTGACTTGATTCATTGTGACATATGGGGACCTTATCTTATTACTGCTTATAATGGTTCTAGATATTTTCTATCACTAGTTGATGATTGCACTTGATTCACTTGGGTTTTATGCTCAAACAAAAATCTGATGTGGCTGTTGTTCTTCCCAAATTTTTCAACATGATCAATACTTAATTTAATAAGAAAATTAAAAGTTTCAGATCAGATAATGTTAAGAAACTTGCTTTTGTTGATTTTTTTAATCGACATAGGGTACTACATCAATTTTCTTGTGTGGACGCTCCTTAGCAGAACTCAGTTGTGGAGAGAAAACATCAACATTTATTAAATGTTGCTCCAACTCTATACTTTCAATCTCGAATTCCTCTTTGTCACTGGAATGAATGTGTTCTAACTGCCACTTTTCTAATCAATCGTACACCTTCACCTTTGCTTCAGAATAAGACACCATTTGAAGTCCTCTACTAGTCCAAAGTGGATTATTCTCCCTTCAAGGTCTTTGGTTGCCTATCTTTTGCCTCAACTTTGTCATCCAATCACACAAAGTTTCATCCAAGGGCTTGAGCATGCGTCTTTCTTTGTTATCCCCCTGGCATCAAAGGTTATAAATTGTTAGATATTCAATCTAAACAAGTTTTCATTTCCTGTGATGTCATATCCACAAAGAAGTCTTTCCTTTCCATTCAATAACATCTGCAGATTCCTTAGCAGATCCATTTCCTGACCTTGTACTTCCAAAGCCCCCTTCTGATTTTATTCCTTCTCACCCCCCTGAGCATTTATCCAATGTATCAGCATCTCAGCCACCATCCACCATGTAAGAATAGCCACCCTCATCTTCCACTACTACTCACACTTCCAGAAGAAGGTCCTCTCGTCCTATTAAAACCCCTTCTTATCTTCGCGATTTCCATTGCAATCTATTGAGCTGTTCTCCTAACAATACTCTTGACCCTCTTAACACTTTGTATCCTTTGTCACAATATCTTTCCTATAATTCACTTTCACCTTCTCATAAACATTTTGTGCTTAATGTTTCTTCCCAATTTGAGTCTCAATTCTACAACTAAGCAGTCAAAATTCCTTAATGGCATGATGCTATGCAAGCAGAACTAGCTGCTTTGGAACTTAACAATACTTGGTCCCTTGTTCCTCCACCTCCAGATAAACACACCATAGGTTGCAAGTGGGTTTATAAAATTAAGTATCAAGTTAATGGTTCCATTGATAAAAACAAAGCTCGATTGGTTGCTAAAGGTTACACACAACAAGAAGGTGTGGATTTCATAGAGACCTTCTCACCATGGCAAAGCTAGTCACTATTAAACTTTTCCTAGCTCTTGCTGCCAGTCAATCATGGCATTTGATGCAACTTGACATTAATAATGCCTTTTTAAATGGAGATTTGTTCGAGGAAGTATACATGGATCTTCCTCTCGGATATCAAGTTAAGGGGGAGGCTCCTTCACAAAAAAGGTAAGCTTGTTTGTAAACTTAACAAGTCTATCTACGGGTTAAAACAAGCTTCTAAGCAATGGAACTCCAAGTTAACCAGCTCCTTTCTTCAATATGGTTTCAATCAGTCCAAATCCGATTATTCTTTATTTACTGAAGGGAAAGGTTCTTCATTTGTGGCACTCTTAGTTTATATTGATGACATCATCATTGCTGGTCCTTCCCTTGAAATCATTACTGCCCTTAAATCCTTCCTACACAAGCAGTTCAGACTTCAAGATCTTGGTAAGCTCAAGTATTTTTCTTGGTCTTGAAATAGCTCACTCCACTCAAGGCATTGTCCTTTCCTAGCGCCATTACACTTTACAACTCCTTGAAGACATAGGTTTTTTGGGTTCTAAACCTGCCTCGGTTCCCATGGATCCTAATAACAAACTCAATGCATCCGATGATGATCCCATTACTGACATATCATAGTATCGAAGACTTGTTGGCAGACTTCTATACCTTACATTATCCCGACTTGACATCACCTATGCAGTCCACAAGCTTAATCAATTTTTATCCCAGCCTTGTATTCCTCCCTTATAGGCTGTTCATCATCTTCTACGCGACCTCAAATCTACTCTTGGTCAGGGCTTGTTCTTCTCTGCTTCCTCTTCATTACAACTCAAGGCCTTTTCTGATGCTGATTGGGGGTTCTTGCCTGGACTCTCAAAAATCCACCACTGGTTATTGAATATTTCTTGGTGATTCTTTAGTCTCCTAGAAAGCTAAGAAGCAAAGCACCATTTCTCGTTCTTCAGCAGAAGCTGAATATCAAGCTTTGGCAACCACCAGTAGTGAACTGACCTGGTTCCAATACTTGTTACAAGACTTCAATCTCGATGCTTCCCAACCAGCTTTTCTCTTTTGTGATAACCAAGCTGCCCTCCACATTGCCTCTAATCCTACCTTTCATGAGCGTACTAAGCATATTGAAATCGATTGCCATTTTGTCTGTGACAAAGTCGTTGACGGCAACATCAAACTTCTGCCCATTCGTTCACAACACCAACTCGCTGATGTTTTTACTAAACCTCTTTCTTCATCCTTATTATTTCCTTTGTAATCCAAGATGGCTGTCAAAGATCTTTACAGTCCGTCTTGAGGGGGAGTTTTAGAATATGAAAATAGTTAGCTAGTTGGTTACAAATCTGTTACAATTCTGTTAGTAAGCTGTTGGTTGACTTTTAGTAAGTTAATTAGTTAAGTCGGTTAATGTAGATACTCTTAGTTCACGTGTATATAATGATGAATACATTGTATTCAGAATACACAAGCAATGAAATAGAATCCAATTTTCTCTCCAGTTTCGTTGCATCTCTTTCTTGAAAACTCAATCTTAGCTTCAACAATTAGACATCTCAGCCTCTCTCTTCTTCTCTTCCCCTCTCTCTCCTTCTCACATGTTCTCAACCATTGTTGTGCAAACAAACCTTCAACCCTCAATAGAAAACAAACATTCCTCTCTCTCCTTCCTCTTCGTCTTCCGCCTCCTCTTGTCATGCTCTTTACAGTAAGAGATCGAAATGGACGGTGCTTCGATGGTAAATGCAGGGATCGCAATCTCTGGTTCTTCGTACTATTTTCGGGTAGTTGGCTCCAACTCCAAAGCTTTGCGCAATCTCCAAACACCGGTGGCTCTCCTCGACACCGGCGCCGTCCAAGCTTACCTTCTCTGTCTATGGCGAAATAGAGATCTAGTCATGTAATAGTCGTCATCATGGCTGCGTGATGATTGTCGCTCTCGAGCAGCAAGTATTTCAACAAAGGAAGTGTAGATCAATGAAGGTAAAGAGAGATTCGAAGAAGAGGGAAAGCATCAGAAGGGAGGGGAAGAGTTGAGGAGAGAAAAATGTGTTCAATTTTTTGTTATTTCTTTTTTGGTTGAACAAAACTTTTGAGATAGAAAAGAAAAATTGCTACATTCAAAATTAAGGTTAGCCTATTAATTTACTTGTCTTTTTAACTGTGCAACTTCCATAGGTTCTAAAACTAGGCGTATCTGGTACAATTTTCCATGAAAATTTTGAACATATTCTAGAGGAATTCTCATTTATAAAATAGGTAATATATTTAAATAAAACTTTTTATTATCTTTAACATCTTTATAAAATTAGAAAGAGTTTCAAATACTGGTTCCACATAAAAGAAATGACAAAACGTTTCGTCTTATAATTTTGCTATGTATCAGTGTACAATTCGTTGGATTCAAGTTGCTTTCCATGTTTAAAGGGAGTAGGGATAATGGTGGGACCTATAGAGCTGCTAGACGTGTTGAAGGATGTACTTAGACTGCACGCACTCATGTTTCGTTTCCTTTTTTGTTTTCTGCATCATTCCTTTTTTTTCATCTTCTTCCCTTCACTTCCGTTCTTTTATTTTCCTTTCATGTCTCCTCCTCCTTCTTCTTCTTCTTCTTCTTCATTTCTCTTATTTTCCACCCTTTTTTGAGGTCTCTTCTGCACTTGAAAGAGAAAAAAAAATTCCTCACTGTATTCTCTCACAGATTTGTGGTAATATTTATTGTTTCCTTTTTCCTTGGGTTTTTGTGTAATTGTATGTGGAATCACTGAAAGGCGAGTCTTTCAAAATTTAGGCTCTTGATTTTTCCCTTATCCCAGATTTCATGATGGCTATCATGCTCCACTTTGATGAACTTATTTTTCCTAACGTTCATCACCTATGTTTCATTCTCATTTCTTCTTCTTCTTATTTGTTTTTTCTATTTGTTATTTTTTTCCTTTTCTTCCAATGCTCTTCCTTTCACCAACTTCAACCCAGTTTCCTCCTTACATATTTTTTTTCTTTTTTTTCCATTGATGCTTCTTCTTCTTCTTCTCTCATTCTTAATCCGTACCCCTTCTCAAAGTTCTGTTTCATTTTCTTTCTTGCTTCCTCTCCTTTTCTTCTCCCATATCTATTTGCATTTAGGTTTTTGTGTGAACTCAGATCCTTCTTTACTAACTTTTCTTCTTCATCTTTTTTCTCATCGTTTCTATGATTCTCCAGAAGATGTGCGTTTATGAGTGAGATGGTGGTATGAGATAGAAGATAAAGATATTATCACAAGGAAATCAGAAAAAACACGTCTCAAAGAGCAATTGTTGAGAGGATGTGGGATCTTTTTTGAAATGAAAAGCAAAAAAGAAAAAGCTCTTTCTTTTTTTATTTTGATTAATCACAAGTGATTTTTTTCCTCGGTCTTGGTTCGATGTTTGTTGATTGTCAGGAAACTAAAGATTCGAGCCTTTAGATTTATAATCGATAGCATTTATAATAGTTGTTGGTGCATCTTTTGCTCCGCTTTTCTGTCGATTTTGTATAATGGGTAAGCCTTAATTGTTGCCTTGTCCTCTTTTACAAGAGCCAAGTTAAATTAAAATTGAATTTTGTGCTCCTCAATTTGCTTTCTCCCCATTCATTACTGCCCATGAATGAAACAAACACTCTAACTTCTATAAATAAAAAAAATAAAAAAAAGCCAAGTTGTGTGCGATTTTCTTCTATTTTGGATGTGTTTTGAGTATGTTGGTCTCAGGAATTTCATGTATCCTCTTGCTAAAGTAGAAAAAGCCTAGAAAGCTCTTTGGGGATGGTCCTTTAGAACACCTATGGATCAGAGCCATCAGCATGATGAGAGTTTTAGCCGTGTACTCCCTCGTTCTTATTAATAAAACAAATAGCCGTGTTTTGCATATGTATTGCCTCGCTTTATTATTGATTGCTCTATGTTCTCGGTGCCTCATGTTTACCTCATTATGTGTGGCAAATTGCTTTCTATGTGCTTGATTATTGCCGCTTAATGAGTTCCCATGATGTTGTTGTGTTATTGTGACATGCCTATGCATACTTATACTGGCAACATGGTTTACAATCGTAGTTTGTTGCCTTGCAGGCAATGTGCTTGGTTGAGTTACTAGCCGAGAGAGGTGACTCGAGTGCCACATGGCTCGTTTATACTAAGGTTGAAGTAACCGGTCCATGACAATTGGTACCAGAGCCATAGTTTTGTAGCTTACTATGTGCATGATGGTGATGTCAAATGCCACTAGAATTGAAGAATTAGAATGACGAGTCGAGAATCTTGAAGACCTCGACCTCAAAGTTCATGATTTGCCTGTGAAGCTTAAAGGGGTCAATGTTGTGGAACTACAGAGAAAGGTTACCTTCTTGGAAGGCCTCCACCTTTAGATCGGTGAGCTTGAGACCAGTGCAAGAAGTTCATCCCCCCTTGAGCCCACCTCCAAGAGTGGAGCACATCGACGCACTAGAAGGCCTTGTAGAAGAGTTGCAAGGGATTGTTGGGGACTGAGGAATGAGCTTATTGAGATCTATACTAAGCTCAATCTCACCATGCGTGTGGTTGGAAACCAACTGGTAGCCGAGCCCATGGGTAGGGAGTAGGTCGACCAAAGGTGCCCGAGCCAAAGAAATACAAAGGGGCTTGGGATGCCAAAGAGCTCGAGAATTTCCTCTTCAACTTGGAATAGTACTTCTATGTGATTCACGTGGAAGAAAATGCAAAGGTAACCACGACTACAATGCACCTACATGAAGATGCCAAACAGTGGTGGAGAACTAAGTAGTAAGATATCTAGCAAGGTCGATACACAATCAAAATGTGTAAGGAACTTAAGAAAGAGTTAAAGAACCAGTTTTTCACCAAAAATATCAACTATATGGCTAGGCACCGCTTGAAAGCGTTAAAGCATAGCAACACCGTCCACAAGTATGTGAAGAATTCGCCAGCATCATGTTGCATATTCAAGATATGTCTGAGAAGGACAAGGTCTTCTAGTTCCTCGAAGGGTTAAAGCCGTAGGCAAGAAAGAGCTCCGAAGGCAAGGAGTCTAAGACCTTGCCACAACCCAAGCTGCTACAAAACGCTTGACGGATTATACCAAAAATGCACAAACGAATAAGAGTCAAGCCGCTTCTAACTTAAGTAATGAGGGTGGTAAGAAAAGTGCAAACAACAAAACGGGTCAGGCCAAGAATGGTGGTGTTGACAAGAAGCAAATCGAGTCAAGCAACCCATCAAAAAGGACAAGATCAAACATCATGAAGAAGCCGATGTCCTGTTGGCCATGCAAGGGACTATACAAAGCCTCAAAGTGCCACCATAATGGAAAGCTGACTGCGTTATAGGCCTTAATCCAACAAGAAACCAACGAGGAAGAGTACGAGGAGGACAGAGAGATCTTCCATATAGGAACCTTGCGGTTCCTCTAAGTGTTGAAGAGATAAGGTTCCTAAGCGAAGAAGACTGGGGCCAAAGGCCTAATGTTTGTCAATGCTACGCTGAATGGGAAAGTTGCCAAAACTATCATGATCAACACTAGCGCCACACATAATTTCATCTCATAAACGGAGGCACCATGCCTTGGCCTTTAGCACGGTAAAGATGTAGGCTGTATGAAAGCAGTCAACTTGAAAGCTTTGCCCACAACCGAGATGGCAAAGCAGGTACGTGTCAAGATTAGCACTTGGGAGGGACTAACTAATCTAATTGATGTGCAGTTGGATGACTTTGATGTGATCCTATGCATGGAGTTCTTGATGGAGAAAGGTGGCATACTGATCTCAATAATAGGAAGCTTGATGCTCATATCTACCCTACAATCCAAGAAGGGAGTCAAATGACAAAAGTAGTCCCTACCTTATTTGAAGACAGAGACAGAGCCATATCCACCTCCCATTGAAGCCGTGTTGAAGGGGTATGGAGATATCATGCCTAAGCAGCTCCCAAAGACTCTACCACCAAAGAGAAGTATGGACCACTAGATTGAGCTGGTGCCATGGGACAAGCCACCCTCAAGTTGGTTGAACTCAGGAAACAAATTGATGAGTTGCTCTAAGCAGGCTTCATTCAACCATCAAAAGCGTCGTTTGGAGCTCCTATGCTATTCCAGAAGAAGCAAGATAAGACCCTACGCCTATGCATTAACTATAGAGCTCTGAACAAGCTCATTGTAAGGAACACCTACCCCATCCCATTGATTGCCGACCAAGTTCTTCATAAAGCTTGACCTGTGCTCGGGATATTATCAGGTGAGGATTGTAGAATGAGATGAAGTAAAGACTACGTATGTCAGGCAATATGGGGTGTCTGAGTTCTTGGTGATGCCGTCAAGTTGACGAATGCGCCAGCCACATTTTGCATGCTGGCGTTTTTAGAATTTCCGTCACTTAGCCATTCTGATATTTTTTAGTAAAACCAAGAATATTGCTAGAATAAATTTTCAATAATTTTTTAAAGAAAGGAAAAACACACAAAAACAAAGAAAAAATTTATAGATCTTATCGAGGGATCAAAAGTCATCTTCCCAACTAACTTCGTTACAAACTAAATAGTTGGGTTTTTTATTGTCAGATTCCCGAGACTTTTTTTTTTAGCATGAAATTGAGGTTAAATTCCACATATTGCTCCTTGAACATCCCATTAAGATATACTAAAAGAGAATCGTGAAGATCATCTAAATTTTCTTTTAAAAGCCCATCCTTACATAAATGTATTTTATCCTCCCTACTCATTAACGCAAGACCTTTTGACTTACACAAACACTCACAAGTTTGACGAAATACTTAGGACACTTTGAAACTATAGCTTGGCTCTTGTTTTCTTAGCACACAAACTCGTACCCATCCTAGGTAGACCTATATTATTTACATCACTAGGACAAATAAGACCTTCCATATAGACTTTTATATCAGTTGGAAGTTTGAATCGAGAAAGTACCCAAAGACAAGTAATTCTGGTTTTGTACTTATTTTTTATTTCTTTCTGAGAAAGAGAAGGAAAATATTTTTTAAGATGCTTATACTTATGATCCATGATGAAAGAGAGAAAAAGATGAGATTCTTGAGAATGAATTGAAAATCTAAGAGATTTTTGAGAGGTTTGAAAACCTTGAGTGGATTTGAAAGAGTATTGAGAAAATTTTGTGGGAGTAAGAGAGAAGAGATTGAAAATTTTCTTCAAAATGTGTTTAAAAGATCAAAGAACTTTGAAGGTATTTTAGAAAATTTCTAAGAATTCTAGGGAGAATTCGAGAGTTTAGAGCAAGAATGAGAAATCTATAGAGAGAAAGAACAAAGAGTTTTGAGCCTAGATGCATAGTGACGGGATATAATAGACAAAGGGTGGGTTATTGTTTAGACACCGAGAAAACTACGCAGACACGTGTAATACTATTCTAAATAGTGGTAGGCTAAACAAAAAATGGGCAAGTAACCTAACAGCTTACTAAATACTATTAGACACTAACATTTATTTATAAATTAACTTAAAAAATATTTTTCATGTTTTTAATTTTCTAATTTTTATCTGTTTTTAAAATTTTCTAATTTTTTGTGTTTTTGATAAAAAATAAAATTTGCAAAGGTCTAAAAATTAAAAAAATTCATTAATAACCATTTCATTAAATGCGTTTCTAGAGGCCGCTGATACAAAAATACCAATTAATCATACCCAACTATATCTTCTATAATCTTAGCAACTTTAATGACTTTTTTCCAAAAATTATTTTGAATTTTAGAAAAAACAACACACAAAACAAAAATAGCATGCAAAATAAAAACAAAAACAAAAACAGAAATAAAAATAAAAATACTATTTAAAATTTACAAATTCTTCATCTAAGTCTTAATCTATATAAATAAAGTCAACAAAGAGAGTTAAACCATCATTTGAAGTTGGTTTATAAGAAAAGACAAGTCCTCAAAAAACTATCATCATTTAACACTTCTTGATATTGCTTATCAAAAGCATTTACTACCTTCTCATCAGAATCTACACGATCAACCACTAGTGCTAGAACATTACTAGGTCCAGATTTACAAAGAGAAAAGACTTCCTAAAAACCTAGGTTACCTCTAAATTTCAAAAGTTCTTTTGGAAGAACTTCCTTTCCTAGATCAGGAATTTCCTTTCCTAAATTAGGTTTTTCAATGTTGCTTTTTTTACCATAGGATTCTCAACTTTATGTGTTTCATCAATTAAAGTAGTCATAGAACAAGTTTCAACTTTTGATGAATCATTCGTCTTAAAAGAGTTAACCAAACCTATTAAAGGATCAGGCGGTCCAGCAAAGATACTTCTTTCAACAAAGTTGACTTCACACTGTTTACCCGCAGGTTGCAACATGTTGAAAACGTTGAACTCTGAAGTCATGTTGCCAAAAGACAATTTCAGGATACCATTTTTACAATTAATCATTGAAGTTACAAGAAATAGACGACCTAAAATAACAAGAACTTAATAATTTGAAGTTGAAATAGGTTATGTATCCAAAATAATAAAGTCTACAAGGAAATAAAATTTATCAATTTAACTCACACACCCTTAACTATTCCTCTTAGAATTTTCATAGAGTGATCAGCTACCTGAAGTGTAATAGAAGTTGGCTTAAGTTCACCTAAACCTATTTGCTGATAAACAAAAAAAGGACAAAGATTGACACTAGCACCAAGATCTAACAATGCATGATTAATTTGAGTGTTTTCTATGATACAAAAATTATGGGAAAGCCTGATCTTTGTCTTTCAATGGTGAATCATGTTGAATGATGGAACTAACATTCTCAGATAAAAATGCAATTTTAGTCACATTACCATTAACTTTATTATTTTCTTTCATGGTTGAATTAATAGTTTTATCAACAGTTTTATCACTTCAAAGAGTTGAAACAAAATTAACAATTTCTTGTTGTGATGAAGAACTCGAAGGGGCAATTTCATTAACAGAAGGATAATATACAGATTGAATAGGGAATTTGTTTTTTTCCTTAATATTGCTAAGCGAAAAAGTAGGCTTTAACATGGATTCTTTAATATCATGAATGTCTTGTAAAGTGCGAGTGGTAATGACTTCCTATTTCTGAATGAATTTTTGTAAAACATCCTTAAGTGCTTTAACTCGTAAGTTAAAACTTTCAGGGCATGGAAAATTTTGTAGAGGCTTCTAAAATTGTGGATTTATTAAAAATTATGAATTCTAAAATTGTTGTGGAAATAATGGATGATTTTGAAAATTTTGAAGTGGATGTGTTCGTGGTTGTTGTGGTGATCATTCCTCTAACTGAAATTTGGATGATTTCTCCATTATGGATTATATGTGTCAAAATGTGGAGTTAGAAAGTGTTTCCTAAGTTGATCCATTATGGATTATATGTGTCAAAATGTGGAGTTGGAAAGTGTTTCCTAAGTTGATCCATTTGATTTGTATAATTTACCTGTTCATGGGACTCCTCCTTAAAAACTGGACAGTCATAAGTTGAGTGACCTAAAGTTTAGCAAACACTACACAAAGTTTCAATCATAAGTCCCTGAACATTCCTATGTTCCATAACTTCAATCTTTCTTGACAAACTAGAAATCCTAGCTCTTAGATCATTTTACTTGAAAAAGTTGATGAACACCTCTTTGACTATTAGCAAGACTAGGCCTAATTGATTGCTCAAAATTAACATGTTGTCAATATTGAGATTTTTTTCCTAAATTATTCAGAAAATGCAACGCTTCATTAGGTTCTTTATTAAGGAATTCTCCATTACACATTGTTTCAATGAATTGACAGGTTTCTGGAGTTAAACTTTCATAAAAGAAACAATATAACACCATTTTTCAAAACCATGATGTGGGTAAGAGTTTAACAAATTCTTAGAACATTCCCAATATTGAAAATAAACTTCCTTTGGATTCTAGGAAAAATTTTGAATTTGTTTCTTTAAAGCATTGGTTTTATGAGTTGGAAAGAATTTTTCTTTAAAAATCCAATTTGCATTTCTTATCATGTACCAATTGACCTAGATTTAAATAAAGTAAGCCAAGTTTTAGCATCGTCTTTTAAAGAAAAAGGGAAAAGCTTCAGCCTAACAATTTCATTTGAGACATCTTAGTCAACAAGGTAGTACAAACATCTTCAAACTCTCTAAGGTGCAAGTAAGGATTTTCAGATATTAAACCATGAAAATTTAGAAACAAATAGATCATTCCTAATTTTGACCTAAAGTTATGGGCATTGAGAAGAAAAACCAGACATGATGGAGTGAATTCTCAGGATGGTTGCAAATAATCTCTCATTGAACTAACAGGATTGATAAGTTGTTGATTAACAATGTTTTATTATGAGTACTTTCATCATCAACCATTTTGAGTGAATGTGAAGACACAATAGAGACTAAAAATGGTTCTAAACTTTTCCTAATTAATCTACGAGTTTTAGACACATGAAATCAAACCAGCATACAAATTATTTAAATTATTTACAGAGTTTTATAGATGAGATGTTAAGCTTTTCTTTATTCGGGGAGAATAAAGTAGTGAGTAAAAAGCATGCGCTTTATTTATTTTATAGATTTTAAGAATTATATCCTTTAAGAATATTACTTGGAAAGGTTGGTGGGCCAAAGGCTCTTTAAGAACCAATCTCTTAGTCAGAATAATATTTGTAGAATGACTGGTGTTGGGAGAATCTCCAAAAGTAACTAGTTATGGGAAAGCTTTTCGAACCAATACTAGCCCCCAAACACACATTTCACAAAAGCAATTTATTATTAAGAATTATGAAAAACCTAATCTAAAATTTTATGAAATTTTATTGCTAAGTTCAAATCCTAAAACTAAACCTAAAATTAACAAAATAGTTATATAACAAATAAAAAGAAAGAAAATAAAATTTTTAAGATTTTTTTGAATTTTTTTATTTTTTATTTATTTTTATGAATAGTACCTAACGTAAATAATAACTATCTAAACAGTAACTTACAAAAAATGCATGCAGATTTCTACATGAACAGTACTTAATTCCTACAAAACAGCAAATATTTAAAGAAAACAAATAAAGTAGAAAATAAGTTAGTAAAATAGAAAATAAAAGGAAAAAGAAATATAATATGTAAAATATACTGCACTGAAAACAATTCTATTCTTTGACAAGGGCGCCAAAAACTTGTTCAGTCTTAAAAGGTACAATCCAATATAATCCCAAGCATAACGTTGTCCAAATAATAAAACTCAATGAATCTTAGGTCGTACCTACAGGGAAAGGTAATGCTAAAGGTCTAGTATATTATTATATTAACTATTTATTTATTTAAAGGATGAAAATATGAAGATTAATATTTATTATTTACAAAATATATTCACAATATTTACACATTTTTACAGCATTTTTCATTTTAGAATTTCGTTAATTTAGAACTTCAATAACAAGAAATGTAGCTTAAATTAAAATAGAATTTCAATAATAAGTGCAATTAATTTAAAATAATATTAACAATAACACCACTAATAACAACAAATTAAAAGGGATAAAATAGTAATTATAACAGAGTTAAAATTCAAAGGTTC
Organism: Artocarpus heterophyllus; assembly: GCA_025403435.1. Classification (NCBI taxonomy): domain Eukaryota; kingdom Viridiplantae; phylum Streptophyta; class Magnoliopsida; order Rosales; family Moraceae; genus Artocarpus; species Artocarpus heterophyllus. The sequence goes on from CM046330.1 coordinate 16,940,430, forward strand.
TGTTCTAACAATTAACTCAAACAAATTTTAGTCTTTTTAATTATTTATTAATTAGTTTAAAAATACATTATAACATCCTATGTCGATAGCATTACCTAGCATTTACTATGCTACTTCATGTCTATAATGTAGCAAAAATTTAACTTAATAAACGAGCATAATTTTAGCATAACTTAACTAAAATAACAACCAAAATAATAAGTTAAGCATTCACCAAGTTATTCTCTGTCTACAGCTAATCAAGATCCTTCCAAGCACTATTAATACCAGTCTATATCTTTGAAAAATCAAAACCAAAATTATAGCAGAGTCATAGCTAAGAAAATTCTAAAATCCTATTTTCTAGAAAATATTTTCGCATTATAACTGTTTAGAAAATTGAAAAAAATTAAAAACATTTAAAGTGATTTTACCAGAGTTTCCCCATCTCACCTTAGCTAAAAAATAAAAATAAAAAGACATATTTAGAATAAAAATACTAGAAATATTATTGAACATAATTTTTATAGCATAATCTAAGTATTTTACAAAAACTTCGACTGAAAACCAAACATAAAAACTAAAACTAAAAACTATTGATAAACTGAAATGGTAATTTTTTTACTACAAAGGAGGGATGAAGAACTTGGGCAAACCCTTTTTTTATAGACCTATAAAAGATATTGTTTATAATTTTTTAATAATTTAATTTACTATTTTTGTTGACTTTTTTCAGATCAAATTGGAGTTTTTTTACAATTTTTTTCCTCCTTTTTTGTTCTCGGATTCCACTCCATGGAATCTAAATTTTTGGTCATTTTCCTCTGCTTCATGGGAGCGAGAGGTACGGCATGTGGTTTGATCTGGGCCTTTCATCTCGCAATCATGATCTGTTGGATCTAGCAGTGAACGGACAAAATCGAGAGCTCATAGACGCCAGTTGGAAAAGCCCTCATCGCATCAGACAAGCTGAGACAGAAGTAGGATCTGGTTGTCGCATGTGTTGATATGCGCAATGACGCACAAACACGCGTCTCATGATCCAACAGTCTTGGGTGATTGGCGGCGCAATCTGACGGTGGAGATTAGCCACGTGTACCTTTTAGATTAAAATTTGACTTTTCAAGTGTTTTTGAGGCATTTGTCTCTAATTTTGCCGGTTTTGGTGTCATTTGGCTCTGTTTTTCCATCATATTTCAATTTTAGAGATAAAAATTAAGAAATAAAACAAAATTAATTATTTTATGAACATAATAATTACAATAATTTTAAAAATATTTATTTTACATTAAAACATACAAAAATATTTACAAACTTTTAAAATTCCGAGCTTATTTAGTTTGATATAGATATGATTTTTAAGACTCGAAAATATTTTTAGAAATTACTAAAAATATTACAAAATATATTTACAGACTTAAGTCACACTATAAAACTCATCAAGACTCAAAACAAAATTACCACTAATTATTTTTACAGGTTTGATTAATTTCAATCTAAATTAATATTTTACATACGAAAACGATTCTAAAAATTACCAAAAATATTACTAAACATAAAAAAACTTTAAAAACTCATAATTAAACATATTTTTGCATTAAGATACCAAAATACTATTTAACACTTAATTGCTTTAATTAAGGAGTTTAACCAGAAATATTAATGCAAAATGATTGATTTTAGCTTTGATAAATGTGCATTTTCTAAGTCTCATCAGATGTACATTTTAAAGTGTTAATCTAAATAGGAAATAAAATTGAAATTTTTGTTTAGATAAATAGTAAACAAGGTTTTTAATTTATTAACAAATTTAACAAAGTCTTAATGTTCATGATCCTAAAAAAATATGCAATATAGATCTTAATTTATTTCTTTCTTCATTAGGAAGGCAATGAAAGAAGATCCATCTCAATTGAATATTAATTGAAGAAATTATGATTTTTTTTTGAAATATAAGAAAGATAATTCTAGCTTTTACTGTAGTAAATATATCCGTGTCTAGAGAGTGTTAAGAGAGGTGTAAGACTCAAAAAACTTGGATTTAAAGGATTCATTTGATTTGAATTTTAAAAAAAATAAATATGTATATAAAAGATTTTAAAAATTTGAATCCAAATACTTGGCCGAATATGTGAAACAAATGCGGCCTTAATGTTTCCTAAGAATTTTGCTTCCCAAAGTGATGGATTTTTCAAGCGATTAACTTCTCATTCCTTTCTCCGTCTTTGTCCATCAATCTTGCCAGAAAAGATTATTGAAACCGAAACTTGTCGACTGCGAACATTGTGGACTAAGATTGGCGATCGTGTTCCATCAATCTTGGACGTTGTCTTCTCCGGCACCGGTGGATCTGCTCACGATCGTGAAATAGCTGCCAACGAGGCCTCATGAAAATTGTCATTGTTCTCTGAGTGAATCGCTATCAAGGTGTTTTTGTGCTCTTGAAGGGTGAGAGATGAAGAGAGAGGGAAAGAGACAGCAGAGATAAATAGAGGTTGTTGAGCTCTCTATGCATCGCCATCGCGATCTGCCATCAAGGAGCCGTTTTGTTCTCTTCTATGCTTGATCTGTGTGGATGTTGTCAAGAGTGAGAAAGAGAAAGGTCTTCTTGCAGCAAAATAATTGAATTGGCTGAGCTTTCTTTGTAAAGTAATGATGAGTTTTCTAAAATTAACATAAGCTATCGTAGGTTTTATTGAAGAAACTAACGTCAGTTTGTTACTAAACTCTACTTTGTATATGTGGCAACATTTAATAGAGGAGACAACTATTAAAACAAGAAGAAAAAATCTCGTAATTAAAGTAGGATTAACGTACATATCTTTTGGTAAATTAGTTATGAAAGATAGTGATTCCGACTAATTCCGACTGCTACGCATATACCTTGCAGGATTTTAAAACTCCGATAGAAGAGAGTTCTTAGTGTGCAAGAATAGTTTCTCTAGTCTTTTCTATTCATCATAAAATATTAAGCATCTATAACTATAAGCTTTATATCGATGCACTAGAAGTAACTTTGAGTTATACTTGGAGTCAAATTAATTTTAAAAATGGGTAATTAAAATTGTTACCTTTTTTTGTTGAAAATCAAATTTATACGTAATTTTAGGGGATTTTATCCAAATAACATAGAAACGAATAAATCACTTTCCTACTTTTTTTATTTTAAAAGTCAAAAATAAGTTTGGTAGGGTTGTCAAGGACTATGAGTTTCCACTTCTTCTCTTTACCTTAAAAAAAAAAAAAAATTGAAATTGAGAGACGTGGTTCACCAAGTGTATTAAGTATACAAAGGTCATGTTAGTATAACACCGGTTCTTACTTGTTGATGTAAACTCCATTAAAATCCTACAATATAATACAGAATCTTGTTTTCTAATCTCATAAAAAGAAAGTTATTTTTTATTTTACAAAAATAAAAAATAAAATTGACTAAACAGAGTCTTGTTTTTCCCCTTTTTAGTATATCTTATGAAAATATAGGAATACTTCATTTCTCAATCAAAATTTAAGATTATTTGTAGTAGTCCGATTAACTTTAAAGAACAAGTGTTTTTATGGTTTTTTCTTTTGTTTTTGTTTCATATGAACACTTGTTAAAATTACAGGTAATTAGTTAGAGTCTTTGTGTTCGGAGTCATAATCCTTATCTTAATGTAAGTTTTGAAGAAGATATTAATTACGGATTAATCTCAAATTAATTTAAATAGAAACCAAAGTCCAAGTCTAAGCCCAACTTAATTTGAAACTATATATAAAGGCTTTTAGTAGATAATCATACTGATTAGTTCTCATCCTCTCTTTCACAAACAGATTAATCATGATTTCTGCCATAAGATCTGACCCCGAACTCAACGACTATGATCACACTTACGTTCACGCAGATAATACCAATGTCACAAACGATCAAACACTTTCCACGCGAATGTTCTCCATAGTTTTCAACATCTTACAAAAATACTACACACTACTAGAAATTATGGAATACACCACGCTCATTTAATAATGTTTTCTTAAAAATTATCGTGTTAAAAGGGAAAAATACGTGATAATATGCGGAAAATACAAAAATTATCATGAAAACTAGAGTTACCAGTCCAATAAATATATGATTCATAGTCCCCTTTTAAAAAAATAAATAAACAAACAAGGCATTGTAAAAAAAAAAAAAAAAAAACGTTAAAGAAACCTGAGATCTCCAGAATTCCACTCCCTCCCTATTGTCAATACAATATTTGGTGTTCATAGAGACCTGTAGTTTGCGGCCTATATAGTATTGTCTTTTTTTAAGATTCTTGTCACTTCACTTGTGATATGTAGTTTTTTTAGTTTTATATCTTTTCAACAAAATCTTTTATTTACTATAAATATTTTTAAAACTTGTTATTTATTTTAAAAAGTTTAAAAAATTTGTTATTTCTTGTTTTTTCTCCCTTCTTTCTGAAATGAACCTCTATGCAAATGTCAGCCCAAAGGCCTAAACCTTCTGCTTGCTCATTTATAATGTTTTATAGGCCCAAAAAAGAAACCTCTTTTTTGTTTATTGAAGAGGGTGATTTTAAACTTAGAAACAAAGGAAAAAGGAGAAATAACAAAGTTTTAAAACTTTTAAGTTAATATTAGGTTATGAAAATATTAATAGTAAATAGTAAATTTATAATGTAAATAATTTGTTTACTATATAGATAAGAATTATGTACACATAAGCAAGGAGTAAAAAAAATTATTTTGCACCTTAAATCTATTATTATGTAAATAAGAATTATTTACACTATAACTAAAGAAGTAAATAAATTATTCATACCCTATAACTGCTATTCACTAGAAATATTTTTGAAACCCACTATTTACTACAACTAGTTTTAAAAAGTGACATTTACTATAATTTCTCGCTAATTACAGTAGCAAACTTTTGGTCATCAGCATAAATTTTAGTTATGGGTATTTTGAGTTTATAGGAGATAGAAGAGAGAAAGAGAAAAAAAACTAGGTTTAGTTTATAAGTATTTTTGCCAGTTCATACAATATTAGTTATGTCACTATGGTATTTTTTTGATAGTTTTTGAACATTTAGCATAAATTAATCCAATTATAGAATGGGTGGCACACAGCATAAATATCTCTATATTTTTTAGTTTAGTTGAAGTATAAAAAATTTCTAATTTTTTTTAAGAATAATAAAATTACATAGTAATTATCATTTAGACAATAATTATTTAAAAATATTTTTGTTTTAAAAATATTTTAAATCTTTTATTATATTTGTAATTAACTAGTAAAATTCTCCTATATGTCCAACTTTTCCTTAGATAAATGTCTTCTATGTCTTCCTTGTCGGGTTTTTTTTTTTTTTGTTTCAATTTTTTTCTTGTCCACTTTCGTTTAATTGGCATTATGGGCACGCACAAGATACGTTCTCGGCACATGGAACCAAACACCTTATAGAGTGTTTGGCATGATGATAAGAACCATTGGTTAGAATGTTTTTATAGTAACATTTGAGAGTATTATATTGTAGCAACTTTTTTTTTAACTGTAGCATGTGAGAGCTTTACACTGTTCATAACTGAGATAGTGGTTATGACCCCCTTTGCCAAATAGCACAATAGTCTTTTTTTTTTTTTTTTTTGGTGATAAACGTGATACACCAATATAGTAGTGGCCAATGTAAACACTAGAAGATCCACAGTACATCACTGCTCTTGCTTTGCAACCTTCGTCTCAAGTTTGAAATTAACTCTACTTCCATAATCTTTAATGCCTTTCCCATTGAACTATCACACTACAAATTCAAGTTAGAATCTTGCATGCGTGGCACGCCCTATAATTTTTGCAACAAAAATGCTATTTGTTTTAAACGGCACTTTAACTCCAAAACGACAAACTACATTTGACCCTATCCAAGTGGATGTTTAAAAGAACACTTAAATTAGTTGTTTGGTCAGATGTACAATACAATCCACAATTATTAACAAAAGAAGAAACACACGTGATTATTTAGCATGGTCAAAAATTCGATTAGGAAAAAACACTAGAGATGTTGAGCACATTAGTTTGAAGGACAAAATTTAGTTTATTTTCTAATTATAGTTATAGAAAAAAAATTGAAAATATGAATATCACCATATTTTCTGCTACTTCTGAACTAAGAAAATCTCACTGTTTTTGCAAGCCTTGTGCTTACATGGCTTGTCTTTGATCCAACTAACATACTCCATGTTAGACATGTATGCTCTAAGGAGTAAAAATGTAATACGTTTTTGGAGACATTTTTATCAATAAAGAATTTATTCATTTATATATACCAAATATTGTCCTCTTTACGTTCATATTCGTTGAATGTATGATAAGCAAACAGTAGTCTGAGACTGTCAGTCTAAACCTTAAGAGTTGGGCATATGATGGGATGATTATGCGGTAGACACGACTATTAAGGTGATGGTCTAAAATATATGATCCGCAATCGAGGGAATAAAGTTGGGCGCTTTATTCATGTAAAGATTGTTATGTTGTCTATATCCCTTTTGGGAGATGGTTTGTCTTGGCCATCGGAGTTGGACTCCGTGAATAGAAACATTGGCGCGTTGTCATAGGTGACGATGTGTTGGATCGGGACATAAAGTGAATTGATTTGGATTAATAATTCTGTCTTGGCAAATCGATTCACTTTAGACAGTCGTTTGTATTGTATCTTAATCCTGAGATGAATAATGGGCCCGTTGTCTCGACTTGTGTCTTTTGATGTACCAATGGGTGACTCCCACATCTCTATAGTGGCATGCATGCCGGTACGTTGGAGGCATGACTCTTGATAGCGTAGACTTGTTATTCATAGATATGGAATCCATAGCTCCTCTTTAGGAGTAATGATATCCTCTTATATGCGTTGTCCTGTAATTGGAAAACTGGAGCGCTCAACCATTTGGATACATAGGTGTAACCGAATGGTATACTATCTTTGGATGGTAAGTTTTCTAATGGTGAGACAATGGAACGTAAGATAAAAATAATCGGGAAGGTAAGACAGAACTTGTCCTTAAGCCGATTATGGATGATCATATGGGGATGCGATACACTATGATATGTCATGGAGACTTAGCTACATGAGCTTCGTAATTCTATAAAGTTCGAGAGTGCAGCTCCAAGCTTTTAGTGGAGTAGCGTTGGAGTTGATAATTGTGAAATGTATATCTGGGATATTGGGTTTCATAGTTATCATGAGCTTGAACTTTATAGGTCCATTTTGGTCCCCTTTGCTAGCTCACAAAGTCCTGTAACGACACGGCGTGCTTTTCCAATAATTGGTGACTTATGTCGGATTTATCAGATTGGTTTAAAATTTATAAGAATCAAATAATTCATGTCTGTTTATCGGTTGAATTAATTTTGTAAGAAATTAGTTCAAGATGAACTTGTTGAATTATGGCGTTCGGATAATTCTTGTCTGTTTATCGGTTGTTTTAATTTTGGACAATTAGAACAAGATAAACTTGTAGAATTATTTGAATTGATTTATTTTCTTAGAGATTATCTTGATAGAGTTTGTTTTGATCAGATATCTTTTCTATTGGGCTATTTGAATCAAAACTGAGACTTTATCCTTTAGAATCTCGGGTGGAAAATAAAAGATTCGCGGAGATTTTTTCTCGGCAGTTCGGCCTGCCGATCAGAAAGTTCGGCCTGCCGAACTGGCCAGTTCGGCCTGCCTATCTCACAGTTCGGCATGCCGACCGCGACAGCTAAGATTACGCGTTTTTCACGCGTATCTTATCAGATATTGATCCGAACTTGATTCTATTTCGATTTTTGAGACCTAATCTGATATGGACTGACCCCAAGGACCAATAGGTATAAAAAGGGAGTGAGTCTAATGATTTACTCAGATCAATTTGAGAGATTAAGAGTGATACTCTTCTAGTGAGCATCTGAAAACTCCCTGAGAGCTTTTGTTCACAAATCACGAACACTAGCTTTGGGTTCTCTCTATTGGTTGGAAGGAGAGTCACCGGTGGAAGAGCTGTACGTGTGAGCCCACACTCACTCCGGTTGTGGATAGAGAATAGCAAAGAAGACCAGTTGGTTGAGGCTCTTCTGGAACGTTACTTCTCTACACAGGTCGCGGAGGTTCTTCGGCATACTGAGGTTAGTAAGATCTGTTTAATTTATACGTATAACATGTCAAACTTGTGTTTTGGAAAATACTCTGATGGAAAAAATTTTAAAAATTCCGCTGCGCACTTTGTTTCCAACACTCCATACAATCACTCACCTTTAGTCGCTCAAATGCCAGGTACTTCTAGGTGGTTAAATAATATGCCGCAATGGGAAGACTACCTAGGTGTATATTCTCAAAGAAAAATCATTTCATCCCTATTGGGTTATAACCCTGTTACTAACAAAATAGTAAGACCCAAACTAGTATATAATATACCTTTTAGATTGGGTCTCATTGATTCTTCTTTGAAAGAAATGGGCTTGCAATTTATAGAAATTAAGGTTGCACAAAAACATTAACTACCCTCCTACTTGCTAGCCCCACCCACTACGAGCTAGTACACTTCAAAATTGCCTAAACCTCTCGCATTACACCCCTAGTAACAATGTTTCCAAAAACTCTCTTCCTCTAGAATACTTGAATATGCCTAATATGTTGTGGAAGATTACTGTAATACGGCCTCCACGACTTTCACCACCCGTTGTGCTAACAGATAGACCAAATCCTAGTACTTAATTGCGCCCATAATCTACATCAAAAGAAATTCATATTTAAAATTAGACAAATAGTCTATTTTTGCTATCTTTTTAAACAAATGGCCCAACTTTTTAAAAAATTAGGGAAATGACCAATTTTTTAAAAAATTAAGAAAATGGCCTTTTTTTGCCAATAGTACATGATATATAGACACTAGTACATCATTAATTAATATTAATACATCACTGGGAGATTTTTGAGAGATCTAAAAGCTTTGAGTGGATTTGAAAGAGTATTGAGAAGATTTTGTGGCAGTAAGAGAAAATAGATTTAAAATTTTTTAAAAAAAGTGCTTGAAAGATCGAAGAACTTTGAAGGATTTCTAAAAAATTTCTAGGAATTCTAGAGAGAATTCAAGAGTTTAGAGCGAGAATGAGAAATCTAGAGAGAGAAAGAGCAAAGAGCTTTGAGCCTGGATGCACAATAATAGGATATATAGACAAAGGGTGGGCTACTATTTAGACACAGAGAAAATTATACAGACATGTGTAACAGTATTCTAAACAGTGGTGGACTAAACTAAAAAGGGGCTAAGTAACCTAACGGTTTACTAAACACTATTAAACGCTAACATTTTATTTATAAATTAACTTAAAAAATATTTTTTGTTTTTTTAATTTTTTAATTTTCATATTTTTAAAAATTTTCAAATTTTTTGTGTTTTTGATTAAAATCAAAATTCACAAAGGTCTAAAAATCAAAAAAATTCATTGATAACCATTTCATTAAAATGCGTTTCTAGAGGTCGTTGATACAAAAATACCAACTAATTAAACCTGACTATATCCTTCATAATCTTAGCCACTTTAATGAATTTTTGCAAAAAATTATTTTCTAAATTTTGGGAAAAACAAACCACAAAACAAAAATAACACAAAAACAAAAACAAAAACAAAATTAAAAATACAAATTAAAATTTACAAATTCTTCATATGAGTCTGAATATATATAAATAAAGTCAACAGAGAGTTAAACCATCGTTTAAAGTTGGTTTATACGAAAACAAAAGTCCCTAAAAACTCTCATCATTTAATGCTTCTAGATATTGCTTATCAAAATCATTTACTACCTTCTCATCCAAATCTACACGATCAATCACTGGTGGTAGAACATTACTAGGTCTAGATTGACAAAAAGAAAAGACTTCCCAAAAATCTAGGTTACTCCTAACTTTCATAAATTCTTTTGCAAGATCAAACACTTTATTTTCAACAGGTTTATTTTCACCAACAACTTCCTTTCCTAGATCAAGAATTTCCTTTCCTAAATTAGGTTTTTCAATGTCGTTTTTTATTACCATAGAATTCTCAACTTTATGTGTTTCATCGATTAAAGTAGTCATGGAACATGTTTCAAATTTTGATGGATCATTCATCTTAAAAGACTAGACCAAACCTGTTAAAAGATTAGGCAGTTCAGCAGAGGTACTTCCTTCAACAAAGTTAACTTCACACTATTTACCCATAGGTTGCAACATGTTGAAAATGTTGAACTCTAAAGTTATTTTTCCAAAAGATAATTTTAGGATGCCATTTCTAAAATTAATCAAGGCATTTGAAGTTGTAAGAAATGGACGACCTAAAATAACAAGAACTTGAAAATTTGAAGTGAAAACAGGTTGTGTATCCAAAACAATAAAGTCTACTAGGAAGTAAAATTTATCAATTTGAACTAATACATCCTCAACTATTCCTCTTGGGATTTTCACAAATTGATCAGCTAACTGAAGTGTAATAAAAGTTGGCTTAAGTTCACCTAAACCTAATTACTGATAAATAGAATAAGGCAACAGGTTGACACTAGTAGTAAGATCTAACAATGCATGGTCAATTTGATTATTTCTTATGATACAAAAAATTATGAGACAGCTTGGATCTTTGTACTTCAATGGTGAATCATGTTGAATGATGGAACTAACATTCTTAGCTAAAAATGCAATTTGTCATATTATGCTTTCTTTTCATTGTACAACATTTTTTCAAAAATTTTAGCATAAGATAGAACTTGTTTAATTGCATCTAAAAGTGGAATGTTAATTTTGACTTGCTTGAAAAGTTCAAAATTTAAGCATTCTTATCAAACTTCTCTTTTGAAAGTAAAGCATGTGGAAATGCAACTTTTGGAACAAATTTCTCTTTAGAAACAACATTTTCTTTCTCAAAACTTCCCTCATTACTATTAAATTTATCATTACTTTTCAAAGTTGAATTAACAGTGTTATCTGCAGTTTTACCACTTCGAAAAGTTGAAACAAAATTAACAATTTCTTGTTGTGATGAAGAACTTGAAGAGGCAATTTCATTAGCAGAAGAATAATGTACATGTTGAGCAGCGAATTTTCCTTTTTCCTTAATGCTAAGTGAAGAAGTAAGCTTTAAAATGGATTCTTTAATCTCATGAATGTCTTGTGAAATGCGAGTATTAATGACTTCTTGTTTTTGAATGAATTTTAGCAAAACATCCTTAAGTGTTTTAACTTGTAAATTAAAACTTTTAGGAGGTGGAAAATTTTTTAGAGGCTTCTAAAATTGTGGATTCGGTAAAAATTATGAATTATGGGGTTGTTGTAGAAATGATGGACGATTTTGAAAAATTTGAAGTAAATGTGGTTGTGGTTACTGTGGTTAATTATTCCTTCAACTAAAATTAGGATGATTTCTCAATTGTGGATTATATATATCAGAATGTGGAGTTGGAAAGTGTTTCCTAAGTTGATCCATTTGATTTGTATAATTTACTTGTTCATGGGACTCCTCCTAAAAAACTAGACAGTTATAAGTTAATTGACCTAGAGTTTAGCAAACACTATACAAAGTTTCAATCTTAGGTTCCTAAACATTCCTATGTTCTATGGCTTCAATCTTTCGTGATAAACTGGCAATTCTAACACTTAGATCATTTTATTGACTATGTTGATGAACACATCTTTGAGCATTAGCAAGACTAGACCTAATTGAGCCTTTAAAATTAACATGTTGCCAATATCGAGAGTTTTCTGCTAAATTATCTAGAAAATCTAGCGCTTTATCAGGTTCTTTATCAAGAAATCCTCCAACACACATTGTTTTAATGAATTGACGGGTTTCAAGAGTTAAACTTTCATAAAAGAAACCAATAGAACACTATTTTTCAAAACCATGATGTGGGCAAGAGTTTAAGAAATCCTTAAAACATTCCCAACATTGAAAATAAACTTCTTTTGCATTCCAGGAAAAATTTTGAATTTGTTTCTTCAAAGCATTGGTTTTATGAATTGGAAAGAATTTCTTCAAAAACTCACCTTGCATTTCTTGCCATGTACCAAGTGACCTAGGTTTTAAAGAGGTAAGCCAAGTTTTAGCTTTGTGTTTTAAAGAAAAAAGGGGAAAAGATTCAGCCTAATAATTTCAATTGAAACATCTTGGTTAGTGAAGGTAGCACAAACATCTTAAAACTCTCTAAGGTGCAAGTAAGGATTTTTAGATTCTAAACCATGAAAATTTGAAAGCAAATTGATCATTCTTGGTTTAAAACTAAAGTTACGTGCATTGAGAGGAAAAACCAAACATGATGGATTGGACTCTTGAGATAGTTGTAAATAATCTCGCATTGAGTGAACAAAAGTGATGAGTTATTGATTAACAATGTTTTCATTATGAGCACTTTCATCATCAACCATTTTGAGAGAATGTAAAGACACAATAGAGACTAAAGGTGGTTCTAAACTTTTCCTAATTAATCTACAAGTTTTAGACACAAGTTACCAAACTGGCATACAAATTAATTAAATTATTTACAAAGTTTTATAAATGAGATGTTAAGCTTTTCGTTATTTGAGGAGAATAAAGTTGTGAGTGAAAAGCATGTGCCTTATTTATTTTGTAGATTTTGAAAATTATATAGTTTAAGAATATTCTTAGGAAAGATTGGTAGGCCGAAGGCTCCTTAAAAACTAACCTCCTAGTTAGAACATTCTTGGAATGACTAATGTTAGGAGAATCTCTAAAAGTAACTGGTAATGGGAAAGCTTTTCAAACCAGTACAAGTCCCCAAACAGAATTTCCTCAAAGAATACATTTCATAAAAACACAATTTATTATTAAGTATTATGAAAAACCTAATCTAAAATTTTATGAAATTTTATTTCTAAGTTCAAATCCTAAAACTAGACCTAAAACTAACAAAATAATTATATAACAACTGAAAGGAAAGAAAATAAAATTTTTGAGATTTTTTTCAATTTTTTATTTTTTATGAATAGTAAAGTGAGTAGTACCTAACATGAATAATAACTACGGAAACAGTAACTTATAGAAAACGTATACAGATTTCTACATGAACAGTGCTTAATTCTTGCAAAACAACAAATGTTTAAAGAAAACAAATAAAGTAGAAAATAAGTTAGTAAAATAGAAAATAAAAGGAAAAAGGAATATAATATGCAAAATATACTACACTAAAAACAATTCTATTCCTCGGCAATAGTGTTAAAAACTTGTTCGATCTTAAAAAGTACAATCCAATATACCCTAAGTATAACGTTGTCCAAGTAATAAAACTCGGTGAATCTGAGGTCGAACCCACAGGGAAAGGTAATGCTAAAGGTCTAGTATATTTATTATATTAATTGTTTATTTAGTTAGAAGATGAAAAATATGAAGATTAATATTTATTATTTATAAAATATATTCACAATATTTACACATTTTTACAGCATTTTTTCATTTTCAGAATTTTGTTATTTTGGAACTTCAATAACAAAAAGTTGAGCTTAATTAAAAATAGAATTTTGACAATAAGTGCTATTAATTTAAAATAACTTTAACAATAACAACAAATTAAAAGGGATAAAACAATAATTATAACAAAGCTAAGGTTCAAAGGTTCCGTTCTAGCAATTAACTCAAACAAATTTCAGTTTTCTAATTATTTATTAATTAGTCCAACAATACATTATGACATCCTATATCTACAATAAATAAAGCATTACCAAGCATTTACTGTGCCATTTCATGTCTATAATGTAGCAAAAACTCAACTTAATAAACGAGTAGAATTTTAGGATAACTTAAATAAAATAATAATCAAAATAATAAGTTAAGCATTTACCAAGCCATACTCTATCTACGGCTAATCAAGATCCTTTCAAGCATTATTTGTGCCAATCTGTATTTTCAAAAAATCAAAACCAGAATTTTGACAGAGTTTTAGCTAAGAAAATTCTAAAATCTACTTTTTAAAAAAATATTTTGGCATTATAACTATTTAGAAAACTAAAAAAAATTAAACATTTAAAGTGGTTTTGTCAGAGTTTTCCCCTCTCATTTCAACTAAAAAAGAAAATTAAAAAGACATATTTAGAATAAAAATACTAGAAATATTATTGAAGTAATCTAAGAAATATTTTGTAAAAACTTAGATTAAAAACTGAACATAAAAACTAAAAACTAAAAACTATTTTATAAACTAAAATAGTATTTTTTTTTTATACTGCAAAGGAGGGATGAAGAACTCGAGCAAGCCCCCTTTTATAGACCTATAAAAGATATTGATTACAATTTTTTAATAATTTAATTTACTATTTTTGTTGACTTTTTTTCGGATCAAATTGGAGTTTTTTTTCACAATTTTTTTCCTCCTTTTTCCCTCTTAGATTCCGCTCCATGGAATCTAAATTTTCAGTTGTTTTCCTCTGCTTCATGGTGGCGGGAGGTATGACATATGGTTTAATCTGGGCCTTTCACCTCACAATCCAACTGCCAGAATTCAAGGAACAAAGCTAGGACCAGTGGGACCATGTGGGGCTTTTGGCTGAGCAATCATGAACCATTGGATCTAGCAGCGAAGTGTAACGCCCCTAAGTGGGGGTTAACTGTAACACTCAAGAATTTCTAATGCATTAAGTTAAAGTTATATTAAGACAAAAAATACAGTTTAAGGAAAAATATTGTATAATAACATAAAAAATTATACAGTATTAGAATAATACAGTGTAAAAAAATACACTGATAAAGTTATACAGTATAAAAATTACACTGCAAAAGTAATACAGTGTAAGAATTAGACTGTTTAAGGTCATGTAGTATAAAAATTAGACTGTTTAAGTTAAAGCAGTATATAAATAATACTGTTTAAAGAATATAGATGAATAAAAAATGTTATGTTTGGCCTCCAAAAAAATAAACTAGAGGCACGTAAAATATTTTATACAATCTAGGAATATGTTTTCGCACTGAGTTTACCACGATAGTATAAGAAAAATACTATGTGGTGAAAATTATATAGTGTAAATTTTGAGACCCACCAAGTGGACACCTAGTTGGATTTCATTGGGCCACCATGCCATGAAAGGTGGCCCAATCACATTAGGCCACATGGGTGAACCAATGGGTTACTCGGTGTGTCACCCCATTGGATAAGCATGAATTAAATGTATGTTTAGCCAAAAAAATCTCATTTTCTCCTTCCTCCCAAACCGGCAGCCATTGATAAGCTCTCCCAAAAATTTTGCAACTTCACATTTTTGCAAAATTAACCCCAATTAAGTTCAAGAGGCAATGTTCAAAGGATTTTATCAAGTTTTAAGGTAAAAATCTTAACTTTTTTCAAGGTTTCTTATGGTTTTTCTTGGGTTAAGGAAGGAAAGTTAATTCAAAGCATTTTTGTGTGAGAAATGCTTAGGAAAAAGGTTTTAAAGGAGCTCTTTGATGGCTAGAAGCACAAAGTGTTATTTGGGTAAATTTTGATTCTTTAAATTTAAAGTTTAGTGATTTTGTTTTGATTTTTGTTATTTCAAAAATCATGCAGGTTTTCAAGCAAAGCTTTGATTAAATTCCATGGGGATATGATTTATGGCATGTGGGTATGGTTGAAATTAAGGGTTGAATGTTGAAAATGGTAGTTTATGTAAAAAAAAGGTTATTTTTGTAATTATAATGTTAGTTTTGCAAAATTGATGAGTGGGCATGAAAATGGTTGAAACAAGAGTTGGAACTACCTTTGCAGGGGTAGAGATGCTAATTAAAAATAGATTTTTTCAAAAATGTCTCAAGGACTAAATTGAAAGAAAAAGTTTCTTCTCGGTCGAATTGAAAAATGCCCAAAAACACCCCTGTACAGTAGGAATTTCAAAAAAGTCAAAACACAAAAGTTGTAGATCTCGATGAAACTATAAGCATCACCAACAGTTCGTCAAAAATGTCAACTGTTTGTGAGATTTTAATTTTACAAGAATTTGTTAAAATTGGAAAAAAAATTAAAAGGGCAAAAATGTCATTTTTTTCAAAGGATTTTGAATATGGTCCTTTGAGCAAAAATGTTCCTCATGAAAAATGGGGACTAATGATTTAAAAAGATTATTTTTGGTTTTGGCGACAAAAATGCATATATTTTTGTATTTCGGGCCAAAACTATGAAATTGTGTGAAAACTGGGTTTTGACTAGGGAACGTTGGTTTCCTACACTGCTATAGGCAGTAAACACCATAGAGGTAAGTTTTTAAGAAATTAAAATTTAGTTAAGGAAATAATAGAAGAAAAGAGTCAAGGGCAAAATGGTCATTTTATAAAAAAGGGCCAAAACGAACCCAAAACGCTCGATGTCGGGAAATGTTTCTTAATGGAAATTTTTCCATAATAAATAGGTAATGAAACGTTAAATTTAAGCGATGGATTTTATGGAGTTATGAAATTGACGAAAAACCCAAAAAGGGTAAAAATGTCATTTTTACGAAAACGTCTAGAACGGAGTCGAACACTCCGATTTAGCATAACATTCTTAGAAAAAAAATGTTCCATAATGCGTTAAGCAATGAAACCCTCATATGAGACGGGAGATTTAATTAGGGATGTTCGAGTAAACAAAGGTAACCCAGTGGGTTATACAATTAAAAGGAAAAGTAACCCCGGTGGGTTACAAAGCTAAGTGAAGGAAAGAAAAACCGATGGTTTATAAGGTTAAGTAAAGAGAAGGGTAAACCGATAGGGTACCAAGTAAAGTTAAGAGAAAATGAATGTTTAATGTTTACGTTTTATTATCAATCGAGTAGATTGATAAAAAGAAAGTTAATTAATGAGTCGGTTGTCATATGATTAGGACACAAAAGCCGACCAATGGAAGGAAAAAGAACGAGATAGGAACAAAAAAGAGAAAGTTAGAGTTAAGTCCAGGTAAGTTTTAAACTTCGCCTGTAGCATGAAGTAAATGATTTTTAAATATTTATGTATACGTTTATAAATGAGTTTGCAATTATTATGCAATTTTTTTTAAAGTATGTTTGCATTTATTATGCAAAAAGTTTTAAAGATTCAAAGCAAGATTTGTAATGAATTTGCAACTATTATGTTTAAAGTCTATTTGCATATTGATATGCATAATGTTTTTAAAAGTTCAAGTTATGATTTTTAAAGTATTTAAAGTATGTTTGCATTTTGATAATGCATAATGTTTTATAGTTTAAGTTATAAGTTTTATGATGCATTTGCTGTGCAATAAGTTGCATTTGTTATGCAATAAGTGTTAGAGTATAAGTTATGATTCGCAAAATGTGTTTGTGTTATATGATGCATTTGTTATGCAATAAGTTATGATTTGCAAAATGTGATTACGTTATATGATGCATTTGTTATGCAATAAGTGTTAGAGTATAAGTTATGATTTGCAAAATGTGTTTGCGTTATATGATGCATTTGTTATGCAATAAGTGTTAGAGTACAAGTTATGATTTGTAAAATGTGATTGC
The DNA here is from genome assembly GCA_025403435.1 of Artocarpus heterophyllus. NCBI lineage: Eukaryota > Viridiplantae > Streptophyta > Magnoliopsida > Rosales > Moraceae > Artocarpus > Artocarpus heterophyllus. Next base: position 16,957,880 of record CM046330.1, read on the forward strand.
GTTATATGATGCATTTGTTATGCAATAAGTTGCATTTGTTATGCAATAAGTGTTAAGTACTAGTTATGATTTGCAAAATGTGTTTGCGTTTATGTTGCATTTGTTATGCAATAGGTTTTACAGTACAAGCTATGAATTGCAAGTGTGTTTGCATATGATGTGATAGCATTTGATATGCTCACTAAGGTTAATAAGAAGGTAACGTAAAGATAAAAAGAAAGTGTCGTACCAGCCTTCTTGTTGTGAGGTAATGAAAGTAAAGTTAAAATTTGACCTCCTAGATATGAGGTACATGACCTCGATGTTCGATGGTCTCAAGTCTTCCGCAAGGGAAGTATCATGTTTATGATCTCATGATTAATGATGTTGGTACGAACACTAAAACAAAATAAGGAAAGTTAAAGTAAGATACGAAAAGATAAGGAACAAGAATAGAAAGTTAAAGTAAGATAAGGAAAGTTAAGGAACAAAGATAGAAAGTTAAAGTAAGAAGAAAACGATCATAAGACACTCATAAATGAAAGTTCATAATTGAGCATAAATGGATTCATGCATTCAGATTTTGCTTGAATTCCTTTTTATGAAATATTTATATGTTATGTTATGAAAGACATTTTGAGAAATGTTTACGTTAAATGTTTATGAAAAACATTTTCATGTTTTCAAGAAAAGGTTTATGAACGACGTTTTAAGAAAAATATTCAAGAAATGTTTACAAAAAACGTTTATGCAAAATGTTTTAGAAATGTTTTATGAAAAATGTTTTTAGAAACGTTTATGAAAAACGTTTATGACAAAGGTTATAAGAGGAAGGTTTTTGTGAGGAAAGTTTATAAAGCATGTTTAAATGCTTTGTGAGATTTTGTTTGAACTTACTGAGCGAACGCTCATTAAAAGTTTCTTCATGCTGGAGGTAGTTTCACGGGCGACCAGTAGGACCCGTTGAAGAGCTGGGTGCTGCGGAGGACGGATGCGAAGATTTGGGTATGGATACCACCATAGTAAGTTTTCACTGTACAAATAAAATGTTTTTTTATTATTTAATACAATGTTTTCAAAGTTCAAAATTTAGTCAAAGTTTTGATAAAGTCAAAGTATAAGAAATATTTCTAAAGTTTTACGATATATTTCTGACAAGTTTTATTTTTTAAAAAAGTTATGAATTAATCAATGATCTAGAAAATGTTTCTTAATAAGTTTTAAGAAACGATTTGAAAAGGTTTTAAAGGCAAATGTTGAGCGAGGTCTCAACTTGAATGGCGATAGACGTCGCAACGGTTTTTATGTACGTTTTTCAAGGATGTTAAAAGAAAAAGAAATTAAAAAAATTAATTTAGTATTTTTCTTACTAAGTAAGTAAGATCAATGTCGCAGAACGAGTTTTAAGTAAGTAAAGTGACTGCCCAAAAAGGCGGGTCATCACATTAACAGTTTTTAATATATAAAAATGAAGATCAGAAAATATAAATAAAACATCAAAAGAAATTTGCCTAGGACTTAATTAAAAACTCTCAAAACAAAACAAAATATAAACAACAATTTAAACCACAGTTTAATATAGCACCATAAATTTAATAATACATAACTGTCATTATTATCCTTCCAACTCTCAATAAATCTTAATATAGTCACAGAAAAGTAACATTCGATGCTTACATTATCATAATGGACATTCTTAGCAAATAAAACAAATCCAACGTTACACAGCTACATAGCTTTCCCAACTATTTTCTCATCGCCACCTCACACTTGGTAGGTCCTGAAAATATAGAAATGTAGGGGAATAAGCGATAACATGCTCAGTAGGGAAAACATTACTCATATTTAGGTTTTTATCATTGCCATATTAAAACCTACATGGTTAGTTCATAGTCATTATTCATCAAAATTATCATGTTCAATTCTGATGGATATCTTATGATCATTGTTACCAAGTTCCATACATATATATATACACATATTTACTCAGGATTCAATTATACTTATCTATATCCATCGTGCAATAGAATATCATATTACTCAATTCAACGAAACCCAAATGGGTGCGCTGACAACCCTCCAAACATTCCAATAGTGTTCCGGTGGGGGGACATCAAGCCCCGAGTCCTCACCAAGTCGATTCATGTACAGTATGTTCTGGGACTTTCGACCCAAGGGAGCGTCATCACCTCCCCCCTATTTTACCTTTTAGGGTATTTGTACCCAAGGACGTAACCGTCGCCCTCTTCATGTCTTACCATTCCTCTATAATCAATCATTATTTATAGAGTCAGTTATCCTAACCATGCTTCTCAAGTTACAACAACATGTGTCAAATCATTATGTTCTTCGCTGTATAATACAAGACGAGTTCCACATCATAATATTATAGATATAATCATATACCATCAAAATATCATACACATATCTTGCAACATAAAACAACCAAATTTTAATTTATCAAAACCTTACAAAAGATGAGTAATAGAATCCCTACCTCTATACAAATATCCACTAACAACTCCCAACTTACACAATTCACCACGTAAGCTCCAAGTATGTCGTTGTCCTAAAACGTATAAAATTACCATACTTTAACTTAAATCCTAATTTTTAATTATGTCAATTTATCATTTATTTTTATTAATGTGCCATAATCATTAACATACTAAAATTGTAGATATCAATTTTTCAACTTAATTTTAGTAAATTATAAAATAACAATAAAATAAAAATATACAAATCTTATTTTGGTATGAAATATATGAAAATGAATTTTTAAAATAAATAATACAATTTTAAAATATTCATAATTAAAATAATTAAAAAGTTTGATATTTATAAAACTATTTGAAATTATAACCTGTATAGAAAACTATTTATTACATCCGAACCATAAACTATCAAATAACTATCCTTATCCTAGTGGTCTGGCCCTCTTTTACTTGTTCCTGAGGTTGAGGGTTCGAATCCTATCTAAAACTTTTTTTATTGAATTTCTGTATAGAAAAACGACATGTCATTTTAAGGAAAACGACATGCAGTTTATGGGAAAAATGACATATCGATTCTGAAAAATAGCTTTTTAAACATGCAGAATTTGCTTTCTAAGCCCTTTAATCCAATTCTTAGTTTCCTAACAGCTTTTTAAATTAAAACTATATATAAACAATACATAACAGTCTCTAAACATCAAAAACACATTTCTGACAAATTTTCATACCAAAATCAAGGTTAAAGTTTTAGAAAATCTAACCTCAAAACTTAGCTCAAATCCATTGTTTGATCTTAAAAACGTTTAATTTTCCTCGATCCTTAAGCTGTAAGAAGTTGTTTGTGAACATTTTGTGAAAGATTGGCTTTGATCCTCCTTTGGTCTGCCTGGTTTGCTTCTCCATAGAAGGTAAGATGAAGAAGAAGAAGAAAAGAAAGAAAAAGAAAAGAAAGGAAAAGAAAGAGAGAGATGCAGGGAGTGAGAGAGTGTGAGAATAAATTTGAATAGAGGGGAAATAATTGAGAGGGCAGGGTGGTTGAATGGGTGTCCTTCGGAGACTTTTTGATACAAAATGCCAAAATGCCATTTTTGTAATTTATGAGAAGTTCTAAGGGCATTTCAATAAATATACTAAATAAATATAGAAAAATTTTAAAAAATTTAAAAATAAGTAGAAATAAATCTTGTGAAATAGATTTTAAATGAAACAAATTTTAATTGACATACTAATAATTAATTTAATTACTATAATACCCGTTAGAAAAATAACAGGTGTCACAGCTCTACCCCCCTTAAAGAATTTTCATCCTCGGAATTTTAAATCTAACTATACTAGTAAAAATTACAATTCCGTAGTGATTCTGCTTTAGTCTCTACATGCTCAGTGTTATTTGTCCCCAATGCAGCTTACTATATCTCCTTTCATTTGTTTGGGATATCAATCTTACTCCAAATATTAAATCCCTCAACAAGAGTATTTCTAGCGGGTTCCAACTTACAACACCGTGTTATGGTTTAGGAATCTGATCAGAAAAACACACATGCTGATCATACCATTTTTCTAGTCCTCCACTATCCATGGACCATGATCTATAATTACATTAAAGACATTGCCAGAGAAACTCTACATACTTCATCTTTGATTTCCTTTTTCCTTTCTAAGTAAGGAAAAGTCAAGGATGGTTGATTTTATATTCCAACTAATAAACTAAAACATAATCATAAAACATATAACACAAATACTTCTATCTCAAAACCATACATTAAAATTATATATGGAGATATTAAATGAAATCTCGCAATTATAGCCAACTCAACAAATTCTTCATTAAACGGTTCCCTTTATGATACACAAACATTTTACCCACATAACACACTCCTAATTTTCTACAAAGTATCCTCACAATTAACTTTAGTACTTCCACAAAACATTAACAGAATACTACACATTACAAACATGATACGGATACGTTTCGAGAGTACAAGGCACTCTGTATACCAGCTATCCATATCATGCATGCTTATATAATACATAAACATCGATAAACAAAAGATCGGACCTTAAGTGGGATACGTTTTGAGAACATCAAGTACTCTGTACCACCAGCCATCCCGGCATTAGGGTCAATGAATCTAAAGATTTTCACAACATACCATAAGAAATACAGAGTGTGGAGAAAAAGGTTATTCATAACACATGAAACACGGACGAACACGCCATGGGTAAAACCAAAAGATTACAAACTGAGATTCAAATCAAATGGCTGCTTTTGGCTTTCCTTCTCCCATTTAAGCTTGGACGTTGCACTGTCGGACTCCAGATGGATAATTTGCATCTTATCTAACAATTCCTCGACTGTTGAGATGGTAATAAAGATTTGTCTCTCCGATTCTATAATGAAGTTTTCTCCCACAGCATAATCTAAAAATTTTAAAAGATCATCATAAAAACCATTTACATTTAAAATTCCCAAGGGTTTAGAATGAAAGCCCAATAATTGTCTACTAGCAACAAGGAATATTTCCTTAAGGGTACCTAGACCACCAGGTAATGCGATAAAAGCATCAGAATTATCAATCATGACTTTATGACATTCAGGGGTGTCCAAAATTCTTTTCTCCCTACCTATTGTTTTTTCACAAAGGTTCCCCTCAGCCAGGAGTCAAGGGATAATCCCCAGGACTTCAACACCACCAGACTTAGCTATTGTTGCCACATTTCCCATTAATCCTAAACTACCACCCCTATAGGTCAGGTTAATTTTCTTGCATGCTAAGGCTTGTCCTAAGTGTCTCGCAGCTTCTAGATAAACTTTATTTTTTCCAAGGCTGGAACCACAAAAGACACAAACATTGTTTATTTTCCTAGTTGACTAAGAGGTAGACATTTTTGGTTTATAAAAGTGATTGCTTTATGTCTGATCCACTTAGACTTCGAGTTCTACATGAGATTTTAAGGACGAGGAATACGCAAAAAGGACTAAAGAGACAGACGAGCAGGTAATGAAAAGGTAATCCAAAGATTTAAACAAAATCTTGTGCAGGTAAGAAAATAAGAAAAAGCAATTTACAGTTTACGAAAAATCTGATTTACTTTTTAAAAAAGATTAGACTCTAATTGTATAACTTTTGACAATTGAGTATAATTTAACAGAAGACACTCTTGACACAACTGTAGACCTTTTGACAAATGCACACTAGATCTAGAAAATCCTTATAAATGACAAATACTGTAGAACTTTTGAAATTTGAGACACAAATTTTTCAAATATCTAGATAAGTTTTAAAAATTTCAAACATGTTACAGCACTACATGTGAAGTGTTTGACAGGATAATATATTTAATTATATATATATATATATATTAAAGAAAACCATAAATCAAATAAGATACTAACACTTACTGTATTAATCTAACAACCGCAATTATTCTGGACACAAAAGCAAATATTTTGATAAAAGAATGACACAGATTATTGAATACTAACTGAAATGATTTTAAACAACAAACACTTAATAACCTTTATAGAGCGATGACTTATTCCTCATCTAGTTTTCTTATGGCTTAGCAAACAGGATCTAGAAATACTATATTCCTAAGGCGTTGTCTTTTTGCATGGAATTTAGGCCAAAGTTTAAAAATAGCTCATTGAACATATCCGCTAGGGTGACCATGAAGAGGAGGATGGATGCTATTCAAGTTCTCCTTTGAAAGTCCATCCCTACAAAACCTTATTTTATCCTCTCTATTCGTAGACGTATAACCAGGTGAAGTACATTTACCGTTACAATTTTGTCTTCCACGTTTGTTACAAGTTACCGCGATAGCACGAGATCTTCTTTTCATCGCACTACGATTGGCACCCATTCCTGGTAAACCGACATCTTGACTGAAGTCACTCGGACAGATTTTCCCCTCTATCAACATTCTCATATCACAAGGGATGCCAAAACGCATAAGAATCTACAACTGAGTGATCCTAGCCTTGTATTTCTTTCTGAGAATCTTTTGGGAAAGTGATAGGAAATACTTTCTCAAGTGTTGGTACTTTGGGTCTATGATGAGATGAAAGAAGAGTAAATAGAAAGGAAAAATTGAGACAGTAAGTTGTAGAATCCTAGAATTCCTTCTTCTTTTAAAGAGAAAGAAGAAGTTCTAAAGAGAAAGAAGAGGATTTGTGATTTAGAGAGAGAATAACAAATTAAGAGAGAGAGAGTGAGCTCGAAGAAATAAGCTCCTATGAACAGTAGACATATATGTAAACAATGATTAAATCACTGTAGATGACACGTATAGAGGCCAAGTGGGAGAGACAGTGTAAAGCAAACTGATTCAGGATTTGGACTAGGCCTAAATGTTCTAAGCTGAAATGGGTCAGGTCGTTTCGGGCCTTGACAAGTTAAATAACAAACATGAAATTGAAAACCAACTTGTACAGATCTTAAGCCTAATTCAAAGCCCACTAAAGATAAAATTAACTATGAACAACAAGTCTAATTTAACGACAATCAGGGATCTTCCTGAATGGTATTCAAATCATTCCATAACAACATAATCCTCTAGTAACTCAAATAATTTGTTTTAATCAAAACCTGGTTGAACAATGCATACACTCCTATCTTATCCTTAATACTCAACATCTATCAAAATAAATCTACTATTAATACTACCAAGGGTTTGAATGTAACTAACCTTGAAATCAATATTCTTTCTATCTTCCAATATAGACTACATCAATGAGCAAAGATCCTTAATATTATTACTTAGATAGAACATACGCAACATAAATATTCCAACCTTGAAATTCATGCATTCTCTGCCTTTATACAGTCCCAACAGACCAAAAGACTAACACTTACCCCTCTCAAGGTTCAATACCTTGGGTTCCTAACCTATCTCATATTGCTCAAGTAAATAAAACTTTCAAGAAAAGTTGTCAACACTTAAGTCTTCCATCAAGTCTACACACAATTACTACATAGGTTCGAATCAATTATGAAGAATTTGGCACATTTATGCCAAACTTTGAGATTAACAACTTAAGCCTTATATTTCTTATTATTTCTCACGAGATAAAAGGCTCTTAACTCCTTGTATCTATAAGAATCTCTCAATATTAATTTACACATAAATTCATTCCATATAATTATTGTTCCCACATAACCATTAATACTTTCATTCTATATAATCATCGTACTCATATAACCGTTGATATTTCCATTCTAAGGACTTTCCATGTTACATCTTCCTGGGCTGTATAAATCAAACTGAAGGTTCATTTTGATGATGACAATGAAAATTCAACTTCAAAACTATCTCGAAAACAAATGTTTAAAGTGGTGCTACACTCCCTAGGTTAATCAAACCTAGACTCTGATACCAAAAATTATGTAACGCCCCTAAGTGAAGGTTAACAGTTTTTAATAAATAAAAATGAAGATTAGAAAATATAAATAAAACATCAAAAGAAATTTACCTCGGACTTAATTGAAAACTCTCAAAACAAAACAAAATATAAACAACAATTCAAACCACAGTTTAATGTAACACCATAAATTTAATAATACAAAACCGTCATCATCATCATTCCAACTCTCAACAAATCTTAATACAGTCACAGAAAAGTAACATTCGATGCTTACATTATCATAATGGGCATTCTTAGCAAATAAAGCAAATCTAACGTTATGCAGCTGCATAGCTTTCCCAACTATTTTCTCATCGCCACCTCACACTTGGTGAGTCCTGAAAATATAGAAATATAAGAGAATAAGCGACAACATGCTCAGTAGAGAAAACATTACTCACCTTTAGGTTTTTATCATTGCCATATTAAAACCTGCATGGTTAGTTCATAGTCATTATTCATCAATATTATCATGTTCAATTCCGATGGATATCTTATGATCATTGTTACCAAGTTCCATACATATATGTATACACATATTTACTCAAGATTCAATTATACTTATCTATATCCACCGTGCAATAGAATATCATATCACTCAACTCAACGAAACCCAAATGGGCACTCTTGACCACCCTCCAAAAATTCCAATGGTGTTCCAATGAAGGGATATCAAGCCCCGAGTCCTCACTAAGTCGATTCATGTACAGTGCGCTCTTGGACTTTCGACCCAGGGGAGCGTCATCACCTCCCCCTATTTTACCTTTTAGGGTATTCGTGCCTAAGGACGTAACCACCGCCTTCTTCACGTCTTACCGTTCTTCTATAATCAATCATTATTTATAAAGTTAGTTATCCTAATCATGCTTCTTAAGTTACAACAACATGCGTCAAATCATTATATTCCTCGCTATACAATATAGGATGAGTTTCACATCATCATGTTATAGATATAATCATATACATTCAAAATATCATACACATATCTTGCAACATAAAACAACCAAATTTTAATTTACCAAAACCTCACAAAAGATGAGTAATAGAATCCCTACCTCTTTACAAATATCCACTGACAATTCCTAGCTTACACAATTCACCACGTAAGCTCCAAGTATGTCGTTGTCCTAAAACGTATAAAATTACTATAGTTTAACTTAAATCTTAATTTTTAATTATGTCAATTTATCATTTATTTTTATTAGTGTGCCATAATCAGTAACGTACTAAAATTGTAAATATCAATTTTCCAACTTAATTTTAGTAAATTATAAAATAACAATAAAATAAAAATATACAAATTTTATTTTGGTATGAAACATGTGAAAATGAATTTTTAAAATAAATAATACGATTTTAAAATATTTATAATTAAAATAATTAAAAAGTTTGATATTTATAAAATTATTTGAAATTACAACCTGTATAGAAAACTATTTATTATATCCGAACCATAAACTATCAAATAACTATTCTTGTCCTAGTGGTCTAGCCCCTTTTTACTTGTTCCTGAGGTTGGGGGTTCTAATCCTATCTAAAGCTTCTTTTTATTGAATTTTTGTATGAAAAAAGGACATGTCGTTTTAAGAAAAATGACATGCAGTTTATGGGAAAAACGATATGCGTTTTTCACATGGAAAAACCCATACAGAGAACCCAGAATTCGTTTTCTAAGCCCTTTAATCCAATTCTTAGTTTCTTAACAGCTTTTTAAACATAAAAACTATATATAAACAATATATAACCATATCTAAACATCAAAAACACATTTCTCACAAATTTTCATGCCAAAATACAACTTAAAATCAAGGTTAAAGTTTTAGAAAATTTAACCTCAAAACTTAGCTCAAATCCATTGTTTGATCTTGAAAACGTTTAATTTTCCTCGATCCTTAAGCTGTGAGAAGTTGTTTGTGAACATTTTGTAAAAGATTGGCTTCGATCCTCCTTTGGTCTCCTCGGTTTGCTTCTTTGTAGAAGGTAGGATGAAGAAGAAGAAGAAGAAGAAGAAGAAGAAAAGAAAGAAAAAGAAAAGAAAGGAAAAAAGAAAGAGAGAGATGCAAGGAGTGAGAGAGTGTGAGAATAAATCTGAATAGAGAGGAAATAATTGACAAGGCAGGGTGGTTGAATGGGTGTCCTTCGGAGACTTTTTGACACAAAATGCTAAAACGATATTTTTGTAATTTATGAGAAGTTCTAAGGGCATTTCAATAAATATACTAAATAAGTATAGAAAAATTTTAAAAATTTTAAAATAAGTAGAAATAAATATTGTAAAATAGATTTTAAATGAAACAAATTTTAATTGGCACATTAATAATTAATTTAATTACCATAATACCCGTTAGGAAAATAACGAGTGTCACACGAAGGGACAAAATCAAGAGCTCACAGATGCCCGTTGGAAACGCCCTCACTGGATCGGACAAGCTAAGACAAAAGTAGAACCCGCCTGTCGCACGCACTAACATGCGCAATGGTGCACTGACACGCGTCTCACGATCCAACGGTCCTGGGTAATTGGCGGCACAATCTAACAGTGGAGATTAGCCACGTGTACATTCTAGATTAAAATTCAAATTTTCAAGTGCTGTGCATCTTTACAATCATGGTTGTTGGATTCAATCTAGATAGCCCAAACAGAGCACTACCAGTAGTGTATGAGAAACACACAGCCACAGATTCCCCATAAACATATTATTATCATAGAACACAATTTTGAACTGTTAAATTTTCATCAGATTCACATTATTATATTTTGTTTTATTTAATATGAATATGGTTTGATCCAACGATTAATTGTTCATGATTTTGATATGAGGATCAAAAACTGCATTAATAAACATAGTTCAGCAATTACTGATTGAGGAAAAAAATAAAATGCTTAAAAGCAAGCACAACCAAATAGAACTACGGACTAAAAGATGACCAGTTTGGCGCAAGTCCATCACAACCTAACCCATAGTTGTAACAGAGAATTCTTGAGTAGGTCCTTGAATTTTCAACAAGTTCTCTTACATTACTATACTTTGTTTAATCTAGGATGATTATGGTTTAATGTAACAATTAAAAAATTGTACATAATCTTGATACGAGGATTAACAACTTTTTTAATGAAACAAAAACTTCGACCAAAAGAACAAGCGAACTACAGAAATTAATTCTCATCTAAATCAGCCAAAAGAAAAGTAAATTTCATTTTGCAAAGCTTTTAAAGCAGAATTTAACAGATGTGCCATGTAGTTGATGGTGAAAAATAATGTCAATTTTATTGCAAGAGTGTGAGCCAGATTTGAGAAGAGAGAGAGTCCAGCAAATTTTTCAAGAGTTAAATGCATGACATAATTATGATGATCTGAAGAAATTTACAAGAAAATTAACCAAACAAAGAGGCCCATCTCAAGATCTCTCACTGTTTTATTTTTTCCTTCCCATTTTCTTTCAGATTCCTTCAACAATTACAACATTTCAGGGCAAAATGAACTAACCCGGAATCTTCAATCTTTGCTGTTGTACTTCTCTACTTTAACCAACTTATTAAAAAAAAAAAAAAAACTAAAATCCACAACAAAAATTAAAATTAAAACTAAAATCTGTGAGTTTCCCAATTAATCATACTTTTCTCTCCATGAATAGACAAGAAGGAAAACCCAAGAAAAGGCCAATGCGATATCCCCAACAACTTGCCTGGCCCAATCACTAGAAAGGTCTTCAAGTTTCCTCTCAAAGTATGCTCTCCAAATAGCCATGGCGATGTGTAGCAAGAAACAACCTTTGGCAAAGAAGCTCTGAAACTCTCTGTCCTTTACAAAAGCCACCATGAAAAGTAGGAGCCCAATTGCAAATAGAAGCAAACCCGAGAAGGAATCCGAGGTCCGAATCAATAGCTGATCATGGGGTGTTGATCCTTGAAGCTTGATAGCTGTTTCCAAGCCATGGCCGAACACGTAGAGCTCGTTGGAGTAGAACATCATCAGAACTCCGCTAGTCAGAGCCACCAAAGAGTGGAGAAAACAGACCACAAAAAACCCAGATAAACCCATCAACCAAAACACACACACTCTGTCTCTCTCTCTCCCCCCCTCCCTCCCTCCCCGTGAAGAAAATTTGAGAGCTTTTACTTCAGCTTTTGATGTGCTGTACTGCACAATAATTCCATCAAAAGGGACCTTAATTTCCCATTGGCGACTTGAAGCAAAACGATGAAAAATTGCTTTTAAAAAAAAGATGAAAATCACTGTAAAAGAAAAGCTTAGCTTGATCAACCCAATAGAACAAACGAGATCAACCTAATAGAGCCTTAGATTAAGGAATTGGGGCTTAAAGGAGAAAACCCATGTAGGATCCAACCCTCAGTTTCTCCGTTGAAGTGTCAAAAGCAAAAAAAATAAAAATCTTGGATGAGGCATTTTGGAGAAATGGAAATGAAGGAAAGAGGGTGTTTGTTTGAAAGGGCGAGGAAAGAAACAAGGAGAGATTTTGGCTTTTGGGGATGGACATTGATTGAGTGTGATTTCAACACATCAGTTTATATTTTTTTGGGGGACTTCTTATTTATGTGAATTTGGATTGATATTACTAGTAACTATAAAATTTTAAATGCCACAAAGATCTTCAGGAAAAAAGAGTTATAGAGATTGCTTCCCATCTATATACCCCCACACCCACCACGCAGAAAATGCCATGTTATTAGGAATTGAAATTTTGTGGGTCATACACTAATGGGTCTCCATGTTTTCTCTATCTTAGGTTTATGGCAAACATTGTTTATTATTGTTTATTACAACCGTACTCTTTGGGAAACATGTAGGGCTGCTTTTCACAATCCCTTATCAGTTTTGGGTCATCCAAATATGGCTGGTCTTGATTCTACTGGAGTCATTATTGGTTCCTTGAGTGACTTTCTCTTTCCTCCCCAAGAAGTCACTATCTGTTTGGGAGAATTTATGGTTGATATATATATATTTTTTTAAATGAATTTATGGTTGATATTTGGTAAAAGCTTACAAACTTTTATGGTTGATATTTGGTAAAAGCTTACAAACTTTTATCTACTGACTCATGGAAACGGCCTTTTGTATTCTTCATTTATAACGACGAGTAACCAAAGAGTTCCTCTTTGTGCTTTGTCCACAAGCGGAATCCTTTTTTACACGAATGATGATGATGATGATATGATGGGAAAAACTATGGTGGGGCATTTGTATCCACCGGTGGAGTATTATTTTAGATCTATAGATTGGAAATCAACGGCTCAAAATTGTTTTGTTTATCAAATTGAAAAGAAAAATAACCACAAATTATTACACTCTCCTTTTTCATATAAAATCTTTATCTAAATAAATCTCAACCATTTAATTTGATACAACTTTTAATCTCAATCCTTGATTTCAAAGCATGTCTAAAATCCCAACTCTAAGATCCTAAAGGTAGAGAAGATTTCCATGGCTATTGTCGTTTGCTCTGCCCCTTCCAGACATTACTGTCATTAGATCTCAATCGTATGTGCTCGACGCCGAGATGGGTTTCGTGGGGGTTCGAGGCCCCCAGGATAGAGTTTGCGAGGGCTCGACAATAGGGTTCATGGGGGTTGGTGAAAGAGTTTGCGGGGGCTAGTGATGGGGTTTGCCGGGGCTCGACGGTGTTTCTAGGGACTGGCAACAAGATTTGCAACGGCTAGCAACAAAGTTTTTCTAGGGGCTGGCAACAAGATTTGCAAGGGCTAGCAATGGGGTCTCGGCATCTTGCATTGGGCTTTGTGGGAATTAGCAACAGGATTCATAATGATTCGACGACGGCCTTCACAAGGGCCATCGTCAGCGATTGAAAGATCGTCCTCCTCTGCTCTCCATCATCGATGGTCGTAATGGAGATGGTGAAGAAGGAATTTGATTGGGTTTTTTTATTTTTACAATAAAATTTTAATTAAGTAGTGAATTATACGTGGGACTTTATTTTGATTTGGTGCACCTAGAGGTGTCAAATGGGCTGTGTCGTGCCGTGCTGACCACACCCTTTTGACCCTAGGCCCCACAACGAGCTTATACCATGCCAAGCCCGGCCCTCTACAGTAGATGGTCGTGCTTGGGCCGTGCCTAAGGAGAAAACCTTAGACCCAGCCTTGGCCCTTGAAGGGCCGTACCGGGTCCAAGCCCAGGCCTAGGCCCTATAGGGCCGGCCCTACAAGGCCAACCCTTTGATTTTTAATTTTTTAATTTCTAAATTTTTTTGTTTACTTTGAAAATAATTTTAAATAAAAAAAATTAACGTATAAAATCATGAGACCAGAGATAAAGCGAGGAGGACAGGGGACCATGGCACCCAAGATTTTTGGTTTTTTTTTAATGTAGCTTTTTTAATATATTAATTCATTAAATGCATATGTATATATACGCATCGATATTGCCTGTACAATATTGAATAGAATATGGATTAGGAACTTTTCAAATTGAGTTATGTAAAACTATGAAAATATAGTTAATCTATAGTTTTGGGGATGCAGAAAAGAAATACATAAAAAGGACTTATATATGTTTTGGACAAATTATGAGATTCACTTTTTCTTTTAGGCTGCCTAGACATATGTTCTGTAAATTTTAACTTTGTCTACTCCTTGTGGATAATGGCCCATTAATCTTAATTACAATTAGGTCTGTCCATTTCAGCCCAGTCCAATGTCCATCATAGTGTGTAGTACAACGTCTTACATTGTCTATAAATTTTATTATTGTGCATCAAAGCTTAGATTTGTTGAGCTCTCTCTCTCTAAAATTCTCTCTTCTCTCTAGAGTTCTCTCATTCCGTCTCCAAAATTTGAAACTTGTTCTTAATTTTCTAGATTTTCTTTCTTTCTTTCTTTCTTTCTTTCTTTCTTGTTTCTTTGTTTTCCATAAATCCAAAGTATCATCACCTGAGGAAATAATTCCCATCACTTTTCTAGAAGATTCTCAGGTAGAAATACAAGTCTAGAGTCACTCAACTATAGATTCTCATGCGTTTTGTAATCCCCAGTGATGTGAGGATGCTGATTAAAGGAAAAATTGGTCTGAGTGACTTTAGGACTCCAGGTATGGGTACTAGTCATAGTGCAATGAGACGTGCCATTGACTCTAGATGTAACAAATGTAGGCGACAGACTTGTTAGGGTAAGTGTCATTTGCCTAGATTTGTGTCAGTAAATAAGGAGAACAAAATCCATTTATGCAAAGATGACTTTTAAAGAAAACTTGGATGACCTCCATGCTTTTCTTCAAAACCATCCGAGTAGAAATGTCCAAGGTATGATTTCTAATCTCTTGCCTAAATTCCACACAGAAAGACAACGCCTTAAGAATCTAGCATTTAAAGATCCTGTTTGTCAATTTGTAAGGAAATTAGATGGGGAGTAAATTCTTAATCCATAGTAGTCCTTTGAGTGTTTTTGCAAAAACAAATATATATATATATATATACATATATTGTGTTTTGAGTGTTTGTTTGTTTTTAGATTGTTATAGTATGTGTGTTAAACAATAAATGTTTATTTTTATTTTATCGTTACAGTATTTATTATATATTTGTGTTGTTTTATTAAAAAATGTTACCTTATCATATGCATCACGTGTTTGTTCCTATAATTAGTTTGAAATTTTTAGATCCTAAATAATTTTTCTAGACTCGTGTCGTCTTTGTCAAAAGTTTTACAGTATGTCATATATCTTTTACAGACTTTTCTAGATTCGTGTTTTTTTGTCAAAAGATTTATAGTATGTCATATATCTTTTACTGACTTTTTCTAGATTAATGTTATTTTTGTCAAAAGGTTTACAATATGTCATATGTCTTTGACTGATTTTTCTACATTCATGTTTATTTTACCAAAAAAGTAGACAATTAAATGTGTCGGGTTTTTTTGTTTGTTTTTAAATTGTCAAAAGTTGTACAGTTAGAGTCTCGTTTATCAAAGGTCGATCTGATTACATGTTTATTTTTCAAAATCTGAACTGATTTGGTTCGCCTTTTTCTAACAGGTACATCACCTACTTGTCATAAGTCCCTAGTCCTTTTCCATTCCATCTTCTTTAAGATCTCATTCAGGATTCAAAGTTTAGGCAGAGCGGACTTAAGACAAAAACAAAAAAAAAAAAACAAATAGGAAAAAAAAGTCAGTCTGTTTTAGAAACCAAACATGTCTTCCTCCCATTCATCTAGGAAAATGGAAACCATTAGTGTCTTCTATGATTCCAATCCTAGTAAAAGCAAAGTCCACTTCGAAGCTGTAGAACACTTAAGACAAGTCTTGATACGTAGGAATATTAACTTGATTTATAGGGAAAATAGCTTAAGGATAATAGGGAATGTAGCAACAGTAGCACATTCTAGAGGTAGCCATATTATAAGGATTATCCCTCATCTTCTAGTTAAGAGGAACCTCTGTGGAAAAACCATGG
Organism: Artocarpus heterophyllus; assembly: GCA_025403435.1. Lineage (NCBI taxonomy): Eukaryota > Viridiplantae > Streptophyta > Magnoliopsida > Rosales > Moraceae > Artocarpus > Artocarpus heterophyllus. The sequence continues at coordinate 16,974,190 of CM046330.1, forward strand.
GTAAGGAAGAGAGTTTTGGACATCTTTAAGCGTCTTGAAAATATGATCCATAATTATTAACATTGTCATTATATTACCTAGGGGTTTAGGCACCCTTGAAGAGTTATTCATAGTTGCTAGTAGGAGTTTATTAGGCATTCACTCCAAACCTGTAGGTCTTTTGAATATAAATGCATTTTATAACGGTCTTTTAATGTGTTTAGATTACACTGTAGAGCAAAACTTCATTATAGAGTCGGAAAGATAAATTTTTGTTACCGCGTCAATAGCTGAAGACCTACTTGGCAAAATACAAGTCATTCATCCGAAGTCCGACACTGTAATGTCCAAGTTTGATTGGAAGAAAGAAAACAGGATGCGACCATTGGATGTAAACCCCCACCTGTAATCTTTTTGTTTTACCTACAGGATGTTCATTTGTATTTCTTGTGTCTTGAATAACCACTCTCTTCTGTATCTTGTTTTTTTTTTTTTTTTTTTTTGTGACATGCTGTTGCTAAAGGCTTTAGATTCATTGACTCTAGTATCGAGATGGTTGATATTATGGAGTAACTAATACTCTCAAAACACAACTCGTTTAAGGTCTAATCTTTTCTTTATTGATGCTTCTATAATCATCTATGCATATATGGTTAGGATAGCTGATTATAAGGAGCAGTTTGTACTCTCAAAATATATCCATATCATGTCTACAAACTCTCTATGTATTATTTTAATACATATTTTAATATAAATACTTATGTTTATTATTATTATTATTATTATTATTATTATTATTATTATATAATATAGCATCTCTAATCTAATTATAAACCATGATTCAAGAACAATAAAGGACTAAAAAATGACATAATCAACATATGCACTCTCCTGATATATGTTAGAATAATCTTGATTAAAAAAAAAAAAGGCCCCCAGACTCAAAATCATAGCTCCGTCACTGCATGAGACTACTAAGTGTAAAGAGATATTTCTAAATATTATATAGAGCATGAAGAATAAAAATTCTTATTTTTTTTCAATGTGTGATTTAAGTTTGTGATATGTTTTATGGACATGATAAATATAGTTGGATATCAAAAATCACACAAATAACTATCTAGTTGAGTGGTTGATAGACTTTTATTTCTTTTAAAGGTTTGAGGTTAAAACCTCAAGGTACTAAAAAATAATGGTATTTTCTTACACACATAAAGAGCCAAACTTGAAGGGTCTTTGGCGTGCATGGGCCAGGCTCGTCGCGTGCCTGGGCCAGCCCAGGCCCTTCGCATGCCATCGTGCTGGCCCTATGGGCCTAAGGGTTAGGCCCATCCCTGGCCCATCAAGTGTGTCGTGCCAGCCCAGCCCAGGCCCTTCGCATGCCATCGTGCTGGCCCTATGGGCCTAAGGGTTAGGCCCATCCCTGGCCCATCAAGTGTGTCGTGCCAGCCCAGTCCACTACAGTGCAGGACTGGGCTAGGTTGGGCCAGGCCGTGCCTTACACTATTGCGGGCTGGGCCATGTTTTCCACAGATGGCCCGGTCCATTGACACCTCTAGGTATACCCTCATTTTTTATCATTTATTCAAAACTAAAAGCTACTCGCTACCTTTAGATTATACTCCATCGGTGGGGGAAAAAGGCCCCATAGCCTTTTTTTATTATAATAATAATAATATGCCTATTTTTAATAAATAAGACCAATATACTTTGTGCATGTAATTTGATCATAGTTGGGTTAAGAAAATACAAAAAATAGTTGTTTTATAACCATAAAATATTATTCATCAATCAGCTGAAGAAAATTTCGGAGAGAAAAAATCTCAAAGAGATAGATATACAAGTCATGACAAATAAGGGTTCGCATGCAAAACTGCCGACATGAAAACTGTGAAGATCTTATCGTTTGTTTTAGCCAAAGACAATGTTAGAAAAATGCAAAGAGAATCAAAGGATGTCCAAAGAAAGTAATTCATTTCTGCACGATTTTCTTCTCATTCAAAGACCAAACTAGTTTGCTTTTATTTTTTATTTTTTGGGTCAAATTTTCAAATTCCTTCATTGAAAATTTAAGAACCACAACTTATCTCTCTCTCTCTCTCTCTCTCTCTTTTTGTGTGGATAAAAGACAACTTATTTTATGCCTGTTTGGCAAGTCGATCCAGACCACGGTCTGAATCATTTTTTCGGTTATAAACAGTGTAAAGCTCTCATATGCTACAGTAATAATAAAAAAATTGCTACAATGTAAAGTTTTCACATGGTACAATAAAAATAGTTCTAACCAATAGTTTTAACCACCTTGTCAAACACCCTATTAATATTATGATTGTGTTACTATTTAATATCTTATTGTTTTAAAGTTGTGATGATGTTTTCAAAGTGGAGAGCTATCATGACGAGGCCACGATGACAGTCTGTATGAGTAAAGTTGCGCGACTGGGAAGGTCTACCGACGGCTGACTGGCCAAAATCGTGTGGTTTTTGTTGGTCATTGCTTTGACTTCATGGAGCGCACAACACCTTTTTTTCCACAGAGTCGCGATGTGCTAAATGCGCAATAACATGGAGGTTCAGTTCTTTTTTTCCCCTTTTTTCTAATAAAAACAAAAAATATATTGCAAGAGGTTGGGGACTCTACAAGGATAATTCGATTGTTACAGTGGCAAGATTCCATTCATAAAATTAATTCAATGATAAAATAACAACATCTACCAACAAGATAAAAATATATGTTCTATCATAAACGCTCCAAAGAAAAAAGATAAAACATTATTCAATAGTTCCATCAATTACATGCTAATTGTAAGTTTTGGAAAAACTATTTCAAGTCATAGTTGGTGCCGTCTATAGTATAAAGTTCTCATACACTACACTATAAAACAAAAATATGTTACAGTATAAAATTCTCAGATGCTATAGTGTTTTTGTTCTAACTCTCAATTCTAACAGGAGCCACAAAGACTATTATAGAAGGATACCAGGAATATATTAAACAATATTTGCGGTACTCTCTGAAGTAAACCGTGAAAAAAAAAGGTGCTACACAAATTGTAGTAACCAGAATAGGGCCTTGGTCCTAAATGCTATGAAACACCCTTCCTTCGTGCCAAGGGTAGCTTCTTAACCAAGCAACCAATTAAGGGTGTTCATCGGTCGATTTTTGTCAGTTTTTAGTCAATCGATTTCCAACAGAGGGCAATCGGTTTTGAAAAATACAAACCAAGTCCCAACATGATGGTTGATATGGTGGTCGGTTTTAGACAACAATAACCAGCCAAACTACATATAGTTATCTATTAGTAATTTACTCGGTTCCACTTGTTTTTTTCCCCACAAACATAATGTATTAGATGACTTAAAAAAGACCAAAATTTTGAAAACAATAATTAAACAACAAAAGCCAGACAAATTAGCAAAAAAATTCATCATTTAACCATTAAGTCTAAAGTTTCAAAGTTCAAACATGACTTGGTGTTTAATATATGATACAGTATTGTAATTTATATTTGTATTTTAAAAAAAATAGTCCAACGATAAATTTGATTTCTGAACCGATAGAACAAACCTGCAAGCATAGGTTAGCTTCTAGGGACCACTTTCTAACACTTATCCTAAGACATACGGAGATCTTGCTCGTAGATCTTGACAAGTGTGGTATGTAAGAAGATGCATAATTAACAATTCTAAGATATTGCTATATATGCCTCCTTCTAGTGAGCTCATCAGGAAACTCCTGGACTTTCTCTAAAATGTGCTCCTATGGACAGATCTTATCATCTTAGATTTTTAGTGCAAAAATACTAATCTTCATTTTGGCTTCCGATAGTAATCGTCGATGTAGATCAAGCAGTTGCTAAAAAATGTTCATAAACTCGACCCATCCGATGCATTCTTGAGATCAAAGGGCGTGACATTCCATTCATAAGGCCCATGTGGCACGATGAAGGTTGTCTTATGTCTGTTTTCTTGAACAAAGCCAATTTGCTAAAATCCAGACCATATCAAACTTTGAAAAGACTTTGGCTTTTGACATTTTTTTCAAAAGATCGTGTCAAAAATTTGGATACCATACGTTTTGTAGACAGTCATTAAGCTTCCTATAATCTATGACAAAGCTCTTTTTTCCTTGAACTTGTTCTAAATGCTTCCTGACAAAGAACATAGTACTAGCCTAATTAGACTTGGAAGGTATAATCAAACCCAAATTCAGTAAAGCTTTTTTTTTTTTTTTGGTGCAAAGCGCTTCAGCTTGTGGCATCCCTCGATGTGATGTTGTCTGACGCGACATGCTCTATCCATCTTTGTGTAGAAGGTTGACAAAGAACCAATTTCCAAACACTCGAGCAAACAAAGAACCAATTTCCTTGAGTAATTTCTTATCATGTTGTAATCTTTTGTTGTGTCCGGAAGTCGTTTCTTTCAAAAAAGTGAAAAGAAAATATCTCATGACGATTTATAACTAGCTAATTGAGAGAGATAAATTTGCATTTCTTGAAGAATTACTCTATTTAGGGCTCTATAAATGACTGATAAGACTTAAAAAATACATATTTTTTAAAGCTAAAACTAATTATTTTACATCAATATTTCTCGTTAAACTCTTTAATTAAAGTAATTATGTGCTAAATAGTATTTTAGTATCTTAGTGTAAAAATATATTTAACTATGAGTTTTTAATATTGTTTATGTTTAATAATACTTTCAGAAATTTTTAGAATTGTTTTCGTATGTGAAATATTAGTTTAGTTTAAAAATAATTAAAACCATAAAAATAATAAGTGGTAATTTTATTTTCACTCATAATGTATTTTATAATGTGTTTTAAGTTTGTAAATATGTTTTATAATATTTTTAATGATTTCTAAAACTATTTTTGAGTCTTTAAAATTATATCTATATCAAACCGACAGAGCTTAAAATTTTAAAAGTTTATAATTATTTTTGTGTGTTTTAATATAAAATAAATATTTTTAAAATTATTGTAAATATTAAATTTGTAAAATAATTAATTTTATTTCAATTTTTACCTTTAGATTTGAAATTTGGCGAAAAAACAAAGCAAAACAGCATTAAAAAAAAGTAAAATCAGACATTAAATGCTTAAAAAAATAAGAAAATTCAAATTTATAAAAAGCATGAACACGTGGCACTTCTCCAACATCTAGTCACCGCCAAAAGCTTCTCAACCGTCACATCAAGCCACGCGTCAGTGCCTTAGTTAGCCACCAGACAGCGTGGGCTCGCTCACATGGGAGAGTCAGGCAACGCTTCGATTTGTGTGCGATAGTTCTCACTGTGTTCGCTTTCTTAACAGTCAATCCGTTTACCTTGACCAATTCAACGGTCACAAATCCAGCCCCACATAGTCCCACCTGGACCAATTTTGCTCCAAGTTTCTTAGCCATTGGATCACACAGTTGAAGGCCTAGATTGTGTCGTCTTCTACCTCCCGCTGCCACGAAGTAGAGGAAAGTGGCCGCAAATCTAGTTTCTACGGAGCTGAATTCGAGAAGGAAAAAGGTCAAAAAAATTGTAAAAAATGCCAGATTAATCCAAAGAAGTCAGGGAGAATAGTGAAAAAATTATAAAAAAAAATAATGAACAATGTATTTTGGAGTTCTATAAATGCCGAGGCCTTTGGCCTCAATTCTCACCCCTCCGTGGAATGAAAAAAATGTTGTTTAAATTTTATTTTAGTTTTTTAGATTTCAGTTTTTGGTTTAATTTTTTGTAAAAATATTTTTAAGTTTATGCTGTAAAAATTATGCTTTATAATAGTTTTTAATATTTTATCTGAAATATGTCTTTTTAATTTTCTTTAGCTGAGGTAAAAAGGGAAAACTTTAACAAAATCACTTTAAATATTTTTAGTTTTTTTTAGTTTTTTAAGCAGTTATAATGTTAAAATATTTTCTAAAAAACTTAGGATTTTAGAATTTTCTTAGCTAAAACTCTACTAAAATTTTGGTTTTGATTTTTTTATAACAAAAACTGGCGTAAATAATGCTTGGGAGGACCTTGATTAGCTGTAGACAAAAAATGGCTCAATAAATGCTTAATTTATTATTTTGGTTGTTATTAGTCAAGTAATGCTAAAATTCTACTAGTTTATTAAGTTGAGTTTTTACTACGTTATAGACATAAAATGACATAATAAATGCTTGATTTATTGTCCACATAAAATAACATAATGTATTCTTAAACCAATTAATAAATAATTAGAAAAGCTAAAATTCGTTCAAGTTAATTGCCAAAACGAAACCTTTAAACCTTAACATTGTTATAATTATTGTTTAATCTCTTTTAATTGGTTGTTATCAGTGTTATTATTTTTATTAAAGTTATTTTAAATTAATTGTACTTATTGTTAAAATTTTGTTTTAATTTAAGCTACATTTCTTGACATTGAAGTTCCAAAATTACAAAATTCTAAAAATAAAAAAATGTTTTAAAAATGTGTAAATATTATGAATATTAATCCTCATATTTTTCAACCTTAAAATAAATAAATAGTTCATATAACAAGTATATTAGACCTTAACAATATTCTTTCTCTGTGAGTTCGACCTCAAATTCACCGATTTTTTATTACTTAAACCTTATACTTAGGGTTATATTGGATTGTATTTTTTAAAACAAAACACTAACCAACATGGCAGTCTCCCACATTGGAATCTTCAATTAGGTATCTTATAAAATTCAATTCTCAACGCTGCGTTATGCCCAAGTTCAATATTTCCTTGTAGATAATCTAGGACATTTAAGAGAGTAGTTCAAACAAATAGGTTTAAACCATAAACGGTATAAACTTCTCACATTCTACAACGCAAAGTAAAAGTAAGCATAGTGTACGTCTTTCATATGCTACAGTGTTGCGTTTCAAGCTTCTTGCTTTGAACTCTTCTTTTAAACACCCTAATCGTGTACAGAGGACGGCAAAACAATCAAATGATAGGACCCTTTTATCATCTTTTACAGGGCTTAAGATAAATTTCTTTAAAAAAAAATAGCATTTCAGCATTATTTCTGCCATGATATTAAGAACACATACACAGAGACACGAGATCACATGGGAACACAAGGAAAAATGAAAGAAGCTCGTATTGAACTTATTGAGGATAGCGGTATTTACAGTAAAATTGAATCTATATCAACAATTCTCTCTTTGCTTTCCCTTTTTTTTCTGCACAGATTTAACAAGGCCTTCCTACCTCGGTGATTTAAATGAGATAGAAAGAAGAAAAATTACATTTTTCTTTCAGTCAAAAAGAGGATAATGGGTTTGGGGGGGAATCAATCAATAAACGAAAATATTAGAAGTAGCTGTTATATGTACCACCAGCAGTTACCTTCCGATGACGCTTTGAACCAGATTTCCTTTCTCGCCCACGTCGAGTGGAAGCCTTCTTTCCTGATGGTCTCTTACCATATGCATTAACACTAGGAAGAACTGGTCTGAAATGACTCACAGCAGGAGGGGGAGGCATGTGCTCTAGTAAATCTCTGTGGTATGTCTGCAAATAAAAATCAATTAGAACACGTTGAGATATATGAAGTATAATGTTTAGCTACGACCTGCAGAAAGGAAACCAAAAGAACAGTCCACTTAGGTTCATCATGTAAACTCATTTGGGTTGTCAGAATCTGCACCAAACTTGTTACAGGCCATTAGCCAAAGTGATAAATTTTAAGGCTCATTCCTTGTCATGCATTCACTGAGAAAAGTGGCTTTTGCAAAGTAAGCTGTGTACACTGCCTTAGGAATAAAGAAAAATAGAAATATAACATGTCCACAATCATTTTATACTCCCCATCACCAGGGAGTTTTTTTCCAAGCAACAATTAAATTCTACAGTTTACATATTATCCCGATGATAGACAATGTTTCAATAGAGCAACCGACATACAACCGAACACTACAGTCAAAACTGAAAAGAAAAGCAATTGACGGACTTGCACAGAAAAAGGTTCGAATAAGCTTCTACCCCAACACATATAGTGATTATTAAAATACCGCACCTGTATTACAAAATTACGCCTTTCACAATCCATAAACATATTGATGCTCCAACCAACTCTTTCCGCTATTTTATCCCTCACTGTGGAAAAGCTTAACTGATCCCTGGAGGTAAAACGATCAACTTCGTTGAACCATAGACAGGTAAACAGATTGGTAATGGGAATGTGCTCTCTTATGATTACACAACCTTCAGGAACATCTGCAGAAAGTTGACGGAAAACCTCATGTTAAGATCGAAAAAAAGCTAAACAAGTAAACACGGAAACATGAATTGCAAACATATGCAGATATACGCCTGATAATTATTACAATACGTAAATATGTGAATCACAAACCTACCACTAGTTATAGGAAGTTTAGCCATGGAATATGGTCTTAAACCCTCTTTTCTATAAAACTCGATCTGCCTATCAATGGTAGCATTGTCATATTTTCCAGCAGCTTTATTAGCTTCAGCCTCCTCAAAAACATCATAGCGTCTATAATGCCTTGAGATTGCAAAAGTCGCATTGTGACGCCACAAGAACCTGAATAGTAAATACCAGTGAAAATTAATCAAGCACCGTGTAAAAATCAAATCATATTTGGTCCAATAATATGCTGTACATAATGCCAGAATGCTTGCATAGAAGAATCTAGAGTCATAGTTCGAAATCTTTATTTCTAATAAAAACTGGACATCACAGAAATGTTATCAGATATTAAGTTTTAGCATTGACAGACGTCCCAGTACTCATGCCCCAAATCCCAGATAATGAATACCAAAATGTTTAAGTTCACTACAAAAAGAAAATGTTACTTACACCTCTAGTCAAAAGCTAAAAGTGTTGGGATCGGAACTAATATTTTATATCAAATCTTTGTAGTGAAAAAAAATGCCGAGTTCATATCTTTATATAGAACACATATGTACGTGGGTGTTGACCAACATGCAACATTTGTGGAATGCATCAATAGCAATAGAAACCATGCACAGTACGTGTATAATAAATTTAAAAAGAAATCTTTTTAAAATGCCCATTTGATCTTTAGTATCAATAATGTTTCCACCTTCGAGTTTCTAGAAAGTGCAAGTAGGCCACCAAAAAATGCTCGTCAATTTCTAAAAAGCAAACCTAGATAGATAATAGATAAATAAGGAAAAACCAAACAGGAATGCTTATGTACTATTTGATGCGTAAGTTCTAAACCATAAAGACAATTTTAAACCATGGAGGCACTTCAAACTGACGTTTAGTGGAATAATAACTAAGACGGATTTAAACCTTCAAAAAGTTTTAAACTGACCTAAACATCTAAAATCTAAACGTTGCCCCCTTCAAGTTTAGGTGGTTTTGAACCATCTACTACAATAAAATCATTCACATTCTCATTTCCTTCATAAACCATAGTTTTTCAAACACCAGTTCTAGTTTTAAACTATTATTCTTGTTTTAAACCTTTACATTCCAAAGGCCAATAAAAAACCACCTTGTAAACCACATAGTTTAGAACCCATAGTTCAAACCATACAGTTCTAAACTAAGACCATTCCAAAACTGTGCACCAAACGAACCCTTAGTGTATAACAGCCCAACTTTCCCTGGAAAGATAAATTACGCGTTACACAATTCCTGACAAAAACCATATGCTATAGTACTAAATGTTATGTCTAAAAAGAGATTATCAAGGAGCTTTCAATCTTTACAGCTGTTGCACTTGCAGCAAAAGGCATGTCATCCCAACACTATAATGGTACCAGACTGAACTGGTTTCAGAAAAACACTTGTCTTAAGACCCCATGTAGTCCCCGTGAATTGAGGCATCACCAGATCTGAAAGAGTAACAAAAGCAGAAGGTGTAGCATACCTCTCAAGAATTTGATACGGATCCACCACAAGCTGGAGCTTTCCGTCTATCCATATGGAATGTCGAACATTGGGAAAGATCCTATGCAGTAGTAGCTTTGGGATCTGCACAAGTATATGCTGGATCGTCAGCATCCAGCAATTCAACGATTCCTTAATCCTTAGTGGTAGAAGAACAGACAAATCAACCAGAATAAACAACTGACCTTTCCATTACGTCTCGAATCATTGTATGGAATATTGTGAACGACAATAATTCTCCACAGCCCAATCCGTTTACTGCTGTCTAGGACACTAGAATTCTTCAAATAAGCTTCTGTCTCTTCATCAATAAACATGTAGAAGGGGACGGTTTTTCTTGCCAATTCACTAATATTCTTGGGCTGTTGTATTATGTCATAATTTCCTAGCAAAGGCAAGACCATGAGAAAGAGCCAAAAAAAGCATAAAAGAAAGAAAAATCATGGCATGTCCTAGTTCGGAAGTACCAAATATAGCTGATGCAACAATGACCTCATGAAGCTGCTCCAACTCCATAAGGTCAGCTTCATCAATATCAAATCCAGTTTGATAGCCAGGTCTACTTCCTCTTACAAATCTGACAGAACAAGATCAATCTTCAGTCAGGTTTATTTGATTGATTGATTCAATCCATTTACTGAAAAAGTAATCGCGACTTTGTCTTCATTAGTTAAAAAGGAATCCAACAAAAGAAAGACATACAAAAAGAAGAGAACTTACCCACAGTGCACATTCATTGACTCCTTTATATCAAAAGAATCATTCCTCTGCCTTAGTGTAGGATATCCACCAAATTCTGAGCCTCCAAAAGGCTCTGTTCTAGTTGGATTTTCCTCAAGTATATATGACAAATTATTGATTACGGGTGATACTGATGCAGAGCTTGGCATCATAGCAACAGCCTGCTCCACAGGAAGATAACACACTGGACAAGCTGAAAGAAATAAGCAACAACAGAATCACTAATTATTATCTACTCAGGTCATGATGCGAAACCATTATCTGATATATATTCATGCTACAGTTCTGAATCAGTTATAATATATTAAATAGAAAGTAAAGAATGTCACAGAAAAAAGTAAAGAAAAACGACTCACGACGTGGTCCAATCCTTTTTGGATTAGCTGGAGGAGGAGGAGGAAAGGCAAAATTCTCACATTGGTGGCCAGAGGGAAGAGCATTGTGATGAACCGTGGTGGTAGAAAGCTTTGGGTCGAAATTACGGTTGTCATGATCCTCAGGAAAAATCAGATGCCGAGTTCTGCTGCTTCTTCTAGCAATGACCTTGAGAGCAGACGAATTCTGATCATTGCCGGGGGTAGCTCTAAAATCAATAGGCCTCCCTTTGTCAGCAATTATGATGTTTTCAATACGTCGCGAGAAGTTAGCGTTTTCTGGTTCATCATGACAGAGGAATTCAAACCATGAGACTGAAATATGCTATTTCCTTGTAGGAAACGACAATGTTAACAAAAAGAACCCAAGATTTTCAAATTTCAAGGTGCAAAGAAACCAAACCATTATGTGGTATCACATAAATCATGCAAAGAAACCAAATCCATTACGTGGGTAACTCATAAATCATGCATTCTAGCACCAAAAAAAAAAAAATACCAACCTTCCAACATATATAATTCATCACACACCGCAAAGATAAACTACGAGTGAACAAAATTTCTAAGTGTTTTCAAAGCCCAAAAACATAAGAAAACGAACCTTTATTAACAGTAAAGGAACCGAAAACAAAGACGAAAAGAGCGAGGACGACGAGAAGGAGGACCGCGATCTTCCTTCGACCGAAGAATCGGCAGAGAAAAGGCCGAAGCTTTTCCTTGTCTCTCGAAAGAAGAAGCTTCGAGGGCTTGCGGAGGAGAACCGGCGTCGGCTGAAGACTGGAGAATTTGTTCTGCTGTTGCTGCTGCGGATGTTGCTGTTGTTGTTGCTGTAGTAGTTGTTGTTGCAGTTGTTGAAGTTGCAATGATCCATAACTCCCCGTTCGGAGACCTAATGACCCTCCAGTCATTGTAGCTCTGAACCAAAAACCATTCCTTTCATCTCCTTCCTCTTCTTCTTCTCTTCGTAGCATAAAACCCTCTCATTCAGAATTCACAGAGATTAATTCAAACGCAAAATCGATCCGACGAAATCGGATTCGCTTTCTCGAAATTGACGAAGATTATCAGCTTCAATGGCCAATGCGATTGGATTTCGAGGAACGAAGCGACAGAATTCGATCAATGCGAAGCAAAAACAAATTTGAATCGGAATCGGAATCGGAATCTTCCGATGGATCGAGACGCTGAGATCGGAATGCGAGAGCAATAGGGATCAATCCGGGATCAATAATTCCGAGAATGCGAGAGAGAATTTGAAAATCGAAGTTGGATTTTCCGATGTGCAGATAGTAGAACAACTTTTCTAGGGTTATAGAGAGCGCAAATGGTTTTCGGCAATTCGCGTTCGCGCCGTTTATCTACTTTAGCTTCTTCTTCTTTTTTCTTTTTTTTAATTTTCTTTTTCTTTTTTCGGGTGGTTTTTTTTATAGATAGATTTTTCGGGTGTTGGAATTTGGAAATAGAGAATTCAAAAATATGATCTGAGTCTTACTTTTATCCGAAACAAATACCTTCAAATTTTAAATGAGAAAAAAAATCACTTTATCATATTAGAAACTATAGGATTCAAAATAAAACACAACTGGTAGTTAACTGATTAATTTAAAAAAATGCTTGAAACCAATAATAATAATCTCTTTATCATAGTAGAATATTAGGATTCAAAATAAAACACAACTATTTATCTGATTAATTTAAAAAAATGCTTAAAATTCAACCGATAATAATAATAATCTCTTTATCATATTAGAATAATAGGATTCAAAATAAAGCACAACTAGTTAATTGATTAATTTAAAAAAATGCTTGAAATTCCACCGATAATAATAATAATAATCTCTTTATCATATTAGAATAATAGGATTCAAAATAAAAAACAACTATTTAACTGATGCCAGAAATTTTACGGATAATAATAATAATATATGCAAAGTTCAAACATTTATCCCTTCAAAAAAAAGTTCAAACATTTATTATTCTTTCAAATACAATCGAATATTTATTTGCTGAAACAAAAAATCAATCATTTTTTAGGGGAACATCAAACTTTTTCAAACTGATTCAAAAGGAAGAAAAGTTTTCAAACATTTTAGCGTGGACATTATTCTAAAACACCATATTTATATTAAATATTTGGATAAATTGTTTGGGAGATCCTCGACCTTTTTATAGGGTGTTTGTAAGGATAATAGAAACGGTTGGTTAGAACCACTTTTACTGTAGCATATAAAAGTTTTACACTGTAATAATTTTTTATTATTACTGTAATATATGAGAGTTTTATACTGTTTATAACTAAAAAATGATAAAAACTGTGATTCCTATCACCCTTTCAAACACCCGATTAAAAGGGCACAATTATAAATTGTTCGACAGGTCCTTAAACTATTTAAAATGTGTCTTATTGGTCGTTTTTTTAACTTAGTTAACCTTAAACTCTAAAAAAAAAAATACAAAATGACTGCCTTACTGAAGGCCGTTAGTTTTTGCTCGTTTGCCAACCACATGCCCATCACTGCCTATTATTTACTTTGAAAAGACTAAAATATCCCCCAATTAAATCAATATTATTTAAAAAATTAAAACAAAAGCAAAAAAGAACCTTTTCCCTCCTTATTCTCCTTCTTCATCTCTCCAATTCGAGTACATGAATTCAACAAATTAAACAAAAAACGAATCAAAAATTCAATTCAACAACATACAAAACATAACACGGAGAGATTTTTCTTATCACAAGCAAAAAAGATAATTCGTTGCAGTTGGAGCAAGACTCAGCTATAGAAGCTCTTTCTCCTTCTTCCTCTTAGCACCCCCACTATCCCATGCCGACGATCTCTCACTGCACCCCCACCTCGTGAACCCATCAGCCATTACCGGAGCTCTTAACCATAATTGGGCAAAACAACAATAATCAGTCAATAATTAGTACAACAACAAATCCAAAAAATTGAAATAAAACAAAGATACAACAAACCCAAAACTTCAAATCAATCTCTTCGAAACCAAGAAAATCCCAGCAAAGGTAAATTAGCAATTTTTCCTTTAATTCGTTACAAGGACTAGTAACGTGAGTCCACTGGCGACCGTAGAAGCTGATCTCCCACAAGGATGGGCACTAAGAGTTGCCGCCGCTGTGACACCCACCGCCCTACTCCCCCCTCCCACACCCACTACAACCGGAGACCCCAAGCATACCCACCCCTCCCTGTCGCACCTCACCCCTTGTCGGACCTCACCCACCACAACCCACACTAACCTCATGATGCACGCCGCCCTTATCATGAAACTCACCATGACCAGCCCTATCGACCCCCTTCCCATTTGCTCTTATCAGCCCTGCCGACTCTGCCGTCATGACTAGACACCGATGAGGGGGTCGTCGTGACTCTCGCTGAGCTCTTCCGCATGGGTCTCGCCACCACTGCAAGTCCTACACATTAGAGGTATACAAGTCCCTCGAGATGGAAATTTGGATTGACGATAGAGATCTTACTTTACGATGAAGATTTGGCATTACAATGAAGATGTGGCTTCGTGAACAACTTAGGCATCAACCGGCGACGAGGATGGGAATGGAAGGGTCATTATCGAGGGTGGAGATAAAGGGGGGTGACGGTGGTGATTTGGTGGGGGGGTGGCGGAGGGGGGTGGTTTTGGGTTTGGGCTATGGTTGAGCGCTGAGGGTTGAACCAATCCAGCAATGGTTGAACAAGGGGTTGCTGGCGTTTATAGGTCTGAGGAAGAAAAGGTTTTTTTATTCAACAATACGTGGACTATCAAGACTGTGTGGCGACATTTGATTGGCTGCCATAGACCCATTTTATTTTTTTTTCAAACTATATTTACTAAAATACTTTTAAGTGTTTAACATGTAAGGCTTACGAGATAAAGTTTTTAATATCTATCTATTAATTCAGTCTTTTTCACCTAAATTAAATGGTTAAATCTAATTAAATAATAAAAAAAGAGAGAGAGAAAGATAGTATGATAGAAATATAAAAAATTAAAATAGCAATAAAAATGAATAGGCCATAATTTAAGAATAAGTAAATAATATATTTTAATAAACTCTAAATTTACATGATAGTAAAAAAAAAAAACACCAAAACTACCCGAGTCACATTTTTCCTCTTTCTTTCTCCTTTCTTCCCCATCTTCCTCCTTTCCCTCTCTCTCTACAGGTCAGACGCTTTCCCTCTCATTCATGAGCCATATCACCATTCGAACTCTTCTCTCATCTCATGTCCTCCCCTCCTTCTATTCTTTGGCTCTCTAATACTCTATCTACCATTGTTCTACAAACCAAACATGTCACCAATCTCATCGTCAATCCTCATGCTCGCCTTCGAAAGAATACAACGTAGAAGCCATCGGTGCCATAGCAAATGGTCACACTCACATTTGTTCTTTGCACTCTGGTGCTTCACGCAATCCTCGGATAGCATGACTTGGGATCTCGACTACATGTAGATCAATAAAGGGAAAGAGAGAGGAGGAATAGCTGGTTTGAGAGAAAGAGACAGGAAGTACATAGAGAGAAACCCACGGAGAAGAAAGAAAAAATTCAAGATCTCCACCGCATTGTGGACAATGAAGGGAGAATAGTGAGTCGAAGAGAGAGAGAGAAGAAAGTAGATGGAGAGCGTGAGAGAGAGAAAGAGAGAAACACATGAAGAAGCGAGAGAATTTAAGAAAAAAAAAGAAAAGAAAA
Organism: Artocarpus heterophyllus; assembly: GCA_025403435.1. Classification (NCBI taxonomy): domain Eukaryota; kingdom Viridiplantae; phylum Streptophyta; class Magnoliopsida; order Rosales; family Moraceae; genus Artocarpus; species Artocarpus heterophyllus. The sequence goes on from CM046330.1 coordinate 16,989,886, forward strand.
GGGAAAAAATAAATCTAGGGGTTAAATAGGAAAGTAAAAAAATTAAGGAATAAAAATGGCTTATTATTTTTAATAGTTGGTAAACAAACTATTTATCTCTAAGGCTTCAAAATTTTGGCAAAAAATTGCAACAAATAGCATTGTTTTAATTTTTAATGTAAGTAAATGGTATGTTTTTAAAAATATTTAAGTACAGAGCATTTTTAAAAACACGTATTCTTTTTAAACACTTAAATTTTTAATTTTATCTCCTCTTTCTTCTTCTTTTTCTTTTTTTTTTTTTAGGTTTTTTTTTAATTCTCTCTTTACTGCTTTGTGCTTTTCTCTATATCATTCTACAAAAAAATGAATTTTGTTTTAATTTAAGGGACTATTTACTAAACATTGTTATATTTTTGTTTATTTATTTTTATTCCCAATTAATGATAGCCTAATTCCCTCCTCCTTTCAATTTTTGTCTATTTACTGTTATAATGTTCTAAAAAAAGAATAAAAAACCAAACCGTACCTTTTTAAAAAGCTTAGAGACCTTTCGAGCAATTTATCCAAAATATTAATTAATTAAAGATAATTTAACATAACCCATTTAGGGCAAATCCTTATAATACACCAGATTTGGCTCGGTTATTGAAAAAGTGAATAGATTTGTCATTTCTTGAAATCTTTCTTCTGATCCAAAATCGTGGTGTAACGTGTATCCCTCCTGTTTCGATCATGGAATACGGGCTTACCAATCTTGATCACTATAAAGGTCGATGCTACAACATCGAGCCTGTTACTAGAGAAGAAAATCAATACATTGCTTATTTAGCTTACCCCTTAGACATTTTTAAAGAAGGTTCTGTTACTAACATGTTTACTTCCATTGTGGGTAATGTGTTTGGGTTCAAGGCCCCTCCTAGCCCAACCCTAGACACTCTAAGATGCTTTTTTTAAACCTGCTCATATTTTGAGTGAAGAGATAAATAAATAGACACATCTCACTGCACTAATTAGGGGCGTTTGCAAGGATTGAGGGGGTCGAAGACCATGAAATGAGTCAAAGGAAAAACTTGTCTTTCCCTTAATCTTGAGCATTATTTACTGCATTTACTGAAAAGCTATTTCTAGTTTTTCCTTTGGTAGAAAGAAAGTAAACATTCGTTTGATCTTGATTTTTATGGATTGAAAAAAGGACTACATTGGAATTGTATGAACCTCTTGGTAATATCCATGAAAGACTTGTTTTTGGTAATAGATGTACATTAATATATGAAAAATCAGGTGCATGATATACATTGGTACTCTAGTGCATTTCACCCTTTGAGTCGGAATAAATATGTTTTTGAACACTCTTAAACCTTGATTCTGTAGGAGCAAGTCAGAAAGATTAAGAAATAGAACCATCTAACATGTTTCGTTCTCAATAGCTATGAGATGATCATCTTAGGGTGATCCTTTTGTTGACGGATGCTCCTATTACACTCATAGTCTCTAAAGGATAAAAACCAACTACATAGTATCTACATCGAGAAATCAAGTATTGTATACGTCATTAGTCTGATCCTTTGCTTAGTAGGAATTACCCGTAATAACAAACTTGCAAAATGAATGTCTTTATCATAAAGAGATTTGTTGTTCCTAACCTTATTTCAACGTACAGTTAACACTCTTTGGCTTTACCCATAATTATCCAACAATATGCCTTTCACAACGGGGCGTATCTATATAGTAATGGTATTTAATTATAAAGATTAGCTAAGTAGCTGACTTTGTTATTATTTAAACTATGATCATGAGCAAATACATAAATAGACTCCTGAAAGATAAATGGGTATAGGAGGTCATGTTTCCAAGATCTATCTAGTTCTAAATATCCTTGATATTCTGCCATTTGAAATTAGATTCGAACCGAAAATATGATGGGCTTTATTGGGTTATCAAATGATACATAGTATGATACAGTTAAAACAAGTTGTGATAGTATGAAAAAATATTGATACTTCAAAAAAGGCCGACATTTTCGCTTTCGCTTTCGCTTCGTCTACCACTACTCGCACGAATGCTTCCCTCTAGGCAGAACGCTCCCCTACCGATGCATTTTTACATACCACAGCTTCAGCAGATCGTTTAGCCCTATTCATCTTCGACGTAAGAGCACTCAATCAGTGAGCTATTACACAGTCTTTCAAGGGTGGCTGCTTCTAGGCAAACCTCCTGGCTGTCTCTGCACCCCTACCTCCTTTATCATTGAGCGATCATTTAGGGGCCTTAGCTGGTGATCCGAGCTATTTCCTTCTCGACGATGAAGCTTATCCCCCATCGTTTCACTTGTCAAATCGTCGATTATACTCTTACATTCCTGGTTACCAGAGTCTCTTGGAAAGGCACATTACAGCACTTGTATGCTTCTAGCTAGAATCTTATTAAAAATGGTAGCATATGGATTAGTTTGAATCAATATGGAATTAAGTATTTTCTACTATAGCACCATGAATAACACATAGCAGAGCAGCGCCCAATACCCTAGCAACTCCCATCATATGAAATGGGTTTAATGTCCAATTATGAAACAGTTGGAAAAAGTGGATATGAAAGATCTGTTGGAAACAAAGTGCGCAGCGGAATTTTAAAAAAAATTTTCATCAGAGTAATTTCCAAAACATAAGTTTGACATGTTACATGTATAAATTAGACAGATCTTACTAACCTCAGTGTGCCGAAGAACCTCCATAATCCGTGTAGAGAAGTAACGTTCCAGAAGAGCCTCAACCAACTGGTCTTCTTTGCTATTCTCTATCCACAACCGGAGTGAGTGTGGGCTCACACGTACAGCTCTTCCACCGGTGACTCTCCTTCCAAACAACAGAGAAAACCCAAAGCTAGTGTTCGTGATTTGTGAACAAAAGCTCTTAGGGAGTTTTCAGATGCTCACTAGAAGAGTATCACTCTTAATCTCTCAAATTGATCTGAGTAAATCATGAGACTCACTCCCTTTTTATACCTACTGGTCCTGGGGTCAGTCCATATCAGATTAGGTCTCAAAAACTAGAAACATAATCAAATTCAGATCAATATCTGATAAGATCCGCGTAAAAATGCGTAATCTTATCTCCGCTGATCGGCAGGCCGAACTGTCTGATCGACAGGCCAAACTGGCCAGTTCGGCAGGCCGAACACGTCATCCGGCAGGCTGAACTCCCGAGAAAAAATCTCCGCGAATCTTTTATTTTCCACCGGAGATTCTAAAGGATAAAGTCTCAGTTTTTATTCAAATAACCCAATAGAGAAGATATCTGATTAAAACAAACTTTATCTAGATAATCTTTAAGAAAATAAATCAATTCACAATAATTCTACAAGTTTATCTTGATCTAATTTATCCAAAATTAAATCAACCGATAAACAGACAAGAATTATCTAATCACAATAATTCAACAAGTTTATCTTGAACTAATTTCTTACAAAAATTAATTCAACCAATAAACAGACATGAATTATTTGATTCTTACAAATTTTAAACCAATCTGATAAATCCGACATAAGTCACCAATTATTGGAAAAGCACGCCGTGTCGTTACAGGATTTTGTGAGCTAGCAAAGGGGACCAAAATGGACCTATAAAGTTCAAGCTCATGATAATTATGAAACCCAATATCCCAGATATACATTTCACAATTATCAACTCCAACGCTACTCCACTAAAAGCTTGGAGCTGCACTCTCGAACTTTATAGAATTACGAAGCTCGTGTAGCTAAGTCTCCATGACATATCATAGTGTATCGTATCCCCATATGATCATCCATAATCGGCTTAAGGACAAGTTCTGTCTTACCTTCCCGATTATTTTTATCTTACGTTCCATTGTCTCACCACTAGAAAACTTACCATCCAAAGATAGTATACCATTCGGTTACACCTATGTATCCAAATGGTTGAGCGCTCCAGTTTTTCAATTATAGGACAATACATATAAGAGGATATCATTACTCCTAAAGAGGAGCTATGGATTCCATATCTATGAATAACAAGTCTACGCTATCAAGAGTCACGCCTCCAACGTACCGGCATGCATACCACTATAGAGATGTGGGAGTCACCCATTGGTACATCAAAAGACACAAGTGGAGACAACGGGCCCACTATTCATCTCAAGATTAAGATACAATACAAATGACTGTCTAAAGTGAATCGATTTGCCAAGACAGAATTATTAATCCAAATCAATTCACTTTATGTCCCAATCTAACACGTCGTCACCTATGACAATGCGCCAATATTTCTATTCACGGAGTCCAACTCTAATGGTCAAGACAAATCATCTCCCAAAAGGGATATAGACAACATAACAATCTTTACATGAATAAAGCGCCCAACTTTATTCCCTCGATTGCGGATCATATGTTTTAGACCATCACCTGAAGAATCGTGTCTACCGCATAATCATCCCATCATATGCCCAATTCTTAAGGTTTAGACTGATAGTCTCAGACTACTGTTTGCTTATCATACATTCAACAAATATGAACGTAAAGAGGACAAGATTTGGTATATATAAATGAATAAATTCTTTATTGATAAAAATGTCTCCAAAAATGTATTACATTTTTACTCCTTAGGGCATACATGTCTAACAATCTCCCACTTGCACTAAGTGAGTAAATACAACAAATTTTGCATCCCCATAGCTTCCACATGCCTCTCGAAGACTCTCCCAGTAAGTGTCTTCGTAAATGGATCAGCTAAATTATCCTCTGACGCGATCTTGCACACCGTGACATGCCCGCCCTCAACGAAGTCCTTTATCACATGATACTTCCGATCAATATGCTTACTCTTCTTGTGAAATCTTGGTTCCTTAGCATTAGCTATCGCCGCACTGTTATCACAGTACAGTGATACCGCCTTATCCATACCAGGAACTACCTCAAGATCCCCAAGGAACTTGCGGAGCCACACTGCTTCTTTCGAAGTATCACTAGCTGCCACATACTCAGCCTTCATCGTTGAATCCGAAGTGCAATCTTGCTTCGCACTTCTCCAACTGATGGCACCGCCACCCAGAGTAAACACAAACCCCGAAGTCGATTTCCTAGAATCCAGACAGGATTGAAAATCTGAATCAGTGTATCCTAGAGGAGTCAAGTCCTCACCCGAATACACAAGCATATACCCTCGAGTCCTTCTTAGGTACTTGAAAATATGCTTTACCGCAACCCAATGGTTCGATCCTGGATTCGCCTGAAATCGACTTATAATCCCGACCGCATAGCTAATATCCGGTCGTGTGCAAAGCATGGCATACATGAGACTACCCACTGCCGAAGCATAAGGCACCTTCTTCATGTATTCTCTTTCTTCATAAGACTTTGGAGAGTCTTTCTTCAAAAGAGTAATTCCAGACCTAGATGGTTGCCCACCTTTCTTGGAATCCTGCATTGCAAACCTCCTGAGAATTTTATCTATGTAGCCGGCCTGTGATAAAGCTAGCATTTTATTCTTTCTATCCCGAATGATCTGGATACCGAGAACAAAATTAGCCTCACCTAAGTCCTTCATGTCAAACTGCTTGGTCAACCATAATTTGACCGATGACAACGCCCCAACGTCATTGCCAATTAGCAGAATGTCATCTACATAGAGTAGTAGAAAAACCACCTTTCCATTCTTAATGTATTTGTAAACACATGGTTCGTCCACATTTTGTGAGAACCCATAAGTTTTGATCACTTGATCAAATCTTTTGTTTCAAGAACGAGAAGCCTACTTAAGTCCATAAATAGATTTTAGCAGCTTACAAACCTTACCCTTTTGACCCGCGACCTTGAACCCATCTGGTCATTCCATATAAATGGACTCATCAAGATAACCATTCAGAAAAGCCGTCTTGACATCCATCTGTCAAATCTCGTAGTCGAGAGCGGCAGCTATGGATAAGAGAATCCGGATGGACTTAAGCATGGCCATAGGCGAAAAGGTTTCCTCATAATCGATTCCTTCCTTTTGCGTATAACCCTTAGCTACCAGTCTAGCCTTAAAGGTTTCGACCTTTACATCCACTCCTCTTTTCCTCTTGTAGATCCACTTACACCCTATGGGTTTTACCCCTTCGGGAAGATCCACAAGCTCCCAGACCTGATTAGTCTCCATAGACTTCATCTCTATGTTCATGGCCTCTGTCCAGAGTCTTGAATCAACATCCTCCATAGCTTCTGCGTAAGTATAAGGATCCCTGTCATGTTCATCCGGTTCAGCCAAAAAAACCTCCCCATTGAACATATACCTCTTAGGTTGACGCCCGATCCTCCCACTATGCCGAAGCCCCTAAGGTTGTTGTTCAGGTTTGTTTGGTTTTTCTACACCGATCGGAATGGTTTCGTTCAGAACCTCCGGAGCGAACTGATCACCCCTTAACTCCTCAAGCACCACTTTGCTTCGAGGTTTAAAGTCGTCCATGTAACTCTCCTCAAGGAAAGTTGCATTAGTTGAAACCACGACTTTATTTTCCTTTGGGTTATAAAAATAACCCCCTTTAGCCCCTTTTGGATATCCTATAAACACGTAAACTTTCGAACGTGCTTCCAACTTATTCGAATCATTAAACAGGACATAAGCTGGAGATCCCCATATGCGAATATGGTTTAAGAATGTCTTCCATCTTTTCCACAACTCGTGAGGAGTTTTAAGGACCGATTTTGAAGGCACATTGTTCAAAAGATAACATGCGGTTTGTAGTGCATATCCCCAAAAGGATAAAGACAACGATGAATAACTCATCATAGACCTAATCATGTCCAACAAAGTCCTATTCCTTCTCTCTGCTATGACATTCTGCTGCGGAGTGCCCGGCGTAGTGAAATGGGATAAAATCCCATTCTCTAACAAGTGTCCCAAGAACTCATCAGAAAGGTATTCCCCACCTCGATCAGATCAAAGTGCCTTTATGGGTCTACCCAATTGCTTTTCCACTTCAGCCCGAAACTCCCTGAACTTATCATAAGTTTCGCTTTTGTGGTGCATTAGGTACACATACCCATATCTTGAGTAATCATCAATAAAAGTGACGAAGTACTCATACCCTCCTCGTGCCCGAATGTTCATTGGTCCGCAAACATCACTATACACAAGTTCTAGAACCCCTTCGGCCCTATTGCCCTTAGACCCGTATGGTCTTTTGGTCATTTTACCCTCCAAACAAGATTCACATTAAGGTATAGATTCCACCTTTAAGTGACTTAAAGGTCCATCCCTTACCAACCTTTGAATCCTATTCAGGTTAATATGGCCAAGGCGCAAATGCCAAAGATAAGTCTTATTAGAGTGAGAAGTTTTAAGTCTCTTTGAGTCATTATCATTTATCTCAGCATTAAGCAATAAGTCCATCTTAGGTTTGATAAAATATAGATTATTTTGCATCCATCCAGAACAGATAAAAGATTTATTTTTACGAATCACCACTTTTTCATTAAAAGATACCACGTAGGAGTCTTTAAATAAAGAAGATGCAGAAATTAAATTCCTTTTAAATTTAGGAACATAAAAACAGTCTCGCAAAATTAAATTCCTATAATTATCAAAATAAAGATGGACATCTCCCACTGCTTCCGTTGAGACCAATGATCCATCGCCCATCCGAAGCGTTAAGTCTTCACGACGTAGACTTCTCGTTTCTTTGAATCCCTGCAGAGAAACACAAACATGATTAGTTGCTCCAGAATCTATGACCCAGATGTCACTGGATTCATCAACCAAACAAGTTTCTAAATATAGAAGATCACACCTACCTCCCTTGGAAAGGAAGTCCTTGCAATGCTTCTTTATATGCCTGACCTTACCACAGAAGAAGCACTTAAGCTTCTTTGGGTTCTTCTTCTTCTTCTTCTTGCTCTTGGTTGCAGGAGGAATAGAAGACTTCCCACTCTTGGCCCGTTGCTTCTTTCCATTCCCAGAGTTAGGATTGGAACCAGAAGCAGCTACCATATTGGCCTCACCACCAACAGGAGACTCCCTGATCAGCAGTTCAAACTCCTGTAACTGTTTCATCAGTTCTGTCATGGTCATATCCCGTCTATTGCTTAAATTAAAAGTAGCTCTAAACGGAATAAATTCCTTAGACAGAGTCTCAAAGACCATAGTCATCTGAGTTTCAGCATCGATGTCGGCTCCATTGGTTTAAGCCTCAGCGAGGTAACCCATGACCAACATCATATGCTCCTTTACAGATGTTCCCGGTCTCTGTCTACAGTTTAAGAGTTTCCAAAGCGCCCCTTGCCGCTTTGTTATGGCCTGGCCTCCAAACATGTCCTCAAGATTATCCAAGATCTGTTTCGCAGTCTCATAATCCTGATGTTGAGCCTGCAGCATGTTGTTCATGCTAGCCATAACATAGCAGCGGGCCTGATCATTAGCATCTTTCCAGCGGTCGTACGCTTGGAATTGCTCATTACTTGAGTCTCCCGTAGGCTCGGGAGGACAAGAAGTTGTCAGAACATATTTCAGTTTCTCAAAGGAAAGGACGATGTCCAGGTTTCGTTTCCAATCATTATAGTTCTCACCGGTTAATTGGTTTTTGTCAAGTATCGATGATAAAGCGTTTTTAGACATTTTCAATCTACAACAAAGAATCATATGCCAAACATAAGTGTTGAGGGTAAGCTCGGCGCCACCACCGAGGACACTAACTTTGGTGGTCGGCAACTAAGTTCGGCAGACATTAGGCTACCACCCCGACCCGACGACTTATACTTCTCACCGAGGTGCCTCCCATTTATCTGAGGGCACGCCCCCAAGAAGGCTGCCACCTCGAGGATGTACAGTAGCTCGGGTCGGGCCACGTTATTCATCATAATACGTCACTGCCCATCCTTGTAGGCCAACACTAGGCAAATGTGCTGCCGTCCGATAGAGTCCAATCCATTGGACAATGGACGCGACACTTGTCACTTACTGCTTGATATACTTTGATGTGACACCTGGGTAATGGGCAAAACCCATCTTGTACCCGATCCAGCTGGTGGCCTATAAATAGGATGCATTTATGACGTTTTAGAGGGAGAGACTTCCTCACACCTAATTAGCTGCTGACCTTTGCCGAGCAATACTTGCCTTGAGCATCGGAGAGCCCTTGTCTATTGACTAACCCCATTTCTCCGAATCATCCCTCTCGCAGGTACTCACTCCCGACCAGGGGCAAGCTTAAGAGGAGGTCAGAAGGTGTTCAGTCACACGTGGGTGTTGATCCGACGCCGGACAGCGGTAAGCATCAACAATAAGCAAACATATATAATAATTCAGTAAGATAACACAATCATGTAAAATAATACAAATGCGTTTATGTGTCAAAACCTTGAAAATATCACAACCTTACAACGATAATTCCCAACTCAGAATTCAACAAGCTCCTAGGGGAGTCATGCCAAATTCAATCAGGAACACGGATCTCCTCCTGATTAATATATGCCATCCAGGACCCGTATGATCCAGCATATACTAATAATCGTTTCTTTGGCCATTAATTTTATTAACAGAGCTCCTAGGGGAGGTTAATAATAAAATTAACGTGAGTGTATAACCACCGTTTCAATATTTTATCCATGATTTATAATCACCACCTAGGGGTGTGCAACCATAAATCATACTAAAATACCTTATCTTTTCAGAGATCCAATCTGGTACATGATAGAAATCCCTTCCTAGGGGTCGGGACCACCATATTCTTCCTATGGACCAACGATGGAGGCCTTAGGTCTTCTCTTCGAAAACCTTCTCCCACTCAATCTTTTGAAGTCAAGGTTTTATTTTAAAATTATGCATGAACAATTTTAATATGAGCGGCACTCCCTATCCTATATGACATGTTATCAATATACATGGTAAATCGTATTATAATGCAGACAAGCAAAGCTACAAGCAAAATAATAATAACCGTAATATTATGGTTCCACCCTAGAGAATAGAAAACTAAGATTACAAGAGAATATTCGAGACATTTTTCGATTCTTCATCCTTGAATCCTCAAGCGGTATCCTTTTTCATGTAATATCCATCTTCAAGTCTTCAATCCCGCATGAATCGAATACTTCATATTTTCGGTCATATCCAAATTTAATGTTTCTCAGAATCGTCTCAAAAATAAAATTAAAACTGCACCTGGAAAAATTGCACCTTTTCTGGACAAACGGCAGCTCTCGGTTGGTAGGCCGATCTGGGTGATCGGTCTGCCGGTCTTGCTCAATCGGCCTGCCGATCTATGCAGGTTCGGCCTGTCGAACTGAAACTTCGGCCTGCTGGCAGAGCACCAAATTTTCTACCCCACTGTCGGCCTGTCGGACCATACGTCCGGCCTGTCGATCCGTGACCTTCGGCCTGCCGAACTGTGAGGTCCAGCATGCCGACCGAGCAGAAAACCCTCAATCCAGAAAATACAATTTTAATGCAATTCATCAATTTTATTTTCAACAATTCAAAAACATAAAATTAGAGACTCAGGAAATACCTGGAGGCGCCATCATCAATCTTCAAGATCCGACTTCTCGTTTCGTCTTCTCTGAATAATTATTTAATTACAAAATTCTTACAAATTAAAAATTAAATAACAATTCCTAGACGGAGATGATAGTCCGCCATCTAATTACATGAAAAACCTAGATACACATTCTAACCTCTAAGGAACCATAACCAGTATTAATTAATTAATAAATAATTAAACAACTATTTAATCAACCATAATTAATTAATAAACATTCACAACATAATCCATGACAACATATATATTACATAGAAACCTAGAGTGCCATCTCTCTATAAAATTCAATTCAAGCATAGGAGAGATTAAGATCACAAAATTTTATGCATATAACATGATCACAAACTTGTAAATTTATGTAAAAACCTCGGCTCTGATACCAATTGTTGGAAACAAAGTGTGCAGCGGAATTTTGAAAATTTTTTTCATCAGAGTAATTTCCAAAACACAAGTTTGACATGTTACATGTATAAATTAGACAGATCTTACTAACCTCAGTGTGCCGAAGAACCTCTGCAATCCGTGTAGAGAAGTAACGTTCCAGAAGAGCCTCAACCAACTGGTCTTCTTTGCTATTCTCTATCCACAATCGGAGTGAGTGTGGGCTCACACGTATAGCTCTTCCACCGGTGACTCTCCTTCCAACCAACAAAGAGAACCCAAAGCTAGTGTTCATGATTTGTGAACAAAAGCTCTCAGGGAGTTTTCAGATGCTCACTAGAAGAGTATCACTCTTAATCTCTCAAATTGATCTGAGTAAATCATGAGACTCACTCCCTTTTTATACCTATTGGTCTTGGGGTCAGTCCATATCAGATTAGGTCTTAAAAACTCGAAACAGAATCAAATTCAGATCAATATCTAATAAGATCCGCGTGAAAACGTGTAATCTTATCTCCGTTGATCGGCAGGCCGAACTGTCTGATCGGCAGGCCGAACAGGCCAATTCAGCAGGCTGAACACGTCATCTGGCAGGCCGAACTCCCGAGAAAAAATCCCCGCGAATCTTTTATTTTTCACCCGAGATTCTAAAGGATAAAGTCTCAGTTTTTATTCAAATAACCCAATAGAGAAGATATCTGATCAAAACAAACTTTATCAAGATAATCTCTAAGAAAATAAATCAATTCATAATAATTCTACAAGTTTATCTTGATCTTATTTATCCAAAATTAAATCAACCGATAAACAGACAAGAATTATCTAATCACAATAATTCAATAAGTTTATCTTGAACTAATTTCTTACAAAAATTAATTCAACCAATAAACAAACATGAATTATTTGATTCTTACAAATTTTAAACCAATCTGATAAATCCGACATAAGTCACCAATTATTGGAAAAGCACGCCGTGTCGTTACAGGATTTTGTAAGCTAGCAAAGGGGACCAAAATGGACCTATAAAGTTCAAGCTCATGATAATTATGAAACCCAATATCCCAGATATACATTTCACAATTATCAACTCCAACGCTACTCCACTAAAAGCTTGGAGCTGCACTCTCGAACTTTATAGAATTACGAAGCTCGTGTAGCTAAGTCTCCATGACATATCATAGTGTATCGTATCCCCATATGATCATCCATAATCGGCTTAAGGACAAGTTCTGTCTTACCTTCCCGATTATTTTTATCTTACGTTCCATTGTCTCACCACTAGAAAACTTACCATCCAAAGATAGTATACCATTCGGTTACATCTATGTATCCAAATGGTTGAGCGCTCCAGTTTTCCAATTATAGGACAACGCATATAAGGGGATATCATTGCTCCTAAAGAGGAGCTATGGATTCCATATCTATGAATAACAAGTCTACGCTATCAAGAGTCATGCCTCCAACGTACCGGCATGCATACCACTATAGAGATGTGGGAGTCACCCATTGGTACATCAAAAGACACAAGTGGAGACAACGGGCCCACTATTCATCTCAGGATTAAGATACAATACAAATGACTGTCTAAAGTGAATCGATTTGCCAAGACAGAATTATTAATCCAAATCAATTCACTTTATGTCCCGATCCAACACGTCGTCACCTATGACAACGCGCCAATGTTTCTATTCACGGAGTCCAACTCCAATGGTCAAGAAAAACCATCTCCCAAAAGGGATATAGACAACATAACAATCTTTACATGAATAAAGCGCCCAACTTTATTCCCTCGATTGTGGATCATATGTTTTAGACCATCACCTTAAGAATCGTGTCTACCGCATAATCATCCCATCATATGCCCAATTCTTAAGGTTTAGACTGATAGTCTCAGACTACTGTTTGCTTATCATACATTCAACAAATATGAACGTAAAGAGGACAAGATTTGGTATATATAAATGAATAAATTCTTTATTGATAAAAATGTCTCCAAAAACGTATTACATTTTTACTCCTTAGGGCATACATGTCTAACAAGATCTCCCTCCAAGCCGTCCATATGACTTTCATCGAATACGGCTTTCCACAAAATTCTATGGGTCCATTTGGTAAATGGATTCAAATTAGTAATTTATTTGAGGTGTGTGATTTGAATTAGGATTTAAATTAGTGATTTAAATTATTATTCGAATTAACATTTGGATGTGTATTTAAGTTTTAATCTGAATATAGAACAAAATTGAAATTTGTGTTTGGAGAGGTAATGAAAAAAGTTTTTTGATTTATTAACAAATTTAATAAAATTTTAATGTTAATGACCTAAACAAAATATGCAATATGAATATTAATTTATTTATCTCTTCACTAGAAACACAATAACAAAGGAATCATCTCAATTGGATATCAAATGAAGAAGTTATCATTTTTTTTATTCAAATATAGGAGAGAGAATTTTAGCTTTTACTATAGTAAAGATATCCGAGTATCAAGAGTTTAAAGAGGGGTCAGAACTCTAAAAATTTAAATTTTTGATACTCATTTGATTTAGATTTTAGGAGAAACAAACATATATCCAAATGATTCTTGATACTTGAATCCAAATTTGAGTCATTAAGTCTAAAGAATACTCCAACCAAACACACTTATGTATCTATGAGATTGAGTATGGAATTCTGTTCATTTACTATTTAATTATGAATTAATTAAAAGATTTATCTAAAAAATAAATAGAATAAAGTTAAAAGTAAAAGGGAAAAAAACTTGAGACCTCTCACTCTCTAATCTCTGTCCATGCCTAATTGAGGTGTTCAACTAACATTTATTTTTGGATTAATTACAAACACCCCCCTCAGCTATAGCCCTTGTAACATTAAATTCTTAAAATTTCAAAACTTAACATTTGTTCTTTTGATTTATAAAACATTAGCAAAAAAAATCTTTACACTATGACTTTTAACAAATTTGACATAATAACATACAAATAATAAAGATTGTTGAACAATTTAGTGAATCATTATACTGTTAGTTTTACCCTGATGCAGTCGCAAGAAAGTAAAAAACAATATATTTTTTCTTTTTCTTTAAGGTTTTTAGTTTATTGTTTAATAATTAAACTTTTAAATATATCAACTTTTTAAATTTAAAATAGCTTTAAATATAAATATTTCATTTTATATTTTAAAGTTCGAGAGCACGTTGCTAGAAGGGTTATAGTTAAGAGGGAATTTTTGCAGGTAATCATTTCTTTAACTTAATACCTTTTTAGAAGATCATAATGTCTCATGAGCTTTCTTTTTCTTAAAAAAAAAAAAATCATGTGTATCATTTGCTAACGGATGTTGATGTTAAATTTGGAAATAAACATATTTTATATAATAGATTTAACACAATTTCCATTGGTAGCCTATAAGAGTACTGATGTATTTCACTTTGCCTCTTCACATTGACTTTTATGTTTAATAACCCTAATATTTTTTAAAATATATAGTTTTAACTCATTCGTTAACACATATTTTCAAAACAAAATGTAGCACGAAGATGACATATTATGATTTTAAGACGTAAAATGGCTAAAAAATAATAGGCAAATATGAAAAATATCTTAAAGAAAAACAAATATGAAACAAAAAAGGGAGTCGCAATATCAAGCCTAAACCATATAATATATATATATATATAATAGACTTGGTTTGTCGTTTGATAGCTTTGTTAGATATGGAAAAAAAAAAAAAAAATTCATCCAGACACGATGCATGTTTGAGGGAGGTAGGAGACAATTTCTAACCATTATAATAACATTAAAATTACATCCAATTGACAAAGCGTGATAATTTAAGACAATTTAATGAAATCTAATTGTTAAAAGTCAACTCCTACGTAGAGTATTTTTTTTTTCATACAGTGTCATAAATTTTTGAGAAATTGTAATAAGTGTCACATTTTTAAAACTAATTATAATAAATAGCAGGTTTTGAAACATTTGTAGTGAACAACAGTTTTACGATGTAAATAATTTATTTACCTCTTTATTTATAATGTAAATACCTCTTATTTTCACAATAAATAGTTTTAAGTTGCAAATAATTTATTTACCCTTGTGCTTATAGTGTAAATAATTCATTTTTTACACAATAAATAATTTATTTACATCGTAAATTTGCTCTTTACTACAAATATTTTTAAAACCTGATATTTATTTAAAAAAGTTTTAAAATTTTGTTATTTCTCTCATTCTCCCTAAATTTTTTATTAAAAGTAATGGACTTCTTTAATTTCTATCTGTTAAAGTAGGCGGCCAGCACAACCTAACCCTTGTATAGCAAAAGAGAGATGAGGACTTTTCCTAAATGCCATGTTTTAAAGTTCTTTTCTTATAAAGACGATACATATTTAAGTAGGTCACAACTTAAACAAATAATATGAGGGCAGTGTAATTTTTAATAAAAAAATTTCTCAAGAGTATTTTAAAGAATATGGCATAACATGTAATTTTCTCAAGAGAAAAGGGCTTGGTTCAAAGGAAAAGACATAGAACCCAGCCTGGCTTTAGCCTGGTGAGCTCCATATAGGCTGAACACTATTTTAAAAAGAGAATTTGCATAAATGCCATCTTTTAAAACTTACATTTTATATGTCACACATGTTAAGTGTGGTACTTAAACATATTATATAAATAGTAATGTGACACTACTTCTTTTAAGTGTGACATGAACGACCACGTTTTTACAAACTGTGGCATAATATGAAATTTTCTCCTTTTTTTAAAAAAAAACCATATAGATTGGGTTGGACCATGGGCTGAATATCTAGGTCTGATTGGGCTTGAGTTTGGCCTGCCTGGGTCTTTATGCAGACCAAGCACCCAGACAAAAGAGGCGGGCTTGTCGCTAGTCCATTTAGCGAGACTTATTTTGATAGCTCTAATCTTTATAGGAAAAAAAACAAAATTAAATATTAAAACAATTTATGGTAAAAATTACTGTCTATTGAATAAATTTAATTGGCTTTTCCAATCAAGTTATCATAAACCAAATTTAAAAGAAAATAGAAAAAAAAATCCTTTGGAACCCACATACATCTGTTCATATTTTTCGTTTGGTACGTCAAGTCATGAATACATAGCCCACAATTGTAATCTGTCCCAGGA
Source organism: Artocarpus heterophyllus (assembly GCA_025403435.1). Classification (NCBI taxonomy): domain Eukaryota; kingdom Viridiplantae; phylum Streptophyta; class Magnoliopsida; order Rosales; family Moraceae; genus Artocarpus; species Artocarpus heterophyllus. Next base: position 17,005,921 of record CM046330.1, read on the forward strand.
AACGTGAACTTGGTTTGTGAACACAATAATTGTGATATGATGCATTATTTTGCCGCTGATTTCTTCAACAACACGACAAAATAACTTAAAAAAAATAGGATGTGGTATTTCGTCGTCCGAAATTTTCATAATACGATAAATTACCTTCCAAACTTTACTTTCCTAAATTATCTTCTAAATTTAATAAGATATGCAACATAGCCTAGAATTGATAATTTTCGTACAATCATGGTTTAAAATAGAGAGTGAAACTTCAAGTGGCGAAAAAAGGAGCGCTAATAAATTAAAAGTTTAAAATGCAATCAGCGTTTAGAGTGCCATCAAAACAGATTCATAAACATTTAGAGGATGAAAACGCTAAAACGTATAAATATACTATCGTATTCAACCCAAAAATTCAACCTTAGCCCAAAGTTTTTTTTTTTTTTTTTTTAATTTCTCTTTATGTTTTCTTTGGCAAGATGCTGAAACTGTCTTGAAAATCTCTGAAACCTTGAATTTAATATTTTGAACCAAAACACATTGATGTTAATGCTTAATGATTATATTTCAAATTGGTGGTTAGGTTATTGACGTGGTAAGAAACATAAATGCACATCTATTGGACAATCCAATCCAAGAATGGAGAACATTTTTGACAAAATGGGTTATGAGAGGATGCTCCTCAATTATTCCACTATTGTCATCTTGAGTAAACACGAGTTTAATTGTGACACCTCAATATTTACTCAAATCAATAATGGCATGGAAACTGGCTAGATAGAGAAAAAAAAAAAATGAGAAGAGTATATATCATCACTTAGCAGACATCAACTTTTGCTTATCAATGGCGTACCAGAAAGATAAGGAAACATAATTATTTTGGCTTGGATTTTTTTGGGCATTTTTTAGGCTAAATAGTATCAAAATAATGAAGTGAAGTTTGAATGAGTGCGATTTGTCCGTATGTATAAGTGGGTAAGTTGAGCATGCTTCATAGAAGAATCCTTTGCTAAATTCTCTGCCTTTTGTTTTCCCAAGTAGCTCTCCACAATTGGCATCAGATTTCTCTGTCTGTAATTTTCCATCCCAACAGAGATCAAATTTTGTTTAATTATTGCGCTTAACAAAGCGCCTTCCGTATTCATCATCTATGGGCTTTCTGACCGTTTAATATCTCTATCTCCCATAAAAGTATGGGACATAAATGAAAACGGTATCATATCATATTGTATAATTTTTAGGAATAATCTCTAAGATTTATCTTTAGTCTAATTTTAGTCCTCAATGTTTTAAAAGTCTCACTTCATTCCTATTCTATTGTTTTGTCTCGATTTTAGTCCTTCTGTTAGTTTTGTGTCAAATATTTAACGAAATATTCTTAAAATGTCACACTGTGGTCCTTAATCTCTTATTTTATTTTACTTTTAGTCATTAATCTATTACTTTATTTTACTTTTGGTCCCTAATCTATTACTTATACATTAGTATTAATTTTTTTAAAAAATTAAAATTCATCTCATTAACAATATGATAAAATTGTTTTTTTAATCACATGCATCAAAATCATTATATCCAGTTTTACACTTTAAATATTTCAAATTTTAGTTCCTAATAACTCTTGATTATAACAAGAGGATCAAAAATGAAATAAAGTAATAGGTTAGAAAATAAAGTGGGACATTTAAAAAAAAATTTGTAAATATTTAACAAAAATTGATAGAGGGACCAAAACGAAACATATTAATAGATTATGGATTAAAGTGCGACTTTTGAAACGTTAAGGACTAAAATAGGACTTAGGGTAAACCTTAGTGACCATTTGTAAAATTAACCTTAATTTTGATGCAAGACGGTTTGATTTATATTATACTAAATTCATAAATTTCATTATACTATGTTTGTTTTTCATTGTATTGTATTTGTATTGAATTTTATTCAAGTTATACTTAAGTCCTTGACACCGACCTAATTCGATTCTGATTTCCATCCAAACCTAACACTGGGAGGGTGCTATGTAAAAGTTAGAGTTGTTCAATAGCAACTTTTTCCTAAAGATTGTCAAAAAAAAAAAAAAATTGTGCCAAGTTATGATTTTATAAAATTTGAAGTTGAAATATAATTTCATAAAAATTAAGGGTTTAAGATAAAATTTAAAAATAGATTAAGGTATATGAGGGTCAAAATATAAATTTTTAATATTAAAAGGTTAAAACGTAATTTTTGAAAAAATGTTACAACTCTCTACTTCCACGTAACAAATAAATAATAAAAGACATACTTAACATGACATATATTTGTAAATGTTGGATCTACAATTAAACTCAATATAGATTAGAATTCATGTAATTATAAAGTTTGGATTATTGGGCCTTTGATCACCATTATTAGGTCCTATGTAGCTTTAAATCATGAAATCTTGTTAATCGGTATACTAGAAGTTAGTAAAAAATATATTGAAATTATAATTAGGGAAACTATAAATGTTGAATAAAGATACCATACAGAGATTTATAGTGGTTCATTCTAAATTGAACTACATACATTGTTTAGGAGCTCTTTCTTCACTATTAATCAAATGTTGTATAAGTTATAACGTTTTTTGAAAATAATATATGCTTGTATAAAAAAAAAAAGCATGAATCTCAAGAGAGAGAAAGCGCATCACATAAAGTAGGTGGAGTAATCAGGATATAAATGTATCCCAAAATAAAAAGTTCATGGCCTAGTTATAGGGGCCTTGTTTCAACAAACTGGTTTCCTGCTAGTAGTTAGTAGGCTTATGTAGCGGCTGATAGAATGGGACACGTGTCAGATGGTTATTGGTCATGAGTTTCGAACCATCTGTTATATCAACCAAAATAATTCTTTAAATGCGGACATTTGTAGTATAGAAAAATTATCCTATTCACAGGGATGTGGGTTTTTGAAAGGTTGAAAATTTTAAGTTGAAAATCGAAATGAATTTTTCAAAACAAAACTTAAAAGGAAACAAATATTTTTGAAAATTTTAAAATAAGATTTTAAAACATAAAATTAAAATAATTAAGTTTTGAGAATCCCTTAATTGTTCTGTAATTAATATGAAATTTTAATTCTAAATATTTATTTAAAGTATTTTATTTATTTTATTTTTTATTAATTATAAGCACTTTTACTAATTTTATAAGTTAACTTAAACTATAATGCAGTAAAGATTTTCTTATAAAAAATAGCAAAATAATTACCTCTCACTAGTAATTTTGTGCATTAATTATGAAAACTATAACTGCTGTCACTACAATTACAATTAATATAATTTTAAGATAGAAAAGATAATAACAAATCAAAATTATTATATTTAAATAGAATAAATTTTTACGTTAATTTTAGCAACACCTTGCCTTATGAAATATATGAAATCGATAATATGATAAGCCATATTGCGTAAAAGACATTCCATAAAAATAAGTATTATTTCATTAATATTAATATTAATCATGCAATATAATTAAATTACTTAAACAAAGCATGACTGAATTTATGTAAAAATAGACAGTATAACAACACTAACAATAATTATTAAAAACTAAAAAATAATTTATTCTATAAAAATATAAACATTATAAAACAGATATAGAATTAAAATTCCATAACAAAGTACTATGCATGTAAGATCATCTCTTTGCCTCACCAAATTTTCTACTCTAATTTGGGCATTATTTAAATATTAAAAGTTGGGTTGGAGGAGTATCCTAACTGTATCTCCTCCTAAAAAAAGTATTGCTAAGTCAAAGACTCAGCAGCTAAAAACAAGAAAAAACTAAAGAAAAGCCCAAAGACCTTTAGGGTTACATTTAAAGAAGAAGGAAAAGGGGTATATAGGGCTTAAAAATTACTATTCATGATTCTTATTTTTTTTTATTATCTTTATTGTTGTTTTATTCATTTGCTGCATGTCTCGTTAGATTATAATAAAGAAATTACTGATTTCTCTTCTCTCCGTGCTGTTACGTGTCCTTCACCAGGCATGTCAGAGTTCGAGATCTAGTGTGACGTGGTTCATAGGCGTAGCGTGTAGCCTCGATCTGGAGCGTCTATTGCTTAATCCAACAATTACGACTTTGGATTGAAACGTAGGCCAGATGGGACAAAGATATCTAATCTTGACTGTTGAACTAGGCCTGGTGTGTTGATCTTATGGCTGTGGAGGCAAGAGCACGTGCGACCTGTTGCATGTAATCCAGAGGTTGGCCTGACTTAGTAGGGGACAGCTGGCATTAGAACGAATGACCTAGATTGATTTGTCGATTGGATCCGACAGTTCAGAGGCTGCCATGTGTCTTCTTTTGATTTTTAATTTCTTTTTTTTTTTTAAATTTCTTGTGCATTTGAGGCTCGTTTTTACCTGTTTTCATACCATTTTGCTCTTTTTTCCTTCTAATTTTAAATCTAAAATTAAAGAATATTTACAATAATTTTAAAAATATTTATTTTACAATAAATTGCACAAAACGGACTAAAAATAAACAAAAACTTCTAAAATTAATAAACCTTAACAAATATATTATCTAAGACTCAAAAATATTTTTAGAAATTATTAGAAATATTATAAAACATATTTTTAAACTCAAATCACATTTTCAAATACTTTAAGATTCAAAATAAAATTGCCACATATTATTTTTATGGCTTTAATTATTTACAAACTAAATACATATTTAACACACCGAAAACGACTCTAAAAAGTACCAAAAATATTTTTAAACATAAAAACACACTAAAAACATATTTTTAAATATTATTACACTCTAAGACACAAAAATACTTATTCATACAGAAATACTATTAATTAAAGAATTTAATAAGAAATAAAAGCACAAATAAATAATTTTATCCTTTTAAAATATACACTTTTACAATCTCATTACCACCACATCCTGAGTAACTATTTAACTTAGTGGATTATAACTTCCACCTAGTGGTTACGATCTTTAAATCAATCATTCTTTGGCAAAGCGAGCAAATCGACTACATTGATCATAAAGTTTGCTCATGACATTAAGTTGGATTAATCTGATCGCACCAAAGAGCGCATGGAGTTCTAAATAGGCATTGTCATACCCAAAGACCACTGCATGGCACCATCTTAGCCTTCTATTAGGCAATTCTCTTTCTAGAAGTTCGTGACACCTATCATTGACCACCTAGGCTCCGTACACTGGCCAAACTGGTCCACAACCGAATCTAAGTTAAACTGTATAAATAGGAGTATCAACTGTAGGGGCATTCTTCCCTTACCTACCCTATGTCTTGCCTTGCTCTTTTCAGTCAGAACACTGACTTGAGCATTGGACTGCTCTTAGCATGCATCACACTAGAATCCCCTTACTCTAAAACTTTCTCTTTTCTTATAGATCTGACTAGACCAAGCAAAGCCGGGCAAAACAGGGAATCTGACCATCATGCGGCCCCGCATTCAGTTTTGTGATGGTTTCAAGCATCAACAACAATAAAATTATGTTTTAATATTATAAATTATTAAGCGCCACATCATTGTAGCAATGAGGCATTTTTACAAACGTTAAAAATTTAGGGGACTTAGTAGTATGTTTTGAAGTTTGAGAGACGAGGTAATATTTAGAGGATGGTTTAGAAACATATTTAAAAAATTCTCTTTTCACTTTTATACGCCACTTTATAAAGTTATCTAAAAACACACATTATATTTTCATATATTCATTTATACTTTGAGATTTTGAATTAATGTTCTTTTTTTAACCTTTTTTTTAAGTTAATATCATAGTTAGAACCTTTCAACGAAAAAAAGTAATAATTTACCGAAACTCGAAACTTAGACATATAAATAAGTGTAACGCCCCTATATAGGGGTTAACAGTTTTTAATGAATTAAAGTAAAAATCAGAAATTAAAGTAAAACCTTAAAAATAAAGTTGCCCGGGCTTAAATGAAAACTCTCAAATCAAAAATAAAAATATAAATGACAATTAAACCACAGTTTAATGTAGCACCTTAAATTTAATAATATAAACTGTCGTCATCATCATTTTAACCCTCAACGTATTTTAATACAGTCACAGAAAGTAACAATTGATGCTTACATTATCATGAAGAACATTCTTAACAATTGAAGCAGTGCCAATGTAATATAGCTACATAGCTTCCTCAACTATTTTTCTCGTGGCCACCTCACACTTAATAAGTCTTAAAAAGATAAAAATATAAGGGAATGAGAGACAATATGCTCAGTAGAGAAAACCATTACTCACCTTTAGGTTTTTATCATTACCACATTAAAACCTGCATGATTATTTAATACTCATCATTATCCATATTATGAGATTTATTATAATCATATTGCATGGATACCATAGTTAATCATTACCGAGTTTCATACATATACATATATACAAATGTTACAGTTCATCATTATTCCTAGGTACCCACGTTCAATAGAGTACATCGAAACTCAAATGGGTGTGCTTGATCACCCTCTAAACATTGCAAGGGTGTTCTACTGAAGGGACATCAAGCCCCGAGTCCTCACTAAGTCGATTCCTGTACAGTGTGTTCTGAGACTTTCAACCCAAGGAAGCGTTATCACCTTCCCCCTATTTTACCTTTTAGGGTATTCATGCCCAAGGACGTAACCGCCCCCCTCTTCACGTCTCACCATTTCTTTATATTCAATCATTATTAATAGAGTCAGTTTTTCTAACCATGCTTCTCAATTTATAACATGTGTCAATTCATTATGTTTATCGCCGTACAATACAAGACGAGTCCATGTCATAGTTTCATATGTGATACTTATATAATAGCAGTTCAACATAAATATATATATATATATCTTGCGGTAAAACAATCAATTTTAATTTTATAAAAACCTCACAAAAGATGAGTAATAGAATCCCTAACTTCCGAGCTTATCAACAATCTTTAAATCCCAGAATCAATTAACGTTAGCTCCACACTCCATTGATCCTAAGGCGTGCATAAAAACAATTAAAACTAAAGCACAACATACAATCACATTCATAAATAAATCATGTGTGAATCCATCTTATTAGTGTGCCATTAGAGCCTTTGTGCAAATCTTTTTTTGAATACCACAGTAAACAATTTTTGTCTTAACATAATATAAAATTAAACAATTAATCTATATGTTTTAGTCCCTAATAAGATTCATCAATCACTTAGGATAATACTGGAAAGGTTGCAAGACATTAAAGAATTAGGTGGTGAGCAAAGATGGGTTCTTGGTTCAGGTTAGCAGCTGGTATACCATGACAAACTGGCAGGTTTACTAGTTTCCAATCCAAAAATTGAAAATTTCATAGAAAATAAAATACAACTCCGATTTAGGTTTATGATAGCTCGTTAGAAAGCTTAGGATGTCTACTTTTTAAATATGCAAACCAATTTATAAAATTCATTTTAATTTAATCACAGAATTTTAAGAAATAGCCACTGCCCATAGAGGTATTACAAAGTTTATGGAATGTCAAATTTTTCTTTAACCCAAAACATATTATCCTTGTTCAAAATCTTAAAACCATTCCAAAATATGTAGCTTGCATTATATAATCATAATAAACATATTTTCATGAGTTTGATACTAAAATCATCATCAAACTATATCTCTAGCCCTTTTTACAAATAAGGGTGAAAACATGCTTATGTCAAACTTTCTCATTAAAAACCATAAAATCTAAATTATGCAGTAAAATAAATGAGCAATTTCAAAGTAAAGATGGTAGATAAGACTAGATTAATTTTCTAAAATCTTACCTTAAAATCTCATTGAAAACTTTAAGTTATCAATTCAAGAGATTAAAGCTCAAGTTCAACTTTAGCATGGGAACTTTTGAACGACATAGAGCTGGGTTTCTCAAGTTTAGAGAGCAGAAAAAGGAAGAAGAAGAAGAGAATGAGAGGAAGACATTTCAAGGAGAAAGGGAAAGATAAGTGTTGCACGGAGAAAAGAAAATGAATGTATGGTTTTCTTTGTTAGAGGGCCCGATTGAAGGAAAATAATGGGAAGTGGGAGACAAGTATGTGAAGCATTAAGTGTATTATGTCTCCTTCGGAGACTTTAGTTTATATAATGCCAAATGACATTTTAGTAATTAATTTGATGTTCCAAGAGTGTTTCGGTAAATTTACTAAATAGATATAGAAATTTTTTTAAAAAAATTTGAAATAGGTATAAATAAATAGGATGAAATAGATTTTAGATGAAATAAATTTTAGTTAGCATACTAATAATTAATTTAATTACCATATTACCTGTCAAGAAAATAATGGGTGTCACAATATGATACAATTTAAGATATAAGGTGTGGGATTCTTTTTTAAAACATTTAAATCTAAGACACAATTTTCTTTAAAAAAAAAAGAAAAATATTTTGAGGGGAGATAATCCTTTTTTATAACCAAAATAAGTACGAGTTAATTGGGAGAACGAGGAAAATAGCAAAGTTTGGAAGGTGAATGAAAATTAGTAGCAGATGTTTTAAGACAGAGAAAATAATAGCACATTTTGTGAATAAATTTACAAAATGCCAAGAATACTACTAGGCAAATCTAAGCCCCTCTATCATCCCTCCCGCTCTCTCTTTTTACCCCTCTCATGTGCATGAGTCTCTCCTTCTCTCTCTCCACCAGCCAAATACAAATGTTGTCGCCGCCATCCTTGTCAACTCAAGTCACTTGTCAGAGGAGATTGCAGCCCCTAATCTCGTCCATCACCCATCGCCACGTCGGAGAAAATGATGTTGAGGTCATTCATTGTTATGCTTCATTCATTATCGTTGCTTCACTGTTGCCGAACTAGATATGTTGTCGACCATGAGAGACAGGAGAAAGAGAAAACGGGGAACCAGATCCATCTATCACCGTTGAACTAGATCCACCCATCGTCGCTCTCTCATTGTCATCGCCATGGAAGATCGTGTTGTGGAAGACAAGATCTCAATTTTTGGTGCCGATCAACCAACTACGCCATCACCAAGGGAGATATGGAGCTTAGTTGTATAGGTGGCAGCGTTGGTCGAACATCGACCATGGTGGTTTTCGAGCAATAAAGAGAGACGAACAAGGAGATGGGAGCATGAGGGAAAAAAATAAGGGAGAGAGAGCAAAATAGCATATTTTGGTTAAAATTAGTAAATAATGTCATATGGTTTCAAAATATACAGTAAATATAATATAGTGAGAAATTGAGATTTATCTTATGAGAAATTGAGAATTAAAATCTCAAAATGCCCTCACCTCTTTCTCTTCGGCACCTTCCCCCTCTCATCCCTTGCCGACACTGACAGTGGCCATGAAATACTGTATTTATAAGTTAATACTATATTTTCAAACAATGAAAAAATTTACCAGTGATGTTGTTGGTTATCACCAACATAGGTGATGTTGTCGACAACAAAAAATTATTGTATTAACAAATAAATACTATTTTTTATGTGAATACAAAAATTTAGTGACAACTTCATCGGGCTCAAGAAATACCATATTAACATGTAAATACAGTATTTTCATGTAAATGCAAAATTTTTTTGGTGGCTTTGCTAGACATCGCCTACACCAATGACGACGCCAGCGGCTATGAAATACAATATTTACTTATAAATATTGTATTTTCATATAAATATAAATTTTTTCGACAAATTCGCTGGACCACCGGCCACAGGAAAATAGTGTTTACTTTGTAAATACTATATTTCATAGATATACAAAACTTTACAAGTGACTTCGCTGAACCATTGGCTGCCGAAAAATGCAGTGTTTATTTATAAATACTGTATTTACATGTAAATACAAAAATTTATCAGTGGCTTCGTCGGAAACCATCATCACTGACGATGACACTAGTAGATGAAAATTTTATAAATATTGTATTTTTATGTAAATACAAAAATTTACTGGCGGTTTTGTTGGATCACCAACGACGAAGACATACAATATATACTTGTAAATACTGCATTTATATTTAAATATAAAAATTTACTAACGATGCTATCGACTACCTATGGTTAAGAAATGTAGCATTTATTTAAAAATACTGTATTTCTATATAAATATAAAAATTTTCTAGAGACATCGCCATACATCATTGACACCAACGATCTTATCGGCGCTCAAAAAATGCGAAACTACTGTATTTCTAGTTAATATTGTATTTTCATACATTACCATATGAACAAAATAAAGAAGATAAAAAATCTAATGAAGGAAAACTAATTAAAAGTAAAAACAAACCAGATCAAAAAGAAAAACAAAAAACATATCACAAACCAAAACAAAGTAAATGGTTTTTTATATTTTTTTTAGATTTTTTTCCTTGTTCTTTCCCCTTTGTCTTTGCTGCTGTAACTCTTATTCGCCTAGCTACGCGCCACCCCCTCCACCGCTCTCTAACGACATCGCCCCCGAAGAAAGACTCCCTACGTTTGATCTACATAATTTAGCCCTCATTGCATTGAAGCTTTGCTGTTTCCGCCACCAAACAAAGCCCTAAATCTTGGCCAAAGTCGAATCTTCATCGAATCTCAGTCGATGTCACGACAAATCGGAAAGCTGATCAGAGAGCTGGGCTTTGTCGTCATGATTGTGGCTTTGGTGGTCACGATCTTTCAAGCTGACTCAGGCGATGCTTCAATTTGCATAACTCGTTGAAGATGCTGACCACAGTGGTCGAAATTGGTGGTTCTGTCGAAGATGACAGACAAGATCGGCCATTGGAGGTTATTCCATTGATGGAGGAGAAAGAGAGGAGAAACTAAAGGAGAGAGAAACGGGGAGAGAGGGAAATAGAGGAGAGAGAAATATAAGTGAAGAAAGAGAAAGAAAATAGAAAATATTAGATTTGATTGTCTGGTATTTTTAGGTTTTTAGTTGCTTTAAATTACCAATTTATTCAAATATGATATTTATTTTACAATTTCATAACATCAATATTATTTACTAAGCAACTAATAAAATCTGTTATTTAGTATAATTTCTCAAAAACAAGAAAAACAAAACATTTAGATGAATTTAGATACATGGATTTTTTATGAGGTGAATTTAATTTTGAATTTTCTTTATTTCTTTTTTTGCAATAGATGGTGGAAAAGAACACTTATGTGTTTGTAGCTTACCTATCAACATGTTAACTTTTTTTATTCAAAATTTATCCGAATGTAAGTAGGTAACTGAAGGACTAAATTTAAAACAAGAAATTAGTTTAAGGGTTAAATTAAAATACTTTAAGTATAGAGACTAATTTTAGCAAGAGAAAAAAGTTTAACAACCTTTCATGCATATAACTCTTAATATAGCGGAGAGTAAATATGGAAACATATCTAAACTAGAAGTCATATTTCCATGAAATATGCTATTTCCTATAAGTGCCCGCGTTAATCTGTGCATTTCTTAATGGTCTTAGCAATTATTGGGCCCACTCAATAGATTGTCCGTATGTTTTGCATATTTCATCTCACCAATTCATTGAATCAAATCCTTGGGAAAGTTTCTGGCCTTGTGCCATGTCAATGATCAAAATAGTTATCTACTTATAAGCTTGTATTACTACTACTAATAAAAAAAATGTTCATTATGCTTGTTCAAGAGATTATCTGCATATTTCATGTAGCCAAATGTGCATATTTTAATGTAAACAGAAGGTTCAAGATACTTGAGGTTTACCCTTAGTCCCTAATGTATAAAAGTCTTATTTTGGTCTATAATTTATTATTTTTTTTAGTTTTAGTCCCTCTATTAGTTAGAAATTAATAGGGTGTTTGGCATAATAGTTAGAACTATTGGTTAGAACTGTAAATACTATAGCATGTAAAAGCTTTACATTGTAGCAACTTTTTTGCTTTTATTGTACCATGTGAGAGCTTTACACTGTTCCTAAATGAAAAATTAGTTATAACACCAACTAATACCAAAGACCCTGTAAATATTTAAGGAAACTTTTAAAATGTCTTATTTTAGTCCATAATCTGTTATTTTGTTTTACTTTTGGTTCCTTTGTTATAACTATGAGTTATTAGAGACTAAAATTTAAAAAATCTAACGTAAAAACTTATTATAATAGTTTTAATGATATAATTAAAAAAGTCAATTTTATAAGATTGTTAGTAAAATAACCTTTAATTTAGAACAAGATAATTTAAATTTTTAATGCCAGTTTATAAGTATTGAATAATCATGTATTTTAAATAACAAGCAATGTTTTCTGACTTACATTCGTATATTTATATATTAGGTTGAATAATCATAATTATAAATGCTATAGTTACTATGTATACAATTGTATATGTAATATACTGATATTAAATATTCAATTTTGATCTTTAAAAAATGAAGCTTATCTAAAAAAACAATATGATAAATTGTTTTTTATTTTAGTTATATGAATCAAAATCGTTGTATTTAGTTTCTTATTTTATTTTATTTTATTTAAATTTGATTCTTAATAATAACTTGTTAAAGGAGAGATCAAAAGTGAAACAAAGTAATAGATTAAGGACCAAAAGTGAAACAAAGTAATAGATTAGGGACCGAAACAGAAAATTTATACGTTAAATATTTAACCTCCAACTAATGGAGAGACCAAAACTAAAACAAATTAAAAGACTAGGGACCAAAATAAGACTTTTCTAAATGTTAGGTACAAAACTGAGATTGAGGGTAAACTTCAAAGACCATTTGTAAAATTGACCTTTATAATTAAAATAAAATAAAAAATGGTCGAATTTTGTCATACTTAGTTAGTGTGAGAGCATAGAGTTCAAATTTTACGTAATTTATCTTTTCAAGAAAAAAAAATGGAAACACCAAAAAGTGAAGTTTAAAACTTTTAAGGGGTGTTTGATAGTTGTAGTCTGAACCACTTTCTCAATTATAAATAGTGTAAAGCTTTCATATGGTACAGTAAAAATAGTTCTAACTAATAATTTTAATCACCCTGCCAAACACTCTGTAAGTGAAACGAGCATGGAGAACTCATGTTCCTATATAAAATAATTAAAAGAAAAAAGTCCAGTTTCTGCTTTAACAAGAACTCAGGCAAGCCAAGCGTTTTAGAATCTTCTAGACCTTTGACCACCGTGCATGTCTTCTTGCTATTTCCAATTGTTGCATGAAAACTCATTCTTCCTTAAAACCACGACAAATGTATACACCAATGAATCTTCTTCTAAATCCAATTAGTATTAATTTCATAAATGGTTGATAAAGTTTACTTTTAATACTTAACATTTAAAAAGTTATATATTGGTCTTTAATCTTTTACTTTAATTCAATTTCGGTCCATTCGTTAATTAGACGTTAAATATTTAATAGAAAATATTTAAAACATCCCTTTTTAGCCTCTAATTTATTACTTTGTCCATTTTTGGTCTCCTTGTTATATATAAGAGTTATAAGAGATAAATTTGAAAAATCTAAAGTGAAAAACTAAATATAATATTTTGATGTATGTAATTAAAAAAATTATCAGATTGTTAGTTAGATGAAATTTAATTTTAAAAAATAAGCTGCATTTTTAATACTAGTATCTAAGTATTCAACTTTATTTTTTATAAAAAAAAATTAAAGCTCATCTAAAAAATAATATGATAATTTTTTTATTATTTTAGTTACATTAATAATACATTGCTAATGGAGGGATAAAAAATAAAACAAAGTAATATATTAGAAACCAAAAGTGAAACAAAGTAATTGATTAGGGACTAAAGTGGAACACTTTAAGAATATTTTGTTAAATATTTAATGCCCAACTAGTGAAGGGACCAAAAGTAAAACAAAGTAAAAAATTAAGGATCAAAATTGGACTTCTTAAATGTTAAGGACTAAATTGACGTAAACGCTAAACTTCAGAAACCTTTGTGAAATTAACTCATCCAATAACTAAATATTATAGGAAACTAAGTACATCAAAGGGAGTTCAAGGGTTTTCTTCTCTTAATATGCACGAATTAGTCTAAAACCCATCCAGACGCCCTTTTAAGTCCTTAGTACAAGCAGAAGTACTCAAGTTTGAGTAGGAGTTTAGAAATTATCATTTTAACTGCTATAATGTAAAGCTCTACTATAATAAAATCACTATAACTTTTGGTTTTAACTGCGTTGCGAAACACACTCTTTTCTTTTCTCTTTCCTCCATTCTATGATGGGATAAGCAATATGCTTGTACTTGTCCAATACGCAGAATTAATAATTTTGTTGCACACCGTGATAATTAATTAATATTATTCAAACGTTGAATTCATAACGATCTGACGCTTAGATAATTGGTTAATTCAATCCTATTTTAATTTATAAATTGCGTTAATTATTATATACTTGAATAAATTATTAATTCCAATTAACAATTTTTTGAATTAAAATGATTATTATTTTAAAATAAATTAATTTTTCCAAAATATATATTGGATTAATACTAAATTATTACTCACACTTTGAATTTTAATATGATATTGAAGCTCCGTATCTGAATCCCTCAAAGGAACCCTAGGTGCACGCATAAATTTCAAAATTTTATGTAATTAATCTTCAAAAGACATAACTAAATAAAATATTTAACCATTTTCAAAAGCAGTGTGACACCCATGCAAATGTTCTCATCTTTTTTTTTTGTCTACGTTTTGGTAGACTACAAAAGGAAAGAGGAAAACTTAGTGGAATATTGAAGAAGAAAAGAGAATCTCGCATACAAAAAATAATAAGAAAAAGATTGAATCTATAGAGTCCGCCATTTTTTGTCCTTCCATTAACGTTGTTAGAAAGAAAATAACGTGTAGAATTAATTATTTTGACCTTAGTCACATAAGGGCATAATTATATAAAATAAACTCGATTAGATTTTTATTTTTCGCTTTTCTTTTTCTTTCCTTTCAAACCATATGATATTTGCTTCACCATATAGTATTTTTCTTTTTCTTTTTCCTTTTTTTTTTAATCCCTCCTACCCGTAGTATTAAAGATTCATCGCCAATTCAGGTGATAAGTTAACCACCAACAGAACTTAACTTTAATGATTATGCTTTTTCAGACAGAGTAAATAAACAAATAAGAACTTAATGATTATGTTTGTTTAGAGTTCACAACTTTAAATTATTGTTCCTCTTAAAATGTTTGCTTGGAAACAAATAAGAAGTTAATGATTGTGTTTGTTTAGAGTTCAGACAACTTTAATTATTATTCCTCTTAAAATGTTTGCTTGGAATTCTTCACCCTCATTATGACCGGATCCTAATTTTTCAAGTATTGACTCTCATAATGATGCATGATAAGAATAGCCAATGAAGGAGAGAAAAAGTTTTTCGCAGAAGCACAAGTCAAAAAATTAGATATAACATTTTAATAAATGGAGAGATAGTTTAACTTTTTAAGTATAGAGTAGGGAGAGAGTCATAATTTATCTTATAAAATAGAGGCACAACAACATATGTTAATTACGACGATGCCCGGTAATACTCGATCAACCTAAGCCTTCATCTGGGGGAGGCACGGCTTCTTGGACTTCCCCTCCAGCTGGTGGGCTAAAGCTCAATGTTGATGCTGCCGTGGTTAAGTCTATGGATTTTGCTTCGGTTAGGGAATTATTCGCGATTCTAGTGGGGCGGTTCTTGGTGCCTTCTCAAAACAAATGCCGGAAGCCATTTCTCCTTTCCTTGCTGAGTGCCACGCCTTGAGAGAGGCCCTGCGTTTTGCCATTGATCAAGGGTGGAGAATCCCAATTACTGAGACTGATGCAACTAGAGTCGTAGACAGCGTTGCAGAAGAGGATGTTCTAGGCTCTCATGGAGTTCTGATTGCTGATATTTGTCGTTTTTTTAGTTGAGTTAGATCGAACTTGCATGTATGCTCCTCATTCTGCTAATGGGATGGCTCACTCTCTTGCCAGATATGGCTTTCTTTCTTTTGCTTCTTGCTACTGGACTGATGCTCTGCTGATTTGGTTGTCCAGTTCTGTTTGTAAGGACTTTGTTTCAGTTTAATTGAAGCTCACTCAAGTTTCCATTCAAAAAAACAAAAAACATCCTAATTATTTAGTGGGGGTGCAGTTATTTTTTTTTATTTTTTATAGTTAAGACTAATCTATAATTTTTAAAATATTTTGGGTAAAAAATCTAAGGTTTAAAAATTAAGTAAGGTACGTGCGCTCAATCAGTATATAAGTAAAAACTCATCTTACACAACAATGTTATGTTTTTAAGCAAACTCTTGAAGCTCATGGCTTGTCAGATGATGAAGGTCTAAAACTAAAATTCTTTTTCATTTCATTTATAGTCTTAATATTACCGCTTATCTAATTCCTCTGAACTGGACAGCATGAAAACACCACCGATCTATTTTTAATTAAAAAAAAAAAAACAATGTCCGAGAATTTGGTTTTAGAATGTAGCACGTAGTTTTGCTTGCTAAGGTTTTTTTTGGGGCCGTCCGGTCTTTTAATTTGAGCCTTAGCCGCGTGGCATTAAATGTTGATTTGCACCCCGTTTTTGAAAAAGACATATGTTATTCACTGTTTTATAAATCAGATAAAAAACATCCCTTTTTGTTAGAAAAGAATCTTATATGTGTTGTAGTACAAACTTCACATTGGCATATTGTCACGCCCCGGAGTACGGGAGGTGACGTGGCGGAATATTTAGATTAATTAAAAGAGAATTTAATTAAAAATCGAGAGTTTGAGAATCAAATTAAATAAAAATTAAGAAGATTTTCTACCACATTTGATAAACGAATTTATAAATATTTAGCAAATAATAATAATAATTAAATAAAAACCGCGAATATGGGTTCCACAACCCACAACTTGTGCACACATATGGTTCTGACAATATCATAAATACAATTACAGTCCAAGTACAAATAAAGTTAAGTCTTACATGCCTTGATTAAATAAATACAGAATATAAATAAATTCTCCTATTGCTCCTGAGTTCGGTCCGAAGAATCTTCTCCAAACCTAAATGGGAAACCACCTAGAAGGGGGGAATTTAAAACAATAAAACGTGAGCGAAAGGCTCAGTAGGACTATGTTTTATAAAAATAGTTTAACGCAAAGAAACATAGCATCATTAGAAGTTATTCAGAGGAAACTTAAATAAATAAATAAATAAACAATTTGAGTAGAACCGTCCTGACACAGAACAGTCTACTCGTCAAATCAAAACACCAATTTACTTTTACCTAGGCATACCATGATATCACCACCGTAGTGGCCCAGCTGGGTTTCGGGACCTGCCCCCAAGGTCGATCGCTACACGACCCGATCTCTGATATGGCATCATGCCTTAGTGTTTATTATCATTGTCATTCAAAACCCAATTACCGAGTGTTGTCAGTTACATTTATTATGAAGTTCATTTCATAATCACGGTATATTAAAATATAACCTATAAAACCATTTTCAAACAACCGTTGAAAACATTTTGATAGAAATCATTTTCAAAACCAGGCTACCAAAGAAATGGGATAGAAGTCCTACCTCAGTACTCGTGCCGGTACCCCACACCGTAATCCCGGTCCGCTATACGTTAGCTCCACGGAACCACGAACGATCCTAGATACAAACTAAGTCGATCAATATCTAGTTCGAGACATTCTATGTTACTAAATCATTTCATGATGTCCTAGTGTGCCATTTGTACCTTTAAAATCATCCTATAAGGTTGGGGTTTAAATCTGGGTTCAAAACAGTGAAAACGGGTAAAAATCACAAAATTTTCCATGCCTCGGTCGGCCTGCCGGACGCCCTGCTTCGGCCTGCCGAACTGCACAGTTCGGCCTGCCGGAAACAAGGTTCGGCCTGCCGAACATTTCTCCAGATTCGGCCTGCCGGTCGGAAGAACACCGGCCTGCCGATCATCACTCCGGCCTGCCGAACATGAACTTCGGCCTGCCGAACTGGGAAAACCCAGAAATCCCAGCCACGGGTTTCTCGATCCCCAAAATCCAAATCTTGTTTCTAACCTGTTTTTCTCAAATCCCAGGCATGAAAAATAATCATAGTTGCTAGAAAAACATGCTAGAACATGTTTGGAATCATTTAAACAACATTTAAACTCAAAATCCTCAAAAATCCAAAAATGAGAAAAAGATGAGAAAAATGAAAAATCTTGAATCCAATCCGTTTTTCTTCAATCTAGGCTTAGATTCTACTTGTTCTAAGCTCATTTAACACAAATCCACGGTTTTCTAAGCTAAAACAAACTTAGATTTCAAAAACACACAAAATTGAAAATTTTGTAAAAAGTTCAGAAATTTCGAATCTAACCTCGAATCGAAGCTTCAATCCGCGTTCTCGGTTGCCGAATCACGTCCCCGATTCCGAAGCTTGGATTCAAATGTGGTTTCAAAATTTTTTGAAAGAGATTGAGAGAGAGTGAGCTGCCGAGAGAGAGAGGGAAGAAAGAGAGAGAGAAACCCGGAGAGAATGAGAGGAGAGAGAGAGAGGAAGGAAATAAATAGAGAAAATCGGTGGGCGGTTTTACTGTGCGAAAACCATGTGCCGCCCACGGTTTTGTAAAACAGAGTATTTTTAACACTTTACAAATTGTTGTGTTTTAAAACTCAAAACATCATTTTAAATCAATAAGAAATCTTTCGAATTCATTAATTTAACAAAACAACCAAAAATTCAAAAATCCAACCAAATAGTCTAATAAATGTTAAAACGCTAATTATAGCACACTAATTCATCATTTATAGTACATTGACATTAAATAAATTTCGGGACGTTACAGCTCTCCACCCCTAAAAGAAATTTCGTCCTCGAAATTTACAACTCATCTCAAAAACAAAACAAATGCGGATACAATTCCCGCATACTCGACTCTAGTTCCCAAGTGGCTTCATCAACCCCGTGATGCTGCCACACGACCTTTACCAACGGTATTTCACGACGACGCAAGCTAATCACTTTCCGGTCGATAATCTGAGTCGGCATTTCTTCGTACGTCGTATCTTCCTGAACCTGCACATCACGAAACGATACTATCTTACCTGCCCAGGTGGACACTTCCTAAGCATCGACACATGAAACACATCGTGCACATGAGAAAGTTCGGGCGGAAGATTAAGCCGATAAGCGACCACACCAACTCGCTGAGTGATCTCGAACGGCCCAATATACCTCGGCGCGAGCTTCCCACTCACCCCGAACCGCATAGTTCCCTTACGAGGTGACACCCTCAAGAGAACAAAATCTCCAACCGCGAACTCTAAGGGTCTACGTCTCCTATCCGCGTAGCTCTTCTGCCGACTCTGAGCTGCTCTCAATCGATCTCGAATCACCGCGACTTTCTCGTTGCTGTCACGAATCTCTTTCGGCCCAAGAATAACTCTATCTTCCGGCTCGGCCCAACATACAGGTGACCGACACGGTCGCCCATACAATGCCTCAAATGGTGCCATGCCGATACTCGCCTGATAACTATTGTTGTACGCGAACTCCGCCAAATGCAAACATTGCTTCCAATTCCCGCCGAAGTCCAACGCACAAGCACGCAACATATCCTCGAGAACCTGAATAACCCGCTCAGACTGCCCATCAGTCTGAGGATGAAATGCCGTACTGAAGTTCAAATCCGTGCCTAGAGCCTCCTGAAAACTCCTCCAGTACTTAGCATTAAACCTAGTGTCTCGATCAGAGGTGATGGACAAAGGAACTCCATGCAACCTCACAATGTTCTGCATATACAACTCCCCGAGAATCTTCCTGGAACACGTCGACCTAAACGGTATGAAATGCGCCGATTTCGTCAACCTGTCGACCACAACCCAAACTGCATCATGCCGCTGCTCCGTCCTCGACAAACCTGTGAGGAAATCCATCGTCACATGCTCCCATTTCCACCCTGGAATAGGAAGCGGCTGAAGCTGACCTGCAGGCTTCTGATGCTCAGCTTTCACCTGAAGACACGTCGAACACTTGGCCACGTACTCGCGAACATCTTTCTTCATGCCTCTCCACCAATAGTGCCTCTTCAAATCACGATACATCTTGGTGCTCCCCGGATGAATAGCGAACTGAGACCTATGAGCTTCGTCTAGAACGGCTTTCGTCACCTCGGTGATAACTGGAACTGCAAGACGCTCCCAGAAGTACAACGATCCATCTGCATGCACGCTCCATTCTTCAAACTGCTCCCCGTTCTGAATCCACGACCAAATCCCCTGCAAATGTCGATCCTGCCACTGACCTTGCTTCACCATCCGAACAAGAGCTGGAGTCGCTTCCACATGATATAACGAAACTCGATCACCATCTTCATGATACAGTAGCCGATACTCACTCACTGTCGCATCCCTGCTCCAGTCCTCAAAAATCAAACAAGCGAGAATCCCTGAAGACTTCCTGCTAAGCGCGTCCGCGACCACATTAGCTTTTCCGGGATGATACTGCAACGCGAAATCATAATCCTCCATGTACTCCACCCATCTGCGCTGCCTCAAGTTGAGATCCCTCTAAGTGAACAAATACCTCAAACTCTTGTGATCGGAGAAGACCTGAAATGACGCTCCATACAAGTAACATCTCCAAATCTTCAGCGCGTAGATCACCGCTGCAAGCTCTAAATCGTGAGTAGGATAATTTCGCTCGTGAGGTCGTAGCTGTCTCGATCCGTACGCAACTACACGCCCATGCTGCATCAACACGCATCCAAGTCCACGCCCTGAAGCATCCGCATAAACCTCATACGGCTCGTCACTACTAGGAATAACCAACACTGGAGCTGAAGTCAACCGGTTCTTCAATTCCTGAAAAGCAAGCTCACAATCTTCATCCCACTCAAACCTGACGTTTTTCTTGATCAATCTCGTCAACGGAGCTGCAATCTTCGAAAAGTCCTTTACAAATTTTCTGTAATATCCAGCAAGACCTAAGAAGCTGCGAATCTCCGCTACATTCCTTGGTCGTTCCCACTCCAATATAGCTTCAATCTTGGATGGATCCACTGAAATACCATGCTCCGAGATGACATGACCCAGAAATTTGACCTCAGTCAACCAAAACTCACACTTTTCCCTCTTAGCATACAACTGGTGCTCCCGCAGAGTCTGAAGCACGATCCGAAGATGCTGCTCATGCTCCTCCCAAGTCTTAGAATACACAAGAATATCATCGATGAACACGATCACAAACTGATCCAGATACGGCCTAAATACCCTGTTCATCAAATCCATAAAAGCTGCTGGAGCATTCGTCAACCCAAAAGACATGACCAGAAACTCGAAGTGCCCATACCGAGTCCTAAAAGCTGTCTTGGGAATATCCTCTTCCTTGATCCTGAGCTGATGATAACCTGAACGCAAATCAATCTTCGAGAAGTATCGCGAACCTCCCAACTGATCAAATAGCTCATCAATCCTAGGCAAGGGATACTTGTTCTTCACCGTAACACGATTCAGCTGTCGATAATCCACACATAACCTGAGAGTCCCATCGTGCTTCTTAGCGAACAAAACTGGTGCTCCCCATGGAGATGTGCTATTCCAAATATACCCTTTATCAGCAAGCTCCTGAAGTTGCTTCCTCAATTCCTTCATTTCTGTTGGCGCCATCCGATAAGGTGCCATAGAAATTGGTGATGTCCCTGGAAACAACTTGATACCGAACTCAATCTCCCGATGCGGTGGTAACCCTGATAACTCGTCGGGGAAAACATCATCAAACTCATCAACCACCGGAATCGCTACACTACTACTCGAAACATAGGGCTCGCAATCCAGGTTGGCAAGAAAAGCAAAACAATCTAGATTCCTTCGCCCTCCTAAACACGACTTCATGAGACGCTCACTCATTAACCAATCACCATCACCCTGGTAAGTGATTACCGTCCCCCTATCAGACACTAGGGTCACTTTTCTAAGTTGGCAGTCCACAACTGCACTATACCTGGACAACCAGTCCATCCCTAAGATCACATCATAGGAACTCATGGGGAGTATAATCAAATCACTTTTCAAAATCTCATCCCCAATCTTTATTTTACAAGATTTACACATACAATTTACACACACCCGCCCCAAGGGAGAAGTTATAACTAGGGGTTCCTTAAACTCTTCTACTTCTAATCCCAAGGCATGTACAAAAGAACTCGAAATGAGAGAATGAGAGGCACCGGTATCAAATAAAACGCGAGCTAGAGATCTGGAAACCAAAACCATACCATCGACAACCGCGTTACCAGTCTGAGAATCTGACCCTCCAGATGCCATTGCATGAACCTGCACTGGCGCTTTTCCTTTTCCTCTACCGACATTGCTGGGTCCTGGATTACTCGGCCGATACTGCTGAGATGGAGATGACTGCACACTACCTGTACTCGGTGCTCTATACTGAGGAACACTGCGCTGAAAATACTGCGGCTGCTGCCCCCGTGCCGGATATGAGAATTGCTGAGGAGAAAACTGCGGATACTGCAACTACGGGTACTGCGGAGGCGGAGGTAGGGTCTGAGGCTGAGGCTGAGATGAACGACTGGCATCCTCCCCGGTCTGAGATCCAAGACGAGCACTCCTGATCGGGCAATTCCTCTTGATGTGGCCGGGCTGCTGACAGAAATGACAATGAAAGCTGTAGGGATTGCTACGCCCGCTGCCAGACGAACTGCTGCTGCCACTGGTCGCACCGCCTTGCTTGCCTTTCCCCGGAGCTGGACGACTACTGGTGCTCTTCCTGCCACTCCTCTGCGGTCCTCCTGAAGCCTTGGCTCGGTCCTCACAATACTGCATGTAATCATTCTCCACGGAGATCGCCGATGACACAAGCTCTCCGAAACTCCTAAGCCGTAGAGCAACCAACTGCCGCCGAATAGGAGCCTTGAGTCCCTCCTAAAACTTGATGCATTTCTCACGCTCCGATGCCACAGCTGATGGGGCAAATCTAGCCAACTCGTTAAATCTTGCCTCATACTCCCGAACTGAAAGATCACCCTGCTACAATCTATAAAACTCAGCTGCCTTCTGATCTCTATATCCCTGCGGAAAATACCGATCATAGAACAGCTCCTCGAACTTGTCCCAACTGATATCGCCACCGCGCTCCAGACGCTTAGTTTGTTTCCACCAGGTGTTGGTGCCACCCTCGAGCTTATACGCCGCAAACTCCACACGATACTCCTCAGGCACACCAAGAGTATCTAGATGCTTCAAGATCGAATCCAACCAATATTCAGCTAACCGCGGATCCCCGTTGCCATCAAAAGTCAGAATAGACGCCCGTCGAAATTCCTTAAAGAACGCATGCCGACTACCAACACTGGAGTCTTCCGGTCTAGCCCTGGCTGCCATCTGCCGGAAAGCCGCAAACATAGACCTCATCATGCTCTCATCATTTCCGAACTCGGCATCAGCAGTCGAACGACGTCTAGGTGCCATTCTCTCACTTCTGAAAACAAAATTTGGACTGTCAGAGGTATTTCATTGTCAAACCTATGTGTGCACAATTCCCAAGGTTCATAACCTTGAGCTCTGATACCATTCTGTCACGCCCCGGAGTACGGGAGGTGACGTGGTAGAATATTTAGATTAATTAAAAGAGAATTTAATTAAAAATCGAGAGTTTGAGAATCAAATTAAATAAAAATTAAGAAGATTTTCCACCACATTTGATAAACGAATTTATAAATATTTAGCAAATAATAATAATAATTAAATAAAAACCGCGAATATGGGTTCCACAACCCACAACTTGTGCACACACATGGTTCTGACAATATCATAAATACAATTACAGTCCAAGTACAAATAAAGTTAAGTCTTACATGCCTTGATTAAATAAATACAGAATATAAATAAATTCTCCTATTGCTCCTGAGTTCGGTCCGAAGAATCTTCTCCAAACCTAAATGGGAAACCACCTAGAAGGGGGGAATTTAAAACAATAAAACGTGAGCGAAAGGCTCAGTAGGACTATGTTTTATAAAAATAGTTTAACGCAAAGAAACATAGCATCATTAGAAGTTATTCAGAGGAAACTTAAATAAATAAATAAATAAACAATTTGAGTAGAACCGTCCTGACACAGAACAGTCTACTCGTCAAATCAAAACACCAATTTACTTTTACCTAGGCATACCATGATATCACCACCGTAGTGGCCCAGCTGGGTTTCGGGACCTGCCCCCAAGGTCGATCGCTACACGACCCGATCTCTGATATGGCATCATGCCTTAGTGTTTATTATCATTGTCATTCAAAACCCAATTACCGAGTGTTGTCAGTTACATTTATTATGAAGTTCATTTCATAATCACGGTATATTAAAATATAACCGATAAAACCATTTTCAAACAACCGTTGAAAACATTTTGATAGAAATCATTTTCAAAACCAGGCTACCAAAGAAATGGGATAGAAGTCCTACCTCAGTACTCGTGCCGGTACCCCACACCGTAATCCCAGTCCGCTATACGTTAGCTCCACGGAACCACGAACGATCCTAGATACAAACTAAGTCGATCAATATCTAGTTCGAGACATTCTATGTTACTAAATCATTTCATGATGTCCTAGTGTGCCATTTGTACCTTTAAAATCATCCTATAAGGTTGGGGTTTAAATCTGGGTTCAAAACAGTGAAAACGGGTAAAAATCACAAAATTTTCCATGCCTCGGTCGGCCTGCCGGACGCCCTGCTTCGGCCTGCCGAACTGCACAGTTCGGCCTGCCGGAAACAAGGTTCGGCCTGCCGAACATTTCTCCAGATTCGGCCTGCCGGTCGGAAGAACACCGGCCTGCCGGTCATCACTCCGGCCTGCCGAACATGAACTTCGGCCTGCCGAATTGGGAAAACCCAGAAATCCCAGCCACGGGTTTCTCGATCCCTAAAATCCAAATCTTGTTTCTAACCTGTTTTTCTCAAATCCCAGGCATGAAAAATAATCATAGTTGCTAGAAAAACATGCTAGAACATGTTTGGAATCATTTAAACAACATTTAAACTCAAAATCCTCAAAAATCCAAAAATGAGAAAAAGAGGAGAAAAATAAAAAATCTTGAATCCAATCCGTTTTTCTTCAATCTAGGCTTAGATTCTACTTGTTCTAAGCTCATTTAACATAAATCCACGGTTTTCTAAGCTAAAACAAACTTATATTTCAAAAACACACAAAATTGAAAATTTTGTAAAAAGTTTAGAAATTTCGAATCTAACCTCGAATCGAAGCTCCAATCCGCGTTCTCGGTTGCCGAATCACGTCCCCGAGCTTCCTCCTTGCTGTTCCGAAGCTTGGATTCGAATGTGGTTTCAAAATTTTTTGAAAGAGATTGAGAGAGTGTGAGCTGCCGAGAGAGAGAGGGAAGAAAGAGAGAGAGAAACCCGGAGAGAATGAGAGGAGAGAGAGAGAGGAAGGAAATAAATAGAGAAAATCGGTGGACGGTTTTACTGTGCGAAAACCATGTGCCGCCCACGGTTTTGCAAAACAGAGTATTTTTAACACTTTACAAATTGTTGTGTTTTAAAACTCAAAACATCATTTTAAATCAATAAGAAATCTTTCGAATTCATTAATTTAACAAAACAACCAAAAATTCAAAAATCCAACCAAATAGTCTAATAAATGTTAAAACGCTAATTATGGCACACTAATTCATCATTTATAGTACATTGACATTAAATAAATTTCGAGACGTTACACATATAAAATAGAAAAACGCATTCTTAAGCGGCACATTGTAGTTATTTGCTTAGAATTGTGTTCCTCTCTTACTTTCACTCAAAATCATATCCGCAGTATTTTATAGGCAGGTCCACCATTCATTATGATTATATCGTTTTAAAGATTATCTTTATAAATCTCTCAAATTATATATCTTATTTCACTTTGTCATACTTCCTAATCTATGAAAAATTATTCAAAATTCCTCTGTCCTTCCTACATGGCATTCATTAAAAGTTAATTAAAACAAATAAGCACTAATTAAACGAACAAAAAATAATTAAATATTAAGAAGATGATTTAAAAACACCCCAACTAATTTTAACCATTGATTCAAGTATACCCAATCTCAGCCCTCCATCGTTTTAGATTAAAACTATAGAAAACAAACCATAAAAAAACCTAGCAGCCACCCTTCCCCTCTGCTGCCACCAATGTCGCGTCATGTTGCCGCCGTCGTGAACCGCTCGATGGCGCTGGTGTCGCCACGCCCATTGCCTCGCCGTCGCACCCTCACGCTATCCCCTTGTTAACCCAAACACCAAGAACGACGAACAATTGCGACTCCCGGTTTGCAGGTTGCAAAAGTCTGTGGTCCGTTCGTTGCGACAAAATTGTGGCCTACAGGTTGCGATGGAAGCCACAGGTCACGATGGTGGCCTGTTATCGCGGCGGAGGTTGTGAAAACAGCCGTGATTTCCTGACCTATTGACCACTCTTGCGACCATTGAGACCCATCGTCACGATGTCGCGACAAAGGTTGCAACAATAGGTCCCCGTTGCGAACTATGCCCAACAACGCCATTATCGGTGGTCTTGCTGGCTCTGGTGTGGTCTATTGGGTGATTGAAAGATAGGGGAGAAAACCAAGGGTACAGATCAAATAGGAAATTAGATCCAACGGCTGATAGTTTTTAAAATTAAAATTTCATATTTTTTTATTTTCTTAATATTTAATTATTTTTGCACATTTAATTAGGATTTATTTGTTTTTATTAATTATTAATACATGCAATATCAGCAAATCTGATAGTATTATAAACAGGAATTAGATAAAAAGAGCATTTTAAATGATTTTTTAAATAAACAGAAGCGTTTTGGCTGGTTTTATAAAATCAAATGACAAAGTAAAATAAAATATATAGTTCGAGAGGATTTGTGAAAATAATCGTCTGTTTTAATCACTTTAACACATGATGTCAAAACCAATAGCATTAAAAAAGTAGTACCTTGGAGAAAAATATTTAGCATTTTTATTTACAAAACAATAATTATGACTGACAATGTGGCTGGTTGATTAATGTTGACATTGTAGACCACGAAAAATATACTAAACTATTACAAAATTAATTGGCTGTGCCGGCAGTGTAGAATGCCTACAGGTATACGCCCACGCCCCCTTTAACTCATTTAAATTTTCGAAACAAGTATGACTTATGAGTTACTTACTGCTGCTCCTAGCTCCTTTGCAAACAACATTTGATTGGGTGTTTGACAGCATTAGTTCAAATCAATGGTTCTGTCACGCCCCGGAGTACGGGAGATGACGTGGCGGAATATTTAGATTAATTAAAAGAGAATTTAATTGAAATTAAGGGTTTAAAAAAAATCCAATTAAGCAAGAAATAAGGAGATTTTCCACCACATTTGATAAAGAATTTAAAATCATTAAACAAATAACAATAATTGAATAAAAACCGCGAATATGGGTTCCACAACCCACAACTTGTGCACACACATGGATCTGACAATATCACAAATACAATTACAGTCCGAGTACAAATTAAGTTAAGTCTTACATGCCTTGATTAATAAATACAGAATGTAAATGAATTCTCCTATTGCTCCTGAGTTCGGTCCGAAGAATCTTCTCCAAACCTAAATGGGAAACCACCTAGAAGGGGGGGGATTTAAAACAGATAAAACGTGAGCGAAAGGCTCAGTAGGACTAAGTTTTATAAAATAATTTAATGCAAAGAAACATAGCATTATCAGGAGTTATGCAAGAAGAAACTTGAATAAATAAATAAATAAATTGATTAGAACCGTTCTGACACAGAACAGTCTACTCGTCAAATCAAAACACCAGTTTACATTTACCTAGGCAAACCATGATATCACCACCGTAGTGGCCCAGCTGGGTTTCGGGACCTGCCCCCAAGGTCGATCACGACCCGATCTCTGATATGGCATCATGCCCATGTGGTTATTATCATTATCATTCAAAACCCAATTACCGAGTGTTGTCAATTACATTCATTATGAAATTCATTTCATGTCACGGTATATAAAAATATAACCGATAAAACCATTTTCAAACAACCGTTGAAAACATTTTGATAGAAATCATTTTCAAAGCCAAATCATTTCAAAACCAGGCTACCAAAGAAACAGGATAGAAGTCCTACCTCAGTACTCGTGCCGGTACCCCACACCGTAATCCCGGTCCGCTATACGTTAGCTCCACGGAACCACGAACAATCCTAGATACCAACTAAATCAATCAATATCTAGTTCGAAACATCCTATGTTACTAAATCATTTCATGATGTCCTAGTGTGCCATTTGTATCATTAAAATCATCCTATAAGGTTGGGATTTAAATCAGGGTTCAAAACAATGAAATCGGGTAAAAATCACAAAATTTTCCATGCCTCGGTCGGCCTGCCGGACGCCCTGCTTCGGCCTGCCGAACTGTACAGTTCGGCCTGCCGGAAGCAAAGTTCGGCCTGCCGATCGGAAGAACACCGGCCTGCCGATCATCACTCCGGCCTGCCGAACATGAACTTCGGCCTGCCGAACTGGGAAGATCCAGAAATCCTAGCCACGGGTTTCTCGATCCCCAAAATCCAAATCTGAATTCCAACCTGTTTTTCTCAATTCCCAGGCATGAAAAATAACTATAGTTGATAGAAAAACATTCTAAAACATGTTTGGAATCATTTAAACAACATTTGAACTCAAAACCTTCAAAAATCCGAAAATGAGAAAAAGAGGAGAAAAATGAAAATCTTGAATCCAATCCGTTTTTCTTCAATCTAGGTTTAGATTCTAGTTGTTCTAAGCTCATTTAACACAAATCCACGGTTTTCTAAGCTTAAACAAACTTAGATTTCAAAAACACACAAATTCGAAAATTTTGAAAAAGTTTAGAAATTTCGAATCTAACCTCGAATCGAAGCTTCAATCCGCGTTCTCGGTCGCCGAATCACGTCCCCGAGCTTCCTCCTTGCTGTTCCGAAGCTTGGATTCGAATGGAAATCAAAATTTGAGAGAGAATTGAGAGAGAAAGAGGGACTGCCGAGAGAGAGAAGAGAGAGAGAGAGAGAACTCGTGAATGAGGAGAGAGAGAGAAGAGAGAAATAAATAGAGAAAATCGGTGGGCGGTTTTACTGTGCGAAAACCATGTGCCGCCCACGGTTTTGTAAAACGGAGTATTTTTAACATTTTACAAATTGTCGTGTTTTAAAACTCAAAACATCATTTTAAATCAATAAGAAATCTTTTGAACACATCAATTTAACAAAACAACCAAAAACTAAAAATCCAACCAAATAATCTAATTAAAGTTAAAACTTTAATTATGGCACACTAATTCATCATTTACATTATATTAATATTAAATAAATTTCGGGACGTTACAGCTCTCCACCCCTAAAAGAAATTTCGTCCTCGAAATTTACAACTCATCTCAAAAACAAAACAAATGCGGATACAATTCCCGCATCCTCGACTCTAATTCCCAAGTGGCTTCATCAACACCGTGATGCTGCCACACGACCTTTACCAACGGTATCTCACGACGACGCAAGCTAATCACTTTCCGGTCGATGATCTGAATCGGCACTTCTTCGTACGTCGTATCCTCTTGAACCTGCACATCGCGAAACGATACTACCTTATCCTGCCCAGGTGGACACTTCCTAAGCATAGACACATGAAACACATCGTGCACATGAGAAAGTTCGGGCGGAAGATCAAGCCGATAAGCGACCACACCAACACGCTGAGTGATCTCGAACGGCCCAATATACCTCGGCGCGAGTTTCCCACTCACTCCGAACCGCATAGTTCCCTTACGAGGTGACACCCTCAAGAGAACAAAATCTCCAACCGCGAACTCCAAAGGTCTACGTCTCCTATCTGCGTAGCTCTTCTGCCGACTCTGAGCTGCTCTCAACCGATCCCGAATCACCACGACTTTCTCGTTGCTGTCACGAATCTCATCTGGCCCAAGAATAACTCTATCTTCCGGCTCGGCCCAACACACAGGTGACCGACACGGTCGCCCATACAATGCCTCAAATGGTGCCATACCGATACTCGCTTGATAACTGTTGTTGTACGCGAACTCTGCCAAATGCAAATATTGCTTCCAATTCCCGTCGAAGTCCAACGCACAAGCACGCAACATATCCTCGAGAACCTGAATAACCCGCTCAGAATGCCCATCAGTCTGAGGATGAAATGCCGTACTGAAGTTCAAATCCGTACCCAAAGCCTCCTGAAAACTCCTCCAGTACTTAGCATTAAACCTGGTATCTCGATCAGAGGTGATGGACAAAGGAACTCCATGTAACCTCACAATGTTTTGCATATACAACTCCTCGAGAATCTTCCTGGAACATGTCGACCTAAACGGAATGAAATGCGCCGATTTCGTCAACCTGTCGACTACAACCCAAACCGCATCATGCCGCTGCTCCGTCCTCGGCAAACCTGTGAGAATATCCATCGTCACATGCTCCCATTTCCACCCTGGAATAGGAAGCGGCTGAAGCTGACCTGCAGGCTTCTGATGCTCAGCTTTCACCTGAAGACACGTCGAACACTTGGCCACGTACTCGCGAACATCTTTCTTCATGCCTCTCCACCAATAGTGCCTCTTCAAATCACGATACATCTTGGTGCTCCCCGGATGAATAGCGAACTGAGACCTATGAGCTTCATCTAGAACGGCTTTCGTCACCTCGGCGATAACTGGAACTGCAAGACGCTCCCGGAAGTACAACGATCCATCTGCATGCACGCTCCATTCCTCGAACTGCTCCCCCTTCTGAATCCGCGACCAAATTCCCTGCAAATGTCGATCCTGCCACTGACCTTGCTTCACCATCCGAACAAGAGCTGGAGTCGCTTCCACATGATACAACAAAACTCGATCACCGTCGTCATGATACTGTAGCCGATACTCACTCACTGTCGCATCCCTGCTCCAGTCCTCAAAAATCAAACAAGCGAGAATCCCTGAAGACCTCCTGCTAAGCGCGTCCGCGACCACATTAGCTTTCCCAGGATGATACTGCAACGCGAAATCATAATCCTCCATGTACTCCACCCATCTGCGCTGCCTCAAGTTGAGATCCCTCTGAGTGAACAAATGCCTCAAACTCTTATGATCGGAGAAGACCTGAAACGATGCCCCATACAAGTAACATCTCCAAATCTTCAGCGCGTAGATCACCGCTGCAAGCTCTAAATCGTGAGTAGGATAATTTCGCTCGTGAGGTCGTAGCTGTCTCGATCCACACGCAACCACACGTCCATGCTGCATCAACACGCATCCAAGTCCGCGCCCTGAAGCATCAGCATAAACCTCATACGGCTCGTCACTACTAGGAATAACTAATACTGGAGCTGAAGTCAATCGATTCTTCAATTCCTGAAAAGCAGACTCACAGTCTTCATCCCACTCAAACCTGACGTTTTTCCTGATCAACCTCGTCAACGGAGCTGCAATCTTCGAAAAGTCCTTTACAAATTTCCTGTAATATCCAGCAAGACCTAAGAAGCTGCGAATCTCCGCTACATTCCTTGGTCGTTCCCACTCCAATATAGCTTCAATCTTGGACGGATCCACTGAAATACCATGCTCCGAGATGACATGACCTAGAAATTTGACCTCGGTCAACCAGAACTCACACTTTTCCCTCTTAGCATACAACTGGTGCTCCCGCAGAGTCTGAAGCACGATCTGAAGATGCTGCTCATGCTCCTCCCATGTCTTAGAATACACAAGAATATCATCGATGAACACGATCACAAACTGATCCAGATACGGCCTAAAAATCCTGTTCATCAAGTCCATAAAAGCTGCTGGAGCATTCGTCAACCCGAAAGACATAACCAGAAACTCGAAGTGCCCATACCGAGTCCTAAAAGCTGTCTTGGGAATATCCTCTTCCTTGATTCTGAGCTGATGATAACCTGATCGCAAATCAATCTTCGAGAAGTATCGCGAACCTCCCAACTGATCAAATAGCTCATCAATCCTAGGCAAGGGATACTTGTTCTTCACCGTAACACGATTCAGCTGCCGATAATCCACACATAACCTGAGAGTCCCATCGTGCTTCTTAGCGAACAAAACTGGTGCTCCCCACGGAGATGTGCTATTCCGAATATATCCTTTATCAGCAAGCTCCTGAAGTTGCTTCCTCAATTCCTTCATTTCTGCCGGCGCCATCCGATAAGGTGCCATAGAAATCGGTGATGTCCCTGGAAACAACTCGATACCAAACTCAATCTCCCGATGCGGTGGTAACCCTGATAACTCATCGGGGAAGACATCCTCGAACTCACCAACCACCGGAATCGCTACACTACTACTCGAAACATAGGGCTCGCAATCTAGATTGGCAAGAAAAGCAAAACAATCTAGATTCCTTCGCCCTCCTAGACATGACTTCATGAGACGCTCACTCATTAGCCAATCACCACCACCCTGGTAAGTGATCACTGTCCCCCTATCAGACACTAGGGTCACTTTTCTAAGTTGGCAGTCCACAACTGCACTATACCTGGACAACCAGTCCATCCCTAAGATCACATCATAGGAACTCATGGGGAGTATAATCAAATCACTTTTCAAAATCTCATCCCCAACCTTTATTTTACAAGATTTACACACACAATTCACACACACCCGCCCCAAGGGAGAAGTTATAACTAGGGGTTCCTTAAACTCTTCTACTTCTAATCCCAAGGCATGTACAAAAGAACTTGAAATGAGAGAATGAGATGCACCGGTATCAAATAGAACGCGAGCTAGAGATCTAGAAACCAAAACCATACCATCAACAACCGCGTTACCAATCTGAGAATCTGACCCTCCAGATGCCATTGCATGAACCTGCACTGGCGCTTTCCCTTTTCCTCTACCGACATTGCTGGGTCCTGCATTACTCGGCCGATGCTGCTGAGATGGAGACGACTGCACACTACCTGTACTCGGAGCTCTATATTGAGGAACACTGCGCTGAAAATACTGCGGCTGCTGTCCCCGTGCCGGATATGAGAATTGCTGAGGAGAAAACTGCGGATACTACAACTGCGGGTACTGCGGAGGCGGAGGTAGGGTCTGAGGCTGAGGCTGAGATGAACGACTGGCATCCTCCCCGGTCTGCGATCCAAGACGAGCACTCCTGATCGGGCAATTCCTCTTGATGTGTCCGGGCTGCTGACAGAAATGACAATGAAAGCTGTAGGGGTTGCTGCGCCCGCTGCCAGACGAACTGCTACTGCCACTGGTCGCACCGCCTTGCTTGCCTTTCCCCGAAGCTGGACGACTACTGGTGCTCTTCCTGCCACTCCTCTGCGGTCCTCCTGAAGCCTTGGCTCGGTCCTCACAATACTGCACGTAATCATTCTCCACGGAGATCGCCGACGACACAAGCTCTCCGAAACTCCTAAGCCGTAGAGCAACCAACTGCCGTCGAATAGGAGCCTTGAGTCCTTCCTGGAACTTGATGCATTTCTCGCGCTCCGATGCCACAGCTGATGGAGCAAACCTAGCTAACTCGCTAAACTTCGCCTCATACTCCCGAACTGACATATCACCCTGCTGCAATCTATAAAACTCAGCTGCCTTCTGATCTCTATATCCCTGCGGAAAATACCGATCATAGAACAGATCCTCGAACTTGTCCCAACCGATATCGCCACCGCGCTCCAGACGCTTAGTTTGTTTCCACCAGGTGTTAGCGCCACCCTCGAGCTTATACGCCGCAAACTCCACACGATACTCCTCAGGCACACCAAGAGTATCAAGATGCTTCAAGATCGAATCCAACCAATACTCTGCTAACTGCAGATCCCCATTGCCATCAAAAGTCGGAATAGACGCCCGCCGAAATTCCTTAAAGAAGGCATGCCGACTACCAACACTGGAGTCTTCCGGTCTAGTCCTGGCTGCCATCTGCCGGAAAGCCGCAATCATAGACCTCATCAGGCCCTCATCATTTCCGAATTCGGCGTCAGCTGTCGAACGACGTCTAGGTGCCATTCTCTCACTTCTGAAAACAAAATTTGGACTGTCAGAGGTATTTCATTGTCAAACCTATGTGTGCACAATTCCCAAGGTTCATAACCTTGAGCTCTGATACCATTCTGTCACGCCCCGGAGTACGGGAGGTGACGTGGCGGAATATTTAGATTAATTAAAAGAGAATTTAATTGAAATTAAGGGTTTAAAAATCCAATTAAGCAAGAAATAAGGAGATTTTTCCACCACATTTGATAAAGAATTTAAAATCATTAAACAAATAACAATAATTGAATAAAAACCGCGAATATGGGTTCCACAACCCACAACTTGTGCACACACATGGATCTGACAATATCACAAATACAATTACAGTCCAAGTACAAATAAAGTTAAGTCTTACATGCCTTGATTAATAAATACAGAATGTAAATAAATTCTCCTATTGCTCCTGAGTTCGGTCCGAAGAATCTTCTCCAAACCTAAATGGGAAACCACCTAGAAGGGGGGAGATTTAAAACAGATAAAACGTGAGCGAAAGGCTCAGTAGGACTAAGTTTTATAAAATAATTTAATGCAAAGAAACATAGCATTATCAGGAGTTATGCAAGAAGAAACTTGAATAAATAAATAAATAAATTGATTAGAACCGTTCTGACACAGAACAGTCTACTCGTCAAATCAAAACACCAGTTTACATTTACCTAGGCAAACCATGATATCACCACCGTAGTGGCCCAGCTGGGTTTCGGGACCTGCCCCCAAGGTCGATCACGACCCGATCTCTGATATGGCATCATGCCCATGTGGTTATTATCATTATCATTCAAAACCCAATTACCGAGTGTTGTCAATTACATTCATTATGAAATTCATTTCATGTCACGGTATATAAAAATATAACCGATAAAACCATTTTCAAACAACCGTTGAAAACATTTTGATAGAAATCATTTTCAAAGCCAAATCATTTCAAAACCAGGCTACCAAAGAAATAGGATAGAAGTCCTACCTCAGTACTCGTGCCGGTACCCCACACCGTAATCCCGGTCCGCTATACGTTAGCTCCACGGAACCACGAACAATCCTAGATACCAACTAAATCAATCAATATCTAGTTCGAAACATCCTATGTTACTAAATCATTTCATGATGTCCTAGTGTGCCATTTGTATCATTAAAATCATCCTATAAGGTTGGGATTTAAATCAGGGTTCAAAACAATGAAATCGGGTAAAAATCACAAAATTTTCCATGCCTCGGTCGGCCTGCCGGACGCCCTGCTTCGGCCTGCCGAACTGTACAGTTCGGCCTGCCGGAAGCAAAGTTCGGCCTGCCGAACATGTCCCCAGATTCGGCCTGCCGATCGGAAGAACACCGGCCTGCCGATCATCACTCCGGCCTGCCGAACATGAACTTCGGCCTGCCGAACTGGGAAGATCCAGAAATCCCAGCCACGGGTTTCTCGATCCCCAAAATCCAAATCTGAATTCCAACCTGTTTTTCTCAATTCCCAGGCATGAAAAATAACTATAGTTGATAGAAAAACATTCTAAAACATGTTTGGAATCATTTAAACAACATTTGAACTCAAAATCCTTCAAAAATCCGAAAATGAGAAAAAGAGGAGAAAAATGAAAATCTTGAATCCAATCCGTTTTTCTTCAATCTAGGCTTAGATTCTAGTTGTTCTAAGCTCATTTAACACAAATCCACGGTTTTCTAAGCTTAAACAAACTTAGATTTCAAAAACATACAAATTCGAAAATTTTGTAAAAAGTTTAGAAATTTCGAATCTAACCTCGAATCGAAGCTTCAATCCGCGTTCTCGGTCGCCGAATCACGTCCCTGAGCTTCCTCCTTGCTGTTCCGAAGCTTGGATTCGAATGGAAATCAAAATTTGAGAGAGAATTGAGAGAGAAGAGGGACTGCCGAGAGAGAGAAGAGAGAGAGAGAGAGAACTCGTGAATGAGGAGAGAGAGAGAGAAGAGAGAAATAAATAGAGAAAATCGGTGGGCGGTTTTACTGTGCGAAAACCATGTGCCGCCCACGGTTTTGTAAAACGGAGTATTTTTAACATTTTACAAATTGTCGTGTTTTAAAACTCAAAACATCATTTTAAATCAATAAGAAATCTTTTGAACACATCAATTTAACAAAACAACCAAAAACTAAAAATCCAACCAAATAATCTAATTAAAGTTAAAACTTTAATTATGGCACACTAATTCATCATTTACATTACATTAATATTAAATAAATTTCGGGACGTTACAGCTCTCCACCCCTAAAAGAAATTTCGTCCTCGAAATTTACAACTCATCTCAAAAACAAAACAAATGCGGATACAATTCCCGCATACTCGACTCTAATTCCCAAGTGGCTTCATCAACACCGTGATGCTGCCACACGACCTTTACCAACGGTATCTCACGACGACGCAAGCTAATCACTTTCCGGTCGATGATCTGAATCGGCTACTTCTTCGTACGTCGTATCCTCCTGAACCTGCACATCGCGAAACGATACTATCTTATCCTGCTCAGGTGGACACTTCCTAAGCATAGACACATGAAACACATCGTGCACATGAGAAAGTTCGGGCGGAAGATCAAGCCGATAAGCGACCACACCAACACGCTGAGTGATCTCGAACGGCCCAATATACCTCGGCGCGAGTTTCCCACTCACTCCGAACCGCATAGTTCCCTTACGAGGTGACACCCTCAAGAGAACAAAATCTCCAACCGCGAACTCCAAAGGTCTACGTCTCCTATCTGCGTAGCTCTTCTGCCGACTCTGAGCTGCTCTCAACCGATCCCGAATCACCACGACTTTCTCGTTGCTGTCACGAATCTCATCTGGCCCAAGAATAACTCTATCTTCCGGCTCGGCCCAACACACAGGTGACCGACACGGTCGCCCATACAATGCCTCAAATGGTGCCATACCGATACTCGCCTGATAACTGTTGTTGTACGCGAACTCCGCCAAATGCAAATATTGCTTCCAATTCCCGCCGAAGTCCAACGCACAAGCACGCAACATATCCTCGAGAACCTGAATAACCCGCTCAGACTGCCCATCAGTCTGAGGATGAAACGCCGTACTGAAGTTCAAATCCGTACCCAAAGCCTCCTGAAAACTCCTCTAGTACTTAGCATTAAACCTGGTATCTCGATCAGAGGTGATGGACAAAGGAACTCCATGCAACCTCACAATGTTTTGCATATACAACTCCCCGAGAATCTTCCTGGAACACTGTCGACCTAAACGGAATGAAATGCGCCGATTTCGTCAACCTGTCGACTACAACCCAAACTGCATCATGCCGCTGCTCCGTCCTCGGCAAACCTGTGAGAATATCCATCGTCACATGCTCCCATTTCCACCCTGGAATAGGAAGCGGCTGAAGCTGACCTGCAGGCTTCTGATGCTC
The DNA here is from genome assembly GCA_025403435.1 of Artocarpus heterophyllus. NCBI lineage: Eukaryota > Viridiplantae > Streptophyta > Magnoliopsida > Rosales > Moraceae > Artocarpus > Artocarpus heterophyllus. The sequence goes on from CM046330.1 coordinate 17,043,278, forward strand.
AGCTTTCACCTGAAGACACGTCGAACACTTGGCCACGTACTCGCGAACATCTTTCTTCATGCCTCTCCACCAATAGTGCCTCTTCAAATCACGATACATCTTGGTGCTCCCCGGATGAATAGCGAACTGAGACCTATGAGCTTCATCTAGAACGGCTTTCGTCACCTCGGCGATAACTGGAACTGCAAGACGCTCCCGGAAGTACAACGATCCATCTGCATGCACGCTCCATTCCTCGAACTGCTCCCCGTTCTGAATCCGCGACCAAATCCCCTGCAAATGTCGATCCTGCCACTGACCTTGCTTCACCATCCGAACAAGAGCTGGAGTCGCTTCCACATGATACAACAAAACTCGATCACCGTCGTCATGATACTGTAGCCGATACTCACTCACTGTCGCATCCCTGCTCCAGTCCTCAAAAATCAAACAAGCGAGAATCCCTGAAGACCTCCTGCTAAGCGCGTCCGCGACCACATTAGCTTTCCCAGGATGATACTGCAACGCGAAATCATAATCCTCCATGTACTCCACCCATCTGCGCTGCCTCAAGTTGAGATCCCTCTGAGTGAACAAATGCCTCAAACTCTTATGATCGGAGAAGACCTGAAACGATGCCCCATACAAGTAACATCTCCAAATCTTCAGCGCGTAGATCACCGCTGCAAGCTCTAAATCGTGAGTAGGATAATTTCGCTCGTGAGGTCGTAGCTGTCTCGATCCGTACGCAACCACACGTCCATGCTGCATCAACACGCATCCAAGTCCGCGCCCTGAAGCATCAGCATAAACCTCATACGGCTCGTCACTACTAGGAATAACTAATACTGGAGCTGAAGTCAACCGGTTCTTCAATTCCTGAAAAGCAGACTCACAGTCTTCATCCCACTCAAACCTGACGTTTTTCCTGATCAACCTCGTCAACGGAGCTGCAATCTTCGAAAAGTCCTTTACAAATTTCCTGTAATATCCAGCAAGACCTAAGAAGCTGCGAATCTCCGCTACATTCCTTGGTCGTTCCCACTCCAATATAGCTTCAATCTTGGACGGATCCACTGAAATACCATGCTCCGAGATGACATGACCCAGAAATTTGACCTCGGTCAACCAGAACTCACACTTTTCCCTCTTAGCATACAACTGGTGCTCCCGCAGAGTCTGAAGCACGATCTGAAGATGCTGCTCATGCTCCTCCCATGTCTTAGAATACACAAGAATATCATCGATGAACACGATCACAAACTGATCCAGATACGGCCTAAATATCCTGTTCATCAAGTCCATAAAAGCTGCTGGAGCATTCGTCAACCCGAAAGACATAACCAGAAACTCGAAGTGCCCATACCGAGTCCTAAAAGCTGTCTTGGGAATATCCTCTTCCTTGATTCTGAGCTGATGATAACCTGACCGCAAATCAATCTTCGAGAAGTATCGCGAACCTCCCAACTGATCAAATAGCTCATCAATCCTAGGCAAGGGATACTTGTTCTTCACCGTAACACGATTCAGCTGCCGATAATCCACACATAACCTGAGAGTCCCATCGTGCTTCTTAGCGAACAAAACTGGTGCTCCCCACGGAGATGTGCTATTCCGAATATATCCTTTATCAGCAAGCTCCTGAAGTTGCTTCCTCAATTCCTTCATTTCTGCCGGCGCCATCCGATAAGGTGCCATAGAAATCGGTGATGTCCCTGGAAACAACTCGATACCAAACTCAATCTCCCGATGCGGTGGTAACCCTGATAACTCATCGGGGAAGACATCCTCGAACTCACCAACCACCGGAATCGCTACACTACTACTCGAAACATAGGGCTCGCAATCTAGATTGGCAAGAAAAGCAAAACAATCTAGATTCCTTCGCCCTCCTAGACATGACTTCATGAGACGCTCACTCATTAGCCAATCACCACCACCCTGGTAAGTGATTACCGTCCCCCTATCAGACACTAGGGTCACTTTTCTAAGTTGGCAGTCCACAACTGCACTATACCTGGACAACCAGTCCATCCCTAAAATCACATCATAGGAACTCATGGGGAGTATAATCAAATCACTTTTCAAAATCTCATCCCCAATCTTTATTTTACAAGATTTACACATACAATTCACACACACCCGCCCCAAGGGAGAAGTTATAACTAGGGGTTCCTTAAACTCTTCTACTTCTAATCCCAAGGCATGTACAAAAGAACTCGAAATGAGAGAATGAGAGGCACCGGTATCAAATAAAACGCGAGCTAGAGATCTAGAAACCAAAACCATACCATCGACAACCGCGTTACCAATCTGAGAATCTGACCCTCCAGATGCCATTGCATGAACCTGCACTGGCGCCTTCCCTTTTCCTCTACCGACATTGCTGGGTCCTGCATTACTCGGCCGATACTGCTGAGATGGAGACTGACTGCACACTACCTGTACTCGGAGCTCTATACTGAGGAACACTGCGCTGAAAATACTGCGGCTGCTGTCCCCGTGCCGGATATGAGAATTGCTGAGGAGAAAACTGCGGATACTGCAACTGCGGGTACTGCGGAGGCGGAGGTAGGGTCTGAGGCTGAGGCTGAGATGAACGACTGGCATCCTCCCCGGTCTGCGATCCAAGACGAGCACTCCTGATCGGGCAATTCCTCTTGATGTGTCCGGGCTGCTGACAGAAATGACAATGAAAGCTGTAGGGGTTGCTGCGCCCGCTGCCAGACGAACTGCTACTGCCACTGGTCGCACCGCCTTGCTTGCCTTTCCCCGGAGCTGGACGACTACTGGTGCTCTTCCTGCCACTCCTCTGCGGTCCTCCTGAAGCCTTGGCTCGGTCCTCACAATACTGCACGTAATCATTCTCCACGGAGATCGCCGACGACACAAGCTCTCCGAAACTCCTAAGCCGTAGAGCAACCAACTGCCGTCGAATAGGAGCCTTGAGTCCTTCCTGGAACTTGATGCATTTCTCGCGCTCCGATGCCACAGCTGATGGAGCAAACCTAGCCAACTCGCTAAACTTCGCCTCATACTCCCGAACTGACATATCACCCTGCTGCAATCTATAAAACTCAGCTGCCTTCTGATCTCTATATCCCTGCGGAAAATACCGATCATAGAACAGATCCTCGAACTTGTCCCAACCGATATCGCCACCGCGCTCCAGACGCTTAGTTTGTTTCCACCAGGTGTTAGCGCCACCCTCGAGCTTATACGCCGCAAACTCCACACGATACTCCTCAGGCACACCAAGAGTATCAAGATGCTTCAAGATCGAATCCAACCAATACTCTGCTAACTGCGGATCCCCATTGCCATCAAAAGTCGGAATAGACGCCCGCCGAAATTCCTTAAAGAAAGCATGCCGACTACCAACACTGGAGTCTTCCGGTCTAGTCCTGGCTGCCATCTGCCGGAAAGCCGCAATCATAGACCTCATCAGGCCCTCATCATTTCCGAACTCGGCGTCAGCTGTCGAACGACGTCTAGGTGCCATTCTCTCACTTCTGAAAACAAAATTTGGACTGTCAGAGGTATTTCATTGTCAAACCTATGTGTGCACAATTCCCAAGGTTCATAACCTTGAGCTCTGATACCATTCTGTCACGCCCCGGAGTACGGGAGGTGACGTGGCGGAATATTTAGATTAATTAAAAGAGAATTTAATTGAAATTAAGGGTTTAAAAATCCAATTAAGCAAGAAATAAGAGATTTTTCCACCACATTTGATAAAGAATTTAAAATCATTAAACAAATAACAATAATTAAATAAAAACCGCGAATATGGGTTCCACAACCCACAACTTGTGCACACACATGGATCTGACAATATCACAAATACAATTACAGTCCAAGTACAAATAAAGTTAAGTCTTACATGCCTTGATTAATAAATACATATTGTAAATAAATTCTCCTATTGCTCCTGAGTTCGGTCCGAAGAATCTTCTCCAAACCTAAATGGGAAACCACCTAGAAGGGGGGGAATTTAAAACAGATAAAACGTGAGCGAAAGGCTCAGTAGGACTAAGTTTTATAAAATAATTTAATGCAAAGAAACATAACATTATCAGGAGTTATACAGAAAGAAACTTGAATAAATAAATAAATAAATTGAGTAGAACCGTTCTGACACAGAACAGTCTACTCGTCAAATCAAACACCAGTTTACATTTACCTAGGCAAACCATGATATCACCACCGTAGTGGCCCAGCTGGGTTTCGGGACCTGCCCCCAAGGTCGATCACGACCCGATCTCTGATATGGCATCATGCCCATGTGGTTATTATCATTATCATTCAAAACCCAATTACCGAGTGTTGTCAATTACATTCATTATGAAATTCATTTCATGTCACGGTATATAAAAATATAACCGATAAAACCATTTTCAAACAACCGTTGAAAACATTTTGATAGAAATCATTTTCAAAGCCAAATCATTTCAAAACCAGGCTACCAAAGAAATAGGATAGAAGTCCTACCTCAGTACTCGTGCCGGTACCCCACACCGTAATCCCGGTCCGCTATACGTTAGCTCCACGGAACCACGAACAATCCTAGATACAAACTAAGTCAATCAATATCTAGTTCGAGACATTCTATGTTACTAAATCATTTCATGATGTCCTAGTGTGCCATTTGTATCATTAAAATCATCCTATAAGGTTGGGATTTAAATCAGGGTTCAAAACAGTGAAATCGGGTAAAAATCACAAAATTTTCCATGCCTCGGTCGGCCTGCCGGACGCCCTGCTTCGGCCTGCCGAACTGTACAGTTCGGCCTGCCGGAAGCAAAGTTCGGCCTGCCGAACATTTCCCCAGATTCGGCCTGCCGGTCGGAAGAACACCGGCCTGCCGATCATCACTCCGGCCTGCCGAACATGAACTTCGGCCTGCCGAACTGGGAAGATCCAGAAATCCCAGCCACGGGTTTCTCGATCCCCAAAATCCAAATCTGAATTCCAACCTGTTTTTCTCAAATCCCAGGCATGAAAAACAACTATAGTTGATAGAAAAACATTCTAAAACATGTTTGGAATCATTTAAACAACATTTGAACTCGAAATCCTTAAAAATCCGAAAATGAGAAAAAGAGGAGAAAAATGAAAATCTTGAATCCAATCCGTTTTTCTTCAATCTAGGTTTAGATTCTAGTTGTTCTAAGCTCATTTAACACAAATCCACGGTTTTCTAAGCTAAACAAACTTAGATTTCAAAAACACACAAAATTAGAAAATTTTGTAAAAAGTTTAGAAATTTCGAATCTAACCTCGAATCGAAGCTTCAATCCGCGTTCTCGGTCGCCGAATCACGTCCCCGAGCTTCCTCCTTGCTGTTCCGAAGCTTGGATTCGAATGGAAATCAAAATTTTGAAGAGATTGAGAGAGAGAGGGACTGCCGAGAGAGAGAAGAGAGAGAGAGAGTGAACGTGAATGAGGAGAGAGAGAGAGAAGAGAGAAATAAATAGAGAAAATCGGTGGGCGGTTTTACTGTGCGAAAACCATGTGCCGCCCACGGTTTTGTAAAACGGAGTATTTTTAACATTTTACAAATTGTTGTGTTTTAAAACTCAAAACATCATTTTAAATCAATAAGAAATCTTTTGAACACATCAATTTAACAAAACAACCAAAAACTAAAAATCCAACCAAATAATCTAATTAAAGTTAAAACTTTAATTATGGCACACTAATTCATCATTTACATTACATTAATATTAAATAAATTTCGGGACGTTACAATAAACTTTCTTCTTGACGTTCTTTTATTCCGTTACAATTTCATCATGCTTTTGCCACAAGTCGCCTTTCCATATCCTCCGCCTAGTCCATGACTTTCTTACCCTTATCTGCAACATGACATAAACTTGAATAAGCTAAAGCTAGTAAGTACATATAATTCTCACACTTAAAAACATTTCATAAACATCATCATCATTATCTATCATAATAGTGCATTAAGCACATTTTCATAGAAACTATCTTTCATTACTTGACCATTTTCAAACTTATTCCATTTTTATCTAAGGCCCAAGTGTTGCACCATAAACATTATTGTAGGCATGCCGTCATTAGAGGAGAAGGGTAGCTAATCTCAAACCAAACACGATATCATAACATATATACATAACTTTCATACTTTGAAATTTGCCATAATCAAACAGGCATACTTTAAATCATGAAAATCTTTGTTCCTATGTCCAATTACCTTGATTCCAATTACCTTGTTTCCTTGAGAGCCAAACTAAAAATTTATATTTTGATTACCCCAAAATCTCTTTCTTTGTTCCCTCCGGACATCTTGTAATTTCTTATCTACACTATCCACTTTCAGCGCCTTACTAACCATTTTAGAAAAGTTGCTCCCTTTAAATCAGCTATTTCAAGTCTTTATAAATTGTTAGATTCAATCCATTCATAAAATGTTCAATCTTTATATTCTTATGTTAGCAAGGTGGACATAATAGTACAACTCATCAAACTTCCTAAGATACTTCCTAAGATTAGCAAATTCCCTTTTTGTTTGTCATACCTATTGTTAGAATCATAAATTTATCCTTAAATAACTACCTAAATTTTTGCCAACCATAGTTGCAATATTGTACATTGTTGCCATATTGTCCACCAATAACTAGCATCCTCCCTTAACACAACGATAGCATAATACACCTTATCAACATTTATTATATAGCATAGTCAAATAACTACTCCATGGTATGTATCCAATTCTAATTTTAGGCTCTATACCATCCTCAACATTGGTAGTTTGTATTCATGAATCACTCAACAACATCTATAACTTCATTTCTAACTAGTGGTAGTGGTGGTTGTGGTGGTGGTGGAGGTGGAGGGGCTCTTTTAGCTTGTTGTTTGGCTTGCTATTCTAAAAACCTCTCCTTTAATTAGCAATCTATTAAGATGGATATCTCCATCATCTTGTTCTCTAGAAGTATTACCTTCGGTAGTGGCACCATCCCGACGGCTCTGACGAATCATATTTTCCGACAATACAATTTGTTTTTCCTCACATATAATTATCATAGTGGCCAACAAAAGCATGATAACGCACTAAACACACACATAATAATTCATTTTAGAGACTTAACTTACTAGTTAGCTATACATCTTTACTGTTAGACATGTATGCTCTAAGGAGCAAAATGTAATAAGTTTTTTGAGACATTTTTATCAATAAAGAATTTATTTATTGTTTATATACCAAATCTTGTCCTCTTTATATTCATATTGTTGAATATATGTTAAGCAAACAATAGTCTGAGACTGTAGTCTAAACCTTAAGAATTGGGCATATGATAGACAGATTATGCGAAAGACATGATTCTTAAGGTGATGGTCTAATCATAAGATCTGCAATTGAGGGAATAAGTTGGGCACTTTATTCATGTAAAGATTGTTATGTTGTCTATATCCTTTCGGAGATGGTTTATCTTGACCATCGGAGGTAGACTCCATGAATAGAAACATTGGCATGTTGTCATAGGTGACGATGTGGTGGATCGGGACATAAAGTGAATTGATTTGGTTAATAATTCCATCTTGCCAAATCGATTCACTTTAGATAATCATTTGTATCGTATCTTAATCCTGAGATGAATAGTGGGCCCGTTGTCTTGACTTGTGTCTTTTGATATACCAAAGGTGACACCACATCTTAATAATGGTATGCATGCTGGTACATTGGAGGCATGACTCTTGATAGCATAGACCTGCTATTCATAGATATGGAATCCATAGCTCCTCTTCAAGAGTATGATATCCTCTTATATGCGTTATCTATGATTGGAAAATTAGAGCGCTCAACCATTTGGATACATAGGTGTAACTGAATGGTATACTGTCTTTGGATAGTAAGTTTTCCGATGGAGAGATAATGATGCGTAAGATAAAAATAAGTGGGAAGTAAGACAGAACTTGTCCTTAAGCCGATTATGGATTAACATATGGGGATACGATACACTATGATATGTCATGGAGACTTAGCTATACGGGCTTCGTAATCTATGTAGTTCGAGAGTGCAGCTCCAAGCTTTTAGTGAATAGCATTGGAGTTGATAATTATGAAAATATATCTGGGATAATGGGTTTTGTAATTATCGAGAGCTTGAACGATATAGGTCCATATGGTCCCCTTTGCTAGCTCACAACATCCTATAATGATACAGCGTGCTTTTCCACTAATTTGTAACTTATGTCAGATTTATCAGATTGCTTGAAATTTGGAAGAATCTAATAATTCATGTCTGTTTAACAGTTGAATTTATTTTGTGATAAAATTAATTCAAGATAAACTTGTTGAATTATTGAGATAGGATAATTCTTGTCTGTTTATCGGTTAGTTTAATTTTGGATAAATTAGATCAAGATAAACTTGTAGAATGATTAGGAATTCATTTATTTTCTTATAGATTATCTAGATAATGTCATTTTGGTTAGATAACTTCTTTATTGGGTTATTTGAATTAAACTGAGACTTTATCTTATAGATCTTGGTGGAAAATAAAAGATTTGCGGAGATTTTTTATCCATAGTTTGGCCTGCCGATCCACGTGTTCGGCCTGCCGACAAGTGAAGGATAAGATTACTGTTTCCACACGGATCTTATCAGATTTTGATCCAACTGATTCTATTTTGAGTTTTAAGACCTAATCTGATAAGGACTGACACTAAGCCCAACCTCTATATAAAGGGAGTAAGTCTTCAGAGTTACCTCAGATCATTGAGAGATTAAGAGTGATACTCTGCTCTTAAGAATCTGAAAACTACCTGAGAGCTTTTGTTCACAAACGAACACTTGCTTTGGGTTCTCTCGATTGGTTGAACGGAGAGTCACCTATGGGAGCTGTACGTGTGAGCCCACACTCACTCTGGTCGTGGATAGAGAATAGCAAAGAAGACCAGCTGGTTGAGCTCTTTTGGAACGTTACTTCTCGTGGCGTTTTGTGAGGGTTCTTTGGCATACAAAAGTTAGTAAGATCTAGTTTAATTTATACATATAGCATGTCAAACTTGTGTTTTGGAAAATACTCTAATAATTTTTTAAAATTCTACTGCGTACCATTTTTCAATAATTAGTATCAGAGCCACGGTTTTTACATAAATTTACGAGTTTGTGATCGTGTTATATGTATAAATTTTGTGATCTTAATCTCTCCTATGCTTGAATTTAATTTTATAGAGTTGCACTCTAAGTTTCTATATATTTATATGTTGTCATGGAATATGTGATGAATGTTCATTAATTAATTATGGTTGATTAAATAGTTTAATTATTAATTAATTAATTAATTAATACGGTTATGGTTCCTTAGAGGTTAGAATGTGTATCTAGGTTTTTCATGTAATTAGATGGCGACTTTATCTCCCATCTAGGAATTATTATTTATTTTAAATTGTAAGAATTTTGTAATTAAATTATTATTGGAGAAGACGAATCGAGAAGACGGACTTAGAAGTCGGATCTAGAAGAATGATGATGGCGCTCCAAGGTATTTCCTGAGTCTCTAATTTTATGTTTTTGAATTGTTTAAAATAAAATTGATGAATTGCATTAAACATTGTATTTTCTGGAATGGGAGATTTCTACTAGGTCGGTATGCCGAACATCATAGTTTGGCAGGCCGATGGTCACAGATTGGCAGGCCGATGTGAGGTTCAGTAGCCATCAGTGGGGCAGAAATCAGGAAGCTCTGGTGGCAAGCCAAACTTCTAGTTCGGTAGCCCAAACTTTCATGCGTCAGCAGGCCAATCTTCTTGACTGGCAGGCCGATGGAGCATGACCGACAGGCCGATCACCCAGATCGGTCTGACGAACGAGAGCTAAAAATTTCCAAAAAAGGTGTAGTTTTAATTTATTTTGGGACAATTTTGAGAAACATTAAATTTGAATATGACCAAAAATATGAAGTATTCGATTCATACAGGATTAAAAACTTGAAGATGGGCATTATATGAATAAGGATACAACTTGAGGATTCAAGGATAAAGAATCGATATTTGTTTCGATTATTCTCTTGTAGTTTTTGATTTCTATTCTCTAGGGTGGAACCATAATATTATAGTTATTTATTATTTTGCTTGTAGCTTTGCTTGTCTGCATTATAATATGATTTGCCATGTATATTGATAACATGTCGTATAGAATAGGGTGCCGCTCATATTAAAATTGTCATGCATATTCTTAAAATAAAACCTGATTTCAAAGATTGAGTGGGAAAGGTTTTTGAAGAGAGGTCCTAAGGCCTCCACCGTTGGTCTATAGGCAAAACATGGTGGTCTGGACCCCTAGGAGGGTTTTCTATCATACACCAGATTGGATCCTGAGAGGATAAGGTATTGTGACGTGATTTATGTTGCACACCCCTAGGGGTGATTAAATCATGGATAAAATATTGAAACGATGGTTATACACTCACGTTAATGTTATATTACCTCCCCTAGGAGCTCTGTTAATAAATTAATGGCCAAGAAATGATTATTAATATATGCTGGATCATACGGGTCCTGGATGGCATATATTAATCAAGAGGGGATCCGTGTCCCTGATTGAATTTGACATGACTCCCCTAGGAGCTTGTTGAATTCTGAGTTGGGAATTATCATTGTAAGGTTGTGATATTTTCAAGATTTTGACACATAACACATTTGTATGGTTTTATATGATTATGTTATCCTACTAAATATTATCATATGTTTGCTATATGATTCTTTATTGGATTAAAAATGTCTAAAACATTTTATCATCGATACTGACAAAACCTATTAACCAGTGAGAACTATAACGATTGGAAACGAAACCTAGATATTGTCTGTCCTTTGAGAAACTGAAATATGTACTGACAACCCCTTGTCCTCTTGAGCCTACGGGAGACTCAACTCATGAGCAATTCCAAGCGTAAGATCGCTAGAAATATGCTAAGATTAGCCCGCTGCTATTTGTAGCCGGCATGAATAATGTGCTATAGGCTCAACATCAGATTATAAGACTTCAAAGCAGATCTTGGATAATCTTGA